>CM065716.1:49374746-49479746 GCA_033310375.1 Conus canariensis | reverse complement strand
ACTGAAGATGAAGGTAGAGATTAAATTGATATATTTCTTTTCAGGGCATGAAGCTCGTCTGACATAATAATAGTTCCTGACATCATGTTTCCGTTTTACTGAACACAGTCACGGGTACCACATCTTGTTAGAAAACAGTCAGGAGCACCATCTGTCTGTCCGTCAGACTGAACACAGTCACAGACACCATCTGTCTGTTGGACAGAACACAGTCACAGACACCATCTGTCCGTCAGACTGAACACAGTCACAGACACCATCTGTCTTTTAGACAGAACACAGTCACAGACACCATCTGTCTGTTAGACAGAACACAGTCACAGACACCATCTGTCTGTCAGTAAAAGTGAACGCAGTCACTGACACCATCTTCCGGTCAGTCAGACTGAACACAGTTACTGCTAAATTCTTTCTGTCAGACTGATCGCGGTCACTGACTCCAAACTTTTGTCAGTCGGACTGAACATAGCCACTGACACCGTCTTTCTGTCAGTTAGTCTGAACACAGTCACTAATGCTATCTGCCTACTAGACTGAACACAGTCACTGACACCATCTTTCTGTTAAACTGAACACAGTCACTGACACCACCATCTTTCTGTTAAACTGAACACAGTCAATAATATCATCTGTCACTTAGACTGAACAGTCACAAACACCATCTTTCTGTTAGACTGAACACAGTCACCGATAGTATCTTTCTGTCAGATTTAACACAGTCACCGACACCATCTTTCTATCAGACTGAACAGTCACTGACACCATCTTTCTGTCAGTCAGACTGAACTCAGTCACTGACACCATCTTTCTGTCAGTCAGACTGAAGACAGTCACTGACACCATCTTTCTGTCAGTCAGACTGTACACAGTCACAAACACCATCTTTCTGTCAGTCAGACTGTACACAGTCACAAACACCATCTTTCTCTCAGTCAGACTGAACACAGTCACAAACACCATCTTTCTGTCAGTCAGACTGAACAGTCACTGACACCATCTTTCTGTCAGTCTGACTGAACACAGTCACAAACACCATATTTCTGTCAGTCAGACTGAACACAGTCACTGACACCATCTTTCTGTCAGACTGAACTCAGTCACTGACACCATCTTTCTGTCAGTCAGACTGAACACAGTCACTGACACCATCTTTCTGTCAGTCAGACTGTACACAGTCACAAACACCATCTTTCTGTCAGTCAGACTGAACACAGTCACAAACACCATCTTTCTGTCAGTCAGACTGAACACAGTCACAAACACCATCTTTCTGTCAGTCTGACTGAACAGTCACAGACACCATCTTTCTGTCAGTCAGACTGAACACAGTCACTACAACACCATCTTTCTTAGTCAGACTGAACACAGTCACTGACACCATCTTTCTGTCAGCAACTGAACTCAGTCACTGACACCATCTTTCTGTCAGTCAGACTGAACACAGTCACTGACACCACTTTCTGTCAGACAAGCTACTGACACACTCGTCAACTGACACACCACACCTTTCTGTCAGACTAAGCGTCACTGACACCATCTTTCTGTCAGACTGAACACAGTCACTGACACCATTTTTCTGTCAGACTGAACACAGTCACTACACCACTTTCTGTCACGACTGAACACAGCACAGACACCATCTTTCTGTATCAGACTGAACACGTCACTGACACCATCTTTCTGTCAGTCAGACTGAACACAGCACAAACACCATCTTTCTGTCAGTCAGACTGAACACAGTCACTGACACCATCTTTCTGTCAGACTGACTGAACACAGCACGAAACACCATCTTTCTGTCATGTCTGAACTGAACACAGTCACACACCAGCTTTCTGTTAGAACTGAACACATGACACCAATCACAAACTTTCTGTTAAGACTGAACACAGTCACAAACACCATCTTTCTGTTAGACTGACGCATCACAAACACAATTCTTCTACTGCAACACAGTACAAAAAGTAACAGTGCGCATTCGCTGTTGTTCTGAAAAAATGTGATTTCGTGTGTGTGTGTGTGTGTGTGTGTGTGTGTGGGGTGTGTGTGTGTGTGGAGAGCGAGTGTGTGTGTGTGTGTGTGTGTGTTTAGGTGTGTGTGTGTGTGTGTGTGTGTGTGTGTGTGTGTGTGTGTGTGTGTGTTAGATTGGGCACATGAAAGAAAAGACGTGGAATTGCTCGTTACGATTAGTCTGCCATGGAAGTCTTGTGAACTGTTGCGCATGTTCAGGTTGTTTGTACGCCAATACTTAGGAGACTTTGTATTCGAAAATTTTATTGGAAAATTATATTTTCAAAAAATTGAAACTGTTCAGTTTTGTGTTCTTTGTTTTACTGAAAGTTAAAATCTCAAAAGTGTACTAGGGAGGAGTGGTGTCCAGCAAGTAAATCGACTTAATCTTGAAGACTACATATAAAATCTAAAAGACTTTACACCCTCCATCCATCCCTACACAAACGTACATACATACATCTATATCTGTATATGTCTATCTATCTATCTGGCTGTCTACTATCTATCTATCTATCTAACGAGTAGACACACACACACACACACACACACACACACGCACGCACGCACGCACACGCACGCACGCACACGCACGCACGCACACGCACGACGACGCGCGCGCACACACACACACACACACACACACACACACACACACACAAATAGATATGTAGACTGACAGGCAAATAGATAGACAGACAGACAGACAGATATAAAGATAGACAGACAGATAGCTAGTTAGCTAGATATTTATAAAGACGTAAGGGAAGAAACTAGCGGGGAGGGGGGGGGGTATGAAGCAAGAAATAGGAATGAAAAAGTGCGTTTCAATGTAACTATTCAATCCTTCACCCGCAGCATATGTGGACCATCGAAGTTTGCCTTGAAAACAAATGTTTGTCTTGCCTGTCTGTAGTCAACATGTAGGCCTACATTTTTTTTTCTTTGTGGCATCAGTTGTCGGATCAATGGAGCACCAAAGGTGGGATTTTTTTCCCCTAAGGCCGAAATCCACCTCTCCATTTTTTGGTGCTTCACACTGTCCTCTTCATCTGCAAAAAAAAAAAAAAATAAATAAATAAAAGCGAAAAAAAAAGAACCCCACAATTTCCACTACTAGCTCTTTTTTTAATTTTCCTCCTGACTCACAGTCACCATGCAATGTCAGTATGTTTTCCAACGGATGGACATTCGCTTTTTGCTGAAGTTAGTATTTTGACGTTTGATACATGGTTTTTCTTTTTTTTACTTTTTGTGTGTGTGTGTGTTCATGCATTTCACTCTTTTCCGAGTCATTCTCCGACCCTTCTTGCAACACGCCCCTCTCCCTTCTCTTCTCTCCTCCCCCCCCCCATCCCCACCCCCTCTCAACTGTCGCGACTATCCTTAACCCCTCCCTCCCCTTTTCTTGGTGACTTGTGTCTGTACCAGTTCTACATTACAATTTGGAAAAGGTTTCTATACCTCTCTGCTAACGTTAGTGTAAGACCCAGACCATTTTTAACCATCGCCAGATCACCTCCCCCCCCCCCCCCCCACCTCTTTTAATCACCATACATCCGCAGCTGCCTGTAGCTCATCTGATAATTATCAAGCAAACACTTCAAAGTGTGCGCGTGCCGGATGTAGCATTTAGGTTCTAATTGCCGTAAGTACGATATTTCGATAATTGTTATCTCATTTTCCGCCTCGACGATCACCACACTGGGAAATATCACATCCTCCGTGGCGCATATTGCGTCATAGTACGCGGGGGCTGATTCACACACACACACACACACACGGCAGCACCAGCAAGACGAGCCAAGCCTCAGGGCTTTCCCATGACAGCCGATAATTTTCTGCACACTTGACACAACAGACAGAAAGTGGCCAGCGAGCCCTTGGCCGGCTTCTCAAGTGAGTTGTGGCGGTCAGCAAAAGGGAGTCAAGTGCATCACTCACCGATGACCTGACATGTGGTGTCAGGTAAGAATGACAGGATGCAAAGTCTGCTGGGGTAACGTTCAGTCGGCTGTCCATCCCCCTGCTTTTCCCTGCCGAAGTAAGTTACTTCGAACTGGTTCTTGGAATCATAGGGACTGGAGTCAGATGGACGTAGGTGGTATCCTCTCTCCCGAGATGAATTTCGCATGTTTCGTCAACAGGGGGTTGAGAAAGTGGTTGTTAAAATATTCTGTGATCACAACAGGCACCACTGAAACGCCACCAATGTGACTCACCGGCAGTGCGGTGTTTACTGTCGTGGGCTGCCTCATGACGATATAAATTTAGTTTCAAGAATAAAGAAATTTTATTACTTCTTCTTCGAGAACATACACAAACACAGCATCGATTGTCTGTATCTGTATATTGACGATTCTGTATTTCTTCCAGTGAACGTAGTCTGTGATGGAATGCCTGAACTGTTTGTGACTTTTTGTGCTTTTGGATTTGCTTGAGAATAGGAACGAAACACTGAACGAAGGAAATAAGTGCAGTCGATCGAACTATACGTATGCATGCGGTTAAGTATCTCTTGCACACACTGAATTACATTAAAACAGACACACGAACGCTCTCTCTCTCTCTCTCTCTCTCTTTCTCTCTCTCACACACACACACACACACACACATACGCACACACGCAGAGAGAGAGAGAGAGAGAGAGAGAGAGAGAGAGAGAGAGAGAGAGAGAGAGAGAACAAGTAATGTGGAAATGCAAAAACCACAACACCAACACCAACCACAAAAACAAACAAAATAATGTGCACATGTAATTCCACATAACATTTTCTTGTTCAATTATTTGTTTCCGTCAGAAAATTTGTAATACCAGTCGTTTTGGCTTACATTACAATTACTTATGAAGTCCACTGTGTGAATATCAGGCTGTTTATTTCATGAAGTGTATCAACGGCTATCAATCTGAGATATTCAATTCTGCAATCAAGAATTCAGCACACTACATGTTTATTTTGGGGGGATATCTTCGTTTGAATCCGGGGCAGGAATCTTCTGAAGAAAAAAGGAAACAGAAGATAGAGCTTGCTTTTGTGCCGATAGAATTTTGCCCAAACTATTGCACAATCGATTTATCAGTATTTGAACGTCTGAATCACATCCAAATAAAGCATTGACACTGATAGCTCATTGCTCGCTGTAGAGTGCCAGTGCTGTAACTGTGACAAAACAACATGATCTGGGTATGGATGTGTGGATGGGAGTCGGAATGAACGGCTGGGGGAGTAATTTCATGGAGAGGACAAGGAAAACCAGACAGAAAAAAAAAATCACTATGAAACTTCGCTGTCAGAACGTTAAAAGTCCACAAGACGAACAGAAAAATTATGCCTGTTTACGGTCAAGCCCCACGTAGATCCCCGTGATCTAAGGGAGACCGTTGTGATTGGAGCAATATAGACAAAAACAAGGCCATTCAGAAAGAGTTTTCAGACTTGTACTCTGCTATTACCACGACTCTTCGTATGTCAGCGAACTATTGAGACGGTCCGCGCTCGGGCGTCGAAGATGAACGGACTGTCTGACTGACGACACCGTCTGTGTAGCACTCGCCAAACAACATCGTCCGGGTCAAATATAGCAAATATTCAGCCCGACCCGAGCGGTAAGGGAAATGAACCTACAGTCCTGCCTCATCCAGTGCTGCTGGCACACAATACCCGTAAAACTCATTCTTTGCTGGGACAGTTAGGACTGTAATTAGCTGCTCGCCGTTGCTCCTACCCCGTCTTGACTGCTTCGAGTCCTGAGTGAGGTTGTAATTAAATGTCGACAGCCGCCATCCCTTTTCTCCCTGTTCTGACTCACGTGTGTAACAAAGTGCAGGTGAACCTCACTGTAGGTGTCACGGTTTTACAGCCAAGTAATAAATGACAGAGACGAGTGTAACACGTATAATTCGGGGGAATCAGTAGACTACAACCTGAAACCTAATCAATATCCTGATGCTCCAGTTGCTGTTGTGGTTTAATGTTCATATGTTTCTTGATTGTGAGTGTTCACAGTGGTCTGGGTTTTTGGATGGATGTTTGGTTCGAACGTTTACTTTCATTTTCTTATGTCCCAGTATCTTTGGGTCCGTTAATAACGACTGATTACAGATGCCAGATTTCTTGTCACCCAGATGCATATAAATTAATTACGAGTGTTTACAGCCCAAATTCTGAGAACTAGTATAATACAAGCCATCCTGCTGTATTGTGAGATGGATAGGAACAATGTAATGACTGCGGCTTCAACCTGTGCGCAACAACATTGTACAATACATAACAAGCACTTTAGGGCTCCCATAACCACGTTTGTCATTATATTGAAAAGGGAGACGGAGCGGGGGTGGGGGGTGCAGTGGAAAGTTGCCAAGAGGCTGGGATTCGGAGATAGGGTAGCGGAACGGGAGGAGGAGGACGGGGAAAGGATTTAAGCTGACTGAACGACACTGCAACTAAAAAGAAGCTAAACGTAGTGGCTCTCTGAACGAAGCTCAAGTTGGTGGCGTACTTGTTAACAGTCTCTACAGCAGTTGACTGCCGCTATGAGTACGTTGCGTCAGGCCTCTGTAGGGCCCAGTGGTTAACACGACAGCCCAGCAAAATCAAAACCTCCGACCCTGGTTCCAGTCTTCCTGACGCGGGACAGTTTTGTGTTTCCTCCCGTCTCCAGACTAGACTTTTAATAAACGTCAGTCTTTTTTTTTTTTTTAGTCTCTCCAATACGTCAGTCAGATCAAGTCTCACGAGCAACATGAACTGGCGACCACACGGAAAAGAATTTTTGGCTATTGTAATATTTCTCCTGGGGAAAAAAATCCTTGAAAAATTTGTCATATGTAAGCGAAAACTTGCGACACTGACACGTGGGACAGAAAAGAGAGTGGAACGACAAGGCGACATGCCCTTCACGGGGAGAGCAGACCAACTTACACATAGAAATCTGCTTCGACGAAAACAGCTGTACACACACACACACACACACACACACACACACACACACACACACACACATACACACACGCGCGCGCGCGCGCGCGCGCGCGCAAACACACACACACACACATGGCGAATACCAAACACACTCTCCCCCCCTCTCTCTCTCTGTCACACACACACACACACACACACACACACACACACACACACACACACACACACACACACAAGACGTTCTGAAAAAACAACATTGTTTTAACCTTGTGTTCTGTCTATCTATTGTCTGTCTACCTTCTGTTTATCTGTACATATTGATTATGAAACTCGTATCTATTGATCTTATATTTATTGTACATCTCACCCCCCCCCCCCACCCCCCTCAAGACTGCTCAGATGTCTGCATATGTATGTGTACTGTGTATGCATACATTCACGTGTGTGTGTGTGTGTGTGTGTGTGTGTGTGTGTGTGTGTGTGTGTGTGTGTGTGCGCGCGCGTGTGCGCGCGCGCGCGTGTGTGTTGTGTGTGCCTGTGTGTGTGTGTGTGTGTGTGTGTGTGTGTGTGTGTGTGTGTGTGTGTGTGTGTGTGTGTGTGTGTGTGTGTGTGCTGGTTGGTGAAGAGAGAGAGACACAGAGAGAGAGAGAGGGGGGGGGAGGGAGGGAGGGAGAGAGGGAGGGAGAGAGATGTTGAAGGCAGAGATGTGAACCTCGACCGCACGCGTTGCAGTTCACTCCAACAGACACGATGTACGGCGATGATGGACGAACTGGAAACAGGACTCTCTTGTCTTCTCTCACACCCAGCAGACGTCTGCACACGATTGAATGGTCGGCTGAAAGTCTTGTCAGGAACAGAAAACACGCTGTGAGAGAGAGAGAGACAGAGACAGACAGAGAGAGAGAGAGAGTGTGGGGGGGGGGAAGTGAGGGGGACAGAGAGAGGGAAGGAAGGGAGAGAGGTGAGAGGGGAGAGAGAGAGAGGAGAGAGAGAGAAAAGGTGACAAACAGACCGACAGACAGACAGAGAGAGAGAGACAGGTAGACAGACGTATGCATGAATGTATGACAATGTGCGTATAAGTGTCATAGCACTCCCTATTCATTCTTTTGTTCCATGTAAAGAAAATACATCTGATGCAGACTAGGACGGTGACCTTTTCAGCTTAGTTTTTTCTTCCACATTGAAAACACCTGTCTTGTGAATTCAGGTTACTCAGATTTACTGCTCTTGAAAGCTAGAGACAAAATTACACCAAAAAGCTCAATCCATCAGTCATGTGTTTGCAAACACGGAGAGAGAGAGAGAGAGAGAGAGAGAGAGAGAGAGAGACGAGACAGAAGACAAGAGAGACGAGACAGACAGACAGACAGACAGACAGACAGACACACACACACACACACACACACACACACACACACACACACATTCACACCACACACACACACACACACACACACACACACACACACACACACACACACACAGGTGGAATCACAGAAATAAAAAAAAGAGTGAGAGACGGACAGTAAGACAAACAGAAAACTGACTTATCAACATACGGTCATGTGTGCATGAATGCCACTGCGCACACCACTCATTCTCTTGTTCCAAGGAAGGAAAATACATCAAATGCAAGCCAGGACAGAAAGGCTTTCTCAGATCAGTTTTCTTCCCCCACAAAGAAAGCACCTGTCCCGCGAATTAAGTTTACTTTGATTTATCTTGAAAGTTAAAAAAAAAAAAAGAAAAAGAAAGAATAAAAAAAGCGACACGTGCAACCAGTCAGTCAAGTCTTTGCAAAACTTTAAACAGAGGAAAATGGAAAAAAACAGACAGAAACCATCCCCACCCCACCCCCTAATACTGGGTGAAGCCTCGGATTCTGCTTCATCTTACGTTCACAGGTGGAATTGGGAGTGTTTCAGGGATTCCAGCACGCCCTTCTTCCTCGATCCTGCCCCCCTCATCTTTTCCTCTCCTCCCCCGCCCTCTCATCTCTCTCTTCTCTCTCTCTCTCTCTCTCTCCCCTCACACACATACATCAAAAACAGACAACAACCGGAGAGAAGTTCGAAAAGGATTGTAGCGTTCATAGCTCCGATTACTCCCTCCGTCCCCACTTCCCCCTTCTCACCACCTCAGCACCCATACCCCACTCTATCACCGTTTTCGTTGCTGTTGTTTGTTACGTATGGTTTGATTTGTGTGTGTGTGTGTGTGTGTGTGTGTGTGTGTGTGTGTGTGTGTGTGTGTGTGTGTGTGTGTGTGTGTGTGTGTGTGCGTGCGTGTTCTCTACCACTGGAAGGTCCAACGTCTGTCCTTTCTTTAATCTTTTGTCGATCGCTCAGCAGATTCAGACCTCTTAAGAAATACACTACATCCCCTCCCCCCCCCCCCCCCACCTCCGATCCTCCGCCCCTTTCATCCTCCCCAACTCCCTCGCCCCCCTTCTTCTTGCCTCCAAAACGAACCATATCCTTGACACGAAACAGATCTGTGCCCTTTACTTTGCGGAGATGCCATGCAGTTGACAAACACCTATAACCTTTTCCCTCTCCCTTTTTCTCATGGCCCCGGGACTTCCTCCAGATTCAGTTTCAGTGAAAGAGGACGTGCTGCCTTGATCACCTCCATGTGCACCACATCTTGAGCTGTCGCAGAAAATTATGGATCGCCTGAACAAACGAAAGTTTCACTGGAGCTCCATCTTACGGACTTCCGGGGACATACTCTCGAAGAAACAAGTGTCGTGTTTCCTGGTGCTTTTTTTTTTCTTTGCCTTTCTCGCGGTCACAGGGTCTCTCTCTCTCTCTCTCTCTCTCTACTCACCCTCTCCTTCTCACCTTCTCTCTCATCTCTCTCGCTCTCCTCTTCACATCGTCCCACCACCATCCCGTCCACTCCCCCCCTACACTCCCCCCCCCCCTCTCTCTCTCTCTCGTTCCATCTCATTTTACCTATTTCAACTTTCTCCCACATTCCTGTCCCAATGTAAAAACTGAATGTGTGTGGTATAGACAAGCTGTTAGGTTGGCAGACAGACGAGAATTCCACGAGGGCCGAGGGAAAGAGAAGCTGAGGCGTGAAAGAGTATGCGGGCGGGAGTTTGAGTGAAAGGCTGGGCGTGTGCGCCAGTTGATGGACATTTTATTCTTTCCTCCACACTTCACCCCTCTCTCGCTCCGGGACAGATCGGGGTGCGAGGATGATGGCGAGGGGAAGGGTTCCAGCAGCTGTGCTTGTGCTGGTGCTAGTTTGTGTGTTGGCTGTGAACTTTTCTCGGGGTGAGTTTTATTTGCTTGTTTGTTGTTGATAGGTTCCCTGGCGTTTCATGTAGGAAAACAGCAGTGCTCAAAGTCGATTGTTGGACAAGGCTTTCGTGTGTGGTAGTTTAAATGCTATTTTTCTTTCTTTCTCTGGTTTAGCTTTGCTCGAACGCACGCACGCGCATACACAGCACGCACGCATGCATGCACGTGCGCGCACACACACTCACACACACATGCGTGCTGCTCGAGCGGTTTTCTCTCTCTCTCTCTCTCTCTCTCTCTCTTCTCATATATATATATATATATATATGTGTGTGTGTGTTTGCTTTTGTGTTTGTTGTTCTCGTTCTTTCTCTCTCTCTCTCTCTCTCTTTGCCACTTTCTAAAAATCTCTCCACTTGCCAACTGTCAGCATTATTTTTTTTCATCACCGTAGAATCAACTGCATACTTCAAATGAGTCATCTTCGTTACAGATTAATTTACATCACAAAATATATCCAGAGATATGTTTAGTATCTACATTGTATAAAACATATGCACCGAACATTTAAAGATACAAACAAGAGTTACTAACTTTGGAAATGTTACTATACTGAACCCTTCAAGTGGGTTTTGTTTATTTGTTTGTTTGTTTTTAATCTCCAAGTAAACGTTTAAAGGCATTCTTTTTATGAACGTGGTTCCTAACCCAGTTCTTTCATGTGTTTGGAAAATAGACCACTTTCATTCACTGGCTGAATGTAAACAAAATATGAAGGAGCATAAACTAGATAAAAAGACTGATAGATGAATAAATAAATAGAAATAGCATGCTCTACATACATACTGGGGTGCCGGAACCGATTTCAACCATCTCCGAAAACAGCTATACATAGGCAGACAAAATTGCAAAATCAACATGCAGGCTAATGCCATGTCATTCTTCCAGGGTACAGCATGTGTTTTCTATAATTTTCTCCCTGACGGCCACATGTGGTTTCTGTCATTTACTTTCAGCATTATCATGTCTTCTTGATATACACATATGTGTGCACATCCGAAGAAACTCTAAATAAAAACCCGTCTTCCAACCAATTTACCTAAAGTGTTATGCGTGCACAGTACATACAGAGCATACAGCTATTTCAGTTGGAGCGGTCACACACACACACACACACACACACACACACACACACACACAATAATATATATATATATATATAAAAAAATAATAACTAATAAATTCCAAGGATAAGTACCGAGCACCATTCCAGCAACTTACAGAGCAGCTTGGTGTTGCAATGACTGCAAGAAATATTCAATTATAAACAAAGCTTGCTCTTATGTCTTAGATTGAAGAAATAGGGGGAGATAAGCCTTCATATCTGCAGTGGTAGATCATTCTGCCTAACTAACAGTATGTGCTTGAGTGGGTGAATGGGGAAAAATAAAATAAATGCTTCTCAAAATGAGCCTTCAGCAAGCTTATAGTCTCCAAGGGGGAGACAATCTCCAATGGGGAGGAAACTCACTCACATATAACTCCTGGTCAGATACCGATATTTCGAAACCTGATTGTTCCTCCTCAGTGACCGCGGAAAGTGGTAATTTGACTTCTCTGCCTTTTCGGTTTTAAGAAGAATGCTATCCCAGAAAAAGGCTGGTGTGCAATACCGTATAGTATGTTTGTTGATTTTTCAAAAAACCAACCAAAGGTGCCACCTAAGAAGCAAAAGAAAATCATGAAATATCATATATATATATATATATATGATATATACATATATATGTTTATAATTGAATATATATATATACATACATACGATTAAAAGAGTAGTGGGGAAAAACAAGTGCAGACTAACAATTATTCCGTCAATAAAGCAGTTGCTTCGCAGAGGGTATTTAAAATGGTAGGAAAAAAGGTAAAGAGGGGTTGGTGTGTGTGAGAGAGAAAGAAGGTGGGAATAAAAAAAGAGGCCTTTAAAATATGACTGTAAAATCCTTCACGACAGTGCTTGGGGACCATCATAGCCTGTCTTGAGAATAGAACCATTTAGAATATACATCACCTGCTCACAGGCGCCATTCACCCGTTGATTCGGACTTATCATGAAACACACACACACACACACACACACACACACACACACACACACACACACACACACCTCTATCTATCAACCTAGCTATATGTATGCTAATAATACATTTTCTAGTTTTATTTGCCTATTTTATACAGCGTTTCATAAATTTCTCGTGTTATCAAAATATTTTTTAATGCTCTCGCTACCCCCTTTTTCTTAAAACAATGTACACCACACACACACACACACACACACACACGCGCGCGCGCGCGCGCGCGCCACACGCACACACACACACACACACACACAACACCACACATGCACACACACATACACACACGTGCGCACGCGCGCCCAAACGCAAAAACACACACACACACACACCACACACACACACACACACACACACACGGGCCCGTTCTATTCGCTTAAAGGATGCCAGTGCTTGCCCAAACAGAAAATACCGAATATATCAGTTCGCTAGAGCCACACGCGACTCCAGTTTCACTGTATCAGTGCTCTTCCCTTGTGTCGGTGAGGAAACCAGAACGTTATCAACGCTTTGGTCTCTTTAGAAAGACGTAAGAGATGGGTGGATTTGACCACTCTAAGAAAGCGCCCAGTAGGCCTAAGTTGTCTCTTTTTCTTTTACACACACACACACACACACACACACACACACACACACACACACACACGTATGTGTGTGTGTGTGTGTGTGTGTGTGTGTGTGTGTGTGGTGTGATGGAGACTAAAACAAGTTGATAATCTTTTCCCACAGGTAAAACAAAATAATGAAATGCATGCCTTCGCCTCAAGGGATTCTTCTGGAATATGTGTGTAACACACACACACACACACACACACACACACACACACACACACACACACACCTAATGTATGTATATAGCATGTATGCATCCAACTATCCCTCTCTCTCTCTCTGCGTCTGTGTGTGTGTGTGTGTGTGTGTGTGTGTGTGTGTGTGTGTGTGTGTGTGTGTGTGTGTGTGCGTGCGTGCGTGCGTGCTTGCGTGCGTGCGTGCCTGCGTGTGTGTGTGTGTGTGTGTGTGTGTGTGTGTGTGTGTGTGTGTGTGTGTGTTGCATGACAGACGTAGCGTTTCTTCTCTACATGGTGACACTCAGGTCTACGCGTGACAACCTGCACGGTCGCCTGGGCAGTATAACGAAATTGAAACAGGCACCAGCCACACTCACTTCGTTTCGTATTGTTTAGGACCAGAAGCGGATCCAGGGGAGGTGATCCAGGGTTTCTGTAACCTTCATTTTTCACCCCCAAATCTAAAAAAAAAAAAAGAAGTTAAAAACTCAACAACAACAAAAAATTAAATTCAAAGAAACAAACTAACAAAAAAGATAGGATGTGTGTGCGTGGGTGGGTGGAATTCTCAAAGTCACACTGCTTGAAAGGCATACGGTGTATTGAGATACTACCCTGCCCCAGTTCGATCCAGATTGCTCCATATTGCTTCTTTGGGTCAAATCAAGGGATGGCGGGGTGGGAAGAGAAGGAAGAGAGGTGGGAGGGGGGACGGAGGGATCCCCTGGACCCCCTTACAGGTTAGGCGCTTTGCACCGTAACAGTCAGTCGCTTTGTTCGTCAGTCTCCCTCTCTCTCTCTCTCTCTCTCTCTCTCTCTTTCATCCACTCACCCCAGTGGCGGCAGCGGGGGAATTAGGGGGCATACCCCCTCCCCCACCCCAAAGTAGTTCGGAGGAGTAGACCCCCCCCCCCCCCCCTTCTATTTGAAACTAGAAATATAGACGGGATCTCATTGTGCGCCCCTCCCCCTCTCCTCTCTTTAAAAAAAAATGGAAGAAAATATCCCCTATGATGATTTGGAATATGAGTTCCCTCTGCCCCTTCCTTCTACATGACTTTGGACACAGACACACCATAAATAAAATACCCCACCCCGTCCCCCGCAAAATTTTGGAAGACTCCAGTGGTGATTTTTTTTTTTTCAGTTCTGGCTACCCCTCCCCCGCCCTCCTCCCCTCTTACTGGACCACGTTTTCTACAAGAATTTGAAGACCCACCCCGCCCACACTTTTAGGGAAAATTGGCGAGGGGCCCTTCCTCGCACCCCCCCCCCCCCCCCCCCCTCCCTGCTGCTGTCCAATGCTGTTATAAAAGTTTGGAAGACTCCAGTGGTGATTTCGTCAGTTCAGGCTGCCCCCCGCCCCTTTCCGCTCCTTGGTCAATGCAAAAGATGTTCCCACGCCACTGTATACCCAATCCGCGCTGAACCTGGGAACTGTAATGAATTACATGCAGCAAGTAATTTTTTTCCCTTCTTGTCTTAACGCAACATTCTTTTTTTTTCTTTTGTTACCAGTAAATAAATGCAGATCACAAGTTACAACAGAACTGGCAACAAAACTAATGATCCATGCAAATACCATCGTTTTTAAATACCTTTCGTTCGGCAGTCATAGCTTGCACATCTGCCAACTACAACCAGACGACAGTTTTCTTGCGCAAAATTGTTTTGTTATCTCCACGTTCAAGAGTGACTACAAGAGGAGTAAAGCGGTTTTAGATTATACTAAATGGAATGAGGAAGCTGACAGAAGTCGGTGAATCTCGTAGTGCGATACATTTATGTCAGTTTATATAGGCTTACATGAAAGAGACAGATGAAAAAAAATTGAACACGTGTTCAGCTGTCTTCATTTTTTTAGGTGTCACTTTAAAAAAATCAAATCACATTTATGAAAGACTAATGACTATAAATGGCAAGGGGGAAAGATTTAGGAAAACAATCCGTACACATATGAAAATATGAAAACAAAAACTAAGAAAATGACAGAAATAAACAAAGGAATAAACATATTTAACAGAAAAAACAGTAATTTGATCGTTGCATTATCCATAGCAAGCTAGAAAAAGTAATGAACTATTCCAGTAAATTCACACATGGGTGCACTGTGTAGCAAAATTTGCCTGTGACGAGCAGCATACTTTTCTGTTTCTTATCTCGCTGTCAAATACGCAATAAACGTTGTGATGAAAGTTTTTTTTTTTTTTTTTTTTTTTTAAACATTTACATCATAATTGCATATTTCCTTTTAACTGCACTCCTGAATCCTTGCCAGAAACTTTTGACATGAGGGCACTACCAAAACGCACGTAGATTGTTCTCTTGTTCTCACTCTGAGTCTTCAATGCCAATGTTTTGCAAAATGATACAGGTTGCCAGCAATCTTGTCAATTATCTAGATCATCTCACGTGAAACTATCTAAACTTTATGTATTTTATCTGCCGGACTTTTGAAAAGTGACTAATTGTCAGTGTTTAAGCAGAAGAGATCAGAAAGGCCCAAATCTTGGGCCCTGGACCTAAGCAAAAGTCCTCTGACGGATTGGACCAAGAATAATTGTAATTCTTACAGTGTGCACAATTCGTATTTAGGCATTCTATGTGTAGCGACGACGGTACATTTCACTATTACTGTTATTAGTAGCAATGATAATGACAACCATAATTCGGTATTAACAACGGCAACACTGAGCAACTTCAATATGTTGCTACTACTAACATGACTTGTTTCTGCTACTACTGTAAGTAACAATACAATAATAATAATAACAATAATAATGATAATAATAGTAACAATAACAATAATAATAATTAACATTATTAGTTGTAGTAGTAGTAGCAGTCGTACTAGTAGTAGCAATTTGTTATTTGGTTTCTATCTCATATCCAGGTGATGGGGAGACAAATGCACATTGACACGTGCACGCATGCATGCATGCAAATGTCTACACTTGCACACACTCGGGTGCTCACACGCACGCACACACATCCCCCACCCCTTCAGCCAAGCGCACTTTCCCTCCTCACTTCTAGTATATAGAACCGCATACACCGACACACACACACACACACACACACACACACACACACACACACACACACACACACACACACGTGCACGTAATTTGCACGCACATGCAAAGTGGTCTATGTATGCACACACTCTAAAAAGTTGTGCACTTCTCCCTTCTCTCTCTCTCTCCCCAGCACGCGCGCGCGCACACACACACACACCACGCACCACGCACGCACGCACGCACGCACGCACGCACCACACACAGTGACTCATTCACCGTTCCATCGCGACATTAGGCCTACTTGGTCTAGCAGGCCAGAGATTGCCGAATGCCTCTGATAACAGGCGGCGTTTAAGAAAGTCATAACCCCAATCCCGCCTCCACGATTTCAACTGTCCCGCACGCATGCCAGACTCCTTCCCCCTTCACCGTCTGTCCTCCTTCTCTCTCCGCCCCCCCCCCCCCAACCCCCCCTCCCTTTCAGCTCCTGTTCTCTCACCTCCACTCACAAATCCTTTTTTACGGTCCCTTGTATCTCCACCCCACCCCACTCCTCCCGCTTCAGCCGCCTCCTTCCTCCACCCCCCTCCCCCCCCCCCCCCCTCCCCCCGTACCCTCACCCCTCATTCCGCACCAGCCGTAACTCCCTTCGCGCCTCAAACCTCCGACCTGGCCGTGAGGTGTGTATCAACTCTCCCCGTTCCTGCAGATTCAACAAATAAACTTGCTTCCCCACTGAAACCAGGCTTATCAGGTTACAGGATAAATTATTACTTCCCCTTCTCCACCACGCCCCTGCCACCTCCTCTCGTCCTTGCTTCTGTTGTTCGTGAGAATTTTGTACAGTGTGTGTAGTTTTAACCTTTTCTGTGACGACAGAAAGGGGGGATGGTGGGGGGGGGGGGGGGGGGGGGCGACACACACACACACACACACACAACAAGACTGCACATTAATTCCCGTTCCATGAAAACAAACACCACCACCAAAAGGTGTGTTTAGACATCAACCCGGTAAGCAGAATGTACCTTACTGGCAGGATTAAAAACGGTCTCAAATTCAAAGGTCTCACAGTAGTTAGCCTCAAAGTTTTAGCTGCGGAACGAAGAACAGTATACTTCGGTAACTGTGTTGCTGATTGGGATGGAGAATGACGAACATTGGCGTCTCTCTAAGCATCAACCATAGTTCTGAAGGAATGCCATGCTCAAATTTTTTGATATTTCATCTTGTCAAAAGGATCCTGTCTCTACTCCAGTGGTGATGATTTTTTTTTCTCTCCATCATCCCAGTTCTGTGTCACGATATTGCTTCATCATTACTGTGAGTTCATCGTGATAACTGGAATTATTTTTGTTGGCTGTGTTTGTGTGCTTCGTACCTGCAATCTGATCAATAGAAACAAGAGGAAGGGGAGAAAAGCGGGGAAGAGGGAGGGCTTGGTTGTTGGCGACTGTGGTTCACTATGCTTCAATAGTCGCTTCATTCATCTAACGATGATTCAGCTTTTACATAGTGCAGATTGCTGTCTAACAGTTATCTAAGGGCTTAACTTATAGATTACATTATTTTTTTCACATTTGCTTCCAGTGTGCGGAGCTCTCGTGCCTCGCGATGAAGAGGCAGGTGAAACGCGGAGGGTGCCACTGTATGTGCAAAAGGCTCGCCTCTACCTGGAGCGACAGAAGGCCTACGAACAGACCATGCAGACGCGGATGAAGACACTGGCACAGGCCCTGGACGGCTTCAGTGCTCGCCTGTACCTTCAGCACGTCAAGAACAACCACCACGGCAACGTGCTCCTCTCCCACTCAGCACTTATGTCTCCCTGGCCATGACGCTGACCGCTTCCCAAGGGACGACCAAACGGGAAGTTCTGACCGCCATGGGATTGTCGGGGGAAGGCCGCGGGATTCACACCTCCGTACAGCGAGCTGTACAGTCCCTGCTCGATGACGACACTGAGGAAGTCAACAGCGACCTCAGTTCTCAGACGGACTTGAGCAGCATGCAGGATGACGAGCCGGCTATAGATCTGAGCTACCAAGACCTTGAAAACATCATCCGCAACGACTACCTCATGGACAACAGCATCAGCTACAACACGGGGCAGACCCACATCAAGTACAGCACAGCTGTCAAAACTAAGTCTGACCACATGGCCGACTCGCCATCAATCTCCCGTCAGCCGGACTCCGATCTCTTAATCCGGATCGCTAACGGCATGTTCCACAGCGAGGAGGTGGCGTTGTCACAGCATTTCTCCAACCGCCTGGTGTCCCTGTACGGCGCCCCTCCCATGGCCATGCAGCAGCACGAGTCCGAGACCTCCGTCAACCTGTGGGTGGACGCCGTCACCAGGGGGGTGGTGCCGGACATGCTGGCGCCCGACAACGTCCACAACGACACTCTGCTCCTGCTCGTCAACGCCATGTCCTTCTGGGGGTCCTGGCAAGCCAACTTTGACGAGAAAGAAATGGTACCCCTCGAGTTCCAGACGCAGGACGGGGACTCCGTGATGGCGCAGAGCATGTATCGCACTGGGAACTATTCCGTGAAGAACCTGCGCGAAGTCGGGGCTAAGGTGCTCGAGCTCCCTTACTCCAACACGCGCTATAGTCTCTTTGTTTTCCTCCCCCGACCCTCAACTGACCTCAACAACTTGGAGCGAGGTCTGAAGACACACAAACTACACAGTCTGCTCCACGACATGCCCAAACCCAGCGTGACCATCGTCCTGCTGCCCAAATTCCATCTCCGCTCCCGTCTGTCCCTCAGATCAGAGCTGAAGAGACAGGGCGTCCGAAAACTTTTCCTGGAGAAGAAAGCGGACCTCCGACGGATGACCGGCGAGGAGAAAAGCTCTCTGTTCGTCAACGACTTCTTCCAGTATGCAGCCTTCGAGGTGAACGCGGGCTTGGAGAGCGACGCCAGACAGAACAGCATCACCATCGGATCTGGCTGGGACACCTCCAGATCCGATGGTCTAGACAATGTCTTCAACAGCTCAGATAACCACATCCACATCAGTGACACCGATATCGAGCTGGCTGACAATAAAGATGAGGAATTGGGTAATGATCACGACGGTGAAGATGACGATTATGATGACTACAATTACGAGGAGTATGAATACGAAGACTATGAAGAAGAAGGTGAAGTCCTGGAGGAGTTCAGTAACTATTTCATAGCGGACAGACCATTTTTGTTTGTGGTCAGGGACAAGCAGAACGACCTGACCTTGTTGATGGGGAGAGTGACCAATCCTTTGCCGTGACGACTGCTAGCTGCAAAGTGTGTTCAAGAAGAGAAAAGCATAAGCATGTTTGGTCATCGTTAGGGCAGGGCAGTGTGTTCTCTGGCGTGTAGCCTTATGACGACATGTAATTGGCAGCTCCTTGTGAGTGTAGAAGCTGGGGTGTACTGTGTGTGAGCGGCATGTGAGTGATGCCTCTACGAAGGGCACGGGAGAAAAGAAAGTGGAAACAGAAAGTGGTCGGTTGGAAGTACACGCTTGTGAGTTTGTGTTTTTATCGATTTTAAACTTTGTGCGTGTGCACGCGTGCGCGCTCCTGTGTGTGTTGTGTGTGTGTGTGTGTGTGTGTGTGTGTGTGTGTGTGTGTGTGTGTGTGTGTACGTGTGTGCGTGCGTATGTGTGTGTGGTGTGTGTGTGTGTGTGTGTTGTGTCGTGTTGTGTGTGTGTGTGTGTGTGTGTGTGTGTGTGTGTGTGTGTGTGTGTGTGTGTGTGTGTGAGCCACTTGCACAACACTTGAAGTAACAGACCACAAGTCGATTCAAAACAAAAGTCACGTTCATTTTTTCCTTCTTAATTGAATAGCAGGGATGAATGGCACCTGCATGTGTTAATGCTGCATGCCTCTGTGCTGGAATGCATGCTGGGAACGCACCGACTTCATTAAACACCACGATTCAGAAGGGGATAGAATGAGGCAAAATTGCATTAAGTCAAAACAAGCATATTATTCAGCCTCACCAAAGACATTTTTATGCCCATCAGCCAAAGCAAAGACAGCAGCCAAACAAGAGACATTATTAGACCAGTCAGCCAAAGTAAAGACACTATCAGACCAATCACCCACAGCCGAAAAATTATCAGACCAATCAGCTTCAAAGTGAGAGCATTAATGGACCGATCAGACAACTAAAATACATTATTAGACCAGCCAGTCAACGCAAAAACGTGATCAGAACAATCGGCCAGAGTAAACACGTCAGACCACGGCACAATCAGCCCAAAATATGGACGTTATCAGGACAGTCAGACAAAACAAAAAGATATCAGGTCAACTAGCCACAGCAAAGACATTATCAGACTTGTCAGACAAACGGCTGAGACATTGTTAGTGCAGTCAGCCATGACTTACACCAACTTTATGCAACAGTGGAAGACATGCAATGATCTCCAAGTTTAAACTGTTTTATACGTGACTAGGCAAAGAAGAACACACAATACTCTTTTTGCTGGATATGTAACAGGTTCCATGCAAAAGAGCGCAAACAGTATTCCAAGTGAACATGATTATGTTGATGGTGTATGAAGCACACGTGTTATTTAACCAAGGGAATAACAGCACAGTCTGTGTTCAGTCATGTGCAAGATACATTTTCTGGACATACTCCAGAGTTACGGTAACTTGACTCCGACCCACCAAGCCAGAAGAGCCAACTATGTGTTGTGTAACATTCAAAAACAGAAATAATGAATCGGTCCAAGCCGCCGTGTTTTCGTTCCGGAAAAGAAAGAAGGATCGGCCAGTGGAATTAATCGTAAACAGCTGCCAAAGGCGTAGCTGCTCACCAGCCGCTATGTCATAGACTCCTGCTTACTGAGAGTAGTGAGTTCTTCTGCGTACGCAGGCTAATACTCCTGCGGACACTCCCTGTATAGACAGGCGAGTATTAAACCCATCTGCCCAACATAGGGAGTGGAGTTTTGTGTGAATTACCTTTTTTTTTTATCCTGCCATTAAGGCAGCCATACTCCAACTTCGGGGAAGGTGCATGCTATGTGTAACGTGTCATCCATAGCAACGGCCAAAATGACCTTCTCTTCCGAAAGTTGGTGATGGGATTTTACGTGTGTGCAAGATGTTATGCGTGCGTTCACACAGGGAACCTCGGTTTATAGTCTCATTCGAAGGACTGTATGGGAAATAGAGTCAGAACCAATATTAACTCCGAGGGAAAAATCCCCCTGTACCGAAACGGCCCGGCGGAGATTCGAACCCGCAACCCCGGATTACGAGTCCGACGCTCTACACTGAGCTATTCGGGCCCCCAGTCGTGAGTTCAAACCTCAGCTAGTGTAGGACTGTTCAGCTCTAGCCCATTCTGACGGGTCGGGTCTGCACCCGCGGGTTCAGATGGTGAGAAGACGGCACAACACATTGATTACTAAGATTCTTTAGTTGCACGTTTACGACTTGGACAGTGTTCCTTAGCTAAAAGTGACGAACATTGTCTGTCACCATCCCACGGTCGTGTTGACTCTGAGATGCATTGTGGAAGCGTAAATACAGCACATCCATGTCTTCTAATCTCAAAGCAAAATGGAACCACCAAAGCATCATTATCATCGACCTCCTCCTCCTCCTCCTCATTCTTCTGTCCTAATTATCATAGACTTTCCCCCATCATGAAATTAACAGATATGATCTCTTAGCTTAGGTGGGTTGGCAGGGTCGCAGGGCGGGATAGAAAGGGAGTGGAGCACGGGAGGGGGGTAAGGGTGATGGTAGTTTGTGTGGATGGAGAGGAAGCGAGTTGGAGGGCAGGGGGTGGTGGGATTGGGAGGGGGGTAGCGGCTAGGAGTGGCGCATATCATGTCGCTGGTGTCAAGGTAAATACTCGGACTTTAATAATGGAATCTCTCTCTCTCTCTCTCTCTCTCTCTCTCTCTCTCTCTCTGTGTGTGTGTGCGCGCGCGCGCGCGCGCGCGCGCATGTGGGAGCACTGAACGCATCTCAACTGAGTTGAGACTTTTTTCTTTTCTTTTTTTCTTTTCTTCTGGTCTTGCGATGATCACTCATAACCGATGAAGACGATGGTATGAAGAAGGCTCTATTCCGGTTTGATTCCAAGGATGAGGGTTGAAAAAAAAATTCAGATAGTTTCATCCATTAATGAGACTGCGTTAATGGTGGATGAGAAAAAAAAAGTAATTGTCGTACGAAAGAAGAAAGTATTTCCTTTCCGATCTTCAGACATCAAAGACAACACGCATCTTGTTTGTATGGAAGTTTAAGTGGATGTAAAACGGACAGAAACTAACTCAGAGGCTAGGTCAGCAGTTGTTTTCAACTTCATTGTTGTTTTTCATCTCTCTCTCTCTCTCTCTCTCTCTCTCTCTCTCTCTCTCTCTCTCTCTCTCTCCTCCCCCACACAGGCAAAAAAAAAAAAAGGTTCAGAGTTTGAGAATGCAGATGCTACATAATGGAGTTTTCAAAGGGGGAAAAAAAGAATGCAGGTTTACACAGAAGTAGTACTGGAGAATAGATTTTTTTCTGTTCTGTTCTGTTCTGTTCTGTCTGTCTGTCTGTCTGTCTGTCTGTCTCTCTCTCTCTCTCTCTCTCTCTCTCTCTCTCTCTCTCTCTCTCTCTCTTACCCCAATACAAGAAAGATGTAGCCTATGTTTGGAAGGCTGACTCGCAAAATTCTTTAAAATCCTATGGCACCTGATAAGATCCCAGTCCACCTGTTGCTAAAACAGCGCCGGCTGTGCTGTGTGGCTTCCTTTCATCCCGGCCTCAACGGGACTGGGAGTAACAGACGGGGTGCGGCGCTCTGTACGTCAGGGTCGACAACTGAGCAGTCATCAGCAATGCGCTCGCAGGAAGGAGTCCTGCGCGCGCTAAACGTTCCGCTCCCTGTATCTTTCGCTGTACAAGTCTATCAGTTTTATGAAAAAGCCGGAAATAAAAATTGTGACTAAACTCAGGTTCTGACTCTTGAATTCCGTGGCAGAATTTGAAAATGTATGGAGCTAAGGAATGGAAAAGAATTCATCAACATCGTTCGAAATTTTAAACACACTAACAATGATCTATTATTAACGAAATATACATGAAGATGTGCACACAACACATACACACGCACGCACAAACACACACACTATACAACTGAGCGATCTGCATAGAGAACTGCACTTAGCTTTTGTACAAACATCATTGGATTCCGTCAAAAGTATGAACCCCATTTCTGCCAAAAGAGAATGATTTGATAGGGCCTACTCTCAACACATAACCACCCAATGGTTACAAGACAGACAATTGAACTCTGTGACACTCAGTTTTTGTGAAGACAAGAAGACAATGTTTGCTAAACATCGATTCTGTCATAGTCCCGAACACTTAGGGATCCAATATATTATATGTTTTGGCCTTCGCAATTTCCTGAATTCTGCAAGCGTTCTCCATATTGGGAAAAATAGACAAACGAGCAGCATATTGATATCT
Source organism: Conus canariensis (assembly GCA_033310375.1). Taxonomy (NCBI): domain Eukaryota; kingdom Metazoa; phylum Mollusca; class Gastropoda; order Neogastropoda; family Conidae; genus Conus; species Conus canariensis. The sequence goes on along the minus strand of CM065716.1, from coordinate 49,456,139 downwards.
GCTGCACTTCACTGCTACATCAGTCTACAATGACATGTGCATACTCTCAGCTGTCAGTGGGTTGAGGGACACTGCAGTATCTGTGATGACGTTATGAACGACCAGAAGAACACCGCAATATCTAGGATGCCGTGTGTTTAGCATTAGTTATGAACGACCAGAAGAACACCGCAATATCTAGGATGTCGTGTGTTTAGCATTAGTTATGAACGACCAGAAGAACACCGCAATATCTAGGATGTCGTGTGTTTAGCATTAGTTATGAACGACCAGAAGAACACCGCAATATCTAGGATGCCGTGTGTTTAGCATTAGTTATGAACGACCAGAAGAACACTGCAATATCTAGGATGCCATTGTTTAGCATTAGTTATGAACGGGTAGAAGAACTTTGCAATATCTAGGATGACGTGTGTATACCATAAGCTATCAATGGGTTGAAGTACACTGCTTTGTTGAGGATGACGCGTGTATACCATCAGCTGTCAGTGGATTCAAGAAGCTGAGTATAGGATGATATGTGTGACATATCATTATATCATTGGGTGCGGTCCATCGCTGTGTTAGATGGTATATTTAGTATGGACTGAACGACACTTGTGTGTCAACATGATACACGTGTAACGGTCATCAATGGCTTGAAGTGCACTGCTGTGTCAGATATAGCGTGTATAGCGTTTGGTACCACAAGGTTGAAGGACACTACTCTGTCCTGGATGACATGTGTACAACATTAGCTATCGATAGGATGAAGGACAATGCTGTGTGAAGGATGACATTTGTATAATATTAGCTCTCAATGGGTGGAAAGATACCACTGTGTCGAGGATGAAGTGTGTGCAACATTAGCTATTAAAGGCTTGAAGGACGGTGCTACATAAGATGACGTGTGTATATCATTACCTATCCTTTGGTTTGATGGACGCTGCTGTGTAAGATGACGTGTGCATAACTTTAGCTATCAACGGGTTTGGGGACACTACTGTGTGACTGACGATGTGTGCATAGCATTAGCTATCAGTGGGTTGGGGGACACTGCTGTGTGAAGGATGTGTCTATAGCATTAGCTATCAATGGGTCGGGGGTCACTGCTGTGTGAAGAATGATGTGCCTATAACATTAGCTATCAATGGGTTGGGGGACACTGCTGTGTGATGATGAGTCTATAACATTAGCTACCAGTGGGTTGGGGGACACTGCTGAGTGATGGATGATGTGTCTATAACATTAGCTATCAATGGGTTGGGGACACTGCTGTGTGTGGATGATGTGTCTATAACATTAGCTATCAATGGGCTGGGGACACCGCTGTGTGATGGATGATGTGTCTATAACATTAGCTATCAATGGGCTGGGGGACACCGCTGTGTGAAGGATGATGTGTCTATAGCATTAGCTATCAATGGGTTGGGGGACACTGCTGTGTAACGGATGATGTGTCTATAACATTAGCTATCCATGGGTTGGGGGACACTGCTGTGTGATGATGTCTATAACATTAGCTATCAATGGGTTGGGGGACACTGCTGTGTGATGGATGATGTGTCTATAACATTAGCTATCAATGGGCTGGGGACACTGCTGTGTGATGGATGATGTGTCTATAACATTAGCTATCAATGGGCTGGGGGACACTGCTGTGTGATGGATGATGTGTGTATAACATTAGCTATCAGTGGGTTGGGGGACACTGCTGTGTGATGCATGATGTGTCTATAACATTAGCCATCAGTGGGTTGGGGGACATGCTGTGTGATGGATGATGTGTCTATAACATTAGCTATCCATGGGCTGGGGGACACTGCTGTGTGAAGGATGATGTGTCTATAACATTAGCTATCCATGGGTTGGGGGACACTGCTGTGTGAAGGATGATGTGTCTGTAACATTAGCTATCAGTGGGTTGGGGGACATTGCTGTGTGATGGATGATGTGTCTATAACATTAGCTATCCATGGGTTGGGGGACACTGCTGTCTGAAGGATGATGTGTCTATAACATCAGCTATCAGTGGGTTGGGGGACATTGCTGTGATGGATGATGTGTCTACAACATTAGCTATCCATGGGTTGGGGGACACTGCTGTGTGAAGGATGATGCGTCTCTAACATTAGCTATCCATGGGTTGGGGGGTCACTGCTGTGTGATGGACGATTGTGTATAATGTTAGCTATCAATGGGTTGGGGGACAGTGCTGTGTGATGGATGATGCGTGCACAATATTAGCTATCAATGGCTTGAAGGATGCTGCCGTGCAAGATAACGTGTATAGCGTTAGCTATTGATGGATTGGGGGACACTGCTGCATCGAGGAATATGTATGTCAAACATCCGAGGAAGATTTATATTCAACATTAGGTAGGAATCAGTTGCTGGGCACTTCTTTTGATGACGATACGACTCCAGACGTTGAACAAGTCTTTTGATTGTAGTTGTGTTTTTGTTAATTTAAGTTGGCTTAGAAAGATGTTCATTTGTCTGTTTTCAAGAGAGAAATTCCTTAAACTTTTACCCAGTATTAAACACATATTCAATGTGAATTTTCCACTCTTTCACTGTGTGTGTGTGTATGCTGGAATGTATATGCGTTTCTGATGCTGGGTGTCCACATCAGGCAAAAAACACATCAATAAGCATCAGTTTTACAAAACTTGCTGATCAGACCATTGCCAGCCAGGCAAGCTCTCACAGCCATTTGATTTCTTGTGCTGGTTCTATCTAAACATTGTTCGTAGGCTAGGCTAAGTTTGGTCTGTCCTGATACATGTGAAAATGACATTGGAGAGTCATGTGGACTTATTCCACTGGTTCTCTTCCCCTTTTCCTGTTAAGAAGAAAATATGAGGTCTCATTGCCTTTTCACTCCTCCAGTTCTCAGCCACATGGGGGATACTCTGTTACAGTCACTGCCCAGTTGTTCATCAAGAATGGTCACTATCAGGTTATCATGAGGCTACCTAAACAAGGAGACACGGCATTGCTGTGGTATCCTTTGTGATGTGAGGTAAAGCCTTTTCTGATCCAACTGGCACAGAACACTACCAACTAAATCCCCACTTGATGACAATTGCTGTAGTTATACTGCCTCCCTCCATCTGAATTCTGATGAGATTGTCATCATGACCCTTCATATAGTACCATGATCAAACATTAGAAGATGGCGACACCAAACATTTTCTCACACGTTCTTGGAAGACATGAATGTGGAGGGGAGATAAAAACCGATATCACCATGAGAGTAAGCCATGAACACTACATAAACTATGAACATAATCGATAGCGACAATACTAAGGGATTCCATTTTCATTGGATCTATACGAGAGTGTCACACTCTACTTATAGCAAATTGTCCAGAGTCAAACAGGCCTGAAGCTTACATATACCTTACATGTAAGTCAGGTAGTTTAAGGAATCCATAAGCGTTAGTCAGGATATGCAAGGATAATGCTTGGAGATGCATCCAACAAACAAATGAAATCAAGGGAAAATTGGCAGACCCTGAAACAGCTCGTCTTGGCTGTGTCCAAGTTCTAATGAATAATTTTGCAACTGCATCTCTGTCCATTTTTTTAAAATGTTTACTAACTCCCATTTAAACACGGTCCTCTGACATTCACTGTTTAGTTAACCACTTCAAACAGCATGAATTTTACTGCAGTCTATCCTAACTTCCTCTCTTTTACAAGTGGGTTACAATCCTATCGTTGTATGTGTGCATGTCAGAAGCCTAAAAGATAAAACAAAGATCATCATCACTTAGACCTATCCTGGTCTACTTTTTGTCCACCTGTGCTCCATTGGTCATACAGACGGGCTTTAGTCATCACCATTGTTGTGCCAGGTAAACCAGGTTAGGTCACTGATCCTTGGATTCAGATTTCAACAGATCATACTACAGTTGTTCCACATCATTCATTTTTAAAAACAAGCCAGCTTATCTTGAGAGCATCTCCTAACCAATCAAACACCCCTTGTTATCATATGCTTAGTAATCCCCTAAAATTAATGTCAGTGCGTGCTTGAGTGCATGTGCATCAGTATAGAATGTGCATCAGTATATTTTTTTTCCTCCGTCGACAAAGGCTGCAAAAGAGAGAAGAGGATTCTTTAAACATACTTGCGTTTAGAGTGTGTCGAGAGAAAGATAAAGTGTGATAAAACTGTAATGACATTTTCCAGTTATCAAAATTAAGCAAGAAAAAAAAAAACATTTGATATTTTTCAGTTATCAAAATTGACAAAAAACAGAACAAAAGCACACCCGATTTTCTGTGCAATAATAGCAAAATAAGTTGGTCTATGTAAATCAACATTCTAAAAATAATGCAGGCTGCCACCAAACACACTTTGCTCAGAGCTTTGAGGCTGCCTGCATCTTGGCAACCATCTGCCTTTCACTTCGCATCTGTACCTGCATCGTAATCAGATTATTTTGCTTCTGTTGCTTTAGTTCTGCAGCCCCCAAAGCCATATTTGCAGGCAAAGCAGCAATGTGTTTTCTTTGTACACGTAACAGAAGACCATGAAACTTGAAGATTGCTTGATTAGTCAATGAATATTCGGCAGTCAAAGACTGAGAAAGTTGATGAGAAACTGATACCCATGGCTTGCACATTTCCACAATTCTGTCTTTACTTGTTCAGTTTCTCCTTAGCATCAATCATGAGAGACTGCAGTGGAGCAATGTCAAAGTACAAGGAAGGGCCTTTCAACGAACATTGAAAGAGGGCATCCTATCTAAAGGGAAACACCAACTGCATGATGTGCATGAAAAAGCTGTCCCTGCAACAACAATTATACCAAACTGCACCTCTCTCGCAAAAAACAAAACAAAACAAAATCAATTCGAATCATAGATGTTGCAAAAAGCAGTTTATTGATACATGCCCACTCCAAATATGATAACTGACGAAAGGCATTGTATAAGGGGCAGTGGAATCCACCTATTCCAGATCTCAGGCACAAGGAAAGAGTTTGTTTCCCAGTTGTGTTCATTTTCCAGCCAGAGTTCCTTTTTCTTCTTCCTATGTAGAGTTCCTTTTATTAAAGCATTTTTTCTTTTTTTTTTTTTTTTGGGGCGGGAGGGGGGGGGGGGAGGTATTTTGATTAATGTCAATCAAAATGAAATAAATTTGCAGCAAGGAAAATGTCTAAACAGTGCTTACTTTTGTATTAACCACCACTTTAAAATAAATGTTAATGCTTATCCTACCTTGACAGGTGAAGGAAAGACATCTTGAGTTCACCATCAAGCTAATTTTTCCACATCTACCTATCAATTTCAGGCCACCTCCTATGACCTAATAAAACGAAGAGAGCTCACAAGAGTAGGCTCCTACTTCTTTCAACAGGTGCTGCCAACTGTGTGGGATCGGCTTACATTTTATCACATCACAAAACACTAGTCTAACAATTATAACCTCCAAGAGCTGTATGTTCTGGACAGTGCTAAGAAAAAGTCTTCGAAGCCAGTCTGAAATCCTTTTGCTGTCTGCTCTCTTAGACACCATGATGACAAGGTCTCAAAATGGTGAAAAGGAATCCAGTCAAGTCAGCAATGTCTGACATAGCCGATACTCCGAGCTAGAGACAACGATGAACAGAAAAACGAAACAATGGCTGAGAGGAACGACCTCTGGCTGCTCTTTAACAAGCGGTTCACCACCATGCCTGCAGCTCAGCAGTGAAAAACTCCGACATAACTGAACTCTACATGAGCTGATCAAAGAATGTGGGCTTGCATGTTATGACCACGAACCCAGCTGTATAACTACATAGATTTGATGAGAGGATTTTATACTCCTTTCAGCAACATTCACTGCAAAAAAAAAAAACCCAACATCCAAACACGACACTGATGGTTTTCACAATATGTTTATCCACTACATTTTCAGCTGTGTGCCTTTCAGAGAATTGAAGCAATGGGAGTGCTAGTAAATACACTCTCTGAATATTGTTACACCTGGACTCCACTACACAGTGAAGAAGTTAATCAAGCTGACTAAATACGTTCTTACTGGTTAAGCAATACAGACAAAACGCATTTCAATCTAAAGATGTCTCAGCACATTTCTGGAGTGCCAAGTTTTTGAGTGCCAAGTTTTCAAATACAAATATAAACATCAGGCATACACTTCAACTGACATGTAAATAAGAACATGGATTACTTGGGTCCTTTATAAACTCATGGCAATAAAACAATGCTGGATATATAATAACTTTCAGCAATTTTTTTTTTGACTCCATGCAACAGAAAAATTTGAGAAAATTGATACCACATGGTATCTCTCTTGCATGCTTGCTTGAGAGACCCGTTTTCAATTCTCTTTCAAAAATGACAAATTCCATTTTGCTTTTTAATAAAAATCTGTTTTATTCTATCCCTTGTTACCTCTGAGTTTGAATTCAAAGTGATTCAGTTGCTGAATGAAATAGGTCTCTGGTCCACCTACATCTTTAAGCCAAATACTTGTAGCTCTACAACAATCCGTTCTCCAGTACTACTGTGCAAACTTTCATTCTTTTTCCCCTTTGAAAACTCCATTATGTAGCATCTGCATTCTCAAACTCTGAAGCATCTTTCTGCCTGCCTGTGTAGAGAAGAGAGAGAGAGAGAGAGAGAGAGAGAGAGAGAGAGAGAGAGAGAGAGAGAGAGAGAGAGAGAGAGATTATATGCAGAAATCGAGCAAGCATGTGCATGTGCACTCGTCTTTGTAAGCACCTGTTTGTGTTTGCGAGATGTACACTTGAGTTTGTAAGCATGCCTTTGTGGCTGTGCGCTTATGTTATGCATGCAGCTGCATAAGATTATGATGTGTGTGGGAGTGTACGTGTGTGTGCATATGTCAGTTCATTCATTTCTATGAATGAGTTTGCATGACCCAGACTGATCATCGGCATTTTGTTTTAAACGATTCTTCAGTATTCCTTGAAAAGTCCCTGGCTCAAACAAATTGCAGCACCTCGGAATTCAACTACCGGACAAAAGACCAGACTCTTCATATTCCATAACAAACTGAGAACAATTCTGCACAGAAAAGTTATTCTGTGCCAACACAAACACATAATGCTATCTCCTTAGAATTCCAATCAAACAGGGGAAAAACTGTGAGTAAGCCCTATCCAAAATGCAAACAAAAAAGGGGAAAAAAAGACCCACAAAAACAGCAAACACAATGCAAAAGCAATTAATGCTCCGTATGAACAAAATCAGTATGTTCAGTGTACAAACAATATATTAATGCTATGCATGAAAAAAAAGAAGCTTGTTAGCCAAGTTTCAAAACATGAAGTTAGCCAAGTCTCAAAATATGAACAGTGTAAAACATGATTTCCATCTTTCAAAAGTGAAATGAAGTACTCAACAACACTTCAATAACACAAAGTTGAGTAGAATTCATCTCTATCTTTTGATCAAGGAACATACTATAATGCTCTTGTGAAATACAGTTCTTTCATGACATACAGCAGAGTACAATTCTTGTACAGCTCTAGAAACAGTATCGACCAAGGACATTTACTCAAGTTTCTTCAGCTCAGCTACTCCCGGGAAGTACCAGTAAGTTCCCTTGGTGTTCCTGGATAACTTCATAATGTCATCGCAATGGCCATCGCCACCAGCTCCCACCATCCGGTCCAGCATGAACTCATGGTTGAAAGGACTAGCAGCATAACCAATGAAAAACAATCCAGCTTCTCCCGAAAGATTACCGAAAGGCATGGACTGACGCACAATCTGCACTGGTTTGGGCTGCTGGAATGAGTTGCCTGCAAATAAACACACGCATTTTCCATTTGACTCTAAATCTATACTGCATGGCCTGCAGACAAACACACGCATTTTCCATTTGACTCTAAATCTATACTGCATGGCCTGCAGATAAACACACGCATTTTCCATTTGACTCTAAATCTATACTGCATGGCCTGCAGATAAACACATGCATTTTCCATTTGACTCTAAATCTATACTGCATGGCCTGCAGATAAACACACGCATTTTCCACTTGACTCTGAATTCATACTGTATGGCTTTCTCACACACACACACACACACACACACACACGCCAGACTACAAACTAAGTACAGACTTTTAAAATCAAATATTTGAATACAACACATTATGTTGCCAAGTCCTGTCACTTTGTGGACTTCGCTGGAATGGGGATTTAATATCGTTTGAAGCTATAAAACATGTAGAATTATACGCTGAAAATGTGCAAATACATACTGTACAGTTTTGCAGAGGTCTCATTTCACACCGTTAATTAGCTACGAGATATGGGGTTTAAAACCCAATTTCATCAATGGCATCAGATTCACACAACTTGAATTCTTTCTTGCCAGAAGCCACCAACTCCCTCCATTCCTTCCCCTCCCCACTCAACGAACTCATACATGCATACACCATCCCCCACCCCCTTACATCAGTTCAATCCATACTCCTGAAAATTCTTGCTGAAGATATAATTAACCCCTACTTCTCTTTAAAAGGGAATGAATACACCTTGTTCTGAGCCCGGACTGTAACACTGGGCAATGCAGTAAAAGTCTCAAGAAGAACCTCAATGCTTGATGAGCATGAAATAAATTACTTGTTATGAGTATATGCAATGAGAATCTTCCAGACAATTCTGAAATTCTGTCTTGTTTAGTTGTTAAGATGTATTTCAAGTTTAATACATGGTCTTCAATTTAAAACAAGCAAAATGTTCTAAAAACCAAGTACATGTTCATGCCCATTCAATATCTGATACTTTCTTTTTTGCAAATGCCCTGTTCAAAATACTTAACCCGTAGAGTGCCTTTAAGCCGTCAGCTGACGCCGCATTAAAAACGCTTTCCCAGTGCCTATGGGCCGTCCACTGACGTCATGCATTTTTCTTGAATTTTCATTCGTTACTATTTCTATCAACGGACTTAAATAGAGTGTGCGTAGTAAGCCTTATATGTCTGTAGTATTAAAATGATATGTAAATGACCACACGTGAGGGGAAAGCCCATTTATTCTCATCACTGACTGGATGACCAGCCAGCACTTCGTCTCGCTTGCAAAGATGGCGGCGCAACCTTCGACAAGCGCAGCGACCAAATCAACGTATTTACACAGCTGAGCAGGCTCTGCTAATGATTTTTGACAAAGACAATAATCTTTTATTCAACGACTCACTCGAGCATGAAGGTGAGATGATGATAGTGATGGAATTGCCAACCGTATTCGTCAGTTATTGTGTCGGGCTGTGTGACCTCAATGTGTGTTCAGCTGACTGGTTTGCCAGCGTCGAACGAGCTCGCCTAGTGTGTACTCTGCACTGCGTGCCAGTGGTCAGTGACGTGGTAGTCAGCGTGAGAGGGGAGCGCGGCCTGCTCGCGGCGCGGCACAGGGCAGAGGGAAAGGTAGGGGAAGAGGAGCAGTGAAAGAGAGGGTTGAAGTCCAGCAAGGGGGCGTGGTGGGGAGAGGGGGGCGTGGTCGTGGACTGACCTGTCTGCATAGAGTGTGAGCGTCTTGATAGACTTCTAAACTGTTTTACTTTCATTTACAGGTGTAGTGTGACAATACAAACTTTATTTTCAACTTTTTTGCTTTGTGTTCTTGTTTGGATGTGAAGATGTAGTGGTAAATACATATGCTTTTGATCGTGCAAAAAAATCTATCCAAATCTAATTGTCTAAATACTTTTTTATTATCAAAATTAAAACAAAAGAAGCCCAGATTCAAAATCTTCATTCAATTTCCTTCAAAAATCATATATATTTCATTGTTATATCTTTTGTAGTTTCTGAGCTAGAATTTTTTGTTAATTATTACCCCCAAATCATTAGATTTCCCTGGCACTGGGAAAGCCTTTGTTTGTAACATTTTCAAGCAGCTTCAAGCAGCGAACGGGTTAATATAAGGAATTTAATATTTACAACTGTGTAGTTAAGAAATAATTGATGTACAGAATAGAAATGGCACAGCAAAAGTGAACTCCAGTACTGAGGTTAGAAGGTATTTGTTGATACAAACATTTACGTCTGAAAGATAATTTCATAATGTTGATGATTTTGTTCCTGCTGTTTGACAGTTTCTTTTTACTTCAACCATTCCATAGTTCCAATCTGTGTTCACAAATAAATTTTCATTACTCTGTCCTTTTTGTTTTGTTTTCTTTTTTCCCCCTCATGTTAGGTCTAATGTCACAAAGTGTGAATGACTAAAATTCAAGAAACTCAACACATGAATTTTTAATCAATGGCAGTTAAGGCAACAGAATTAGATCGTATTATGACAAAGCAAATCAGCTTTTCGTTCCCTAATGAAGGTGTGTGCTGAATTTATGTCAATATACATACATACATATTATATATATATATATATGTATGTATGTATATTTACACACAGACACATAGTTAGTTGGTTATACATATATATGTATAACAGTAATGAAAAAGAAGAAATAGAGAAATTAGAGTTTTCAGAATTTTGCTTGTACAGTGGTTATTCCAGTAAAGCATCCGAGTTATTCTGCACTAGAAGTAGACTGCATATGTTTACAGAAGTGAGTAAGATGTTATCTAGCAATGCTTACAAGTTTCTTTTATAATGCATGCAATGACCAAACTGATTTTTAGAGCACCAAACAAGCTTGAACAGAACTTTTGAAACTCTGGTACTTACAAAGGCCCCAGTTTAAAAAAAAAAAAAAAGCAAAAAACCCCAAAAAACCCATATATATAAATATGGGTGTCCGTATGTATGTATTGGTAATACAGGCGACACCTTTCCGAGACAAGCCATTGCATGATAAACTTACCTCCTGTCATGCGAGCGACGTGGGATGAGATGGTCTTCCTGTTCAATTCCACACTGTCCTCACGAGTACGTCCCACCCAGCTTTCCAAAGTTTTATCTGCAACAATACAAGACTCAAATATCTGATGAATAATGAATCATTTGGTCCTCTGGACAGTCATCATTTCACAACATGCTATAGTTATCGTAGCTCTCTGCAACATGTCCAAAACAATTATCCGATTCCTACTTTGTGGAAAATCACGTCCCACCATCAGGATTCACTCATTTTTAAAGTGGGAGAGAGGGCAGCTAATCCAAGCCTCCTCGCACATAATCTTTCAGTAATCTCTCTTGCAATCCACTTCAGTTTTCAGCAGCTTTCCTTGCGCAATGCCAGAAGGCTGGTGGGAGTCCTAGATTTTGGACAAGAAGATATATCTATAAGCTATCATTAATGGGAAATTCCTTTTTCTAATCACTACCAGTCCAGACAAATGCTTTATTACCAAAAATGACAGTGGGTACATAAACATACCTACCTTCAACAAAAGGAGGCAGTTACCAAACAGACTGCCCACAAAGTGCCCAGAAAACCAGTAACACTGGCTTGAATTGAAGGTCAAACATTACCCAAAAGAAAGCAAAAGACTTTCTGATAGTTGGAAGTTAGGAAATGGTTCTCTGTTTCAACACTATCCTCTTTGTGTCCATAACACTGGCACAGAACAAAGGGCTAAGAAAAAGACCAAAAAGGCGTTTCTTGAAAGAACAGATCTTATACTGAAACTGAATGAAGCCAAGGAATTTCTGGGAGGACTAGTGGATTGGAATATAAAAGGACATATGCCAGAGCCAGGCTGACCGCCCAATCTCCAGACAGCATAGAGGAGTCGAGCCTCCCAACTGTCTCTATGCTAAACATGGGAGTTCAGTCAACCGAGACATGCGACAGGCCCCTGCTCTCTTGTTTACTCTTCTCTGGAACAAAAAAGAACACTGCAAAAAAAAAAAAACCTTACAGGCAAGGGAGCGAAACCTTTGTTACTGCACCATTTTCAATCAAATATTCTACCTCCTCTGCCAAACAGAGACCATCAAAGGATCTGACAGGAGCCTTCGTCCACATAGGAATGGAAGACAGATGGAAGGAAGATGAAAGAAATCATAAAGCTTTCCTGGACCACACGACTGAAGTGAGGTCCTCCCACTGGTGAGGAATGGAAAAAAAGTCTCTCCAATTGGGGTCATCAACCTGTCCTCCCACCTGATGTGAACTAAAGGGGTGCACTTTTGCAACCGTGACCTCTACTGGATCTCCCTCTTTGCTGGAAACCTTCCAATGAAGAGTTTGCATGGAGGCAATTTCCCTAATGAAACATTAGGTAATCCCAACTCAGTACGATCTCCAAAGCACTCAGAGGATCAGAGCAACGAGTGGGGAGGGTTGAAGGTTGGCTAGTCTCAAGATTCTTTGCTGCTGTTTTGAAATCAGCGTGCCTGCGAGTTTTGGCCGACTCATGGACCAAATTTGGAGGACTGAGCTGGAACTGATGGAATTTAAAAAGCTGACACAGGGCCGATGTTGAAAATCTACCTAAGGTTGTGATACTCCAGTTCTCACAGGTGACATGTGGTTGAAAAATGGAAGCTATTTTGCAATAAAAGCTAGTCTCACAAGACTTGGAGAGAAGAAACCCATTTGAGCATGAACACAAGCAAGTGAGGAAAGGAAGCAGGCACACCCCAGCACAATTTAAAAAGTTGAAAAAAAAGACTTGATTTTGAAATTTTCCCCCTTGTCCAGCATTGGCGCGAAACGCCAATCCAAGAACAAGTGAGATACAAGAGACCTGGTAGCAAAGGATGAGAGTATAAAGACATGCATGCCATGATCAAGAGAGGGTTCATAGTAGATGATGCCTCAAGTGCTGCAGCCAACTCAAAAAGCACATTTTGGTCAGAAATGAAGCCTTGAGAAGCCAAGGTGCACAATGACAGCAGCTCAAAGTCTAGGGCCTTCCTATAAGGCCTCTTGTCAGAATCCAAAGCTAAGGTCAAGATGAAGAGCCGAAACAGAGTGTGTTCATAAGCCAGGAAAACCAAGGTTAACAAGGAAGAGGTCTACCTTTACAAAGGAGATCATTCAAAGGTCATGTGCAAGGAGGCTTGAATTAGTTCTGCTCTCTCCCATTTCATGAATTTATCCCAAAAAAATTGGGGATCCTGCTGGCTGGGCAGTAAGTAGGAATAAGGCATTAGCGTGGATCGAAGATTATACGTGCAATACGTTTACATGCATAACACAACTCGTGAAGACAGCTAAATTGTTTTTCTCACTTTCAAGTCAAATCATGTTCTGCATGTGGCTCTTTTTTCCTTTAATGATCGGTACCGACTGAAAGTTCATGTTATAACCTGTCAAGTGCTTAATGTCACCATGAGATCCTAGGTCCCAAAATGAAGCAGTTGCGTGCTTTGATCCGTGACAGTAAAATCCTACATGTCAGCAATGCCTGTTGATAGCAGCAGCCTTACTGGCAAGTGAGTTTAGTTCCGACAGCCTTGTGGTGTAAAAGCCAATCAATTCATCACTGGCTGTGATGATGCAGAAACTCTCCATCTGATGTGTACATAACCCCTGTTTCTCTCTCATTAGTCAAAACACAGAACATTAAAAAGTACCTAACGTTTTGAGCCTAGGCCTTTTGTCAAGTGGCAAAGGACCTGGGCTCGAAATGTCGTGTTCTTTTACTCCAAAGCATCTTTTACAAACAAGGAATTTTTAATGTCCTGTGTTTTACCTTCAAGATCCAGCAGTCATACTTTATCTTCAGCTCATTAGTCATACTTAATAGGTCAGATGTCCATTCTCTTCTTTGGTCTGCCTCTAAAAAGCCTGCATTCCGCTGACTGCGTAGAATGGTTTGGGTGAGCTGCACGAGTCATTTGGTTCATATTCCTTGTATGACAGCGAAAAAACTTTCATGAGGCACTCCTGGTGTTTGAAATCAGGGCTGTATGACAGGGATGAAATTATGTGTTGCACGTGATCTGTCGCAGAAGTTGGGGTTATCATGAGAAAAGTATCAAAAGTTATCAAAATAATGTGGTTGGTAACAGTATTAGATTAGTCTTCTGGATGACTTGGTCTTGATTTTTAGTCTGAACATTTTCTTTTGCACAGTACAGCTGAATTTTCATCTTATCAGCATTCCTGTTGATGCTTGTTTAGTCAGCTGGGCCAAAACACAGTATGAGCTGATTTGAGTTGTCAGTGACACAGACTGAACTGTACCAATGACATCGCTGTATTACTAGACCTTAAAAGCATTTCTCACCTTTCTCTTCAGCAATCCGTTTGAGGTCATGAATCCACTTTTGTGTGATCTGAAACAGTCCATAAAGCTGGCTGAAATACTTGTCAATCACCAATAAAACTTCTGGGGTGATATGGGGTACGAGTCCCTGAACCTGAGTTTGAATCATGGTCATCACTCCAACCCTGAAGTAGAACTGTAACCATTCTAGTCATTCATGTTAACCGGCAACAAGACATAATACAGAAATTATTTTCAGGTGACTTTTTATGGATATGCAACTTGTGACTTATTTTAAATATGACTGGTTTCAAAACCACTCTGTTTTGTGTTAGGGACTGAAACTGAATGGACTGAAGGATACAGTAATGAACAAATAAAGAATAGGGGTCATTTTAGCTGTATAAATGAATACCAACTCTTTTCTCTTTCAGTCTCAAGATTCCAGACATGCACAACGTGTAACTAAGGGAAGCAATTCAAACTAGAAACGCAACTTACTAGTAATTTGATTTGGTGCTCATGGAACCTTACAAATACCAATTTGTTCAAAAGGATAATCCCCTCCCACAATGTGTACCCCCAGCTCCTTTGAGTACATTAGGCTTTCTAAATGCACATCCATGTCATGCACTAATCATTAGAATGGTATATAAGACCTTCACTTAAGAATACAAGAGCGTTAATGTTTAAAACTTTATCCATGAATATCTGAATATGATGTTACTGACAAGAATTTCTTATTTACTTGTTTGGAAATCTCAGCTATGTGAAAAATTGGTTTTGCATGTATTGTCATACATGGGACCTTTTTGTGATGTTGACAATATTACTCTGGAGCTGAGAGAGAGAGAGAGAGAGAGAGAGAGAGAGAGAGAGAGAGAGAAAGAGAGAGGAGAAGAGAGACAGACAGACAAACAGATAGATAGATAGGTAGATAGGTAAACAGAACATTCTTAGAATCTTAGATTGGAACAAAAAAGGCATTGCTGATCAAATTCAAACTATATCACTAATTTGTGATCAGTCCTCCAAACGATCTATGCCCAGTTTCTGCCGGGTGTAATTTCTTCCATATGCTATTTTGTCTTCTGTATTGTCAGTAAGTGAAGCTCCTGTGTCCATTCCACTTCTTACCACATAGCTGCCCCCTGTCGACTTCTCCACAGCCACTTCTCTACGGTCATCTTCATCCGCAGGGTTCTCTGTACCTGAAAAGTTGGTTGATACCTTTGTGGCTTCAGGCAAATGGTTCACACACACACACACACACACACACACACACACACACACACACACGTACATGCACAACTTCACCCCTACACTTGCTCTTACCTCATGTACAAATATATGCCACAGTCACCATTTCCTTTCCCTTCTCTTCCATCCTTCTAAATACATATTCGAATATATCCATATGAAATGAACACATATACATCATATGGCCTAAAACTTGTACGCCCATAACAAACACACATGATCCACCACTTCAACACTTCAGCCTTCCTTACCACACCAGAAATCAAACACGCTTTTGAACCACTTCAGGATCAGCATGACAAAGAATGATCAGAGGCATCCAGTCTTTCTCCCTCATCCCCAAACCCACCATCAATGAAGCCCGAAAGGTCACGTCCATTGCGGAAGACAAAGCTGTAGACGTCCTCGAATTTTTCCACACTGTCCTTGGGCAAGTTCTTCAGCACCACCTGACCCAGCTCAAACAGCTTGCTGACCTGGTGCGACTTGGCGTGCACAAACACGTCACCACCTGCACACCATGTTCAGAATTCACACCTTGAAGGAGCGCCATTTCTGCCTGGTTTGTCGCCATGGCACATCCCCTGCTTTGACTTTCCTTGTTCTCAGTTTCTATAGTTTTACAATTTATTTTGCTATATGATAACAGAGGGTTTACAAGTGTTAGTCGAAAACTGTCATCATTGTAACATATACTTTTGAATCAATTAAACAGCCAAACTGACTTTCTCAGGGCATCGTCATCACGGTAATACACACTGACTCTCTCAGGGCATCGTCATTAACACAGTAACACACACTGCCCCTCTCAGGGCATCATCATTAACAGAGTAATACACACCGACTTCCTCAGGGTATCGTCATTAACACAGTAATACACACTGACCCTCTCAGGGCATCGTCACTAACACAGTAATCCACTCTGATCCTCTCAGGGCATCGTCATTAACACAGTAATACACACTGACCCTCTTAGGACATCGTCATTAACACAGTAATACACACTGATCCTCTCAGGACATCGTCATTAACAGAGTAAAACACACTGACCCTCTCAGGGAATTGTCATTAACAGAGTAATACACACTGATCCTCTCAGGGCATCGTCATTAAGAGTAATCCACTCTGATCCTCTCAGGGCATCGTCATTAACAGAGTAATTCACACTGACCCTCTCAGGGAATCGTCATGAACACAGTAATTCACACTGCCCCTCTCAGGGCATCGTCATTAACAGAGTAATCCACTCTGATCCTCTCAGGGCATCGTCATTAACACAGTACTGCACACTGACCCTCTCAGCGCATCGTCATTAACAAAGTAATTCACACTGATCCTCTCAGGGCATCGTCATTAACAGAGTAATTCACACTGACCCTCTCAGGGCATCGTCATTAACAGAGTAATTCACACTGACCCTCTCAGGGCATCGTCATTAACACAGTAATTCACACTGACCCTCTCAGGGCATCGTCACTAACACAGTATTGCACACTGACCCTCTCAGGGCATCGTCATTAACAGAGTAATTCCACTGATCCTCTCAGGGCATTGTCATTAACACAGTAATACACACTGACCCTCTCAGGGCATCGTCATTAACGAGTAATCCACACTGATCCTCTCAGGGCATCGTCATTAACACAGTAATTCACACTGACCCTCTCAGGGCATCGTCATTAACAGAGTAATCCACTCTGATCCTCTCAGGGCATTCGTCATTAACAGAGTAATACACACTGACCTCTCAGGGCATCGTCATTAACAAGTAATACACACTGATCCTCTCAGGGCATCGTCATTAACACAGAAATGCACACTGATCCCTCTCAGGGCATCATCACTAACAGAGTAATCACTCTGATCCTCTCAGGGCATCGTCATTAACAGTAATACACACTGATCCTCTCAGGGCATCATCATTAACACAGTATTACACACTGATCCTCTCAGGGAATCGTCATTAACACAGTATACACACTGACCTCTCAGGGCACCACAATTAACAGAGTAATACACACTGACCTCTCAGGGCATCGTCATTAACAGAGTATTACACAATGATCCTCTCAGGGCATCGTCATTAACAGAGTATTACACACTGATCCTCTCAGGGCATTGTCATTAACACAGTAATACACACTGACCTCTCAGGGCATCGTCATTAACTCTTTCATCCCTACAACCCGGTTTTCCAGTTTGCAGAAATCCTACCCTTCCTTCCTGCAGCCTGGAAACCCCGGCATCACAAAATCCCTCCTTTCCTTCCTGCGGCCCGGAAAATCGGTTCTCGGGATAAGCGCTTTGAACTTTGCGCGAGCCGCATCATCGGTACACGTCATGACTGGGTCGCTCATGCGGCAGTGTTTATGAATGGAATGGCTGCCAGACGGCCCCTCCAACGTGGGAAAGTGGTCGCCGCTCTATTCTGGCCAGTTTGCTACTGGATACGTGGCAGTTCTCACTTTACTCTTCTTTTTTTCTCTCTAAATCCAGGAATTAAGGGAATACTCGTATTATAAGAATCTAGGAACAAGAGGAAGTAATGGTTCATAGAAAAGTAGGAATGAAAGAGTTAACAGAGTATTGCACACTGACCCTCTCAGGACACCGCCATTAACAGAGTATTACACACTGACCTCAGGGCACCACCATTAACAGAGTAATACACACTGACCCTCTCAGGGCACCGCATTAACAGAGTAATACACACTGACCTCAGGGCACCACCATTAACAGAGTAATACACACTGACCCTCTCAGGGCACCGCCATTAACAGAGTAATACACACTGACCCTCTCAGGGCACCACCATTAACAGAGTAATACACACTGACTTTCTCAGGGCATCGTCATTAACAGCAGCAACACTCCCTGTTATTGTCCTTCTGCCTTTTCCTTGGTTTAGCTCATCTACACCACTCTGGAACTGTGCTTCTTACCAGAGCATCTGATCCTAAACTGTGCCTGCACCATGTCCTCAATCTCTTTATAAGAATGGTGAGTAATGGCTCATCTAACTGTTACAGATTTCCCCATTCACACTGTACAAGACAAGAGCTTAAGTTAATGTCTTGATCGCAAAGGTATGGATTCGTGTAGTTTTTGTGTCCAGGTTTCAAAAGCCTACAGAAACACATGTCCAGCAATGAAAAAAAAAAAACAACCACCAAAACAACCAACTATATACTAAGAATCAAGAACGCAAAATCACACATATGTTTACTCTGAGGATCAAGCACACACAGACACACTCACAAGTTCATGCACAGTCAAAGCATATGTAATGGTTAAACCACAGCTCACACGTATATGCATTCACACAGACGCATGCACACACACCTGGAGTACAAGCAGTTAGTTCACTAATGTCAATGTGTTCACTCCAGTGAACAACTGTCTTTACAGTTGTGAATGATGTAACTGTTTATGGATAACATAATTAAAAGAATTCTTCCTTTGTAGTCATCTTGATGCCCTCTTGGCAGCCTTAATCCTGCAGAAAGATCTATACTACACATTCTGACTCTCCCACACTCAGCCACATTTAAGTCATGATGATTCAGCCTCTTTACCAGCAATTCACAGGCTGCAAACAACATCAGTCTGTCCTCACACAATCCACCCAACAATGTACACACTGCACTGCCGCTGCTGCTGCAGTCACTGCAGTGGTGTTCAATGATGCCTGCTCTATCCAAATCTCACAGGTCATCACCTAATAAGCCCCAAGCTTATGACCCTGTCTGCTTTGTCATGAGCAAGCATTTCCCTCCAGACGTTTCAACCACATCCACCCAAAGACGGCCTCCATGAACGTGCCAGAAGACTGACACGAACGCACCAAAGGCTTTGGTGTGAAGAAGGAATTTAAAATGAGGTCACCACAAGGCAATGAAAGACTGAATTTACCTTTTTTTTTCTTAGATGCAAGACCACTGAGGATTTTGAAGATGAGAAGTTCCATTTTGGCTTCAGACTGTGGCAGAGTTGTGCTCTGCCTATTTTTTTCTATTTTTTTTTCTAAATGATTTCAACCAGAACTGAAAGATATCCCTTCTGAGTTTGTCAGGAAATTTGGACATCACTGAAGACACATTCATTAAGAGGGGAATCTTGTAATGTAATTTTAGTCTTCCCACTTGTCTCCATAGCATAATGCACTCAGAAAAAGAGCCAGCCGTCGCAAAAAAAATTGTAATATGTATAGCTTTTGAGAGCACGCAAAACACACCGTTTTCAAGTGTGGAAAACATGATGTCACAACAGATTTCTTGATCATTGGTGAACAGCTTCACATGCTCAGCGCAACAGAACCTGGCCGACAGAACAGCCTGTCCCATGGCTCAGGTTCAGTATGACACAGGCATTCAACACAGAAGCAAAGACAATTCAGAAGTAATTTGATGCACTTTTACCCTGCCACAAGTATGGGTCAAAAGAAAGGTAAAACTACACCATTTCTTATTTTTCAAATTCACAATTGTCAGATTAATAATATTCACAGAAATTCACACATCTGTGGTGAAACCCATTGGGAATGTATACCTCTTTGTGAATGCATTTGTTTTACTCAGCCACCTGTCACAAGCTATTTTACTCTTTTCCCCCAGCACTTGCATGCTGTTCTTGAAACACAGAACAAAAGACAGAAGAAAAAGGCAATCACACTGTTAATGGCTAATATATTCAGACTGCTGCTTTGATTTTTGTCCAAAGACATTAGATTTGCATTACATCCATCTCTCACACACACACACACACACACACACACACACACACACACACACACACACACTCACACACACACACACACACACACACACACACACCCACACCCAATCTCAGTCAAAATCAGAGTGAGGAAACACGGATATTCACCAGTGCTGGGCATGTCCCCCAGTGCTCCCTTGCGGTGCGGGTAGATGTAATTTTCCTTTGTCTTGCCGGCAACCTGTGAAACCAGACAGAGCCCCATACAGAGAAGGGTCACCAAGCCAAACAAGGCCCTGTACTGAAAAGGGGTCACTTAACCATGCAGAACACCTATAGATACATGGTAATAAACCCAGCCATGGCCCCCTAAACAGAGGCCACACTGTCACGGAACAGGTGTATGAAACTGACACTGGCAGACATTTTAAGAGGGATGTAAACTATCCTGGATCTCCGGTTACTTCTCTTTCCAACCTATGATACCATCATAAGCCTTGAAGAAGGACAGGTGGAGGAGTAAAGAAAGGACTGGGTAGACAGGCGCGCAGGATATAGAGTAGCACTTGGAATTCTCTTAGTTTCTCTGCACATTATTCAAATGCTATGACTGATATCAATTCATACACTACAGGCATGTTCTGATCATTGGGAATGGATGTGAATACTACATATGTAAATCCTTCCTGTAGTGTTTAAGTTTCCAAAGAAGTTTCTAAAGAAGTATCAATCTTTGCATCTTCAGCTGACAGAGCTGTAGATAATTTAACAGCCCAGACACCACCAATTGGAGATTTGTACATTATACAAATGTGTTTGAAATCTAGTTTAATTTAGATTACAATGACTCAGGGGACCAATATGTAATAAGATGATGTTCATGTTGCAAAACTTTCACAGTGCAGATGAGGCACTAAAATGAATGAGTTAAAAACGTAAGCATAACAAATGCAAGCATATCAAACTACCTAAGATTTTTAAACAAGATCTGATGTGAACTGGACTTGCACTAATTGCAGGGATTTATTTTCCCTTTTTGTTTTCTGAACCAGTATCCCAATTTATCTTGCACACATGTAAATCCATTTGAAAGCGAGTCACATTTCATATCATAACAATGTATATGCTCCCAGTCAGGATAACAAAGAATCATTCGAATTCTGTGGAATTCCTGCATGCATGCCCGCCCCCCCTCCCCTCCCTCTTCCACCCCCTCCTGACCCAACTTGATGATGACAGGCGCATGCAGGTGACCAGTTTTCTGGATATACTGGTCAGACATCCCAGAAAACCTGACGGTTAACCAGCTGCTTCCTTCAGTGCTTACTACAAAGGATTACAAATTGAATGCACATCGACTGAATTTCTGAATCACCAAGCACTTTAGATTTAAATTCTTTCTCCAATGAATAAGATACATGGGAAAGTGCGGTTCACTAATTTCATAGCATATAGATTCCAGTCTGGTGTGCTGTCTCAGCTGCTGGTCACTGGCTTCCTGTTTTGGAGCTACGTTAAAAACAGCCATTTCTCCATTGCTGAACTATTGATTCATTTACTTCCAATCAAAACTGCCTGTTTGACTGCTAGTTTTTTGTTGTTGTTGTTGTTTTTTATGCAACTGTGAGGAGTTTGGCACTAAGACTTCCAGTACCACCTTCAATCATCCATGGCATATGAAAGTTAAACCTTTGAGTTGTGCCCAATACTAGTCTGAATTAAAGAGAAATGATCACTGATGTACCTGTTCTGTACATACTGCATACCTGATAGATATTATCAACCATGATCCTGAAAGAGTACACAAACCTACACAAACTGTGACTGATGCAGACAAAATTCCTTCTCTTTCAATACATACACCCATCACTAATGATAAGTTGTGAAAGTTGCAAAAACTAATATCACAAGAGGTAACAGATAGTTCTGATTAAAAGCCAAGCTGGTCTGATATTGATGACAGAAAGTACTGCTCATGGTCCAAATTTGACAGAACATACTAGCAAATAAATATATAACATAAATGCAAACAAATCACATGTACTAACACTCACTCCGATCACAGTCACACACCTCCCCAAACCCTCTCCAACCAGTCTTTACACAAACTGACCTGGCTGTAGAAATTGGTTCCAAAGCCCACGCCAGCCAGGATCTCATCATCTTCATCCCTCATGGAGGGGTCGCACACCTCATCCACGAATTTCTGCAGTTTGGCCATGGTGCGGGCCACCTCGCGGGCATTGGCAGTGGGCTTCAGGTGGATCCACAGGTACAGAGCATGGTCCTTGGTAGGCGTGAACACCTGCAACATATTTAACAGATTTTTAATTCATTAATATTTCGCTCTGAAAATTCAGCTGTGTAGCTATAGCTACATTTTCTTCAAAGCTTCTGACTTCTGTTTAAAAAGAGAAAAAAAGGGGAAAAAACGAACAAACAAACAGGATGTGCAGTTCTCTACAAAATTAAACAATCTATATCACAAGAACGTTCAGCTGTCTTCTCAACTGATGTATCTAGACAAAAAATCTTTCAGATTGATAACATGGAGCTGGATTAATTTGAGCAGCATGATTTACTAGCATTTCTGAGCTTGATACTGAATTAACAAATTACAGAAACATTTTATAACTTACTTAGGCTTCACAGATTCAGTGTGATGCAAGCCTGTGTGGAAATGCACACATTGACCTTCACACACACACAAACACACACACACACACACATACAACACACACAACTCATGCATGTATACCCACTGCCACTCCATAAGTACAGAAACAAATACAAATACAAATAAAAGCCCTCATCTAACACTTTCTTTAAATAATTTCAGACGCTTATCAGTAAAGTATCAAACACAATGAAAACACATCCATATGTTAGTGCTTTTAATCTGCTTCTTGACACTCGCAACTAAAATGGAAGAAGGTTCATACTTATAATAGCTGTAAACCTTTTTATCAAACTGAAATCCTTTTTTGTACGCCAGATTTCCACACCTGAGCCTAAAAGAAATCACTCCTACAACCGGGAAAGCTAGCGGGAATTTTTCTAGGGCCTGAATTTAATAAACAATAATTTTATTAGACCTGAATGGCAATTTTTATTTTCTTTATAGGCCGGATTGCCAGTTTAACCTGAAAAGTGATATCCCTATAGAAGGCAAACACACACACACACACAAATGTATACAAACAGAGAAAACCAAAAATTATTCAAATCCATCAATTAACAAATAAACATATAAATAAAAAAAAATAAGACCAATCAGTCACTTAAGCGAACAAACAAACAAGTACAACAAGAGTTCATGCCAAACTCCCCACTGACCGAGGGCTGTGATTGGGGAGGGGCAGCAGCAGTGACGGTGGCCGAGGGTATCGCTTCTTGCACCGTCTTCACCGTCTGCTCCACAGCTGAAGGGTTCGATTCTAAAAACCTGTAAGCCCCATAGCCAGCTGCTCCAACAGCTGCTGCCGCTGCGCCCACCAACAATGGCGCCGCTTTTCTGCCTGCCGACGACTGGGTGCTGATTGAACGGCAGCCTGCTGAAGGTGAACGTGCCCATTTTTTTTTTATTGGTATGTGTAACAAAGTTACTCTATTTAATTACCCTGTGTGTGTGGTGTGTGTGTGTGTGTGTGTGTGTGACATAGAGAGACAGCGTGTGTGTGTGTATGTGTTTATGCGCATGTGTTGTCTGTGTGTGTGTGTTTTTGTGTGTGTGTGTGTGTGTGTGTGTGTGTGTGTGTGTGTGGTGTGTGTGTGTGTGTGTGTGCATGCATGTGTGCATGCGTGCGTACATGTTTGTTTGCGCACAGGATGCATGCTTACACGCGTGTGTATGTCCATGCGTGCACACGCGTGTGCGCGTGCGTGCGTGCATGTGTGCGTGCGTGTGTATGCATGCACATGCAGGAAATCATGCTTACATGCATGACACATGGTTAACGATCATTTTCAGCGATGCTTGCAATACCAATTCCTTTACAACTGGGATCATCAACAATTACTGCTTTATCTTTATATGCTGAATAAAGCCACCTTACATAATAGTACATACAAATGACATACACTCTAAAAAATCAAGTAACTTTGAATTTTCAACGCTATTTCAACCAGAGGTGCAGTTTTTGAATTTTCAACGCTATTTCAACCAGAGTGCAGTTACAATTTTATTACTAATATAGAATTAAGCTGGTCCACATATAGATGCATCATGCCAAATACAGTTAGGTCTATATGAGAATCACTGTAAATCAAGCAAATGAAGCTTCGTTAAATAAAAGGGAAACCGTTTATCAGATGTGTACAAAAACTAATCATCAAATATTTTACACTTTCGCCAAAATGATAGAAAACTTGTACTTCTCTTTGAAAGAAAATCAGAAAAGGATGAATCAAAAAGTCATGCCATTTTGAAAAAAAATGGAAAAGAAAAAAGAAGAAGGGAGAGGGATAGGTGGGAGGGTGGGTGAACCTTGGGGGGTGGGGGTGGGCGTGGAGGTGGGGGTAGCTGGGGTGAGAGAAGGTCATGCGTTTCCTTAATCTTACTTGACTGGCACATTTAGAATACCTCAGCCACAGAAGGCTAACTACGGGTCAAAAACAGACAGTTAAATACATGTTGAAACAACAATGCAGCATTTCAGCCAAAATGATTTTTTTTTTTTTAAAGATCTGTACTAATCATTGAAAAATCAGAAGATGCATGAAATGAATTAACCAAGTGACACATTAATTCAAAAAAAAAAAAAAAAGAACAAAGACAAAAAGGAGGGGTGAGAGGGCAGGGGAGGTCCTGCATTTCCTCAATTTTATTTGACTGGCATACTGACTACCTTGGCCATAAAGCACAAGCTACGATTAAAGAAAAGAGAACAGGCCATCAGAGCTTCTTCGCGTAGAGCATGCTAACTTTTTCGCATCACTGACTGCAGTGAAAAGTCGTCTTCCCCACCCGCACGCACCCCTCACCCCCACTCAACTACAAACGCCACTCCTCTCCCAAAGCCACTCTTCTCCTCTCATTATGGGAGGGTTGAGGTGTGGGGGTGGGTGGGAGCAGGAGTGAAATTTGCATAACAGAGTGCATCTGTACCGACTCAGTTCATGTGACAGTGGTTTCTGGCAGCTCAGGTATGGGTCAACCACCCTTGAATACGGGTTAGTCTTCTGCTGTTAAACTTTGTTGTCCCCCCATCCCCACCCCCTCCACAAAACTGTCTTCACTGTTGTTACTGCTGGTTTCTGTTAAATGTGTGTGTGTGTGTGTGTGTGTGTGGTGTGTTGTTGTGTGTGTGTGTGTGTGAGTTTGTGTCAAGTGTGTGATGTGTGTGTGTGTGTGTGTGTGTGTGTGTGTGTGTGTGTGTGCGTAGTTTGTGTACAAGTGTGTGCAGTTGTAGTGTGTGTGTAGTGTGTGTGTGTGTGTGTGTGTGTGTGTGGTGTGTGTGTGTTGTGGCCTGTGTGTGTGTGTGTTGTGTGTGTGTGTGTGTGTGTGTGTGTGTGTGTGTGTGTGTGTGTGCGTGCGTGCGTGCGTGCATGTGTGTGTGTTGTATGTAGTGTGTAGTGTGTGTGTAGTGTACATATGCGCAGAGGTGGGTGTGTGTGTATGAGTGAGAGAGAAAGAGAGAAAGCGCGCGTGCACGTGTGTGTGTGTGTGTGTGTGTGTGTGTGTGTGTGTGTGTGTGTGTGTGTGTGTGTGTGTGTGTGTGTGTGTGTGTGTGTGTGTGTGTGTGTGTGTGAATGTGAGTGTATGTCCTTTCACATCAACCTCAAGATGACTCATGCCACAACATCATGAAAATTATGACAAGATGGAGCACATGTCTGCACATTGTAGAGACTGGTGTACCCTTTGCAAAAGGAAATGAAACAAAAGAAAAGCCTTACGTAATCTTTTACATACTTGCCATTATGGCAAGAATTCAAGGGATCAAAATAAGCAGATCAACTTTTTTTTGTTGCTGTAAGGAATGTTGACGGCATATACATGAGTGAGTGCATTTGTGCAGGTGAGTGTGTGTGTGTGTGTGTGTGTGTGTGTGTGTGTGTGTGTGTGTGTGTGTGTGTGTGTGTGCGCATGTGTGTGTGTCCTGTGTGTGTCTGTGTGTGTGTGTGTGAGTCTGTGTGTGTCTGTGTGTGTGTGTCTGTGTCCGTGTGTGCATGAAGTATGAGTGTGTTTGAGGAGAGAGAGAGAGAGAGAGAGAGAGAGATAGAGAGAGAGAGAGAGAAAGAGATAGAGACAGAGACAGAGAGAAACAGTGTGTGTGTGTGTGTGTGTGTGTGTGTGTGTGTGTGTGTGTGTGTGTGTGAATGCACGGGGGAAAAAGGATGAGACTGAGAGAGAGAGGGTCTGGTGTGTGTCTTTCAAAGGTTGAGGGGTAGGGAATGGGGAAGAGTTGAAAGGTGACTGACTCTAAAACTAATCGACTTCCAAGGTACAAATTGTTAGTCATGGTGATCTCTTCAAAATATTGTGTGCGTGTCTGTATGTGTGTGCAAGCATGTTAAGCATGTCCGCCATATCCCCACTCTTTTTTCAACCTGAGCTAACTCTGGTTGGTGACATGTTTATAATAAGTGACACTGCTATGGTTCTCACTGGCTCTGCTTTCACTTCATGTCAAAAACATGAAGACCATAGCTGGCGGCCTATAAACTGAACATATCATTGGACTGACTCAACTATTTCTCCAACACGTCTTTGTCCCTCATCTAGTTGTCCTCATCATGATCTTTAAAATCAAAATCAAAAGGAGGAGGGAAAGGATGACAGTGTATAAATGATATAACTCTTCACATCCAAAACAAATACTTGAAATATTCAAATGACAAAGAAATGGGAGACAAAACTCACAAAAACGGTCAACAATCTATAAATAGGTGCTCTACAACAATGAAATCATCAGTACCATGCTGGGAATCCCAGAAAGAAGGAAATCTCCAGTCAGAGGAAGACAGACATGCTTGGTGGTCATGCTAGGTGGTCACTCTACAGTCGGTGAGAGAATCGCTCTCTGGAAGTGCATCACGGATGAAATCTAGCGCTTATAAACTGAAATATTTGACAGAAGCAGGCTCTGAGAAAAGATATGGCCCATGGCAAAAGTATTTCAGCCAAACGTCTGGGTGGGAAGAACTGTTAGGACATGCCTGCAGTGAAGAGCTGTTGCCTTGGCAACCACCAGAATGCTTCTTGCAATCACCTTAACTAAGCTGTAATTCATTTATTCACATTGTGGGATACAAAAAAAGTTTGTACAATCTTTTGTCTGAGAAAGTTGCGCACACACGCCCTTTTTAGGATGCAAAGAAAAAAATGAAAACACATAAACAAATGAATAAAGGACCATTTATCCAAGATAAACATGATGCTATAAGGCCATTGACATTGTTTTTGTTTTGACAATTCTTTTACATGGCACCATACCTTTTAACATTTTTCTACTCCCCTCCCCTTTTTCTCACCCTCACCCCCATTACAGCTTCTACCTTGAGTTTGTGAAATAAATCCTAGACAATACCAATTTACACCTTTCATGTCTGGAAATGTGTAGTGAGTGGTCAGGGTTGATGTGTACAGCTTACGCAAGCACACTTGTATGTATGTATGTGCATGCACATGTGTGCTTGTGTGCATTAACTCACTCGACCCAAAGCCCATATGCTCTTCCGGCACCACTGAACCTCATTCTTAATCTGTGCCAGAACTGCGTTTTGGTGAAGTAGCAATCTGCTCACACTGATTTATCATCCAATGGTCATGGATTAAAACTGCTAGGAAACAGAGTTAACTAACAGAGAACTTCCTTCCTCACTGAACAAAACATGACTGACTATTTAAAACAATTTGTGTGTTTTTTATGCTTACATTTGAAAACAGTCTTTTGCAAAGAATGAATTAATGTTTGCATTTGTCAAAAACATCACCAGTGTAAAAGTGCACTACATTACATTAACTTTTACTACATTGATACAAAATCATTATGCAATATGCCTGTGAAATTGTCAGCCTCCTCGTAAAATAGTTTTAGAGGTATCAGAATTTAAACACTGTCAGCTTCACAGTAAAATAGTTTTAGAAGTATCTGAGTTTATAACAAAGCATCCCTTCCACTCCTCCTGTTCAGCATAAACTGGGCAGACTGTAGGGGCTACCCACACTGTAAATGAGGAAGTGTTGAAATGATGAGGCATGTGTGTACAGAGTGATGTGTGGTGGGTGACAATGGGTATAATAGCTGCATTGTTTCCTGTGCCAGTATTCGTGTGTTCGTGTTTGTGAAGAAGTGCATGAGGAATCGTGGCTGTGTTGAATGATCTTCATGCTGATTCTTTGTTGATGTATGTGTTGTGTTCAAATCAATATGAGAATATTTCGTAATAAGTTCCTAACCATGTAAAGTTCTTACGATTATGGGAAATAAACTCCCTAAGTTCAAATGTGTCCTAGTTTGTGCCATTATTAAGTGTAAAGTCTGGGGCATGAGAGCTGGTCTCATAATAATTAAAATTTGAGGACCATTCTACAAGCAGTCTTCTTTATCACTGGATGTTTAATCAAACAGTAAAATACGGCAAAGTTACCATGCTTATTTTTTCGTCCAGCTGATAAAAAGTTCTATCTGGATCTGGAACAAAAACCCATATCCTCAGCAGTGGACTTAATAAGCCCAATGACAAGACACTGGCATTGTGTAATATTCACAAACAGGTGCTACTAGACCCATGCCATTTCATTCCACAGTGCTGCTCTAACTGAACTCAGTCCCCATGTTCAAGAATCGAACAGAGTAAAAACATTCCTTCTGTCAGAATAAGCCCATCGTTTTACACATGCTCCATATTCCAAATTAAAGCACTCAGTCAGTTCATGCTAGTACATGAACATAACACGGAACATAACATCCAGTCATGATGTGGCAATGAATATAAAATCCAGCCTCTTAAAAGGAACCTGAATAGTCTGACAATGCCACTTGTGACCGGGGGAATTCATACTTGAGTAACTTAAGTACCCACCACTGCTTAGTGATGAAACCTTGGTGACCAAGATCGACTGAAGCAAAAGACCTGTAGCCTCATCACCTTCACTGGTCATCATATATATATTTAAAAATAAAAAATCAAACTCTTTGGCCTGTCATGCTTTGCTCTCCCCTTCTCCACTCTCAGTCTATGAAAAGTTTGTGCCAAAATCAATGGTATCAGCAAGTTATTGGAGGCTATCATTGTCCAAAATCAATAGTATCAGCAAGTTCATGGAGGCTATCACTGGACATACTGGCACCCTCTGGAGGGGGACTTTCAATCACGCTGGCTCCTTGACAATGCAGATACTGTTATCAGTTGGGGTCTTAGCTGGTGGTGTCCTGCAAATGTTAGATCAGAAAAACCACCTCTAAACATCACAGAAGTGACTCGGCAACAGCGCAGTGTTTCCCCCGATGGGTTGTCTCATGACTACTTGATAGCAACTGCTCCCTGTGAACTACTGGTGACAAGGATGTGACAGGGCATACTATGATGTGGTTATATACAGAATGAGAGGCACTGAAATAATGACACTGAAGCACAGAAGATGAGACCACAAAAAACAAACAACAACCCCCACCATACATATCTATCCTATCATATCTATATATATATTCTCTATCTATCTTTCTATCTATTTATCTCTATTGCTCTCTCTCTCCCCCTCTCTCTCTATACATATCACTGGGACACTGATGAACATGAAGCTAGCCATAAAAAGTTAAGGGAAAGTTCCCGGTTTGTTCAGCTGGCCTCTAACTAATAGCTGTGTACCAGCTAATGACTTCACATGGCCTGAAAAGCTGCTTTCATATGAGTGGGCAAAAGTAACTACCTGTTCATCCTTTTCTATTTAATTGTCCTGATCTTTCCAAAGATTCCCTATCACATCAACCATACTAAGATTTAGCTGTATGAATACTACTGTCTGACTGTTCCATGCAACATATTCAGATCAAAAGGCTAGTGATGCAAATCTTTAATTAATGGGGTTCTGGTAAGTTTGTTTTACTTGGCTATGAAACCGATAACACTGAAAATTTTCAGTCATGGCTGATTTTCACCCATCACTGAGCCGAAGCTAGTTGTACTGTGATTGTGAAAAACTTTCAGCACTCGTGAGTAGCCGTGTGATTTTGGTGAAAGGATTGTGACATGTTTCTGCTTTCTTTTCACTACAGACTCATGACATACCACAAGAACCTTTATGACACAGTAGAGTGTGGCACAAGCCTTCTTTACATCAATTACTGATCCAGAGATCTTCGTCTCTGTCTGGTGCCTATCCAGATGTAGCCTAGCTCTCACTGACTCTATCGAGTTCCTGAATTAGGCACATCATTGCAGTGACTGGCACCTGACCCTGCCGTTCATCCCTCTCTCTTTCTTTCCCTCTCTCAGTATAAAATATCATCCATCATCACAACAAATAGCTAGTGATTTTCTGTCCATCTCATTTTTCATCCATTAAATCCGAAGTATTCTCCATTTTCGGAATCACTGAAACATGTTTGTTTCAGTTCTGCTGGTGGTGTTGTGTACACATTGCATGACAGCTGAGGGGCCATACAACCAAGCTTTGGATTTCCCTTTCTCAGGAAATTTCCTTGTTCCTTCTGTGTGAGTGTGTGTGCACTAGCTGACAACCAGTGTGCACTGGCTAAGAGTTCAGTATCTGTGTTTTGTTCTAAGACTTATGAGCAAAAATAGGGTATGAACTAATAAAACATCTTGGATTTGAATCTCAAGTTTAGACACTCAATTCCAAAAGCCCAAATACAGCAGACAGAATAAACAGCATGGGAGTACAGCACTTACCAGAGTATGCAGGATAAAATCAGATGAAAAAAAAATCTTTAGCTATAAACCACAATGAACATTTCATGAATGTCTGTCCCAACAGATCATCAATTCCTATGGCAAGCATCACCAGTGAACTTATGTTAAAAGATCTTGTTCTTGTTTTATATTTCTTTTTTATGGAAATGGAAACACAAATGGAAATCCTCTTCATCAAATTTATTTTGTAGGTTCATTTGTCTCAATCTTTTCCTCTAACCAGTGCGAGTGTGTGTGTGTGTGTGTGTGTGTGTGTGTGTGTGTGTGTGTGTGTGTGTGTGTGTGTGCGTGTCTCTGTGTGTGTGTATGTGCTTGTGAGCGCGAGTGTACATGCTGACCCCCTTGTTTTAATCACCACTTGTTAATGGCCACATATGAAATTTGAATGCCTTAAATGTATATATTCACAGCATGTGTGTGGTGACTTATTTGTTTGTTTGTTTTTATTAATAATGCACGTGTATACATTTACTTATATTCCATTTGCCCTGGGTTGAGAATATACACAGCCCCCCCCCCCCCCCCCCCCCAAAAAAAAAAGAAAAAAAATCACATGTATTTGTTACCTTTTTTCTAACTCATGTAAATACCTTTTTTTCAATTCATGTAAATGTCAAAGTGATGGTTACCTAAACTTCTGTTTAACTTATGCAAATGTCAAAGTGATGGTTACCTAAGATCAATGTCATGGTCACAGCATTCTGTGTCGTTGTCTGTAGACCATGACACACTCAAAACATGGAATGGTTCACCGACCTCATTCTGACCCAGATCATGCTTCAGGTACCATTCCATCATTTCCACGTGACAACTGTTCTATTTTCACATGTACTTAAAATTCAGGAAATACTTTTCTCAACTCTTGAATTTTAAACATGACAAGTAAAATCAAACTAAAACACAACATGGTAAATTTCCATTTCATCAGAACAAGCTCAAACGCATATGTATGACTATTATTAAAAATTTTTGGTGTCTTAAAACTATCTTCATTTGAAATTTGAATAGAACTGTTGTGTTAATCTCTATTAATGTAAAACTGGTATGGTGCATCTCATTAATAAAAAAAAAAAAAAAAAAAGCAACACCAAAAAACTTTTAAAGCAAGTGGTGCTCCATCGGTATTGTTAATGTATCTAATCTTACACAGTTACAGTGTTCCACTGAGTATCCATGTTCTTTCAGCTGAGAATTCACAACCATGCTGGAAAACAGCGTGACATAGTACTGTTTTCCAGGTGGATTATGCGGGTCAACATGATTATGTATAGTCAGTGTTGTGCCAGCTTTCAGTACAGCCAGATATCTTTCTTCTAAACTTAGTATTTTTTTTCTGAGAACTTAAACCTCACATTTCTTGTATCTTAGCACACGCACGCACGCGCACGCGCGCGCGCGCGCGCACACACACACACACACACACGAGTTTCTCTGTCAAATTCATGTTGTAGGCAAAGTAGATCTACCGAAATCCAACGTCAACGAGACACATGCAGTGTCAGATGGACACTGAAAATAATTCTTAGAATATTAATTTGCCGGAGTAAGTACTCTTTCATAATGACCGTCACTTCATTTATTACATTATGGATTTAAAAAACGAAAACTTCTGATTAAATTTAAGGCTAATACGTGACTGGCATTTACGTTTACAAACAGCGTTTGGCCTGTCTGTGTCGTCTCTTAATTTGTTCACCTTGGTAGGTTAACTGATGACATTACGAGGCATCAGACTTTGCCCTACATCGGCCGAAAGAATGCCGACCAACCAACCAAAATGAAATCGACTTAATCTAAACCAATGCGTGACATTTCCGAAGAAAGACCAGATCATACAGCTATCTCATCGTTCACTACGGTGCAGGCCTTCTAAAACCAATCCTTATTTGCTTTACAAACCTTGTCTTGCAGCTGCTCTCAACAGACTCAAAGACGGACGAAGGGAAGCCATACTTCTGACAGCGGTCGAGGACGTCACGTCTGCTTTCTCTTGGTGTCGGTGCACCAAATGTGCAAACCCGAGTTAGCCTAGGCCTAGGGCAAACAGCAAAAACTTCTGCCTCGGCTTTTCTAGATTGCACGCTTACAAAACACGACCATGACCCCACCCCGTGACCTGCCCTCATTCGATCTGTGTGTTCAGTGAGCGACAATGCCGCACTGCCAGGTTTTCGTATAGGGCCTACACACTGACAGAACGCGTCAACTGTCGATCTGCTCAGTGACCCGGTCAGCAGCTTGACAGTATTTTTATTGTTAGCCACTGAGCTCTTGGTTTTATGTGTGAAAGTTCGAGGCCTGCTAGACCTACAAGGACTGGCAGGTTTTGTTGGGTGTTTTTTTTTTTTCCCCTCCTCCCAGCACATTTTGTCCCCGCCCACGAGCATAAATTTTGTTTGGCACGTCTGACGCGCAATGAACAATGCCTGGCGAACTGTAATTCTCTCTTGTCTCTCACTTTTTCAACAGTGAAACAAAGACATTAGACTTATACACGCATTTTTTGAGAGACAGGAGACAAGCTTTTATTGAATGCCAGTGTAGAGAATAGTAATTAACCTTATCATTAATGCCTAGACCTATACGGTCTTTGAAATGTGACTTTTCTAGGGCCATTTCGGTTTCACTGAAAGGCAGTGTTTTGTAGGTAGACTACACTAACTTACATGAACAAGATTGTCACTGTTTGTTTCATACACACACACACACACACACACACAGACGCGCGCCAGAGAAATGGGAGGTACCCCCCCCCCCCCCCCACCTTTTTCTCTGACGCGCCGCACTGGCACACTGTGCACAAACATTTCTCAGAGATATCGTGTGCCTCTTGCAAGTCCGAAACATCCGCGATCGGAAACTCTGGAGTTGCTATTGAAAGAACAAAAACAAACAAACAAACAAAAAATGAAATTAATCAAAGATGTTATGGCCACAAACTAAACGAACACTACCAGGGATTTTTCTTTTTTTAAATGCTTGCTCGAATTAACGATACTTTGAAGTTTATGAATCAGTAGCCTACACCACATTTTTCTGTTACTTTGCACGTTATGAGTCAGCATGACTGGAAATGTTGTTCATCGCTTACGCTGCGAATTAACGTCGAGTGTGACATCTCAGTTACTTGACAGGACTCCAGTTTTAAATTCCTGCTGAGAGGCCTAGAATACGGCAGAGTGAATCAAAGCAAATTCAACATGAGTTTGGTTGGTAGGGAATACATAATATAATAACAAGAGGACAGACCTAAGAGAGTTCGGCCTTTAGATGCACTGCTTTGAAATTTACAAAACGTTAAGTCCTGTCGCCTTTAACAACAGACATATCCAGAGGAGAGTTCATCTGAGGCACAGAAATAGGAGGGACCCTCCCATTTTTCTGACCAGAGCATGCTATTGGGGGAAGTTTGGGGTGAGGGTCACTTTGAGCATGACAGGACCCGGTACCAGGATGTTATTTTTTGGTCAGGAATGAAAAGTTTAGTACATCGCATAATGTATCTCAGAATGTGATGAATGCCATCAGTAATCTAATAAGCCGTCAAAGAAGCTTGCCAGCGCTCGCTATTTTGGAAACAGCGTTGGATAGGAAAAGACCCGGTGGGGCTGCAACCCGAGAGAGAGAGAGAGAGAGGGGGGGGGGGAAAGAGAGGGGGAAGAATATGTGTGTGTATGCGCGTGCGTATGTGCGTGCGCGCGCGCGCGTGTGTGTGTTATGTGTAAGAGATAGGAGAGAGAGAGAGAGAGGTGGGGAATCTGTGTGTGTGTGTGTGTGTGTGTGTGTGTGTGTGTGTGTGTGTGTGAGTGAGTGAGAGAAAGAGAGAGAGAGGGGGGGGGGGGGGAGGCAGCGAGAGAGAGAGAGAGAGAGTAAATTCTCTCTCTCTCTCTCTCTCTCTCTTGTAAGGCAGGAGATATATATTTATGAATAGGTGTGTGGTGGGGGTAGGTGCATGGTTGGTATGTTTGGGCACGGGAGATGTTGTCTACGTTAACCAGCTCTTTGCACACCAGCATTCTATCATCAGAGTGAAAAGCACTGAGGAGAGAGAGAGAGAGAGAGAGAGAGAGAGAGAGAGAGAGATTTCAAACATACTGGCCCTAGGTCTCTTCTTATTGAAAACAATTCATAAATAGAAATTAGAAGTCTCCGTTGAACAACACAGAACATGGCAAAGAAAACCCCCAAGATCAGGGAAATAATATGACACTCACAGACCAAAAGACAAGGACTGGGATCAACAGAATGAAGACGTGGTCGAAGGCAAAGTGGAAAGTAAAGACAGACATAGCTATACACGTGGTGAGGCGAGAATAGGATGTAAAGAAAATCCAGAAGGCAGTACAAAACGTCCAACAGGGACAACAGACTAAGCTGGAAAAAGCACCTCAAAGAAGTTTCTGCTGAAATAGAACGTGGCATATGACTCCTCAGGGTGAGCTTCATCCTCAGATCTGTATCTCCTGCCCTCGAATTCAAACTTGGTGAAATGATGTAAAGATGACCCGCGTGTCCGCTCTGTCATGGAAAACAAACAGTGGAACATGTCAGAGTTGATGCACAATCTGGAGAAAGATACACATCTAAATACAACCATGTTCTTAAAAAGACCGTACATGCGGTGAACACCGAATGAGGAAACACTACGCTACCAGAAAATCCGTCAACAACGTTCTACTAACACGGTAGGAGACCACAAATTTGATCTGGAACATCAGGGACATCACTGCAACAGCAAGGAAATGGGGTTCACTGGATGGAGTGGATGACTGGGGAACTTGAGACATAGTAGACCTTCGAGAATGGGAAAACTATCCAGAGACCATCTAGAGGAGTGGCATGAGACCGGATATGGTACTCCACTCAGGCCTTTGTACACGTCCAACAGAATCGTAGGCTTGAACCAGGTGAATAATTTTTCGTTATCATGGCAGCCCGATGACTTTTAACAAAGTTGTAGGAGAAGTTAGGCGCCTATTGTTCCATGCACATGCGAGTATGAAAAACCAGATGATTAAAATGGTGTCTATGGAATCATGCTTGGCATATATTCGTTACACTTTTCATAACGCGAGTTTAATGTGTGTGCGTGCATGCGTGTGTGGTGTGTGTGTGTGTGTGTGTGTGAGCGCGCGCGCGCGCGCGTGCATGCGTGCGTGCGCATGCATGCGTGAATGTGCGTGCGTGCGTGCTTGTGTGAAGAAAATATGCGTGCTTTTTTTTTCAAAAGCTATATTTCGTTAAAAAAAAAAAAAAAAAAAAGCCTTTGCGACTGAATATGGCTGAACTGCTCAAAGGCACTGACTGATGAAAGTCAATAAAGTTTATTTACATTATCCAAATGAAATTTTATTAAAGGCGACAAAATGTTCCTACATCGACAAAGTCGCTGCGTCACCCAGGGCTGCTGAATTATGAATCGGGCATCGACCGTTCGGCGTATAGACGGGCTCATCTCCCCTAGACGAGTCAGCGTTGTGCTCAGTGAATCGTGGAGAAAGGAGGAGCAGCCTTCTCTTTCATGAGGAGAAGATACCCTATCAGGCACAAAAAAAAAAAGAAACTGATTGTGTCTGGCTAAAGGCGAAGTGTATTAACGATAGTAAAATACAAACTGATATAGAATTTAAATAAAATTAATTTCTGAAAAGGCTAGAGATCAGAACGAGAATTCTAAGTGTGTGTGTATGTGCATGTGCGTGCGTGTGTGTGTGTGTGTGCGCGCGCGCATCATGAGTATCATTTTACTGATGAGAATAACTGGCAGTAGCGCGCACACACACACACAAACACACACACACACACAGAATTCACATACACACACACCACCACCACCATCGAAATGAAACGAACCTCATCATGACTGATTTGAGTGTAACTTCCTTGCTTGGCTCTTGATTTCTTTTACTTTCTTCCTTTTCATCTTTTTTTTTCTTCTATTTTAGGATGAGGGTCTTTTGCACATAGAGATTCACACTTTTAAAAGAACTCAGCACTAAGTGTAGTGGAGGCATGATGAAACAAGTGGGGTTGCTTTACAGGAAAATTTGACACATAGGGCAGGTAAAACTAAACAAAAAAAGTGAATCAGTCATTCTCCATCGATAATCACAAAATGGAATTTTTGTTCTGACGAACGAAAAGAAAGGCTACCGAATTTCCCATTTGATTAGTGTCCCACTTAATGGCATTCGCAGGCGTGTCTATCAAATGTGTTCGTCTTCATTTCACAGATAGAGTGATATCAAACATCTGCAAATGAATGTGGAAATGTGGATATGGGGACTGACATAGAGGAATTATGACTTACCGTGTAGTGTTAAATGGATGTCGCCGGGGTTGTGGGAGTGGAAGGGGAAGGGTCTGGATGTTGCAGTAAAAAGGGATAAAATGGTGTGTGTGTGTGTGTGCGTGTGTGCACGCATGCGTGCATGTGTGTGTGTGTGTGTTGAGAAGAATGAGTGTGGTTGTATGCGTGCCTGCATGTGCATACATGCGTCTCATGTGCAATTGTGTGTGCTTTCCACATATTGTGAGAAAGTTTAAACATCTTTTAAATTGCAAGATTATGCTGGGTAAAACAGACCTTAAGTATGTAACTGTAATGCGTATGAACATGTTCACGTACATGTGTGAACAGAGGCATGTTTCTGTATCTTCAGAAACATACACATATAAGGATGAGGTCATGGTTGTGCGTCACACTGCCTAATGTTTTAAAGTGCTTTCTGAAGAGCATACAAACTGATCATGTTAAAAATCAATGATAAATCTTAAGGCAAACTCCCCATCTCCCTCCACCTATCCCACCACCCCCTCCTCAAAAAAATCTTACAGTACCTTTTCTTGTTTTTAGAATGGCACAGCCCTGATGTGGCCCCTTGCGGTCGGCTGGGCTATAAGCAACATTATCTTTTAGAATGGCAGACTGTATTGCTTCAAGCTTACTCATTTCTTCACAGTTTGACATAACTGAATGTTTTGACATTTTGTCATTGAACAGCAGATGGTAGAGTACAAACTCAAACAGGTTCACGCACAGATTCTGAAATGCTTGTCTTGTTTGATTTGATAGCACACTCCAGTTGGTCACACAGTTAATTCTAAGATTACCATCACAAATCATGACCTGTCAATTCTAAATGTTTGACACAACTTCCAACGCACACTTGCTATATGCTATACTATGCCTCAATTAGTCACTATTTACAACCGAAGCAGATGTCAAACAGCAAATACTTTAGGCAAATGCAAAGTATATAAAACCACTTGGACGATTCCAGAATATTTCTACAAATCTTAAAGGGCTAGTAGCTTTTTAGCATATGACTTCCTTTTTATAAGTAAAGAAAAGGAAAAAAAAAGCATGATGAAGACTGCACATTGCTGAGCAGAATGCGTGTGTGCGTGTACATGCATATGTGTGCACGAGTTTGTGTGTTTGTGAGCATGTGAAATGAAAATCAGCTTGTATGTGGCCATCATATCACATTGTATTAAAAAAAATTTTGAAACTGAATCTTGTAATCATTTGAACGATCTATGCATACTTCATTACAAACTTAAACACACACTCACCACAGAGAGAAGAGGAGAGAGAGAGAGAGAGAGAGAGGAGAGAGAGAGAGAGGACACACACACACAGACAGATATGTGTGCAGTGACTTGTAAAAAAAAGTAATTACAGACAGTTATTTGTTTAATAACCAGTTTATTTTGAAACACTCAGCAAGAATGAAATGACAGATCTGATGTTTACTTTTCAAACTGACTCACACTAAAGACATATAACATCTTGCTGAAGTAAGTCAGTCTTTTGTTCATTCGAAGACAACAGAAGTCTACAATTATCGGGATTCAATAACTGAATAGCGTTTGCTGCTTTCTAAGTGTTACCATATTCATATAGTTTTATACCAGATAACATTAAAATCATGTACACTGAAAATGAAATGAAACAGAAATCATCAAACCAAATGAATATTACATTCTCAGCATCCTGTTTTTCTTTCTCTCTCTCTCTTTTTTTTTTAAACTACTGACACAATCATATGCATACTGCTGAAATCTTGTTAACCATGTGATTCATT
This sequence comes from Conus canariensis, assembly GCA_033310375.1. Classification (NCBI taxonomy): domain Eukaryota; kingdom Metazoa; phylum Mollusca; class Gastropoda; order Neogastropoda; family Conidae; genus Conus; species Conus canariensis. Next base: position 49,417,099 of record CM065716.1, on the reverse strand, counting down.
TCTTGCACTCATAACTTCTTTTACAACCACCTTCAACTCCATGACACATTCTCACCCATACTTGTCTTCTAAATGATAAAACCCACTGACACTGTATTACATTAATACCTACACTTAAACGCATCTGTTGGTATATCAGCACACTTTACATTTGATTGACATTTTGCTATGACAATTATCCAAAAAGTCATAAATTAGAATGTTTTTGTCCTTCATGCAATTCCCCCAAACTATTCTTTCAAAGATAAAGAGATCTGCTCATCAAAAGTCACACTGAAAAAAAACAAATTTGGACAAATTTCTAAAAGCTACACACTTTAACTGGTGTCTGAGCATGGCAGTTTGTCACGTTGTAACAATAAGGAAATCATGTTTACTTTCTCACTAATCTGCATATACATGACACTCTTAAAGCAGTATTTTTTACCTTTTAAATAACAAATCTGATTTCCTAATTGAGCTTGCATAAATCGATGAGTAGTAGAAAGAAACGCTGTTGAGAGCTTAACAGCAGAAGGTCTTCACAAAAGAACTGCCCCTCATTCAAGTGTTTTGGCCCTGATTTCCTTATATTCTGCAAATCTCATTCAATAATTGAGCTTGCATTTATTACAGAGTTACAAGAGACATGACTGTACTTTCTGGATCATCCAAATTTCGAGTTAACCTGATTTAAGGTAATCTAATTAATGGTGTTGGGAGCAATCAATCTAGTCGTTTAACAAAATATTAGCTAGTCATTTTTAGCAAAGTGTACTCAAGTTTACTGTAGTTGGCACTTGTGAGATATCTGTTGTGTTACATTCATCAACATTCTATATCATTCCTTTCCCTTACACAACATATTTTGAATAAAATTTTGAAATTTAGGATTTTTTCATGACACTTGAGATTTAAGGAATGATTTTTCAATATGAAATCAATGAAAAACTGGGAAGATAGGTAGTTTAATATGTATGCAAATGACAGATAGAGGGTACAACCAAATATTGTACTTACAGGCCAAATTTGTGAACCAGGTCAAGATTTTAGGCCCTTTGTGACTGTCTGCCTGCCTAGCCACAAAACATCTTGAAACTGTTGGGTGTATACAAATTTAATTTGACTAGGTTCTTTGTATACCTAATATTTACAAGTACTCCATTTAAAAAATTTTTCAGATCATAGTTTCAAAATGAATGGAATGCCAACAGAAAACCATCACAAACAAAGAACAGCACTGTTTAAGATGATAGGCAATGTTCATGAAAGTGTGCAGTGTGCATTTTCTGATGCTATTCTTACCTTTTAGTTGAACGCTCTTTCAAACTTTGCTTTTGTTTGGCTGGATATTGTGTAGGCAATCTGATGGATTAAACAAGATGCGACTCAAATGAGCACACCAGAATTAAACTACTGTCGAGGAAAATCTGGCGAACCATCTGCTTTCCCCACATCTGATTCATGTTTGCTCTGATGGTGACTTTCGGAAGGAATGAAACAGGACAGTCAGTTATAGAAACAATCCATCTGTCAGAACTGTTATGAATGGTTGACTCCTGTGGCCGAAAGTAGCTATGCACTTTGCTGTTCTTACAATGCCAAATAGATTGACTGAAACAGATCAGTTATTGCAAACATGCATTTTTAATCTGCATATGAAAATACACACAGTCTTGAACTACATCCCTGTTTGTCTGCTACAGATCAGCGAGAGGCCATGAGGTACATGCATACACTGAGGGGGTGTGAGCTGAACTTGACTTGGTTTCAGTTTTCATTATGGAGGCTTCACCAGACCACATACACTATACCACATCTGCAAAGCCATTCAGCTATGATGTGCAAGGGCCATAGCTGAACAACTAAATAAGTCAATAAATATTAAAGAGAACTTGATTCATGACTGAAGAAAAAGTAGTGACGATCGGGGTTTCTGGGATAATTAATATGGTGCCAGTGACTGTGCAGATGACTGTTACAGTCTGAACGACTATTACCTCTTTTATTCTTCTTCTTTTTTTTTTTTTACATTTTACCAGAAATATATGATAAATCATCATAGGAATATATTTAAGAGGCATAATTAACTGATCTGTGATTTAAAAAAAAAGAGCCAAAAATGCAAGCTTTTCTGACACATCATCTAAATACTTTATCATATGTACCCATAAACTTGGATGGAAAGATTTTTCACTGCCTTCAAACATATCAAATCATCATGTAAACATAAGATATGAGGCACAATAACTACATTTTACTTTCTATAGATGTATTACTTCTAGCAATCATAATCACTTTCCTTTAGTAAAACTGACATGCTGATTTGGGATGTTAAAAATGATGGGCAGAAGTTGAATCCATGTTATGGATCAGTAATAAGCATGTCACTGGAAGCATATAGTTCCTTTTCTTTGTCCGGACTGCAGCATGGGTTGTAAATGCAGCAATGAATCTTAAAACATTACAAAAATAGAGGAGCTGCAGAGTGCTTACAGCAGTTTCACCAGGTACTGATGCACGAAATGGCATTCCCCTCTGATCGTTCTGCAACAACTGAAAAGCTGGTCCTACACACATGAACAACCACACGAACCACCCCCATTCCTCCTATGAAGCCTTAAACACCCCCACTAGCGCTGGCCTGATTGTCCGATCATGCAGCTTGTAACCAATCTTCTGCACCACAGCTACCGTGTCCTCCTCTTTGTCTGCGGTGGGGACCTGGAACAGGGCTTCATGTATGTTGGGGTCAAACTTCTCCCCTTCTGCTGGGGAAACCTGCACCAGGCCGTATTTGCCGAACACCTTCTGCAGCTGGGTCTCAGTCATAGTGAGACCCTCAAAGAGGTCCTTGAGGTGGGGGCTGGAGGAGAGCTGGTCTTGGGGAACACTTTGGGTGGCTGTTTGCAGGACATCAGCCACCTCCAGCAGGTCCTTGCAGAAGCCCTGGATGCCATACAACCTGGCCTCATCCACCTGCTTCTTCATACGCTGCCGCACATTCTCTGTCTCCGCCAGGGAGCGCATGTACTTGTCCTATTTGAACAAAGGAAAAACTCCTTTTGAATTCAAATAACTATCCTGTTCAAAGAACTAAGGAAATTGATGCAAAATTGCACTGAAGCAACACTAAATCTGTCATAATGACAAAAGTGATCCTGGTCTTATTCTGAAAAGAAATTAAAAAAAAAAAAATGCAAGCATAAAAGAAAGTGAACATCCATGATTACCCATTCCCAATAAACCCTCCCTCAAAAGTCTATTTAAATACATAAACCCTGGTATAAAGGCTGTATGAAATATGGCTCCTGTTAGAAACGCACAATAGGGCAAGGGAGATAACTCATAAGAGTAACTTCCAATACTTTACTCTGCTTTGTGTCATGTGCTCCTTATGTTTTTCTTGTTTTTACTCAAAACACAGATTCACCATTCCAGCATGGATAAATAATTAAATATCCCTATGATGAAAAATGTGAAGAATTAATGAAAGATGTTCACTAACAGACAGTTAAAACTGTCCAGTGCAATGTGTGTCATGTTTCATGAGTCACCGAGGGGAAAGGACTGGACAACTGCAAAACATAAATCTCAGCTTCTGTCTGCAGATAATGTTCACTACTTTCATTTCTTTTTTACTTTTAATTTCATTGCTTAATATAAGCTGACAAACACTAAATATGAAATAATTCTTTTTAAACATTCTTAAAAAAAAATCTTTGTGATTATCCATCTTGAACATTGTGATTATTTGCCTTCATTTATGCTTTGTTTCTTCCAATCAGTATCATACTTCTGCCTGCAACAGGCACCATAGAACGTTGCCAAAGTTTGCTCTGATGACTTTTGGGTTGACCTATTCTAAATAGGTAACATGGAAACTGCAGACTATACCCTCTTTGCCTGACATTGGACAGCTCCTTCAGGACAATGACTAAACAGATTACAGGTTATCAGAGCTACATTGTGGTTGCTCCAAGATGGCGCTACAATAGGCCCACTGAAAGACCAATTGACAACACACACGAAATGATCAAATGCAAAGAATAAGTGAGCAAGTCTATTGAAATAAACTCACAAAAAGCTACTGATGAGTTAATATGCTGGGCTGTACAGGGTCTGGTTAAGACTGTCAGAACACAGAAAATTAGCATAAATATGGGGGAGGAGGGGGTGGGGGTTGGGGAGCTAAAACTCCTGTATTGCCTAGGATGGTTTCAAGGTGACTAAGGATTTTTTGAAAGCCTGATCTGTCTTATTTTCCACTGCATAACTACAATCAGTACCCACACACATACACAAACAAATGACAAGCGCAGGAAGAATAATAGTTTCCAGTCAACAGATGGGGAAACCACAAGAGTGGGTGTATTTTAATGAGTAGATTAACTCCAATTACATTACATCACACTGGTCCTAGTACCTTACCCACCCCAACCATATAAAAGTTCCATCCTCCATCTCTCAAAGATCCAATTACTTATATCACTACCTTCTGCCATAATCAAAATAAAACTTATTGTGGCAATGGATAATTGCACAGGTGAAATTCAAAGGGGACTTGAAATACTGGACACATTCACAAAAAGATGGAAACCTGTACAAAACAGTGGCCGCAACAAAAAATACAAAAACCAATAAACTCCTTTAATTTTGATATTCTTTGTGGTGACACACAAGGGTTGGGTAAAATACTGGACTATCTTGTCAATGCCTGTGATATTGAACACAGCCAAAAACCAAGCCAGGAGAGAGTTATAATGATCCCCCCCCCCCCCCCCCCCCCCAATTTCCAAATTTGTTTTGGTTATGTGTGATGTTCAATGACCAAGTGATTTACAACATATGTATAGTTTTGTGTATATCAGGGTAGAGGATAAGTGTCTGTCACTAACACACTGACATTTGAAATGACTGACCATATTGACAGCAAACTGGTCTCTTGACTCACTGATTTTTCATAAGATTGGAATGTCTCGCCCCCCCCCCCCCCCCCCCTCCTAACCTCCCTTTTTATCTATTCAGTTATCCTACCAAGTCAAAATTTCACGATGATGTATCCCTTGATACGCTTGGTATGCGCTGCTGTATGTCAAAGACCCATTAATGCATACAGACAAACACTAGTATCACACTGAAAAATCTAACTTTCAAATAAATGACTATTATTTACAGATTATGTGCACCATTTCGATTTTTCACTTTACATCCAAAAGCTTCCTTTACATACCAACAAGTTGGGTGCATTTGTCAGAATTACTTTGTTTCAAACACTGTTTCAAATTCTGAAAAATCTGCACTATGTTGATTATGTTGCAGTGAAGAGGTCTAAGATAAAAACAAACTGAATCAATTATTATGTTGAAAACTTATTTACTTTTCTTAAAAAAACAAACAAACAAACAAAAAACCATCTTAGATCTACAGATTGAATGACAGGCAGTGTACCAAAGATAACACAGAATTTCAGATTAGCCTGACACAGACATTTTCTGCTGTGGCAATAATTTTACTGCTTTTAATTTTTGTCATTTTCATTGTGTTAAATACACATTATTATCCTCTCATCTCCTTCCCTCCTTTTTATTTCCTTATAAGTCATATAATACTGAACTTTCTATAAACCTCTCAGATACACAAGATTTCGATCAATAACATGTGAACATGCCTCTCTTTTCACAGTCTGTTGCATTGTTTTTGCATGCATAGTTGGGTTTCATACACAAACAGTAATTGCTATTTACACATCACATCACATGGTATGTGTGCGTACACTAAGTGTTATTCATACAACATCACATGGTGTGTGTGTGTGTGTGTGTGTGTGTGTGTGTGTGTGTGCATGTGCATGCTTGGGTGTGCACTTGTGTATGTATATACGCAAATGTGCATGCAAGTGTTCCCTGAAGTCAGTTTACTTTTTTAAAATATGTACAATATCAATTTAGTTTTTAAAAATATGTACAATCTTTGTCAGTCCACTAACTTATTTCTGCTTCCCCCATCAATGAAGTTCCATGTCACATCTCTCTCTTTCAAAACACACACACACACACACACACACACACACACACACACACGTCTCATCTTTAGATGCATGTCTTTCCACTGCAGATAGAATTACCTTTTTTCTCAGTTTATGGGCCAAGGAAACAGACCTAAAAAGTCAATCATTTGATTTGAAGCACACATGAGGACAACGATCGGGATGTCAACAGTCTGCATTACAGACCCACTGTTTGACACCCATGTTTTAGCATTGTCTTAAAATGAGTGAACTGTTAAACTGACTGACGAGGCAAAACTGCTTTGGGTGCACCATGCCCATCTACCACAACTGTATTATGAAAATGGCAAGATCAATTTACTGTACACACCAATTACCTTCCATCAATATTTCCAAATGTGTACCAGGACTGAAAAGCAGTGTTTAGCTTACATTCTACTTCAACTGAATGGAACTTCCTCAAGTAAGAATACCTTTTTCAGGAAAAAAAAAAAGGGCAAAAGTTGTGCAGAGAAGCAACTCTCTTTGCATAATGTGGTCTAACTCAGATGACACTTGGAGTACTGGCAAGTTCACTCACTTTCAGTTCTTTGAGATCCTCTTGTAGCTTGCTCCTTTCTTCTGTCAACGCTTTTTCAGCTGCAGAAGGTTCCTGCTTAGCCTGGTCTGGAGCAGCGGCGGACTCATTCTCAGCGTCTTTTGGCTTTCCATTTGTAGCTGTGCTTGACAATCGTAGACTTCTAGACACAATTTCAAACATTCTTGTTGTTTATCAAAGCCAAGACCTTGGTAACTTTCTTTTGTGACTCATTTTCGATGCAATCTTTATTCTAAGCTCATCTCCCTAGATCCCTTCATTGAATCTTTTTCAGCGCATATCTGCACACACTTTGACTCATTTTCAACAAGGTACACAATTTTCTTATTTCATTTTTCAATGTTTTGAGTGTAAGGGTAGATTTTGGCAAATTGATCCACAGGTAATTTGAACTCTTCTTGCTAATATCTATAGGTAACATTTTTCAAATAATGGGTCATTAATTTTGACACATGATTTCCCATTTGATGACAACTTTTTACATAATATCTAACTTTTGAAATCAAAGGTATTAATTGCTTAGCATACAAAAAGCCCCATAGATTCAGATTGTTGGTGTACCAATGCCACCGGTGGAAAAAAATGTTGGAATGACTAGTTCTACTAAGACCAGATCTATGTATCTCTTTGACACATACCTATTACTAGTATCAGCCAATGTAATGTAATGTAATGTAAAAGGATATTTATAGAGCGCTTTACCTTGCGAGAGCCCAAAGCGCATATTACAGAAAAAAAATGATAAAATTATAATTCTAATTCAAAGCGTGCGCGCGCACATGCGCACACACACACACATACACACACACACACACACACCGCCAAAAAAAAAACCAACAAAAAAACTCACACACGCAGACAGACAGACGAGCGTGTTCAACATCAGCAAACACGCGCACAGTGGTAAGTGGATATCGTTAATCAGTCCGAGGGAAAAGATGTGTCTTTAGGGAGTTTTAAAAGTCTCTAAAGAGTCCGTGTTATGCAGAGAAGAAGGGAGACTATTCCACAGAGCAGGTGCCTGGTAAGAGAAAGATCGCTGGCCTGAAGTTTTCAGGCGAGCAGAAGGAAGCCGAAGCAGACGAGAATTGGTGGATGAGCGTAAGCTGCGAGATGGAACATAGAGATGGAGGAGGTCTGAGAGATAGGAGGGAGCCAGATTATTCAGTGATTTGAAAACCAGGAGGAGAACTGCGAGACTGAACTGGGAGCCAGTGTAAGGATGACAGAACTGGTGATATGTGATGTCAGATCATAATGAAGACATAACGACTAAAAGAGTCACTACCACAATTATAATACAACCAGCTGTCACACAGTACAAAATGTGAAACCCTTGAAGTGGAAGTACATTAATCTGTTTTGACTGGCTGTTGTTGAAACAGAAAATCAGCACTGATTTATAAGTTGCCAATAATTTCAACATACCTCTGAAAAAAAAAAAAAACCCTGAGAAGTTGATTCAAACTAAATAGGCTTGTTTGAGCATTAAAGATTAAGTGTATTTTAAAGTTTTCGAGAGAGAGAGAGAGAGAGAAGAGAGAGAGAGAGAGAGAGAGAGAGAGAGAGAGAGAGAGAGAGAGAGAGAGAGAGAGATTGGGAAAACGATTCAAGTGGTTAGATTAATCACTCCTTCTCCCTCCTCAACACTTTGCTGTTTCAAATTCAAAGATGTTATATTCAAAGATGTTATAAGAATATAAACAGACACTGACTTTGAGAACATAAATATATGTAAAAGTTTGGTGACTATCTATCCTCTCCATTCTTTTCTCCTCTTTATTTGTACTACAAAATTATCTTGTAAAGGCATTTAACAATGAAAGGGAAGTGCCTTAAAGTATAAAATTTATGTGTACACCCCATTTCTTTTAATCTTATGAAAAAAAAAGTATAATTCTTCATTCAATTCATGTTGAATTATAGCCCAGTCAACCTCAGGGCATCAGAGTTGTGACATTGTCAAAACTGGTTCCAAATCTTTCTCTCTCACTCTCTTTTGTCTGTCTGTCTGTCTCTCTCTCTCTCTCTCTCTCTCTCTCTCTCTCTCTCTTCTTCTTCTTCTTCTTTGATTGTTTGTTTGTTTCTTTGCTTGTTTTTTTTTTTTGAAAGAAAAGCATCAATAGGTCAGTTTCTTACAAACAATTCAAATTGTCCTGTAAAACTTGCCTCTTTTTGATAGCAATCTTAGTTTACATGAAAAATATTACTCTTTTGATAATTACAAAATTACATCCAGTGGAATATCTCCGAATAAGGTCCTCAAAAAGTCTGCTTTGAAGTGTTTATGTCAAATGTCATTTTTTTTTTCTTTTTTGTAAATCACAAGACACAGCACATGTTTCAAAGTATGCTGTTCGTCACAGTATTCATCAAGGAACCTCCTCATCTTTGACATAATACAAACTTTGTGAGTAAAAAAAATAGCCTGTTTCTAATCAGCGCATAAGTTTTTTTTTTTTTTTAATGAGTGGGAGATTATTTGAATTTTTTCAGGTCTAGACAGATAAAGTCTATTAGGCCCTATCACCAGTGAGTGTGTATGTGTGTGTGTGTGTGTGTGTGTATGTGTGTGTGTGTGTGTGTGTGTGTGTGTGTGTATGTGTGTGTGTATGTGAGAGCTGACTTCAACATGGTGACAGCCCTGATATGGCCCTTTGCAGTTGGCTGGGCCATAAGCAACATTATCTTACCATGTGTGTGTGTGTGTGTGTGTGTGTGTGTGTGTGTGTGTGTGTGTGTGTTGTGTGTATGTGTGTGTGTGTGTGTGTTTGTGTGTAAATATGTGTGTGTGCGTGCATGTGTGTGTGCGTGCGTTCAGTTCAGTTCAGTGGTTTATTTAACGTCTGTTCACCATTGATGATATTAGATGAAAAATAATCTAAAACGTCATTACTATGTAATAATGCTTAACCTCAAGATATATTAAAAAAAAAGAAAAAAAAGAAATTAATGGTATTAAAAAAAACAAAAAAACAAACAAACTAAAAAACGCATCAAAGCAACTTGGCAATTTTAGATTGTGTGATACAAGTATTTTTAAGATTTTCTCCACGAATTCTGTTATAAGCACAACTTTCTAATTTTAGCAAACTTTCTAACGAAGATATTTTCAGTGAAGATAATGAATTACAATCAGGGCAATGTTTAGCTCCAGCTTTAGCAAGTATATCTGCTGCTTCGTTCCATTTCAACCCACTATGAGAGGGAACCCAGCAGAAGTCAATACATATTCCATGAATCTCTAAACAGTGTATGTGGTGATGAATATCAAAAAGTAAATCTTTCTGAGCCTTACCGTCCCAGTGTTCTAGAGATTGCAAGATTTAGAATCCACACATATGAGAGATATTATGAAAAGGCATAGGAGCATCATAAATGTAGCTCATCAATTATATGCAATATTGATGGCTTTGAGCTATATTTATATATAGCTCAAAGCCATCAATATTGCATATAATTCTGCTGTAAATATGGAAAACCCTTTGCCAAGATGATAATTCTTTTTCACATTTAGACTAGGAATGACAAAACCAGAACCACTACCAATATTATCTAGAACTGAGCCATCAGCGTAAATTTTCAGGTGATTACTGTAAAAATTGTCAAGATGAACTCTGACATCACTAACCAAGAGATTAAAGTTTTCAGTTTTAGAAACACTTGTGTAATTAATCAAAATGTCCACACAAATGCTCCCAAGGGAGAATCTTAGGCATGATGGGATCTTCAGAAATTGTTGATAAATCAATGTTACAATCACTGAATCAGACATAAGCTTATACATGTAATTTCTAATTGGTTGTAAATATGTAATATTTCTAGCTTGTTTGGGATAATCTTTGTTCGAGTCCATCAATAGTTCTGCTGTAACTGAGTTCTTAACTGACAGGCTTCTAATCATATATTTTGATACGTCTAAGAGCCGTTGTTCTCGAAAAGGTAACACCTCTGCAGCTTAACTTTTGATAGTATTTGCATGAAATGGTACCCCTAAGGCCAATTTCACTGCTTTGCTATCCAAACTTTGTAGCTTTTTTAAAAGATATTTTGGAGCAGAAAAATAAACTTCTTGGCCATACTTTAATTTGGATCGAACTAAAGAGGTAGACAAATGCAATACATTTTTCGTGTTTTGCCCGCAAGGCTGGTGGTTGACTATTTTAAAAAAGTTTATTCTTTTTCTTGCCTTGGCTAATAAATGCTCTATATGCTTTTTCCAACTAAGTTTTGTTGTCAAAAAGACTCCTAAACATTTAACACACTTTTGATATTTCAAGATATTATCTTCTAATTTCAAAATAGGTAATGTGGAAGGATTTTCACCATTATTAAATAGCAGCAAACATGTTTTTTCCCCTGACAATTTTAAACCATTTTCTTTTATATAATTTGATAAATTGTTTAGTTCCTGTTGATAAATTGTCTGCACATGACTGATAATCCTCATATTCAATTTTTCCTTAAACTGGTGTTTATCCATACTGCAATATCATCAGCATATTGAACCACATGTGTGTTCTTAGACAAAGCTTTTGGAAGATCATAAACAAAAATGGAGAATAAAATTGGAGCAATGATTGAACCTTGTGGGATCCCCATATCTACACTTCTGAACAATGAGTAGGTATTGCCAATTTTTGTACACATATGTCTATCCTTCAAAAATACTTTAATATATCCATACAATTAGCCACAAATTCCTATTTCCTTTAATTTGAACAGTAATCTGGCATGCCAAACACTATCATATGCTTTTTTAACGTAAAAAAATGTAGCTAGTGTGCTTTTTCTTTGTGAAAACTGACGTTTGACCTGAGTAGTAAGCTTAACCAAATGATCTGTAGTGCATCTCCCTTTCCTAAAGCCAGCCTGCTGGATTAGAATCTTGTTATTCTTTTCACAATAAAAAGTGATCCGTTTGAGTATAATTTTTTCCATAATTTTTCCAACATGCGAAGTAAGCGAAATTGGTCCATAGCTGTTAACTGAAGATCTAATTTTGCCCTCTTTTAGAATTGGTACAACTACTGAACTCTTCCAGATTTTAGGAATAGCGCCAACATCCCAACACTTTTGGAATAAAGAAAGTAGCAAACCTATCCAAGAAGGAGGCAAATGACAAAGCATCTGGTAAGAAACGCCATCTAGACCAACTGCTGAAATTGAAGAAGAAATAGAAGCTAATGCTTCTTTCAATTCTGTAATTTGTAAAGGAGAATTTAAGTAATGTTCTTGAATTGGGCTAGGGTCTGAATACATATCTTTTTCTTCCTCGGTTGTTCTAAAAAGCTTAGCCTCTGAATTCAGGCTTGCAGTACAACTGTTACATGAAAAGGTATCCACAAAAGCCTCAGCCTTTTCTAAAGCAGTTGGAAATTCCGTATCTAATTTCACAGTGTGCGTGTGTGTGTGCGTGTATGTGTGTGTGCCTGTGCATGTATGTACAATCACCGCTTTGACTATTTCTTTTTATGACCATGAGCAACAAATGACTTGAACTCCATCAGGTTTAGGCACTGTATCTAAAACATTTCATTATGCCCTGCCCCTACAGTGTGTGTGTGTGTGTGTGTGTGTGTGTGTGTGTGTGAGTGAGAGTGTGTGTGTGTGGTGTGTGTGTGTGTGTGTGTGTGTGTGTGTGTGTGTGTGTATTTGTGTGTGTGTGCAATAAAGTGAAAGAAGAGGGGAGTAACTGATTGATTCTTTTTAATATGAACACAGAAACAGACTGTAGCATCACTAAGAACAAACCAAAGTACAAGTGAACACACAAAATGGAGTGCAAAATAATATTGGTTTTATCAACATAATACAAAACAGACGTGGGAATGTTCTACAATCTTCAGACATTAATACTATCTAGCCGAGAGCGGCGCATGCAGCACAATCCCTGCTGCCGCGTGCTCACGCATGGCGCTCAGTCCCTGCCAACGCGCATATTTCGCCACTTTAATTTATTTTTACGGTAGCTAGACAACAACTGACAGTGTTGTGTTAGGTGTCATAGGAAAGAACAAACACTCAACTAATCGAACATAGTAATTTTGAATCATTTACTTTCAATGTGTTGACACAACTGTGCGCTGAAAAACAAACAAAAAAATTCTTTGTTTACATTCTATTCCGTTCTTTTACAACACCAAATCAGCAGATGAAGGGATGGCTGCATCTTATTTACCATTCACTTTCCTCTTATCTTCATGGTTATATCTCTCTATCACTCCCCTCATCACCAGATCCACTTTGTAATATGATTTCAAGCGCTTCATTGAGTGAGAAATCGCTACCACCCCTTCGTCTGACCGACATTTTTTCAGGCGCGCTTAGTGGCAAAGCCCAGTGCCGTCAGTTCCTTTGCTCCAAAGCTGCTGGGGTCAGCCAAGTTCACGATAGAGCACTGAAAGTAAGGACTACAACTCGCTACAACATCCCCAAGACTAGTTACAGAGCTTATTTCCCTTGGGTCATTTTATGGAAAGTGTAGGAATTTTTTATGTTCCAGTTACCTGACTGTGTGTGACACTGCAGAATGTACTGTCTGTCCGTCACCCAACCTTGGGTGCCTTGGCTCAAGGGAAAGAAATCCCGTCACCCACGATTAGGTGACACGGCTGGTAAAGGTTAAAAATACTAAATGAGCAAGAATGCACAAAACAGTACTCCCCAAAAGGCTGTAACAGATATAAGACGTACAGGCATATTTTAAGCTGTTATGTTTCTTATAGATTGTGTGTGTGTGTGTGTGTGTGTGTGTGTGTGTGTGTGTGTTCCAGTCCACAAGCCAAAAAATCTTTAGTTTAACATAACTTCGGTTTTCAGATCTGTGAATCCTTCAATGACATACTGAGTTCTAACTTTCACAGAAGGCACTATAAAAATTGTTTGATTGGTAGTTCATCACTTAATACTACACCATTCTTTGACCGACTTTACCGGCGATCTTTGTATAATTCGTGACCTTGTCCGGTAAGGATAGAATGGATTCATTCCCTTTGTGAGGCTGAACGTTTTTTTTATCTAACAGCTTTTGACTAGCTGCTAAACAAGACTGAGCCACATCAATGTCTGTACAAGGAAAATTGTCAACTCACTTAGCATAAAATTGATCGACTTACTTTAAATAAACTTATTTTCTTTTTTACATAATGATGCAAGAAAACTGTGTATGACACCGACCGAGGCGTCTGCTATCATAAGCTTACCTACAATGACTAATGGGAAGTTGATGCTCGATAGCTCATCAAATATACGAGATTCACGACATCACTGAACGATTAAAAAAAAATCTTCATTTGCTCGTTATCTTTACCTGTTTGTTCTTACGTTCACAAAAGAGCGTGCCGCTCTTGAAACCCCCATAAAAGTCCGCAGACACATGTTACTTGCGGCAGCCATCGTTCATAGGTTAAAGAAACTGACGACACTCTTTAATATGAGAGTGCTACCAAGGGAGTTCACCCTCCTCCCCACGAGAGAGAGAGAGAGAGAGAGAGAGAGAGAGAGAGAGAGAGAGAGAGAGAGAGAGAGAGAGAAGACAAGACAAGACAAGACAAGACAAGACAAAATTCTTTATTAACGAGGATAATAGATAAGCACTGATGTGCTTTTTTACATCCAGTCCTCGCCCTGAGTGGGGTCAACAATGTAAAATGAGGCAATAGAAGAAGCATGTAAAAGTGGCTAGAACAAAAATTAGACATGGAATTCTCTAAAAAAAAAAAAAAAAAAAAAGTAATTGAGAGAGAGAGAAAAGCGGGGTGGGGGTGGGGGGTGGGGGGGGTGGAACGAGAGAGACGCAGGAGCGAAAGGAGTGCAGGGAAGAGCGAGAGGAGAGAGAGAGAGAGAGAGAGAGAGAGAGAGAGAGAGAGAGAGAGAGAGAGAGGAGGGGGGGGGGGGCTGACGGAGAGGGAGAAAGAGGCGAGATTGGGGTGTGGGAAAGAGCATGTTTAGAATAGTCTGACAATCAAAAGATACCAAGGAGTTGCAAGACAATCGATTTTGAAGCACCAGGAAGGAAAACACACAACACACACACACACACACACACACACACACACACACACACACACACACACACACACACACACACACAAATGGAGAAAAAAAAAAGCATAATGATAGCCCAGTCACCACGGGTACAAGGGGGAGGGGGGTGTCATATAGATAACAAATCAAGTCATTCCAGCAGAACCGTGAGAGAGAGAGAGAGAGAGAGAGAGAGAGAGAGAGAGAGAGAGAGAGAGAGAGAGAGAGAGAGAGAGGAGAGAGAGAGAGAGAGAGACAGACAGACAGACAGACAGACAGACAGACAGACAGACAGACAGAGACAGAGAGACAGAGAGACAGAGAGACAGAGACAGAGAGTCACATAAGAATACAAGCATTACGACATAGTGAGAGAGGGCAAGAGGTAGTAGGAAAACACACACACACACACACACACACACACACACACACACACACACACACACACACACACACACACATACACGCGCGCATACTTACATAAGACATACTTATTGAACAGAGTAGCATGTGCATTTCCTCTTCCATAATAATCAGGTTCATACATAAGGTAAAGAGGGTGGTAGTAGTTGATGGTGGATTTATGGCGGAGTATGCGAGTATTTGCACATAAGATGGATGAAATAATGGTGTTTGAAGGTTGATGTGCATTGGTGTTGCTTGGCTGACTCAGGGAGCGAGTTCCATTGACAGGAACCTGAATATGTTAAACTGGATTTGAATAAGTCAATTCTAGGAACAGGGACATGTAGTTTGGGTAGAGTCCTTGAGGAATTAATTGAGAATCTGCGAACTAATGTTGAGGGTGCCTTCCCAGACATAATTCTGTGCATTATGATCCCTTTGTTGTATTCTAATCTCAGACTTAAGGGGAGAATTTGAACCTTTTTATAGTCTGAGTCTAGGAGACTACTGTTTTTTTAGGAGGACTAATTTGAGTCCTCGCTTGTGTAGGCTTAGCAATGGTTTGAGGTAATAGCGCTAGCAGAGTCCCATAGAGTAGACCCATAGTCTATGTATGATTGAATATGAGATTGAAAAAAGAGCTTGCGTGATGCAGAAGAGAGAGAGAGAGAGAGAGAGAGAGAGAGAGAGAGAGAGAGAGAGAGAGAGAGAGAGAGAGATGATGATGATGATGATGATGATGATGATGATGATGATGTTCATTTCAAAGGGTAACAGATTAACAAATACATTTTTTTTTTTTTTTTTTTACATCCGGCTCTTGCCCTGGTGAGGGACTAAGCGTGACCAGTAACTCACGAAGCATGACAGGCAACAAAAACTTAACAAAACTTTCAAAAAGTTTTTCATTTTCAAAAGTATATTTTACAAAATAGATGTCTCTAACATTAACACATAGATGATCTAACATTAACACATAGATGATTACCCCAACGCATAGTTGATTGCCACTTATAGGTTACAGACAATCACAAAGTCAGGTTTAGGCAGAAAGAAAGGGGGATTGAGATATTCTAAGTTATTAGTGGATTTTTTTTCAAACATCATTATACTAGAGGCTATTATTATACAGATTAACCAACAGCAGCACGCATCAATTTTATCAGTCACTAAACACTCACCTGTAATTTAAAAAAAAATCAGAATAAAAAAGCGCTGTTTGGAGTACAATATAACGCACACATTAGGTTAGTCACAGTTCATGACTATAATCTTAATTGATGCAATGATTACTGCGAAAAGTACAGTGTTTGAGGGCATCGCAGAAATGAGACAGAAGTGTGTTTTAAAGTACGTTATGATTTATGACTGAAATAGATCGGTCTGCTCTTAGGACCCAGGAATTCGCTTGGATATTGGGAGTCTGTTTTATTCATATTTAGGAGTTTGTGGAATTAATCTGATTTTTTTTTTAACCGTATAAGCATGCCTTTATTGACAACAAACACTAGCAGGAGACTTACTTAGGCCCATTGCTCTTGCCAGAGCATAGGCCATCAACAACTGCCCGCCAACGACCACGGTCCTGGGCAATCTTTTCTAATTCGCTCCAGCTGTAACCCATCTGCCTGGTGTTCGATTCCAGGTCCCGTCTCCAGGTGTTTCTTGGTCTTCCTCGCTTCCCTTTGCCTTGGGGATTCCAGGTCAAGGCTTTTCTAGTGGTGTTGTCCGAGGGCTTTCGGAGCGTGTGTCCTATCCACCGCTATCTTCTTTTGCGGATGTCTTGCTCTACTGGCAGTTAGTTACATCTTTTCCACAGCTCTCAGTTGCTGATTGTCTCTGGCCAGTGGATGTGAAGGATCTTTCGCAGGCAGCTGTTAACGAACGTCTGCAGTTTTTGAATGGTGGACCAGCAGAAGAACTCATGCTTTATTATGATCTCTCTCCCTTGGACTTTGACGATTGCAGAACAAATGTCTTTATTGTTATTTTGCAGACACTGATCAGAGGTTTCATGTTATGAACACTAGCAGAGTTAAATACTGTTGAACAGTAATTGATCGAAGACAGTATTTGTATTAATAACACTGAACAATTTATCGAAGACGTTACAGGGCCTACGTGTAAATAGCACTGAACAATTTCCTGGCTTGCAGATTCCTGGCACACACGAGTCGCAAAACTGACATGCTTGTCTGCTTATCGATTTATAGAGACTGTTGATGTGATTAGTCGGAAAAAAGAAGTGTTATCAACATTCACTCTTAGAACTATACAATGGTTATGTATGTATTAAATGAATGTCTTGTTTATTGACAGAAACAGAAGCGTTATGTCTTTTTTTTTGTGCTTTTATGTACATGTGTTCTGGTTTTGTTTTACCTGCTTCATTTTGTGACATATGGCTTGCATCGCACCGTACTGAAGACAGGTTTTAAGTTAGGAACTACTTGTGTGGACCATGGATCATCATTATAAAAAGTTCAAATAAATCTTCACAATAATGAAGTAGACCATTGAAATAATCTGAAAACAGCGGTGGGACCGATACAGATCTCTGGGGTACGCCATGTCGGATAGATAATGTATTTGGCGAAGTGGTGTTAAGACAGACAGACAGTTGACAATGCGTTTTGGAATGATGAGATCAGCTGGAGACCTATCATGCCGCAAGACAATAGCGTCGCGTGTTTTATAAACGTGGTTGACAGACTATATGCAAAATCGACGAAGTGTGCTCCTAAATATTCATTTTCATTTTACACACTGGGTTTGTGAAGCTGTATGACCTTTTTTGTCTTTTTTGTTTTTCTTCTTCTTTTTTCTTCTTCTCTGAAACCGGACTGACTTTTGTTTAGCAGGCTTTAGGATTCAAAATGTTCGTAGATGTGCTTTTTTTCAGGACTTGGGACAAAAGTGGCAAAATAGCTCAGTATGTGGTACGATGGCTCAGAATTGTCTCCTTATTTGAAACAGGGTATCACTTTTTTTAAAAACTTTAACCTGAATAGGAAGGTGGCACTTAAAAAAAATTCTTCGGTAGGCTACAAATATTCTTATACAACAGGAGCTGACAGTTTTGGCATTTTGCCATCAATTCGTTTTCTTGACAAAATTTGATACGATCGTTTTGTTGAGTTCGCACTGATTGCGGATACATTTTTGACTGAGAAGTCTTTATCAGTAAACTCGTTCATGGCTTCCAGTATGGATTTCGAATTTCGTTTATTGGATGTATAAGCTCTCGGCGATTTTTTTTCCCTGTGCGTTTGAGTGAACAAGATTTATTATGTTGCCTTTTAAATTTATCCGACTTTCCACTCATTAAAAACTGATACTCATGTAAAACAGAAGGAGCGTGTGCTTCTTGAACTGAGCATTCTTGTCATTAGCAGAATCAAATATGTGTTTAGAATTCAAACCATTTCTCTGTATTAGTGTAATTGTAAGCGTTAACGAGAAGGTAGTTTATGTTGTCAGTGGAAAGATGTCTTCTTGAATTTTTGAGAAAAAAAAAATCTGGATGAGGAATCTGAATTCCATTTGTTGTCCACATAGGCCTTATGCACTCTGGAAAAATGGTCGTTGTGTATCCATTTAAAGGCACATATTTCCAATGACATTAGGTGGTTCCAAAACATGGAATTGGTCAGTTTATGTTTTGTTGGTGGAGTTACGCAGCTGGGTATGTCTAGAATCTAGGGTAAGTTGCATGAAGAAGTCTCATTTGTCTATGATGCACGGCGTTTTAAAAGATCAAAATTAAAATCATTTGTAAGCACAGACATTCGCATTGCTGTCAGTACGGATTTGATATTTATATTTCAACGTCGCCCAAGACCTTTTTCATCCCACCTATTCTTCTCTCCTGCTCCGTCTTCCAAACCTCATCCCCATTAAGTTGCTTCCATACAGGCCACTCGTTTTACACCTATTATCTTTTAAAAGGTGAAGAAGCTCCGTAGTGCACTCCGCGTTATGTACCATTCACAGTGATCCTTTTAGTGTGTTGGGACTTGCATGATACGAGACATAAACACTTTACAGCAGACTCCATGAAAATCTTGTTCAAAGATGTCCCACCTGACAGTGGCGGCGGAAGCTGTCCAGGATTAGGGGGGGCAATGGATATTTCAAATCATTGAATCCGACAATCACAATATGGCAATGTTCGATAAAAAATATT
The DNA here is from genome assembly GCA_033310375.1 of Conus canariensis. Taxonomy (NCBI): domain Eukaryota; kingdom Metazoa; phylum Mollusca; class Gastropoda; order Neogastropoda; family Conidae; genus Conus; species Conus canariensis. The sequence goes on along the minus strand of CM065716.1, from coordinate 49,397,893 downwards.
CCAGCATGCAATATTCAGTTCACACACACACACACACACACACACACACACACACACACACACACACACACACTTGAAATACACTTTGTATGGCTGCAATTAAAACGTTGCAGAAACTGAGACAGAGAGAGAGAGAGCGAGAGAAAGGGAGAGAGAGAGAGAGAGAGAAAGGGAGGGGGGGGGGGGGTCTGTCAGACTTTCTGACTGAATGACGTAATAACATACCTTCTCTCCATATTCACTGGACATTAGGCACCGTAAAGTGCAGTTACTAAGTCACGATTGTCACAGTCTGTACATTAGCAGGTTACACCAACAGCTGGGAAGTTACACCTTTACACATTTAATTTTCCGAAGTAACTTTGACGTCGTTCGTTTCTGCAAACTAACTCGGAAGAAATTTCAGCAACATTGAGCTGATCAACCTTGTCTTTGAACACATGCATAATGAGACAGTTGTTTAGGCGCTCCTGAGTCATAGTGCTTCGGAGGTATGTTTTGACCTGCTTCAAAGCTGAAAAACTGCGTTCAGCTGTTGCTGTTGTAACTGGAATGGTCAAGAACAGCCTGATAAGTTTGTCTACCTCACTCAACATTCTTTTAACAGTGTCAGAAGCTGTCAGTTCTTCTAGCAGTGCCTCAAACTCAAAGATGGACTTCTTCTTGTCCCCCAGAGCATGTGGAAGGATGGCCAACTGTGTTTTGAGTCTGTCCATGTCAATGTCCGCAGCACATGTGTCTTTGATCTCTTGAGGAATTTCTGGATTCTTTCCTGCAGCTCCGTCACCTAAGAGAATTTCAATCTTCCTTGGCAACTTAAGACTTTGTTGGTCAAATCTGCGCTGTATATGCTCTTTGACGTTGTCTATGGCCTCATAGTACTGCAGTCTGTAATAAGCAGAAGGGACAGAGTAGCTGTGACCCTGGGAGCCCTCATCAAGTCTCCGTGGAGGCTGTCTCTGTCTCGGAATGCGGGGCTCATCACACACGTTTGCAGCCGTGGTTGAGACGTCGGCAAAAAACGTCTGGAAACTTTTATCCTGGCGCATACTTTCAAGCGTTCTCAGACAGAGGTTTGCAGCGTTTGTTGCATCCACACAGGACGTTTGTTTCCTTTGAACAGCAGTCGCCAGCTCTTCAGTCACAGCAAAGACATTCCGTGAAAGTGAGAGCCCAAGACAGGTGGAGAACTGCTGCATAAGTGCTGGAAGGCCGGATGCTTTCCTGGCATACTCATGTCCTTGTGAGACTAGTTCAAGTGTTTCTTGCAAAGCCTCATAGTTCTCAATGAGAGAGTCAAAAGCTCTTGTTTGAACAGTCCACCTTGTTGGACACAGTGGTTTAATGGACGGGCTGCACAAAGTTGATGTTTCATGTTGGATTGTTTCAAAAAGGATCTGTCATTTTGGTGATAATTTGATCAACTGAATGACCTCTGTGGCAAAGTCAAGGGCATCTCTTATTACTTTGACCTTTCTGGAAGCCTCTTGTAACACAAGATTGACTGAGTGTGCCAAACAGTGTACGCACACTGCTGACGGGACCTCATCTTTGAACCGTTTTGCAACTCCTGAAACGTGACCCTGAAAATTACTGGCCCCGTCGGAGGCCTGACCCCTACACTTCTGCACTGGCAAGTCCAGCCTGATCAAGCAATCCTTTAGCGCATTAAAAATTGTCTCAGCACAGGTATTGTCAACATGCACCAGTCCCACAGGCTCCTCTATGACTTCAAACTGCTCAGTTACCCATCTTATGCAAATTACAACCTGTTCCCTGTTTGCAACATCATGGGTTTCGTCAGCTAGTATCGAAAACCAATTCGCTTCTCTGATTTCAAGTGCAACAGATCGCAAGACTTTATGTGCCATAATTCCGAGGATCTCGTTGACAGTATCATGTGACGGATATTTTGAACCTGTGTTTGTTTTTTCCTTGCAGCCCTCTCCAAAGCAGATCTTGAGCAGCTGTTGAAGGTTGCCTTCCTGCTCGTCATGTCCACGGAGAGGCAGACCCTGACGCAGGAGAAACTGAAGGCTCTTTAGTTCGTTCATCAGGCTTTGCAGTGTTTCTTTTGTTCTGTTTCATGCTGACACGTCACTCGAGCATACACTGACGTTGTAGACTGCCTACAGTTTACGTCATACACGGCTGCTCCATGTGAAGATGATTTTTCGTGGCTTGAGAACTTTTCTAGTGCTTTCTTCCAGTTGTCAAAACCGCTCCATACAAACGCTGCATCAGGTTTGCAGCTTTGATGTTAAGCCCTCATGCAGAAGAAACAACATACCTTGTTGTCTGTTGTGCATAGGTGAAGCCAAGGGTATTGCAGGAACCCAGATCTTTGGAAATAGCGGGGCCTTCCTGAACTTACCATGGTCAGTTTGGAGAGGACTGTGTCGCTCTGTGGCTGAAAGGGGGTTGACTGCGTCCTTGCAGCACACAGTAGACTGACATGGTTTTCTTACAGTAGCAGGTCGGTCAATGTCAACACGAGCAGACTGCGCAGGTCGGTTGGCGTCGTTACGAGGAGACTGCATGATTGATGCACCTTCTGTAGGAGATGAGGAAACACTTTCTTCCTCCTTTTCTTCATCATTTTCACTGTCCTGGTTTGATGAAGTGTTAGGCTCACAAAATGTTCCTCACCTATTTGCCCAATATGGAAAGGTGGTAGGGATGATTCAATGTCTCCCGCCAAGATCTTATTCATCAGGTAGCATATCCTGGAGCTCTCTTGCTGACTTGTTACGATGTGTATGTCCCTACCAATCATTCTCGCCATAGCCTGCACTACAATAGCATCAGCATATATGCCATTCTTGGCAATGTTGGTCAGGTACTGGTCAGTAATGTGTGACCAAAGTGGGTCAGCTGCAGAGAGGTTTCCGAGAAATGTGTTGACATCTTTCCTGAGCGAGTTTGACAGGAAGTATGACAAGTATGGCGACAAGGTGATGCACCATCAAACATCTCTCTCTCTCTCTCTCTCTCTCTCTCTCTCTCTCTCTCTCTCTGTGTCTGTCTGTCTCCCCCCCCCTTCTCTCTCTCTCTCTCTCTCATTTTTTGGAGGTGCTCAATATTAGGGGGGGGGGGGGGGGCAGTATATAAGGCTGCCCCCCCCCCCCCCCAATATTTTTCTGGAGGGGGGCATGGCCCCCCTGCCCCCCCCCCTGCTTCCGCCGCCTGTGCCACCTGATATGATCTTTGAATTTCTGAAGGAGATAAACATTTTTCATCTGATTTAAGATTTTACGGAGGAAAGATTAAAAAAAAAAATGTCCGGTTTGTTTTTGGAAGATATGTTTTAAAGAGTTGTGTGAATGAGGTTTTGTTTGTTTGTTTGTTTTAACTGACTTGTGAGTTATTTTCAACGTGGTGACAGCCCTGATATGACCCTTTGCTGTCGGTTGGGCTATAAGGAACATTATCATTACCGCTCAGTACTTCAGTCTTTATTTTCATATTTTGACCTCCGCCTTCAGTCACTATACTTTGAAACTCAGTTTATATTGATTGTATCTGTTCGTTATTTTTTCTTTGCCTTTATGCCTTTTTATGCATTCGATTTGTCTTCCCAACCTTTTTTTCTGGTTACACTACCTGTCTCTCACTGTTTTTGACAAAAGCTCAACGTTATCTCATTCGAATGACATTGCTACCTTTAATTCTGAATTCGCTATGCTGCCGACAAAACCACTGTTTTTGTCTTCAGAAAGTGTAAATTTTAAGTTCTGTGTGTGTGTGTGTGTGTGTGTGTGTGTGTGTGTGTGTGGTGCGTGCGTGCGTGCGTGCGTGCGTGCGTGCGTGCGTGCGTGTGTGTGTGTGTGTGTGTGTGAGTCTGAGTGCGCGCGCACGCGCGCGCGCGCGCGCGCGCGCGCGCGTGTGTGTGTGTGTGTGAGTGTGAGTGCGCGCGCGCGCGCGCGCGCGCGTGTGTGTGTGTGTGTGTGTGTTCCTATTCCCCTTTTCTCTCTTTCAAATGGTATTACTGCCATGTCTTTTCTAGGCATGTATTAGGACCTATACATTGTCTTTATCCTTCATATCACTCTCTCTCTCTCTTCTCTCTCTCTCTCTCTCTCTCTCTCTCTCTCTCTCTCTCTCTCTCCATTTTCCGTCGTTCTCCATACATTGAGTGTCTTCAGTGAAGTAGAAGTTGTTATTAAGTTGTATTTTTTTTGTAGCTATTTCACAATACACTCCATCCGTTTTTCCTTGTATTATTTACTTGTAAGTCATGTTCTTTTTATTGACAGTGTCTTCAAAATGCTTACTCTATACCATATCCTTCCCTCTCTCTCTCTCTCTCTCTCTCTCTCTCTCTCTCTCACACACACACACACACACACACACACACACACACACACACACAAGCGCACGCTCGGAAGCGCGCGCGCGCGCGCACACACACACACACACACACACACACACACATGCGCGCGCGTACACACACACACGCGTGGAGACACAAACAGACATACAGAGACACACATGCATGAGTTTTTGATGTAGGCCTACATCTATTCAATAAGAAAGAGTCCGTATAAAAGATTATTAAAAAGGCACATGAATTTATGTGAATCCTACTGAATCATGTGGTCAACTTATGCATACCATACAGGAAAAACATTATTATTCATGGTCTACTTCCTGAGTAATTAATCATATTTTGTGGAATACTGGTAGATGTGTTGGCTGGCTTTTCAAATGTGGGTGTGCGTGCGCACGCGTGTGTGCCCGTGCGTGCGTGCGTGCGTGCGTTGTGTGTGTGTGTGTGTGTGTGTGTGTGTGTGTGTGTGTGTGTGTGTGTGTGTGTGAATGTGTGTGTGTGTGTGTGTGTGTGTGTGTGTGCGCGCGCGTGTGCCTACGGGTATGCATGTATGTGTGTGGTGTGTGTGTGTGTGTGTGTGTGTGTGTGTGTGTGTGTGTGTGCGTGCGTGCGTGTGTGTGTGTGCGCGCGCGCGCACGCATATACATGTACTCGAAAATATGTTTTACATGTATTTCATACCTAAATGAATATGTGCGTTCACATCTGTGCAAAGGAGACCGAGATACCTCTTTTTGTGGCATATGGTAGTAAATATGTCATTTTGCCGAAAATATGGAATGCATTATGTTGTTCATCACCTTGAATATGTGAAAACAGAATATCGTCAAGTCTACTTGAAAAGTATCAAGCTTTGCAACACAAAAACCAATACAAAAAAGTGAAAATCAATGATACGATAAATGATATATTCTCCACCCACAAAACAACAACAACAACGACACCAACAACAACAACTACCATAAACCAAATGAAAGGGGAAAAAAACAACAATAACAAGATCAAAATCCAATACCCGACGTCAAACGTTCCAAGACTGACATGTACGGAAAACAAACAAACACCACCACCATCAGACAACCTGTAGGCTCACTGAATGCGTGAATATAGAAATATTTACACCATGCCGATATTTAACAGGTTTAACGTTTGCAAAAACAGTTTCATGAACGACGTTATTTGTTGTGCTGAATTCCACATAATGTAGCTGAATTCCACATAAAATAGCCTAACATATGCATGTGAACGCGTTCAAGCAGATGCATAGGCTCCACAGACATAAGAGAGCGTAATAGGCCTATTTCACAAATTTGTCAAAAACATTTGTCATCAACTTAAGGTTTAGTGTCCTCTTAAGTTTGTTCCAAGACTGACAGCAAACTGTGCACATCATATCAGTCCTCACGAGTAAAGCGGAGTTGGCTACGAATGAGAGACACAGCTTTTCTCCAAAGCAATAATCACTGTTTGTCCCCCCCCCCCCCTCCCCCCCCCCTCCCCGGTGCAGTCAGCGCGGTCTTGATCAATGTAGATCTGAAACAGAGGATTAACTGATGCGAAGCAGTCAACTGAATTTGAGTTGTACTCCTGACTTTGATAAACAGCTGCTTGCACCCTGAATCCTGCTTTTTGGTTCTAGGTTGCACGTGGTCGTGCTACTTGGTGTACCACACCTTGCCCATACACGTTCAACGAAATCACGTTTTGCTCAATTACGTTTCACCCAACCCGTCTTCGTTCCCACACCTCCATCATGTTTTTCTCCAAGGCAGATCATATCAGGTTTTGAAAATAATTGGTTGTATGAAATACTGCATGAGTCGTGGATTCGAGATACAGATGAAAGCATTATTTGTGCATATTTAGTAAAATACTGATGGTGATAATGGTACTACAACAACTTCAACGTCTCTACAACAACATCAACGTCTCTCAGAAATTCATCAATCCTTGGGTACATTTGTGCCCGTGTGTGATTAATTAAATGTTCCGAGGGAGATACTAGTCCATTAACTGCTTTCACAACACTCACTGAGTCCAAGTAACATTGTCAAAATTTTATTAATTCCTGTTCACACACTCTGGGTGAAAGTCGGACAAAGTAACTGGATGAACTGTGGGTGACTTTTGGGGTGAATGTCGCATTTTGGATTTGTAGAACCCAGAGAAGCCTCGCGCTGGGACTGCACGGCGTAGAGGCGCGTCCTCCTGGGTGGCGGATGGGAGGGTACTCCATAATGGAGCCGTGGACCAACGCAGTCTAGGGGAAGGAAAACCCTGACAGAAAACCCTGGTCCTCCAAGCATGGGGGTTGGGCAGGAGGTTAACTACCTACTCCTGGAAAAAATCCATCAGTTACAGAAACTACGGACGTCAATATGAATCAAGACCAGGGGGGAGCGGGGATCGCCGACACCGGCACCATGACGACGATGGGTCAAAGCCTTCGGGAAGCTCACCGTCCGACGAGATCCTTAGCAAGCCCCAGAACAGTCCTCACCATTGGACATTGGAATGTGAGGACTATGTACAGAGGAGGAGCTGCAGCACAGATCGCGAGAGAGATGGAGGGGTACCAGCTGGACATCCTTGGAATTAGCGAGTGCAGATGGACAGGAGCAGGCAGGATGAGGATGGCTTCGGGACAGACACTGATTTACAGCGGAGATGACGAACTGCACGAGGGTGGTGTTGCCATCATGATTAGCCAGGAAGCAGTGAAGTCACTCATGGAATGGACCCCCATCAACAAGAGGATCATAACAGCCAGATTCTACTCAAGGTACAGGAGAGTGACCATTATTCAAGTGTACGCCCCACACAATGAGAGAGAAGACGAGGAGAAGGAAAAGTTCTATCAAGAACTACAGGAAGCAGTTGATGGTTGCAACAAGAATGACATCATCATCATCATGGGGGACCTCAACGCAAAGGTTGGAAATGATAACAGAGGGTATGAGAGGACTATGGGCGTACATGGACTTGGAACACAGAATGGCAATGGAGAGAGATTGTGCGAGTTTTGTCAGCTAAATGGGTTTGTAATAGCAGGAACACTATTTCCCCATAAAGACATTCACAAGGCAACATGGGTATCAGCAGATGGAGGAGTGAGGAATCAAATTGACCATCTTTTGATCAGCGGACAGTGGAGATCGTCTGTATTAGACTGTCGAGTACAGAGGGGAGCTGATGCCAACAGTGACCACTTTCTGGTGAGGACTCGCATCAAACTGCGTCTCAGCTCACACAGAAATAACAACAAGGTCAAGCCGAGACTAGTCGTCGAACGTCTGAACGATGAAGAGACAAGGAAGAAGTACTGCGAGACAGTAAGAGGCAAGCTGGAAGAGACCAGGAACGAGAGTGAAGACGTAGAGGAGGTGTGGGAACAGCAAAAGAATGCATATGTCAAGTCAGCGGAAGAGGTGCTCGGTTTCAGAAAAGGGAAAAGCAAGCCATGGATCAGTGACAACAGCTGGAAACTCTTTGACGAAAGGAAAGGAATAAAGACGAAGATTGACAGTACCCGCTCAGAGAGAATCAAAAACAGAATGAAGGAGGAATACAAGGAGAAGGATAAAGAGGTGAAGAAGAGTGTGAGAGAGGACAGAAGGGGGTGGATGTCAGAGAAAGCAGAACGAGCACAGAATGCAGCGGAGAATGGCAGGCAGAAAGAACTGTACAGTATAGTGAAGCAACTGACAAGACAGAGCACCAAGCAAGCAGCAGCAGTGAAAAACAAGAACGGAGAACTGTTGAAGAACAAAGACGCCAAGCTAGGGAGGTGGAAAGAGCATTTCCAGGAAGTGCTCAACAGAGATGCACCGGAGGAACCACCAGAAGAAGAGGAAGAGACAGAAGAGCTTGACATCTCAGTGGAAGCACCAACTATTCAAGAGATTAAAACAGCACTGAAGGCCCTCAGAGACGGAAAAGCACCTGGAGCAGACCAAATTTCAGCAGAAATGCTCAAAGCAGACATCGAGCAAACCAGCCAAGAACTCAAACGAACCTTTGACCTCATCTGGGAGAAAGAGACAGTTCCTACACAGTGGACAAAAGGACTAATTTGTAAAATTCCGAAAAAAGGTGACCTTCAGGAGTGTGGCAACTGGCGGGGAGTTACCTTGCTGCCACTGGCCAGCAAGGTGCTCAGCAGGATCCTTATCAACAGGATACAGACAGGAGTGGATTCTTCACTCAGGAAAGAACAAGCCGGCTTCAGGACAGGCAGAGGAACTGTCAACCAGATATTCATCCTCAGGAATATTCTGGAACAAGTCAACGAATGGAATGCTACGCTGTACATCCACTTTGTCGACTTCGAAAAGGCCTTTGACTCCATACACCGTGACAGCCTCTGGAGCATCATGCGTCAGTATGGAGTCCCACAGAAACTGATCCGGATGGTCAAGACCCTTTATGAGGACTTCCAGTGCTCCGTAATTGATGACAATGAAACAACAGACTGGTTCCCAGTGATGACCGGGGTGAAACAGGGCTGCTGCATGTCAGGATTCCTATTCCTGCTAGTGATTGACTGGGTCATGCGGAAAACCGTAGAGGGTGAGAGAACCGGGATCCGATGGAACTTCACAACCATGTTGGAGGACCTGGACTTCGCGGATGACCTCGCCCTACTATCCTCAACAATGAACCACCTTCAGACCAAAACAACAAAACTTGAAGACAGTGCAGCCAAAGTTGGACTGAAGCTGAATGCCAAGAAGTGCAAAGCCATGAAAGCCAACAGCAGGAGTGACGATAAGCTGAAAGTTGGAGGAAGTGAAGTAGAGGAGGTAGAGAGCTTCACATATCTGGGTGCAAATGTGACAAAGGACGGCGGAGGCACAGCTGATGTCAAGAAGAGAGTAGCCTTGGCCAGCGCACAGATGAAGCGGCTATCAAACATCTGGCAAGCCAACGACATAGGCAGAAAGACTAAAGCTTCCCTTTTCAAGAGCCTCGTCTTGTCCGTCCTACTCTACGGATGCGAGACTTGGAAACTGACTAAAGGAGAGGAAGAAAAGCTGGACACCTTTCAGACCAAGTGTCTAAGGAGAATTTTCAAGATCCGATGGCAACAACATGTCTCCAATAAGACAGTTCTTGAGATGGCAGAAGCAGGAAAGATCAGTGAGGAGGTGAGGAGACGGAGGTGGAACTGGATTGGACACATAATGAGGAAGGAGAGGAACGACGACTGTGCTGTGGCCCTTGGTTGGACACCAGAGGGAAGAAGGAAAAGAGGCCGACCGAAAACAACATGGCGGCGAATGGTGGAGAAGGAGAGAAACGGCGCAGGCTGGAAAACATGGAGTGTTGTACGCCATGCAGCTACAGACCGAACACAGTGGAGGAGAGACGTCCAAGCCTTATGTGCCTCCTGGCACAGAAAGATTTAAGGTTAAGGTAAGGAACCCAGAGAAGGAAACACTCGTAATGACGCATAGGAACAAAGGATTGGGTGAAACATGATGTACCCGTGCTCTTTGTAATCTCTTTTCAGAGAAGCAGCTTCCTCATTGCGCGTTCCTCGTTTATCTCATGAGGTCAAATCTGATACCGCTCTGTTTGTCATCATCCTGAAGAACAAAAATGTAGGAACATTATATCCTAACTTCATAACAACTGTAATTGACGAATTTTTGAGATATCATTATCGAATCTATGGGTGTTTTCCACTTTCTGTGAAGAGTTTATGTTGTTTCTTTAATTAGTTTGTGAGTGGTGATGTCCCCCATTGCCAAGAAGGTCCAAGACAATTATTGATTTTGAAGCATGTTATGCCCAAAACAAGCATGCAGAACAGAGATTCCAGAGATTTGGGGGATGGAGGGTTAGTGGGGTGGAGGCTGAGGATAGACTCGGGGGAGGGGTGATGTATGTGTGTGTGTGTGTGTGTGTGTGTGTGTGTGTGTGTGTGTGTGTGTGTGTGTGAGAGAGAGAGAGAGAGAGAGAGAGAGAGAGAGAGAGAGAGAGAGAGAGAGAGAGAGATTTGAGAGCAATTACACTCGCAGTCTTGCCTGGCTCACAAAATCAAATACAGGAGAACCTGACGGGCCTGCTTTAAGTATTTAATATGGTAAAGGTTTCATTACAAGTCAGTACAGTACAAGGCTCCTTGACTTACGGGGCGCGATACAGACTGGCATAAGAAACCCGCAATGCAAAGAAGGCAGATGGATCTCATGGACAATTAACTTTGTGCACCAATCAATTCAATTGATTTCTTATAACCTAACCGATCACCAGGGGCTACATCAGGGCTTTAACCTCGTCAAAGTCAGTTCATTAGAAAGTATCATTTAAAGAAATCAGTAAACTAGTTGTTGTTGCAGTCAACTTTTGTTTCTTCCTAGTTGTTGTTTTTCATACTTAAGATTTGCCCCCCCCCCCCCCCCAAATTTTCCTTCCATAAACTCACACCAACGATTTTACCTCATCATCGATTATCACACTCTGGCACCAGCCAGACAGTCGGTGTTGAGGTGAACCCGCTCGACCAAGTGATGTTCCATTATGGCATGCCTCAAACACACGTCACTTTCACTTGTTTACACCTCTCTGAAACGAATATTTTCACCTAGAAATATTGTCGTGTAACTGGCCTAAGAAACGGCATGAAGTCGGCCTTAGCCGTGCGATGGGCCTGTAAACCAGACAAGCGCTAGATTACAGACGTAAAAGTATACAATGGTTAAACGTGGGGCTGGTCCTTCCTATGATAAGTCAAGTCTTTAATTCAAAGCCCACTATGGCATGTGCAAATTTAATGAAACATGATGTAACGTTTACTATACACGCTAACAGCAGCACGAACATATGCATAGGGCACATAACCCAGTATACACAGAGATAAAAAGAGTGAAGAACTACGACAATCAAATACATTAGGCCTGACAACTTTTTTACACAAAGACAATCTTACAAGCCAAAACACATTTAATAATCATTATTTTCAAAAGAGAAAATAGTTTACACAATAGCATTATTTCAACTGTAATTGACAATTTTCACAAATTTTGTCAGTTTTCGTATTACGTTTTACCTTTTTTTTTATGCTGACCAGGGCCAAAAACACCCGGATTTTAACATTCATAATAGGAAGATATCATACAACACACATGATAATATGTATGATGGGAGTGTTTAGGCCGTGGGTCTTGGGACAATGTAGACAGAATGTGGTATTTAGGTCATGGGTCTCGGGACAATGCAAACAGGATCAAGTGTTCAGGCTAGTGGTCTGGGGACAATGTAGACAGGATGGAATGTTGAAGCCATGGGTCTGGGGACAATGCAGACAGCATGGAGTGCTCAGGTCATGGGTCTGGGGACAATGTAGACAGAATGGAGTGTTGAGGTCATGGGTCTGGGGACAATGTAGACAGGATGAAGTACTTGGGTCTGGGGACAATGTAGACAGGTTGGAATGCTCAGGTCATGGGTCCAGTGACAATGTCGACAGGATGAAGTGTTGAGGTCATGGGTCTGGGGACAATGGAGACAGAATGGAGTGTTCAGGACATGGGTCTGGGGACAATGTAGACGGCATGGAGTGTTGAGGTCATGGGTCTGGGGACAATGTAGACGGCATGGGGTGTTCAGGTCATGGGTCTGGGGACAATGTAGACGGCATGGAGTGTTCAGGTCATGGATCTGGGGACAATGTAGACAGAATGGAGTGTTCAGGTCATGGGTAATGTAGACAGGTTGGAGTGCTCAGGTCATGGGTCTGGGAACAATGTAGACGGCATGGAGTGTTCAGGTCATGGTTCTGGGGACAATGTAGACGGCATGGAGTGTTCAGGTCATGGGTCTGGGGACAATGTAGACAGCATGGAGTGCTCAGGTCATGGATCTGGGAACAATGTAGACGGCATGGAGTGTTCAGGTCATGGGTCTGGGGACAATGTAGACAGCATGGAGTGCTGAGATCATGGGTGTGGGGACAATGTAGACAGGATGGAGTGCTCAGGCCCTGGACCTGACGACAATGTAGACTGGGTGAAGCAGACTCAGCAGCAGCAGTGTCAGCATGAAGATGTCAGCCTGTGGACACAGCATGGGATGATTCACTGTAATTGAAGTCACGAATCTTGCTGTTATTTAAGTCACTTGCTGAAGACATAATCATCGCATAATCTTCCGTGTTGTAGTGACCGCAGATTACAATACTGTATGACCACCCCATGCTCATAGTTTCATTAAACAAACAAAAACAAAAACAAAACAAAAGAGAATATTCTAGAAAAGAATGATCGAATATGTTCGACAACATTCTTTGGATAATACGTAACAGGATGAGAGCTGTGCGACTGGAGAGAGAGAGAGAAATCAGATTTGCTGAAGAGTTCTAGTCATTGTCAAGCACAGAAGTGAGTCTTCACTGAGTTTGAGTCTAGTCGATGAAAAGCTGCCATTAGCAGAATACTGGCTGCTGCATGTACGATTGAGTTCCTGTGCGATTTACTGAACCTGAAGGTCAGTTGAAGGCTGTTTCTTGTTCCTATATTCTTCAACGTTTGTAAATAAAAGGATCCTCTTCGTTTCAGTTCCTCCTGGTGAAATTTGTCGTCTGCAAGCTGAACACCTACCACAGGATCTACAATGAACTCTTCCAAGTTAAACTGCGCTTACCTCGTACTGAGGAAGTCAGCGGTCTAGCGTCTAACACCCACCATCCAATTACCTCTGTTTTGCGAGCATTGGCCATCTTTCATCCTTACGAAATCTCAAGATTGCCATGATTCTGTTTGCTTCTTCAGGGTGTCAAAAACTGTCCTGTTTTGGCTTTTCCCATACATTATTGCATTAGCTGAAAATCTAAAACACGGCAAGACGGGTCAGAAAGCTTGTTTTGTTTTCTTCCACAGCAATTCTTTTCTTTATATCTGTGTATGATGAATGCTCCAGTGTTGTGTGTCTTGGATTGGCCCCGCACAATCTCGACATGGACTTTTCCCCCACTGTTTGTGCATTGGACAGTTTCAACCTGACACGGTTAAGTGAAATGTGTTTGTACGACCAAAACGACTACATCTATGCTTCCAAATCTAACAGTCATGGAAATTGACACTTATTACTGCCGACATAGAAGCTGCTAAGAAAATTTACTAGCATCATTTACTGATCACAAACAATAGTAAGAAATGACACGCATTGCTCTTGCTGGTTAAAAAAAAAAGACAATAACAACTGAATACGACACATGCTTTTACTGATCATCAAAGTTGCTGAAGTGACAACTGCTGTAACTGATACACAATTTGTTGAAAATGACACACGCTATGGCTGACGACACAAGTTGTTGAAAAAGAAACTTGCTAGCACTGATTTCATAAGTTGTTCTAAAAGACAATACATTTTGCTGATTAGGGGCGAATCATTTTGTCCAGGGTGGACAGGGCATTCAAATCTAGAAATAAAAAGATGCAAAGCATATGAATGTACTCCCAGTTCATCTTCCTGAAAACGTCACAATCAAGCATGTCATAATGTATTTGACGTCACAATCAAATATGCGTCATAATGTATTTCGTCACCGATATATTCCGTAAAGAAGAAAAACCGTTTCTGGGCCATTATAGCCGTTAGTAATGGCTATTCTGGTAAAATAAAACATCGGTCATCATCCGTGACCCATAATGAACATACTTACAAATTTTCAGAAAGATCGGCCCGGAAGTTCTGTCTGGAGCGAGTGGAACACATTTTGACCACGGACAGACACACAGACAGACACATTTTGACCACGGACAGACACACAGACAGACACACAGACAGCATTTCTTCGTTCCCATTGTAAAGTACTCCCTGTTCTATAAGGGCTGGGAGTACAAAAAGGTAACTACATAGCACTGCCCGACAGAATCAAATCGTATCGTACTCCCTCTTCACCTAAATCTGACGTGCCATTAAAAAAATTGTTGACACGATAAATACTTGCTAATTACCAACTTATTTCGAAAATCATCTGAACTGAATCACATCAATACATACAATTGCCACTACTCTTTAGCTCCCCAACCCCTTTGTTTAAAACAAAGGTAGATGAGAATAATCTTGATAACTCGGAAATCAAACGAAAACTTTCCACATTATACCAAAACAGCAGTGTGATACTCACGTGCAGGGGCCCTCCAGAATACGACTCATACCAGACAAAGATAGCGTACTGCAGGAAGCAGAAACCGCCAGCTATGATGGCTGTCAAACCATTCAAGATGCCAAAATAATGTTCGGGAAATCTGTACGGAAAACAAATCTATTTTAAAAGATCTGAACAATTATAGCCGCTATCACTGAACAAAGGACACATTTCATTCTTTTCTTCTTTCAGCGATTCATTCATTGCTTCGTTTTTTTGTTGTTTTTTTCATTTTCCTTCGTTTCGTTACTCTTTTTATTCATTATTGTTCAACCATTCACGTTGAAAAAGATGGACAAACGATTGACACTGATCACAAAAAAGGAATCTGACATATTGTGAAAGAAACCATAACGCATTCACCGCCACTCTATTACTCATAAATCGCATGTAGAATATATAATATAACAATTTAAGATGAATGTGCCAGGATAAGATGTCGTTGTCAGATTTCTGAACACTTGATTCAGTTGTCAGCAACAAAACTGCAGTGCGCGCGCGCGCGCGCGCGCGCGCGCACACACACACACACACACACACACACACACACACACACACACACACACACACACACACACACTTCCACACGCACATGCTCGTTCTCTCTCTCTCTCTCTCTCTCTCTCTCTCTCTCTCTCTCTCTCTCTCTCTCTCGTCGTTCCACTGTTTGTATAGGAACTATTTACATTCGGGTTGGCAATGAAAGTGTACACGTTTGCAGTCACAATGGAAAACAACCAACATAACATGTTCGTGCATGTCGTTGGCCCGTTTGAATATGTGAGAACATGTACTCAGAAGCTGACACATACAAATGTGTGAAGTGAGATATTTTTGCTTAAACAGGAATAAAAAGTCTGTGAGTTCGCTAATACTGCAACAGTCTAAGGTATTCGGCTGGACTAGTACATCCAATGCATTATCTGTATGTAAGCATGTAATGTCTCCAGGCCAAAACCTAGAGTATTTTTGAACACAATATCTCAGACATCAATACCGTCCAATAATGAACAAATTCGAGAAACAGCCTCCGAGATTTTGGCAATGATGTGCGTTCTTCTTAAATTCCTGCGTTTTCATTAAAAACAATCAGCTGTAACGCTGTTTCGGCTGTATTTGGGTTAAAATAATGCCATTTCCTGACATGAGATAGCCTAAGGATTTCTACTGACTTGATAAAATTTGTAGGTTCAACTTTCTTAATTTAAAAAAAAAATTGCGTATTCAAAGATGGACAACGATAACTTTGACAGAATCTATTTCCACCAAAATTGCGTAATTTCTTTAAAAGAAAAAAAAAAAAAAAGCATCATTGTCCATACCGTTTGTGACGCCAAATCGTTATATTATGCCCAAATCCACAAAAAGATGGTAAACACAAGAAATACATGACTTTGTTGAAGAAGTGTGGAAAAAAAACCCTCAGACTCGACGAATTTTCCTGCAAGGTCATCGACTTGTGTACATTGAGGGTACATTTGGCGCACACAAAAAATTAAAGTAAACCAGGGGAAAAAAGGAAAACCAGAAACTGCAAACCAAAAGGCGCCATCCCTCATGAAGGGAAGATTGAAGGAAAAACATAGGAACAGCAAATAATCTTACAACCAGTACATCTAGACTGAGAATGGTAACATGTGTTGCTGTCTCTGCTTCAGAACATAGCCTATAACTTAACAAGTCCATGATAACCGTACATATTTTGTTTTGTAACAAGCTTTGTAACGAAGAGTTTCTAACATTTTGTATGTGGTTGATAACTATTTCTTTCTTAAATGTTTTTTTTTTTTTTCAAAACGAGAGTTGGGATCAATCAGGTGCATTGTGAACAGACGGTAAATAAAATATTCATTAATTCATTTGTACAACAATCGCCCGAATCATCCGAACTGATAGTCGGACTGCAGTGACGTCTGGGCTGTGATTTTGGTTTGGCTTGTATGTACGTATGCATGTATGTATGTATGTATGTATGTATGTATGTATGTATGTATGTATGTATCTGTCTATTTATCTAGAGGATTGCGCCAAATTTACGTCCTGAACACAAAGATGTTATCATTTGCTTCAAACATAATATCACACACACACACACACACACACACACACACACACACACACACACACACACACACACAGAGAGAGAGAGAGAGAGAGAGAGAGAGAGAGAGACTCGAAACTCGAAATCTTTAATGAGGGTGAATAGATAAGCTGGAAGCTTTTTTACACACTATGCCCTCAAAATAACAATAAGAGAGAGAGAGAGAGAGAGAGAGAGAGAGAGAGAGAGAGAGAGAGAGAGAGAGTGAGAGAGAGAGAGAGAGAGATGGTGGATTGATACTCACACTCTCAAAATGAAACTCATGCAGATTCCGAAAATAAAGGGGTTGTAAAACACGAGAAGTGCAAACATGACGTAAAGCGCAGCCTCGCTATCAGCCATCCAGCAGACAGAAAAGGCTACACCTAGCAATGACGTCAGTGCCAATGGCGTCGCTCCTGGTAAGACCTGGCGCTGAAAGGCTTCCTTACGGTCTGCTCATCAAAAAGAAACCAGTGGTGTTCTTTTTTGTGTAGGCCTAATCGTTGCTGTGCTTTTGACCTTAATGAATGCGTAAACGACTGAGTGAATGTGTGAATCAATTAGCCCAATGAGTAGATAAACTATTATGGACTGTTTTGATGTGACAAAACACACGGAATTAAGCGCTTACGTAACGTCAGTTCAACTGCAGTATGGTGACTGGTAGCCTATTGTGTCAGCTATAGATGAAATCTTTGATCAGATAAGATTCTTATGGGCTGTACGCGTATAGCCTATGCCCCTTGACAAAAGTTAACTCGACTCACACTTTGTTTTGAAACTTCTTATTATGCAACACTGCACATGATTTTAAAGTGGGCTGACGGTAGGCGAAAACTGAAGCAAGAGCAAAAACAGAATTACTGGGCAGCCAAACGAAGGAACAAACAAATTTGAAACAACAACAACAACAAGCAAAAACAAACAAACACAACAACCCTAACGCAACACGTTCCGACCTCCTGAGTCTTCTTCAGGCTGGACAAATGACATTCAGGAGAATGAAAATGGACGAAAAGACTGTCACTAAATTTTCCGATCTGGGTGCAAAATTTGGTCTTGGGTGAACAATGAAAACTGCGGAATAGAACTGAAGCTGAAGGAGAGAAGATGTACGTTTTACTACTACTATTACTGCTGCAATTACTACTACAATTACTACTACTACTACTACAGCTACTACTACTATTACTACTTTTGACTAAAATTACAGAATGGAATTGAGGTTAAAGGGAAGAAGGAACAGATACTACTACTACTACTACTACTACTACTACTACTACTAGTACTAACGATAATAATAATAATTATAATAACATTGATGATGATGATGATAATGATAGTATTACTACTACTTCTGATAATAATGAAAATGCTGATAAGAATAAGAATTATAATTCTTACAATCTGTGCCTTCACCCTTTCAACCTCGTTTCCCTAATTTCAGTCATTCTTCTTCTTCTTACCACCTTCACCACCACCACCACCACCACCACCACCACTGCTACCACTAACTACTACTACTACTACTACTCTACTACGACAAGCACTACGACTACTATTACTACTAAAAACATCAATTCCAGTCTGCAATTTTAGTTGTTCACCCAAGATTAAACTTTGCACCCAGATCGAAGAGGTAAGTATTCGTCTGTTCGTCCTTCGTATTCATTGTGTTGAACATTATTTGTCCTGCCCGAAGAAGACCCAACATATTTTGTTGTTGTTTTTGCGGCCTAGCAATGCAATTCTGTTTTGGCTCTCAAAACTTACACATGTTAGTCCTGATAGGTCTCTAACGCACAGATATACGTTTACAGCACATTCATGCCTATCTAAGTACAGGCTCGAGCGCGCGCGCGAGCACACACACACACGCACACACACACACACACACACACACACACACACACACACACACACACACACACACACACACACATCATAGTGTCTTTGAAGTGCTGGAAAAACAGTTCCAACCTTTGAAAACCGATGACAGCCAGTCGTATAGAGCTCCAGAAGTCCAACAGATCCCCATCATGGCCATGATGAAATAGGCCTGGATATCGGTGAAGAGGCTCACTGCAAATCACCACGTGTGTTCAGCTCAGGAGACATGGCTCACAAAATACATCACTAACCACAAACGTCCAACTTGCACACCTCTCTCTCTCTCTCTCTCTCTCTCTCTCTCTCTCTCTCTCTCTCTCTCTCTCTCTCTTACCCGGCTATACTGATAGCTACTAATTTCTTATTATTAAATCAGTGCAACGTCAACGCCAACGACTGGAAACAAAATCGTTTGTTAAAATGATGGGACCCGCCAGCCCCTCACACCCACTATCCTGACTCCCTTCAAATCTCTCTTTCCCTTCCGTCATATTCAAGATAGTATTCCCGAAGAGGCGTGCCACATTTGGTCACTTGGCCATGACAAATTGATCTCCAGCTCTTCGAGTTCGGACGTTGGGCTGGCAGAGCAGGTCAGAGCCGCCTACTCTTTGATGTTACTGCTACCTTCAACAGGGTACACACCAAAAATTAATGCGTCAAGGCCTTGCTTAAGGAGTCGAGCATTTATAGACTGGTGCAATTAGATTGTTTTGGGAATTTTTATTGTGTCTGAAAGTTGATTCTCCTCATTTTCTTTCACATGGCCATCAAGATATCAGTTGGTTCCATGCAGACAGATTAAAATCATAGGAATAGGACTATTTTAGGGAACCCCCCTGGCGCAAAGATAGGGTCACGGGTGAGTGCAAAGGCCTGAAATATGATGTCAGCTAAGGGGGATGGTCATGTATTTGAATATTGTTTGTGATTTCATCGGTGAAGATCCCCCAAAACAAGAGAAATAATTGGTGGGAGTTGTTCTTTTGATCAGTTATCAGTTTAACATTAAATGCTGGCTCATATTTATGCTAGGCCTCAAGACGCTTACATGGATTAGATAGTGTTTTAGTGCAAAATCCTACTGTGGCATGTGGCCAACAGCGACTGGCCGCACACCAAAAGTTAATGTGCCAATGCCTTGCTTTAAGAGTCGAGTATTTATAGACTGGAGCATTTAGATTATTTTGAGAATGTTTATTCTGTCTGAAAGTTGATTCTTCTCATTTTCTTTCATATGGCCATCAAGGTACAAGTCAGGTGGTTCCAAGCAGACACTTAAAATCACAGGAATGGGGCTATTTGGATGCTTGGAGCTGGCGCAACGATAGGGTCACGGGTAAGTGCAAAGGCCTAAAATGTGTTTCAACTAAGGGGAAGATCATGTATTTGAAGATTGTTTGTGATTTAATCGGTGAAGATCCCCCAAAACAAGGAGAAGAATTGGTGGGGAGCTGTTCTTTTGATCAATTATCAGTTTAACATTAAATGTTAGCTCAAATTTATGGTAGGCCTCAAAACATTTACATGGATCATATATTATAGTTGAAAATAAAATGAGGCAGGGAGCAGTAAACAATAAGCAATAAACAAGTAGGATAAGTCTTGCTCCCATAAGAAAACCTAACATAGAGTAACTTTTATTCAAGACTGGCACAGCCTTTTAAACTTGAATAAAGTCAGACAAATACAAAGACGAACAATCTAATATTGGGGAAAAAACAAGCGCAGGCCAACAATCCCTCCGTCATCACAGTAATGACTTGGCAAATATTTGAACTTAGGGGGAGGGGGGGGGGGGGGGGGGGGGGGGGGGGGGGGGGGGGGGGGGGGGGGGGGGGGGAACTGTTGAAGATGAAGAAAATCGGAACATGAAGTTAAGAAAATATGTTATAAATGTGAAAACTCTTCACTGGCCGCGTGAGGGAATCATCATAATCCTTCTTGAAGACAGATCTATTTGTATTGCCTGCTCCTAGGCCTTTCGTCCGCTGGATCGGACTCATCAGGAAGACACGACTGATTGTGTTTGAGCTCCTGGTGTCAAATAGAGACACACCACAGTCCATAATACTGTGGTGTTCTCACCACCAAGGGTTCAAAAAAGAATCCAACAGCATCCCCAAAGCAGTCAGCGAAGGGTAGTAAATGAAACCAAAACAAAAGTGTGGGGAGGAAAAAGTTGCTGAAAAACTAAAGACATTATGCAAACAGTATAAAATGCAAGGGACAATCGAGGTTATTTGGATTTGTTTCTGTCCGTCTTTGTGTTTGTCTTTTGATCTCCCTTGCATCCTTGGGTGGATCCTCAAGCATAGCCTCAAAGATTGTCCCCTACATTTGATACTGTTTGCATAATGTCTTTAGTTTTTCAGCAACTTTTTCCTCCCCACACTTTTGTTTTGGTTTCATTACTACCCTTCACTGGCTGCTTTGGGGATGCTGTTGGATTCTTTTTTTAACCCTTGGTGGTGAGAACACCACAGTATTATGGACTGTGGTGTGTCTCTATTTGACACCAGGAGCACAGACACAATCAATCGTGTCTCCCTGATGAGTCTGATCCAGCGGACGAAAGGCCTAGGAGCAGGCAATACAAATAGATCTGTCTTCAAGAGGGATTATGATGGTTCCCTCATGCGGCCAGTGAAGAGTTTTCACATTTATAACATATTTTCTTAATTTCATGTTCCCATTTTCTTCATCTTCAACACCCCTCCCCCCCCCCCCCCCCCCCCAGCCTTAAGTTCAAATCTTTGCCAAGTCACTACTGTGATGACGGAGGGGTTGTTGGCCTGCGTTTGTTTTCCCCCCACTATTAGATTGTACGTCTTTGTATTCGTCTGACTTTATTCAAGTTTAAAAGGCTGTGCCAGTCTTGAATAAAAGTTACTCTATGTTAGGTTTTCTTATGGGAGCAAGATTTACCCTACTTGTTTACTATATATTATAGAGTTTTAGTGCCAAATCCTAACTGTGACGTGTGGCCTTTTGAGAGCATGACTCTAGTCCTGTTTCTCCCACCTGCATTTCCCGCTCGGCCTGTTCAGTGTTAAACTTATAATTCTCGGCCGATCTTGAGACACAACATATTCGTGAGAGCGTACGCAATGCCCGAACTGGATTTCATAATATTCAAGATGTCTTGCTGTAAATCACTATTTACATTAATTTTAAAATTAATTTTCAGACATATGGTGCTACTGAATCGAAAGATGCGTGCGTGTGTGTGTGTGTGTGTGTGGTGTGTGTGTGGTGCGTGTGTGTGTGTGTGTGTGTGTGTGTGTGTGTGTGTGTGTGTGCATTTGTCGAAGAGAAGCCGGCTTTCCTCTCTGTTCATTTTAATTGTTTGCATTAACATCATGTTTGGAAAACAAAAAAACAGGACAGATCCTGAAACTTTCTTCGCACATTATTTAACTTGATCAGATGGAGACGACGTGGAAGAAGACGGCAGACCTCCAGCAATTTTCCAAAATCTGAACAAAACAAATGGTTCCATTTAAACGTCTCACCAACCCCACACACTCCCTATCCCCCCTCCACCCCCCCCCCCCCCCCCCCCCCCCACCTTTCTCTTTGTCGCCGTGGAACATGTCCGTCAGCTTGGTGTTGATGAGGCCAAAGAAGGCCACAATCCGCAAGACGTTGATGGAGAACCACAGCACGTGCAGCCAGAAGACTGCAGAACACAGGCAGCTCTTGAGGGTCGGAAACAGCTTCTCCGTCTCCTCCTCTTCTGACTCGACGTGTTGCCCTTCTGCATCCCTGTCGTCCTTGGCGTCGTCGCTGTCTGTGAGAGTGCTGGAGTCTGTTTGGTAGCAAGAAGTTAAAGGCGGCTGTCTCTCGTGTTTCTTTGTGCTTCATACGTACGTGCGTGGAAATGTACACATTATTTTGTACATGCACGCATGCACGGACGCATGCACGCACATACTCCCTCTCTCTCTCTCTTACACACACACACACACACACACACACACACACACACACACACACACACACACACACACGCACGCACTCATACAGATACACAACAACACACATACAAACTTACAAATATGTATATATGCATGTATACACTTACGCACGTGCGCGCGCGTGTGTGTATGCATGAGTGAGTGTGTGCACGCGTGCGTGCGCGCGCGCGAAAACGACACGGAAAAAAAGGCAAAACGGATAGCTTGACAGACAAATGGTACGTACGCTAAAGCCAGGGGAAAATGCTAATAACCGACCAAGAAAGTGTGCATGTGTATAGTTTACATTAAAAAAAAAAAAATCTGTAAAGAAAACATGTAAGCCTAATCAAGTAAATAAGAGCAAACGAAACAAAGCCAGAAAACAACAACAACGACAACAACAACAACAACAACAACAACAAAAACATTTACAATTCATTGAGCGAGGAAATATGAGTCATGCAAAATGTTTCCACTACATTTGTGTCCGATTCAGTTGATCAAGGCCTACCTCTAGCATGACGATGGTCCTGTGGGCAAACATCCAGTGTCACCTTGTGACGTCCGCTGGAGCGGACCTTCAGGTTATCAGCAACGGCCGCAGAACGTTCAGCGTTTGAGAAGACGACAGTTTCTGCCTCATTTGCCAAACTTTCTTGTCGCCATAGATGACTTGCTTCCAGTCTCCAAATTCTGCGTTGTGGGCTACCGACCTGGACGATGCTT
>CM065716.1:49357246-49367246 GCA_033310375.1 Conus canariensis | reverse complement strand
GAAATCTCAAGAATCTTTAAAAAAAAAAAAAAAAAAAAAAAAAGAGACAGATGAAACTCCACAGACTTTGAGAAGCGAGAGTTAAAGCTCGAAGACTGAAAGCGAATCACAGTGTTCTCAACAAAGCAGATTCAGCAAGGGAGAGAACTAGCAAAAAGAAGAAAACCAACGATTGCTTCTTCAGAAACCCCTTCCGTTACGATGGAAAACTATTTCTCAGTCAAACACGCTTTCCCGACTATCAGAGCGAGGTACTTGAAATCCAGGGTTCTGTAAAGTAAAGTAAGTGCCAAAGAATACCAGAGCCAGATCATTGCTGGCTTTGAATGGAATACCCCGCCTGCTTTATCGAACATATCCTGATGTCTTTGAGCAGCTTCATAAACTGAGAAGGTCGGTATAGAAGAACTTGGTGATCAGCAACCAATGGATGATAGCTGATGAACTGTACATTCCAACAGAGCGGAACTCAGCACACACATACGCATGCACGCGCACGCGCGCGCGCACACGCAACACACACACACACACAACACACAAAGCACACACACACACACGAGACAGAGAGAGACAGAGAGACAGACAGACAGACAGACAGAGAGAGAAAGACATGCAGACAAACTGTGTGTGCGTGTGTGTTTGTTGTTGTTGTTGTTGTTGTTGTTGTTGTGTGTGTGAGACTGATTGATTGATTGATTGATCTTTGATACGCAAGGATGAAGATTTTAGGCCAAAGCCTAGTCTTACAATCTGTCCTTGTCATGCATACATTATTTCAACACATATCATTCATACTGAAGAGAGAGAGAGAGAGAGAGAGAGAGAGAGAGAGAGAGAGAAGAAAGAGAGAGAGAGAAGACAGACAGACAGACAGACAGACAGACAGACAGACAGAGACAGACAGAGGCACACAGACAGAGACAGAGACACATCTGCACATGCATTATACCTATGAGTTGCTGCAGCGCCGTGGTCGTCACGTTGTTGGTGACATTTAGAGAAGAGGAAGAGGAGACACTGTGGTAGCAAAGGTCAGCGTACAAGCCGTCCTCCTTCAGCACGAAGACGAGGGAAGCCCAGCCGTTAATGAGGCCGCCGAACAGCATGGTCTCCAAGATGGCCCAGCCCACCAGCAGGAAACGCCATCGTCCCTGGACCATCGCCTTGGTCCACTTCATCGCCCTGCGTTGTTGATTAAACGGGCACATCCATCACTGGCGGCTGCTTTGGGATTTGTGTGTGTGTGTGTGAATCATAGACAGCCGCTGCTAAACTACTGCCAGAACCACCACCCTCAGTATTGCCAGGATTTGTGGACATGCAGCTGAAACTGACGTTGGTTTCGCTACTTTTACTGGTATGACACTTATTACAATACCGCTGCTGGTGATGGTACTGCTACCACTACTACTTTTACTACTACTACTACCACCTTCATCACTATATCACTACTACCAATCGGGTGACAATGGTTTCACCAGCTTCAGCAGTTCGAATTTCACACAGAGACATCTGTTGTAACGATGGAGTTTTACTGGACAGTATAATACAGTACAATACAATACAACGCAATAGAATACAACACAACACAATAAAATAGGTATTTCCCAGAATAAATTAAGCAGTTCCGTGTCGCGTTCGTTTAAATTTTGATTTTCAGTGTGTTTTCAACAAAATCATCTAGTCGTACTGACACATGGCACAACAGACACGTAGCGCTAATCACACGTAGAACGAATGACGCGTAGCTCTATCGATCCGCACCCCTCATAGTTTAATATAATAATATTTCGGAAAATCATTGCTTGAAAATAAGGATAATAATGTCGGAAAATCATTGCTTGATCTGGATTTTTAAATTTGATCCGTTTTGAACGGATATCGTTACAGGATGCTGGTGGAGAATTTACTATTGTATCGCCGCTTGCATAAAGTGTCATTGAATATTTTCTTGTTTCTGAGTATTTGTGTATGCATTGTGACCCTCACACTGATGATCGTTTATACTCTTGGCGTTTGCCTGTTGTTTTGACATGGGAAAATGATTCCAGTTTCAATAAGAACAAAGAAACAAACGCAGCAGGTGTTAGGGAAAAAGAATTTTGTGGGATAATGAAAAATCTCTCAATAATAAGATCAGCTAACAGAAAAAAAAGGTTATTTTTATATTAATACTCGGCAATGGTATGATCATTTTCCCCATGTTTTTAATGCATATGATAATGACACTGGACATGGTGATTTAATGACTGAAGAGGAAGAGAACGCAGGTGCTGGTCCAGACTACATCATTAAAGAAATGTTTAAAAAATGCAAATGATTCTGCTGTGCATATTCTAGTTCTAGTTATCGTGCTACTTGGAGCACGGATCATTCCGAGAGTTTCTGATACCGATCTGGAAAACAAATTGGAGGAGGTGACAAGTTCAGTCTTACAGTCCACACCGCCCACGGAGTTCATTTTTTTACCATCGGTTCCTGAAGAAGCCTTTTGAAAGGAGAAAGCTTGGAATTAAAAAAAAAAAGAACTCCGTGGGCGGTGTGGACGACGTATTGTTCATCACTATCCTTCTTTATGTGCTCGTCGTATCTTCTGTTGGACGGTGCCGGCATTTTGAAAAATTGACAGATCTACTTTTATATATATATATATATATATATATATATATTGTCAGCCCTGCGCTGTAACCGAGAAACCATGCTAACATCAGGAATGAAAAGGATAAAAACGAAACAGGAACAGCAAAAACTTTCATTGTTGATCTTACCAACTACCCAAAATCACGGTGTATTGCCCTCGGTCATAAACGAAGAGAGAGAGAGAGAGAGAGAGAGAGAGAGAGAGAGAGAGAGAGAGAGAGAGAGAGAGAGAAGAGAGAGACGAGTGTCAGACAGATTTTCAATCCAACACGGTCATCGAAAAACATTGAGGAAAACGTCCTTTTAACATAAGCCGAAAAGAAAACAAACCTTTTTCCCTCCTGTGGAGAAAATTGGATGACAGATGATGTCTTGACTCCTGTATCCCCTCCTCCGGTTCCTCTATGACAGCGCCTTCTCTTCTCCGAACTGATGGACGTGACAAGATTAATAAAAGAAGAAAAATAAGCGAACAAACGAGATCTGAAGTCTCGGCAGTCTCTGTCTTTATCGGCCGCTGCAATCGGGAAGCCCACCCACCGGCCTTGTCAGGTTGGACGTCCGTTGCCGTGTGGTGATTTGTCGGGTGGTGACAGCGCAATATATTTGCAGGGGTGGTGTTTTCCACTCATTGTCCAGGTCTGTTGACGTGGCCTGAGGTTCCATGCCTGCAAGTCCCGCACTCTCGCTGACTGTTTGGCGCCGTTCGCTCCACAGATTGTGGAGGAGTTCCTCTCTACCCCCCCCCCCCCCCTCCCTAAACCCCGCCCCGTCCTTTGCCTTTCATTGGAGCTCCACCCCCATCCCCCTCCTGTCTACTTAGCCATTTTGTGACAAATTAATAATGAGCCCCGCTTTAATCCATTCCCTCTTCCATCCCCTACCCCCTCCACCTCCCAATCCTCTCCGCCCTGCATTCTTTACCGCCCTCTGCATCCGCCCCTGCCCCCCCCCTCCCCTCGCTCTTCCCATCCACACCCAGTTTTCCCCTCCCCCTGCTCTTCCCCTACCGACTGGGAAATCAACAGCATGAACTCCTAAGAAATGGGATCATATCCTCCCACTACAACCCGTTTTACGATAGAGTTTAATATAACGCACCGGGTTTTCTTGGTATGGAAGACATGGGGAGACAAGCAAGTCGCGATTTTCAAAACATGGCGTTGTCGCCAAAATTCGTCATGTTCTTTTCCATTCTTCTGTTTTTGCATTATCCTGTCTACTCCAGCCGCCATAACTGATCGCGTCAGCTCAAGCAGTTTTTGCAGTGCCAAGATAACTCCTTGATCTGGAGCCGAAAAAAAGGCATGCTAGATATATAGAAGAAGAAGGAAAAAATGGACCGCAGAACCACTTGGTAGACTCCTTTAATGTGTCCAATATTTCGGTCCAAAGACCTTCCTCTGGGACAGGAGCTGGAGACATATATAATCTTTTTTTTTTTTACTATCGACTAAAATTTACTAATGATTTAAACTATTGATTATAACAGGGCAGGGGAGGGATGGGAGGGGAGGGGAGGGGGTCAAATGGAAGGGAAAATCCCGTCAACGGTCATTTGTGACAGGCAAGGTAATCAGATCGTAGGGGGAGGGGGTGAAGGGGAGTGGGGGGGGGGGGCGGTGAAGAGAGAGAGAGAGCAAGGGAGAGAGAGAGAGGGGGGGGGATTAGGAGGACAGAATGGAACGAATGGGGAGGGGAGGGAGTAGCGTTTAGATGGGAGTATATAGCGGGGGAGGGGGGGATTAAGTAAGGGGGGAGAGGGAAAAAAAAGGGGGTGGGGGTGGGGGTGGGGAAGAGCGGGGGAGGAAAAAGCGGTTGTACTAAAAGAGAAGTGGAGGTAGAAAATGAGAGAGTGTTAGGGGACAGGTAAGGAAGTGAGGGTTGGGAAGGCGGGGGAGAGGGGTAGAGGAGAGGAGGGGTGGACGGAAGCGGCAGGGAAAGGGGAAGGAGGGGTGGAAAGGAGGGTTGTAAGGGAAAAGTAGCAGGAACCGAGTGGCTGAAAAAGGGGGGGGGGTAGGGGAAAAAGAGGGAGAGGAGGAGGGGAAAGGGGAAAAAAAGGGGGAGGGGGAGAGGAAGGAGAAGGGGGGGGGGGGAGAGGGAGGGGTGAAATTGTAGGTAGTAGGGGAATCCTAACATGTGTCGGCTCATGAATATCCACACAAAGGCCTTGCAGATTTTGACACCTAACAATGAAATACATTATGTCATTCTATCCTGCTAACGTTGGATAACAGAATAATGTATCAAAACAATCTTATAATCATTTTACAAATATGCATAAAAATACATATGCCTTACACCAAACCCATTCCATTGCATCATATTGTAATGCATGAATAGACATCAATACAAGCAAATGAATAATTACTTATCATGATAATAATAATAGGAAGAAGAAGAAGAACGAGAAGAAAAAGAAGACGAAGAAGGAGAAGAAAAAGAGGAAGAGAAAGAGGAGAGAGAAAATGAGAAAACCAAGATTAAACACAAGAGCAATCAAAACGAGAACACGAAGAACAAAAAGGAGAAAGAGTAGGAAAAAGAGGAGGGGGGGGGGGGGGGGGGAGGAAGGCAGAGGAAGAAGGAGGTGGGGGAAGGGGCAAAAAGGAGGAGGAGAGAAGGGGGGGGGGGAGGGGGAGAGGAAGCAGAGGGGGAGAGAGAGGGGAAAGGGGGGGGGAGAGAGAAAACCGCGAGGGGGAGGAAAAGGAAAAAAAAAAGGAATGAAGAAGAAGAAGAGGGGAGGGAGGAGAGAGAGAAGAGAGAGAGAGAGAGGAGAGAGAGAGAGAGAGGGGGGGAGGGGTGTAGGGAGACACAGAAGAAGAAAAAGAAGAAGACGAAGGAGAAGAAGCAATACGAAAAGCAAATATTTAACTGATTTGAAAGGCTATAACTCGGTTCTATAATCTTACCTTGACTATTCTCAGCACATATCTAATTTTTCGTTCAAACAGAAGTAGAACACTCACAATATAATAACACCACCAGGTAAAACAACAGGATTAAAATGACAGGATTAAAATGACAGGATTAAAATGACAGGATTAAAATGAATCAGTTCTCAAATTGTTGGTTCCAAAACCTGCTAATGAGGAGCTCAGGACCGGAACAAAAAGCAAGATGACCCATGTATCGGGTTCTCGTGAAATAACTTCTTCAAACTTGGTCATCTCTTCTGAACCTTCCATCTAACATATCTGCACGCGCACTAGTACTCATCCTCTCTCTCTCTCTCTTTTTCCCTCCCCCTCCCCTCTTTTTCTTCTCTCTCTCTCACCCCTCTCACTTCCCCTCTCCTCTCACCCTACTCTCTTTCTCTTTCTCCCCCTCTCCCCCCCCCCCCCCACATACACTCACACACACATACGCGCGCGCGCGCGCGCGCGCGCGCACACACACACACACACACACACACACACACACACACACACACACACACACACACACACACACACACACATATATACGCATACACACACACACACACACACACAACACACACACACACACACACACACACACACACGCACGCTTCCATTTGCCCCCCCACCCTCCCCTCCCATCCCTCCCCTACCCTGTTATAATCAATAGTTTTAATCATTAGTAAATTTTAGTCGATAGTAAAAAAAAAGATTATATATGTCTCCAGCTCCTGTCCCAGAGGAAGGTCTTTGGACCGAAATATTGTGCCAAGGACATCCACGCTGTAGGTTCGGATGAGGAATTTGCACAGGCCCTCGATGCCAGGCGCCTGAAACTCAACCTGCCACGAGCAAACGAAACTGAAGATTGGGAGAAACTGGATGCAAAAATCGTCCAAAGACTCGATGCACTGATAGGGAAAAGCACCCTGGAACACAAACTAGCCACATATGGGGACATTGTGTATGCCACATGTAGAGACGCCTATGGAGCAAAACTACCCAAAGAGAAAACACCTCCAAAGAAATCCAGACGCCAAGAAAAGATGGACAAGATCAGGGTCCAAAAGAAAAACCTCAAGATGCAAATGAAGACCGCACTGCCAGCTGAAAAACAAGGCTTGGAAAAACTGTGGAAAGACCTGAAAGAAAAACACAGCGCCCTCAGCAAAGCGGAATCTGCGAGGAAGAGGAAGAGCAAAAAGAAGAAGACACAAGAGCGCTTCTTCAGAGACCCCTTCCAGTTTGCCAGAACACTGTTTGAGCAGCCAAAATCTGGGACTCTAAGTGTGGACAAAGGAGTTCTTGAGCAGCATCTGAGGAAAACATACTCTGACCCACAGAGCAAAGCACCACTCGACATTCAAGGTCTGGTGTGGCCAACCAACCCTGAGGAACAGTTCAATGGCAAGCCTCCAACGTTGGCGGAAATCAAGAAGGTGGTCGACAAAGCCAGAGCCAAATCATCACCAGGGCCAAACGGAATACCTTACCAGCTTTACAAGAAATGTCCCAAGGTGCTGGAGTGGCTCCACAGGCTGCTGCGATCGGCTTGGAGAAACCAGAATATCAGCGGCCAGTGGATGACGGCAGATGGTGTGTACATCCCCAAAGAGCAAAACTCAAGTGACATCAGCCAGTTCAGGCCAATATCACTACTGAACGTCGAAGGGAAAATCTTCTTCTCTGTCATGGCAGCAAGGCTGACCAAGTACCTGATGGAAAACAAGTACTTGGATGTGTCAGTCCAGAAAGGTGGCATCCCAGGCGTGGCTGGCTGTGTAGAACACGCCACAATGATCTGGGACGCAATCCAAAAAGCAAAAACAGAAAAGAGAGACCTGGACGTAGTGTGGCTTGATCTGGCAAACGCATATGGATCTGTGCCCCATGAGATGATACAGTTGGCTCTTGAGATGTACCATGTGCCAAAGAACATCCGCGACATGCTCAAGAAGTACTTCAATGGCTTCTCAATGCGGTTCTCTACCAAGGAGTACACAACAGACTGGATCAACTTGGAAGTGTGTATTGCAATGGGCTGTGCAATTTCCCCAATACTGTTCGTGCTGGCAATGGAACTCATCTTGAAAGCAGCAACAAACAACGCGAGACAAACAGACCTTGGCGATGGATACAAGATGCCTCCTCTCAAGGCCTTCATGGATGACACTACAGTGATTTCATCCAGAGAAGACGAGACACGTCATGTGCTGGAGAGGCTGGACGACATAGTTGCCTCATCCAGAATGAAGTTCAAGCCAAAGAAATCACGGAGTCTCTCACTGAGGAAAGGAAAAGTGGCCGGATCTGTGGTCTTCAGTGTTGCCAACCAGGCCATTCCAACAGTCACAGAAGAACCAGTCAAGAGCCTTGGAAGATGGTATGATGATACGCTGAAAGACACACAAAGAGCAAAAGAAACCAAGCAGATGGCGGAGGAAGGCTTGGAGACCATTGACCAGTGTGGGCTCCCTGGCAAATACAAGGTCTGGTGTCTGCAGTTCATGCTGATACCAAAGCTCCTATGGCCTCTGATGATATACGACATCTGCACCAGCATAGTGGAGGCAATGGAAGCCAAAATCAACAAGTTCACAAGGAAATGGCTTGGTGTCCCACCCTGTCTGACTGACATAGCGCTGTACTGTCGCCAAGCAAAGCTGAAACTACCACTGAAATCCATCCTGGAGGAATACAAAGCAGGGAAGATCAGACTTCAAAGCATGCTGGAGGACTCAGGAGACAAGGTGGTAGAAGCAATCAAGCCCCAGCTGAAGACAGGCAGAAAATGGAAAGTTCAAGAGGCGATGGATTCTGCAAAAGAAAGTCTCAAGATCAGAGAAATAACAGGACACACACAGACCAACAGACAAGGACTGGGGGTGACCAAAACTGAATGGTGGTCAAAGGCCAAAGGAAAAGCCAAAAGAGACATGATGATTCGGGAGATGAGAAAAGAAGAAGACCAAAAAAGACTCCAAAAAGCAGTCCAGCAGAGCCAGCAAGGGCAATGGACAACGTGGGAGAATGCACTCCAAAGAAGTCTCACTTGGAATGACATTTGGTACATGGCCCCTCTCAGGATCAGCTTCATTCTCAGATCTGCATATGACCTTCTGCCCTAAATGCAAACCTGGTGAAGTGGGGGAAAACAGACGATCCTGCATGCCCCCTCTGCCATGAAAAACAAACAGTGGAGCATGTCCTAAGCTCATGTAAAGTAGCCCTGGCTCAAGGAAGGTACACATGGAGGCACAACCAAGTGCTCAAAGAGATTGTACAAGTAGTCTGGGCTAGTACCAACACCACAAAAGGGAAAATCAGGACTCCAAAAGCACCCGCAACATTCTTCACGGCAGGAGGCAGCAAATCATGGCCAAGAACAACAGTGCCACTCGAAACATGCAGGCAGAGTCTGCTGGACGGGGCAGATGACTGGGAGTGCACTGCAGACCTCCCAGAATGGAAGAGTCACCCAGAGATCATCAGCAAGAGTGGCATGAGACCAGACATAGTAGTCCACTCTAAGTCAACCAAGCAGCTGATCATGATCGAGCTCACGGTGCCATATGAGAACAGAATGGAGGCAGCTCAAATCTACAAGACTGAAAAGTATGCTGATCTGGCAAACAGCCTGAGGAGAGAAGGCTATCAGGTCAAAGTCCTCACTGCAGAAATTGGAGCTAGGGGGTTTGTAGGAACGTCTGCATACAGCCTCATGAAACAGCTCTCAGTTGCAGGGAAGGAAAAAACCAGAGCCCTGAAAGCAATGGCAGAAGCGGCAGAGAGGTGTTCAAGCTGGATCTGGTCAAGGAGGAACAAAAGTGAACTACAAATATCAGGTGTCCCTGTGGCTCAGTGGTTAAAGCGCGAGTCATTAAGTGGAAAATGAGCATGTCCAGAGGGTCATGGGTTCGAATCCCAGCCATGGCTCGTCCCAAGATGGGGAAAAAAAAAGAGAAAAAAAAAAAGGGGCAGCAGAGGGACATCCGGAGTCATGAACCGGGTGTGGCCCAACCCCCCTAGAGTGTCAGGAGATAAGGGCCGAAACACTTGCTTGAAGGGGGCTTCTCTTCTGAGGACTCTCTGCTGCCACGTTCTCCACGAGTTTCTTTCTACACATTAAAGGAGTCTACCAAGTGGTTTTGCGGTCCATTTTTTCCTTCTTCTTTTTTATCATCGTCTAATGACGCCAGAAAACGGACCTCAGCAGTGAGAGAGAGGTTTCTGGATTTTTAACTTTTTACGTTTTTATATATATATATATATATATATATATATATATATATATATATGGTGTGCTCCTCCATGCTATGTCTGCGGATAAAATGAAGTTATTAGAATATAGGAGGATAGCTGCATACATCAGTGATGCCTTTCAGTTAAGACAAAATGAAGCCAAAAGTAGCCATCCACCTTGGGGCAGGTCACGGCGG
>CM065716.1:49339746-49354746 GCA_033310375.1 Conus canariensis | reverse complement strand
TGCGTGCATGTATGCGTGCGTGGTGTGTGTGTGGTGTGTGTGTGTGTGTGTGTGTGTGTGTGGTGTGGTGTGTGTGTGCGCGCGCGGCGCGCGCGCGGCGGGTGTGTGTATGTGTGTATACGCGCGCACGTGTGGGTACATATGCGTGCTTTAAATGTCTTTGTATAAACTTAAATAAAGTTGAAGTGCGGCAGTGCGATTAACTCGGAAGTGCAGGGGTAAGTGATGATGGTGGAGGTGGTGTGTCTAACAATAGCACACACAAAAATCCCTCAAGGAAGAGCGTAACAAATGTCCTGCTGGTGTCAGCCGTGTGTGTAGTGCGAGGCTGCGTGCGTGAGTGCCTGCATGTACGTGCGCGCGCGCGCGCATGTGTGTATGTAGGCGTGTGTGTGTGTGTGTGTGTGTGTGTGTGTGTGTGTGTGTGTGTGTTGTGTGCGAGCGCATGCGTGTGTGTGCGTGCGTGCGTGCGTGCGTGTGTGTGTGTGTGTGTGTGTGTGTGTGTGTGTGTGTGTGTGTGTGTGTGTGTGTGTGTGTGTGTGTGTGTGTGCGCGCGCGCGCGCGCGCGCGCGGCACAATAGCAATACAAACACAATGGGTAGCCCACATGCATGAATGTCTTACAAAAAACATGCCATGTGCATCCATGCCTATGACGTTGTATTGGGCACAGTACTCCCTCACAGCCAAACATGGCTTACTGTGCAGCCATGACGTACGTCAGGGCATGGTTTCTGGAAATAAAACTGTTTGGTATTGTACACCAATGATGTACCATCAGACATCATTCCTTCACGGAGACCACCACCACCACCATCACCACCACTACTGCTACTGCTACCGCTACTACGATTACTGCTGATACGACTACAAGTACTACTACTGCTGCTGCTGCTTCTACTGCTGCTATTACTACTACTACTACTACTATAACTACTACTGCTGCTGCTGCTTCTGCTGCTGCTACTACTACTACTTACTACTACTACTACTACTACTACTACTACTACTATACTACCACTACTACTACTAGTAGTACTATTACTGCACATCCGAGGTATGTGGCACGCAAAAATTTGGGCGACGCACGGGAAAGGTCAAAAGTGAGTTTGCGAAAAAAAAGCTGGCTGCTTTGGGGGTGCTATTGGATTCTTTTTTTGCACCCTTGGTGGTGAGAACACCACAGTATTATGGACTGTGGTGTGTCTCTATTTGACGCCAGGAGCGCAGACACAACCAGCCGTGCCTCCCTGATGAGTCCGACCCAGCGGACGAAAGGCCTCGGAGCAGGCAATACAAATATATCTGCCTTCAAAAGGGATTGCGATGGTTCCCTTATGCAGCTAGTGAAGAGTTTTCATATTTGTTATATATTTTCTTAATTTCATGTTCCCAGTTTCTCCATCTTCAAATTCCCCCCCCCCCCCCCCCCCTCCCTCCTTAAGTCCAAATCTTTGCCAAGTCATTACTATGAAGATAGTTCAGTTGTTGGCGTGCGCTTGTTTTTTTCCCCCACTATTAGATTGTTTGTCTATGTATTTGTCTGACTTTATTCAAGTTTAAAAGGCTGTACCAGTCTTGAATAAAAGTTACTCTGTGTTAGGTTTTCTTATGGGAGCAAAAAATACCCAACTTGTTTACTGTTTATCGTTTACTGTTCCCTGCCTCATTTCATTTCCGAAAAAAAAAAAGTTTTAGGCATATGCTTGGTAGATAAAACGTCAGACAAACTGGTGTAAGGACACATAAATAAAGTTTGGACAGAACAGCAGGTTGATACAATGCGAAACAAAAATTGGGGAAATTGAAAGTGTTAAGGATTTGATGACTGTAAACGAATCTACACGAAGAACATGTATAAAACAAATCAAAACCCCGCCGCAACAACAATACAAATACAAAGCGATGATTAACGCGCTCCCACGCAACAGAAGGAACGTATCAGTTGGTAAAATGCATTGTCAAACACTGAAAACTCAAATAGATGTGAAGCATACACTTACTGTACCAAAGGACACCCATCCCTAAAAGAAACGGACAAGAAGAAACAAAGCCTTGGGCTGTTAGATTTCTGGCACAGAACACTGAATTCCAAATCCAATAATAAACCGAAACCATGGCCAACCCGTCCTACGAAAAGATCTGCGATGGAAAATATTAGGCCTATATCACATTTATTCATTAGACAAAGAATTCTGCAGCACTAACAGAATGTAACAGACGACAACAAACGCTCTCTTCACAGGTGTGAAGTAGATTTCATGGAAATGTTCTATTATACATGTATTTCAGTAATTTTTATCAAACATACCTATTACAAATGTACTCCCATGAGTGTGTTCGGGCGAAAAGTGAAATCTAAAATGCAGGGTCGTTTTGGGAGTTGAGTAAAAACTGTTCTGCGCGACGAAGATATAAATTCTGGGGAACATAACACCTCTTTGAGGAGTCATTTGAGAAAAATTGTGAACACAGCTATTTAATTAGGTTAAATGTGCATTAATATCGCTAATAAGACAAAGTGCACGTCTGCTATGTATTCCCTGTTCGAACATTAAGTCACGTACTGTACACACTTATTTTGGGATTGTTTTATATTTTTACACATTTGATTTTCAAATTATGTTCCACACAAGGTTAGGCTACTAATTCTTTTGTCTCATGTGGGTTTCATTTACATCTGCAATAGGGTAAGCATTTATCCACATTGTTCTGTATGATGATCTTGATATATTCCGACATTGACTTCAGTTATACAAATGTATATACTTTTTTTTTCTTTCTCGCTGCCTCTCTCTCTCTCTCTCTCTCTCTCTCTTCTCTCTCTCTCTCTCTCTCTCTCTCTCTCTCCTCTCCCCCCTCCCCCGCTGTTTTCTATCTTATATGCCATATTGTCTGTATGCCTGTAAGTATATCTCTCTGTCAATTTCTACACTTGTATTAGCCATAAATCTCTCATCTGTTTGTGAATCCTGAATTTGAAATAACTTTCCTTGCAGTTATGAAGCGCTCTTCCTAAACTCCACTCACTTGCACACACTAACAAATTCACATACACATTCACACACAAACTCTCTCTCTCTCTCTCTCTCTCTCTCTCTCTCACCACCACCACACACCACACACACCACACACACACACACACACAGAGTCATGTCCCCCTTAGTTATCCATAAATAGGATCTTTTGTTTATACTTTGTTTTGTGGAATTTTCCGGTACTGTTAAGATGAAAGAGGCGGAGGAAGTATGGGGAAGGATGCAACTAAATCACACACTCTTGAACAAAAACAAACAAACAAACAAAAACCCAGACAAATGTTAACAGTACAATGACCAAGCAACGAAAAACCTAGATGTCTACAGAGAATTATGTGCTGCATATAGAAAAATACACTAGCTTTGTTTGAATTAACAGAGGAAAATGGAAGAACATGGGGGCCCCATGGAAAAAGGAGGATGGAGGATTAAAAACCGCACATGTGCAAAATAGAGGAATTAAGAAACAAGAACAACAAGAACAGAACAAGAACAACAAGAACAACAAGAACAACAAGAACAACAACAACAACACACACACACACACACACACACACACACACACACACACACACACACCACACACCAACACACGCGCGCGCGCGCGCGTTTCTGCATGATACGACTTAGAGTTCTATAGCTCCTTGGTAGCAGAATAAAGGATTTTTGATGTTCAGTCATGGATTTTGGAACCACAAGCTCAAGGAGTCTACGCCTGTAATAGTGATTCCTTTCTCAGATAAGATCCTCCATAGTACAGACGAAGACCCTCTCTTAAGCAATTAGTAAAAGTAACATCCAAATTTTGACAAATTCAGATGGTTTGAAAGACTTTGGTCTCTAGTTCTGCCATACGTTTGGTTTTCCTTGCTTTTCTCTCAGTGTAACATAACTACCAAATCGTCGGAGTCACAATAAAATCTCAATATATTTCACTTGTTTATATGATGCTTATGGGCTCGTTTATTGAATGAAAAAACTGATAACATGAGGTGAAGAAGATTTGAACTTGTCGGATCACACACAACAAAAACTTATAGTGATGTTTTATTCGCTTGGCGAAGATTTCGTGTATGAGGTACGTAAATCACACAAGTACGGGTTAATTCATGAAAAGATACAATTGATAAGCATTTTTTGTGCGTAGTTCTGTTTCGATCAATATTGCTTCTATGCTTTTTATGTGCAAATCCTGTTGGGATTTACAAGTTTTGTCGTTGTTATTTCTTCTCTCTCTTCTTTTCTCTGTCTTCTTCTCTCTCTCTCTCTCTCTCTCTCTCTCTCTCTCTCTCTCTCTCTTAACATAAATGGCAACAACACCATGTGGGTTTTTAGGTCTGTTATGCCTGATCGGTCGGTGAAAAAAATTTCACTTGTTCCGAAAGCTCTGTTTTTGATACTGTGGTAGTATCTAATTACCTGTATTGTGATTCTTTAAGTCTAATCTTGTGTTTTACACTTTCAGTATTACACACATGTAATCAACAGATCATGTTCTGTGTTTGGCCCTGGATTGATTGCCTTCAATATCACCAGACAAAAGTCATCATGTCTGTCTAACATCATTCACTTTCTTATCAGTGCATTTTTTAAAAGACGTAGACTTTGCAAGCATTCCATTTTGCTCTGAGACTGCATTTCTCAGTACTCGTAGGCTTTCTTTCAAAGTGTACTCCAAAAGGTAGAAACACCTGCAGACTTGAGTAACACTCAGAAGTCCGTTCATTTTGTGAATGAAGATCAACTTTGTGGTTCCAGTCTTCCTTTATGAATCCACATCACTCTCAACTATAGGTAGGGACCATTTGGGGCCGAAAAATCCCTCATATAGGCCCAAATGCGTCTGGTAGGATTCGAACGTCGACTTACCAGCCACCAAACCATCGACGCTAGCCACCGCACCACGGCGACTGATCAGCTATTATTAGGTGTAATATGTAGCTGTGGTGACATGCGCTTGAAGGCGACAGAAGTCGATTGCTAACTGGGCGTGCACACGTACTCACACACACAAATCAAAAGTTAAAAGCACTACGTTTCCCTGTCCAACGAACCGAATGATGACAAAGAAAAAGAAAGCAATTTGTTTCCATAATTTGCTGTGGGATGAATCATTATTTTTTCAAACCTTCATATCCGTCTTCAATCACCCTTTCAGCGTTATTACTGTTATCTGTTAGACTGGAATTTTTCTCCCTTTATTCGCATTTTGGAGGGGGAAAAACCTTCCCCCTTTTTTTGGTGCAAGGGTGTATGTTCACTTCATAATGATGACAGACGATACACTCCATCAAAAACATGAAAGAAGAGAAATGATTAAAGACAGGAAAGAAATAATAATGGGATAACACGTACGTCTGCTCTCCGCTGTCCATCACCATCACTGGAAAGTTGGAGGAGTCATTACCTTCGGTGTGACGACCCTCTAAAGCGAATCGAGTGCAAAACGAGTATACTGCATGACAGGCAGTTTGTGACTGCGGCTGGGTTTTGTACAGTGATAATGGGAGGTAAGCGCGGGCCCTGTCATGATCAGGCAGGTGCATGAGTTAAAGCCGGGGATAATCATTTTGTTATCGTTTCATCTGCAGCTCATGGTGGGTGCAGAGCTAGGGCGTTCAGACGACCGACAGTCGGTGTGTCGCGCCATGTTTACTCCTGGCACGAGAACAATACGTCCATGATTTCGTGATGAATCAGGCTGACGCGCGCGCGTGCGCATGTACCCACCCACACTCTCGACCGCAGGGGTGATCATGCGCCCATGTACGCAGGCTTGAACTGTAGTAAAGAGTTCGTATGTTTGTGATCACATGCATAGGCACGCACGCACACACACACACACACACACACACACACACACACACACACACACACACACACACACACACACATGCACACACAGTCAAGTACATCAAACAGACAGACAGACAGACAGACAGTACAGAAAGAATCATATGGGGGCTTTCTTTTCAGTCTGTGATGTGCTGATGATGCGCGTGGCATTACTTAGCCTACTTCTAGTGATAGTAACAATGCGTCAGTATTACTTGACCAAGTATCCCAATCTCATTTTTAGCGCTGGTCTCTTCCAAATATAACTGTGACAGCTGACGGCATTATTTGTCATTGGGCCTTTTCGATTTTTGTTTAGGCCCTTCCCTTAATGGCTTTTTTTTTCCTCCAGAAACCGTCAGGAGTAACTAGGCCTACCTCCCTGCGTTGATGTCTGTGAGCGGTTTCAAGTCCAGTCCAGCCGAGGTGAGCAAGTGCGAGTGCTTGGGATGGGCTGGCTAATTTTGCAGATTTGAATAATTATTATTCTAAATTGCGGGTAAAACGGCGGCGACAGTGATTTGGGTGCTCCCGGTTCTCTTCTATGCTCAAGATGAAGGAGGCCTTGTAACCAATCCAGTCTTCTACGTTGCCCTTCCAGGACTTCTCTGGCCTGCCCCTTACCCCTCTGTTGGAGCGTCGTGGACTGCGAGTCATGGCAAGACACACGCTGGTATCATGGTAGCTTTCCACAAACAATTTAGTAGAGTTACACCCCCACCCCACACACACACACACACACACACACACACACACACACACACACACACACACACACACACACACACTTTCGGTATGTATTCGCTTGAGGTCATGACGTTCTTTACAAACAAAAAGTCTATTTCTTTCTGTTTTATGCTCCCCTTGTTTTATTTTTGTTTTCTTTTGCTTTGTTTTTGATTTTTGTATCATTTTGTGAAGAGAAACTTATTTTCTTTTTACAGACTGTTGCAAAAGAAAGATAAGCATATAGATGTACACACACACACACACACACACACACACACACACACACACACACACACACACACACACACACAAAATTTAGACAACAGTCGTTTGGTGTCATTGATGAAACAAAGCAGAAAAGTGGTCAGGAGAACCCTTGACCTATGCTTCATCCAAGATGGTCTCGAATACAGCGAAACTTGAACGACTGGAAAATGGAAGCGCTAATTGTGCGGATGTTACCCTCTCTCTCTCTCTGACTTATGACGATGTCATACATTTTTTTTATGGTCATGTAGTGGCCAGCAGACTCCACAAAGAGAAAATCCCGTATTCACTCTGGATAGTGTTTAAAATTTCACAATACACGGACGCAAAAATTGCTGACATAAATCGTAATGAGAGAAAACAAAAGAAATGAAAAGACCGACCAGACTAAAGTCACGGTAAACTGACCACAACGACAGGAAGAAAAAAACGGCGGACGATAGTAAAGGAAGATGAAAAAAAAAATGAAAAGAAAAAGAAGCAAAGAGAGAGAAAGAGGAGAGAGAGAGAGCGAGAGAGCGACAGCGATGGACAAGGAAAATTACTTGCACAGAATTTCTAGAAGGTTGGATTATATAACTTTACACCCGAAGATTACTAAATACTACGAGGTACTATTTATCTTTTATGCGGCTGTTTACTATATAGATTTGTACTATTTCTTTCATCATCTAACAAAAATTTCATGCACCCTCTATTACATAAAAAGAAAATCTGAACAGCCACTCCACGTAGATATATCTGAACTGGGATCGAGTGTTTTTTTTTCCCAAAACCAAGATCATAGGAATTCGTTTACTGGGCTTGCGTGTTAAGAAACACAGGAATAATCCGCTTCGCTTTTAGTTCAACGTCTCTCTCTCTCTCTCTCTCTCTCTCTCTCTCTCTCTCTCTCTCTCTCTCTCTCCTCCCACCAGTCAATAAAAAACATGCCTTTTTCATTAAGACCAACGGAGCAAACAGGGACGCGTAAAAACTTAATTTACGGCCTTTCTCCCGCCCCTCTTCTCTCATCCTAATTTACGAAAAAAAAAAGAAGGGATTTAACCATTCTTGTTATTACAGCAAAGTATGCAAGTGAGGAATTACCACATATCCAGTCTGTTGTTCATTACAGCAAAGGTATGCAGAGTTGAGGGAATTTAACCCACATATCCAGTCTGTTGTTCATTACAGCAAAGGTATGGAGAGTTGAGGGAATTTAACCCACATATCCAGTCTGTTGTTCATTACAGCAAAGGTATGGAGAGTTGAGGGAATTTAACCCACATATCCAGTCTGTTGTTCATTACAGCAAAGGTATGGAGAGTTGAGGGAATTTAACCCACATATCCAGTCTGTTGTTCATTACAGCAAAGGTATGGAGAGTTGAGGGAATTTAACCCACATATCCAGTCTGTTGTTCATTACAGCAAAGGTATGGAGAGTTGAGGGAATTTAACCCACATATCCAGTCTGTTGTTCATTACAGCAAAGGTATGGAGAGTTGAGGGAATTTAACCCACATATCCAGCTGTTGTTCATTACAGCAAGTATGAGAGTTGGGGATTTAACCAATATCCATCTGTGTCATTACAGCAAGGTATGGAGAGTTGATTAAGCATGTTTCATTGTGGAAAGGTTCATTTTGTTCAGATCTATATGCACAGTAGCACAAACATTGAATGATTTTGTATATGGAAAAAAAAAAGAGGTCATTGTATTCAAATTTACTACGCTGTAATATTTGGTTATTTGGACATTCTTGACAAGTAAAATATATGCATAGTAATAGCACAAACATTAAATGATTTCGTATAAGAGAAAAAAAAAAGAAGTCATTATATTCAAATTTACTATACTATGCTGCAATATTTAGACATTCGTAATAAGTAAAGTACTCCTAAAATATTCTCCGTCAATTGTATGCATTTAGATTTCATTTATGCCTAAAGCAAGGTGTGGACAGAATAATCGAACAAATCTATTTCTTTTTGGAAAGAAAAGAGCAATTATATGCAGATGAAAAAATGGGATCTCCATAGGCATGCAAGTGAAACATTCGATGTTAACGGTGCATTTTCACATTGCTCACTGCTGTATATAAATTCTTCCGTCATGAAATTAATGACTTGTCAAAGATTTAAGTTAAAGAAAACAAAACAAAAATAGGCGGCGGGAAGAAGAAAGTGAGAACAGAGAGTTAAGGAAATATAAAAGCTAAATCCTTCGCTAACAGCATTTGGGAACCATCGCAATCCGTCCTGAAGACAGATAATTTCGTTTTGTCTGCTCCTTGGCTTTTCGTCCGGTGGATCGCACTCATCAGAGACACAGCAGGTTGCATTTGTGCTCCCTTGGCATCAAATCGAGATACACCACAGTCTATAATTCTGTGGTGTTCTAACCACCAAGGGTTCAAAAAAAAAAAAGAATCCAACAGCTCCCCAAACAGCCAACGAAGGATAGAAAAGTAAAACAAAAAGAAAGTGTGGTTAGGAAATAAGTGGCTGAAAAACAAGAGTCACTATGCAAACAGTATAAAATGTAGGGGAAAATCTTCAAGCCTACGCTTGATGATCCATTCAAAGATGCAAGGGAGGTCAAGAGATGTCTAACAGTCCGAGTGGTCAGCTCTACTGTTTAAGAACCCTATATATATATATATATATATATATAATATATATATATATATATATATATATATATATAGAAAGGACCGATAAAAACACAGTGTTGTTCAGTTTCATTTTTTATCTTCACAAATTTTCGCTCAACGAGCTTCTTCATGGCATGGCACTGATTTGGCGGAGGGGGGGGGGGGGGGGGGGGAAGGGGGGATGGACTTATTTGGGGGGGGCGGGGTGGGGGGGGGGGGCGTTCACCCCCTAGGGGAGGGGGGGGGGGGGCGTTTACATGTGGGTGAAAAGCCATCTCTCAATCCATTTGAGATCCTGTTATAATACTTGACTCATGATTTATTACAACATTTATTTATTACAACATTGTTTATCATTCTCAGGGCTGGATCACAGTTTTTAAGGTGGGGTGCTGGTAAATGTTTTAGGTCGGGGTCCAGGGGCCCCGGTGGGGTCTAGGGGCAAAGCCCCGGTGGGGGGGACCAGGGGGGCAAAGCCCTCCGGCCGAAAATTGGTTTTTGACATTTTAAAAGCCGTTTCGTGGCATCTCCTGTTAGCTGAGGAGACATTATTAATAGCGTTTCATCAGTTTTGCACTGTGTTTAATATACAGTCAAAATACACAAAAGACAATAAAATATAATTTTTTTTTGAGCCGAGGTTTTTTTTTTTTTTTTTTTTTTGGGGGGGGGGGGGGGGGTTGGAGGCGAGGGGTGTGTGTGTGTGCTGTAGTACCAAAGCACCCCCCCCCCCCTGGATCCGACCCCGATTCTAAAAGAGGGGGTGGGAAAAGAATTTTTTATCCAGTAACCTTTATCAGTCAGTCATGGGTTCCAACGGTCACGCAGATCGACAGTGGCCACACCAGGTCTGACAACCTGTAAGTTAAAGTAACATTGTATTCATTGTGGTAAGTCATACTGGACTCTTCCTCCCCCCCCCTCCCCCACTCCCCACCAAATAAGTCCCTCCCCACAGTTTCTTTTTGATTCTTGAATATTCGGATATGTGCAGTTCGTTCGTGTGGGACTATTTTGCACGTGATTTTAAAGAAGATGTTTGAAGCCGTCCTTAATTTGACTGAGCAGCTAGTCAGTTAGATATGCAATCCTGTGTCCATCATTCAGTGCCATGCCATGAAGAAGCTCGTTGAGCGAAAATTTGTGAAGATAAAAAATGAAACTGAACAATACTGTGTTTTTATCTGTCCTTTGTATTTTTACCTCAAGTGTGTGTTTGGGAGGTGCGGTGCCAAGCAGCATTGTGTGTTTTAATGAAGTGAAATATATATATATATATATATATTATTTATATATATATATATATATGTATGTATAAACAAACTAATAAATTCCAAGGATAAGTACCGAGCACCATTCCAGCAACTTACAGAGCAGCTTGGTGTTGCAATGACTGCTAGAAATATTCAATTATAAACAAAGCTTGCCCTTATGTCTTAGATTGAAGAAATAGGGGGAGATAAGCATACATATCTGCAGTGGTAGATAATTCTGCCTAACTAAAGTATGTGCTTGAGTGGGTGAATGGGGAAAAATAAAATAAATGCTTCTCGCATTGTGTGTTTTAATCAAGTAAAAAAAAAAAAAAATATATATATATATATATATATGTGTGTGTGTGTGTGTGTGTGTGTGTGTGTGTGTGTGTGTGTGTGTGTGTGTGTGTGTGTGTGCCTGCAAGCATAAACATATATGTATGTATCATATGTATGTATGCATCTCTCTCATAAGTATTGGCTAACAATTTCTCTGCCATTAAATCA
This sequence comes from Conus canariensis, assembly GCA_033310375.1. Taxonomy (NCBI): domain Eukaryota; kingdom Metazoa; phylum Mollusca; class Gastropoda; order Neogastropoda; family Conidae; genus Conus; species Conus canariensis. Next base: position 49,343,476 of record CM065716.1, on the reverse strand, counting down.
ATGACTTGACAAAGGTTAGGGGAAAAAGTGTGTGTGCTTTTTTCTCGAGGGTGTGAAGGAAAGAAGAGGGAACGAAAAATTTGGACGTTAGATTAAAGATATAAAATCCCTCACAGGACCATAGCAGTCTATCTGAAAAGAGAACCATTCACGTCGCCTACTCACAGGCATTTTGTCCGCTGATTTGGACTCGTTAGTGAGATACACCGATTGTGTAAGTGCTCTCTTGGCATCAAACAGAGATATACCACAGTCCATAATTCTGTAGTATTCTCACCACCAAGGGTTCAAACACAGAATCCAACAGTTTCCCAATGTAGCTCGTGAAGGTAGAAAAGTAAAACGAGAAGAAAGCGCTGAAAGAAGATCAGTTCTTGAAAAACCAAAACCATGATGTAAAAAGAATTAAAGGTGGGGGGATATATTTAAGCCAATGCTTGAAGATCCATTTAAGGATACAAGAATGGTCAAAAGGTGTCAACAGTCAGTGTAGTCAGCGCTCGTGTTTAATAAGCAAGCTTTGTCAGTCACATAGGTGCTAACAGCAGCTAAGAATTGTTCAGAATAGCCTTTACATGGATCTCCTAAGACCTGAAATCACCCACTGAATGACCGAACAACAATATGTTTAACAATTTAGTGGTGGGGCAAAACAAGTGCAGTCTAACATTTCATCTGTCATTATTGTAATGACCTGGCAAGATTGCTTTTAAAAAGTTGGGTGTGTGGGATGTGAAAGAAGATAAATGGGAATGAAAACTCATTGCGTCAGATTGTAGGCTGAATATATAATCCTTTTAGTAATCAGTAGAAAGCCTGGTGGTCCACTGAAAGTAGATCCACTCATATCGCCTGCTCAGAGGCCTTTCGTCCGTTGATTCGGACTCATCAGTGAGACACGGTTGATTATATATAGATCGTTACAGAACTCACAGGGATGTTGATCTAATAAGGCCGTTTTCTTGAATGAAGAAAGAAAGCAAGTTACGTTTTGTTTTATGCCGTCCTATTCAGTATGACTTAAGGACACAGTACGCCTATATACTGTTAAAATTCATCAGGGGCCGAATCAGTTTGGATTTGCCTTGCTTATGACATATTCGCATACATAATCAGTCAGAAAACTTTTTCAATTTAATTCTGCACAGTGTTTGAGCTGCGTTCAGTTCTCGTGTCTTAGAACTACGGTTAAAGTATGGTATGGCCACCAGAGTGGACACAGGTTTGTTAGCTGCATCCCATCAGGAAGGTCAATGGCCTGAACATGATGAAACTCCTCGTCATGACTACTGTTCTTGTCTCCTAAAGCTTGGCTTTTAAGTAAGAGCGTCGAGTGCATTGAGTGTGTGTGTGTGTGTGTGTGTGTGTGTGTGTGTGTGTGTGTGTGTGTGTGTGTGTGTGTGATAATGTTGAAAAACGACTAGGTCAAACACTTGCTTGGTATGTCATTTCAATTTTTCTTAAACTAAGTTTTTATTTCCTACATTTCAAAACACTTGAAAGTTGACTGATAAAGTAATTCTTTTAACGGTAACACAGGAGATCTGGATTAATTTGATATATAATTTGCGTTTGTTTCGTTGAAGAAAAGAATAAGGAGTGGAAAGGGGAGAGGAGTGGAAACTATTTCAAATCCACCAGTAGAAACGAACCAACAAAAGCAACAACCAAGCAACCAACGGGAAAAAAAAACCAACAAAACAAAACAAAAACAACAAGAAAAACAAACACTGTCCCCATCGTCACGGCATCAAGATGACACGCGTCTCCGTCAGTTTGTCACCGTTCTTCTCTGTCAGGATAAAACACGGCAAAACATTTCTATTCTGCTTATGGCCGGAGAGCCGACTGTAATGACAGGTTTCCTCAGCACACCTAAGGGCCGTGCACCTAATCCCCAAACACACTTTCTATCTCAGTCGCGAATCTTTACCGAAGCACCTCTCACCAGTGCTTTCTCCCCCGTCCTTTGCATGGGCAAGTCCCGCCACGGCGTCTGTAGCGCCACAGCGTTAAGGCCGACTCTGCAGGCTATCCAGTCATTAACCTGCCAGCGTTTATAACCCCGAACAATCTCTTGTCATGATGTCCTCATGATGGGATGATTGGGAGTTCGCTCCCTTCTCTTTCGAAAGAAGGCCAATGACAAACAGCCTTGCAAATGGCGGTCTTGGAAATGCCAGGATGTGTGTGTGTGTGTGTGTGTGTGTGTGTGTTTTCTTATTTCACGCAGAGATTAGACGTACACTCTGCGACCACCCACCAAGTCGCCGAAATGCATGGATAGGCCTGCAAAGCCAGGAGACGAGATGGGTGGGAGTGTTGAGTGGGCAACTGGCAGTGTTCGCTGTTATGTGAAGTGTCTTAAACTAGTTAACTTCTTACTGGCTTCAACGAATGCGTACGAACCGAAGTGCCAAGAGTGGAGACACCAGTACAGTGTCGAAAGGATTACTCTCTCTCTCTCTTCTCTCTCTCTCCTCACACAACACATACACACACACACGCGCGCGCGCGCGCGCGCGCACACACACACACAACACACGTCACGCACACTTGACATGTCTTGACAATAATGTCATCTAGTGTTCAACAGAGAGAGAGGAGAGAGAGAGAGAGAGAGAGAGAGAGAGAGACCTCCCCGAGCAGCTGTTGCCTGATTTAAGAAAAACGAAGATTTTTGCGGTGCCCTATTTCTCCCTCAAGGTGCGAAAAATTAGACTTAACTGTAAATGGGTGTGTATAAAAAAAAAAGTGAAATTTTAAGTTTATCACGATTTACATATCTATCTCGTACACATGTATTATGCATGAAAGGGAGGTAACAATACTTCATTCATAAAGACCATTGGCTCTCCCGAAAGGGATACATATACAAAATGCACTGTAAAGTGTTACTTACAAAATTACATTTCACAAAGAGTATGTACACGACAGGACACAACCGAAATGCTTTACATGAGTAAAAGGATATATTTTTCATGATCTTTCTACTTTGGCTGCGAAATGCATACTTTATCCAAACTGGTTACGATCGTTCTAACCCTTTGATAGTTTATACCATTTTCTGAAATCAATGATCAAAGCGCAACACAAAACAAAATGCTTCTCATCTTCACTTCCTTTTTTTTTTTTGGGGGGGGGGGGGGGGGGGGGGGGAGAGTGGGGGGAGGGGGGGCAGATCAAATCCATCTTAGTATATCTCTTGTAACGATGAAAATGAATAGTAATATCTAGAATACAACAACTAAACCCTGCCAAAATGAGTTTGCAAATATTTGTCTTAACTCAGTTTCAGACACGTGTTGACTTCGAGTATTGTGCAAAATGTCCTATAGACACCAAGTCTTTCGCCGTTGTTAACGGTGAAATTCCAGTCTAACCGTATACATGAAATCGGTCATGAAATTAATCATAACATAAAAAGCGTTTGACATTTTGAACTCCATAGTTTGTCCACACACGTCTACAACGAATTCATGCAACTTGTGGCGAATATTTGACACCAAGTTTCTTTTGTCTCACGAATCTGAATCAAGATTGTGTGCGTGCTAGAGAGAACCTGATTCAGTTGCATTTGTGCTACGAATATGTTTTAAGGCTAACTGGCCAGGTTTTGATACCTTTAGGTCGAATACATGATAGACGTTAAAGTATGTGAAGTTATTAAATCAAAGAAGGAACTTTATGAAACTGAAAGTGAAAACAGGTATACTAAAGATTACATCCA
>CM065716.1:49302246-49334746 GCA_033310375.1 Conus canariensis | reverse complement strand
TGTGATCTGTCTTGGTTGGTGATGACATAAGCTTTTAAAACGTTTCAGTCTCTGGTTCTTGTCCGCTGGCTGGGATCTCTGTCTCAAGTAGCTATCATGCTGATCGTCTTCAGCCTTTTTTCCTCCTGCACTGATTTACATGCAGTATCTGCCGAGAAATCGGACAAGTGCGCAATATTGCGCCGCCGTGGCAATTTTTGTAGATCTCTTGTCCTGGCCAGAATAGTCTTTTTTTTTTTGAACATTTGATCTCTTCAGTATACCTTACCGTAGGTTTGAAAGCTAGAACTATGGGCCACTGGTACAAAAGTAGGTTGTGTCCCGTGCTGTTTGTCATCTGTTTTTTTTTTTTCCTTTTCCTTTTTTGCTGTTTGTTTTCAAGTACTCTTTCAGGACAGATAAAAGCGGCAACGGCCAGGAATTACCACGACTATCCCAGTTTCTTTGCCCCAGTTTTGCACTGGAAGATAATTACAGTACAGGAGTCTTACGAGATCATACGTGTGTGTGTGTGTTGGGGGGGGGGGGGGGGGGGGGGGGGTGGAGACACGCGCACGTGTATGTACATGCGTATGTATGTTTGTGCGTGTGTATATGTGCAGCAAATCGATTTCTCTCCAAACTTTTGTGTGAGCGTGCGTGTGGGTTCGTTCACAGCTCTCTCTCTCTCTCTCTCTCTCTCTCTCTCTCTCTCTCTCTTGTGTGTGTGTGTGTGTGTGTGTGTGTGTGTGTGTGTGTGTGTGTGAGTGAGTGAGTGAGTGTGTGTGTGTGTGTGTGTGTGTGTGGTGTGTGTGTGTGTGTGTGTGTGTGTGTGTGTGTGTGTGTGTGTGTGTGTGTGTGTGTGTGTGTGTGTGTGTGTGTGTGTAAGCGATTCGATTTCTCTCAACATCGATGCTGGGCCTTGCAGCAGGAACCAGTGGATACGTAACTGACGATCGGTTTAAAAGTTCAATTGATTTTACCTTGATCAGCTTCGAGCCACAAGTTAAACTTTTTTTTTTTTATATATATAGGGCAGTTTGTCTGGAGGAAAAAAACAACACATTCCTGTCTGAGGTTTAGCAGATACAGAACAAAATGAATAAGATATACAAATCTCTCTCTCTCTCTCTCTCTCTCTCTCTCTCTCTCTCTCTCTCTCTCTCTCTCTCTCTCTCTCTCTCTGAGTAATCTCGGCATGAAACTAATCAAACGAAAAGATTCACTTTTATTTCAGTTTTGATCACTGATGACACCTAAGCCTGAAAAATAACTTAGGCGTTATTTGGCTCTGTATTTGCATGCATCTTTTTAAATTTATTTATTTATTTATTTTTTTGCCTGAGGGAAACGGTTGTATTTTGCAGAATCAAATTCAGAATAGGGAGTAAATGCAGATTTTAAACGCATCACTTTTGATACATAATTTACTGTAATATGCAAGACCGTCGGAGCTAAGCTGAGTGTTTTGTGACGTCATATTCATCATACTTATTTGTACTCGACATCTTTTAGGCATTTCCGTTGGTCAGTAAAGTTTTTGAAGGTGATTATATCTCATGCTTTTTTAATGTTAGTAGGTAATTTATATCATAATGTTACTCTTTCTTGTTCCATCACAGTTTAATGATTTGATAAAGTATTATACATCAAAGTCATTAGCATGGGTGAAAATCTTAAAGATTTGCTCTTGGCAGTTGCTATGTGAAAAACTTTTGAATCCGTTGCACTAATACTGTTGTCTTCTTTGCACTTTTGCAGTTGAGACAGGTCACTTATCTTTCTAAAATCTTTTAATGTGGATACCAAATAGTATTACCGTGCTCCTCATGAGCTCTTACTAGTTCCTTGTATAAATGCAGAGATGTATTCTCCTTAATGAACAAAAAGATCCTTGTATAATTTCAGGCGTCATATTCGATTTGTTGACTGCATTATAAACATGATGATCAAACGTGAAGTCTTTATAAAAAAAAATTACCCGTAAATCATTCTCTTCCGTGTGTTTTATATTTACGATATTCACAACTTGAGCCATCATGACATGGTATTCATAGGGATTTTCTTCTCTGTGTACATAGATTTACACTTGGAAGCATTGATATACAAAATCCAGATTTTGTTACAAAGGACCAATATGCATATTGCCAGGAACTCGCACTTAAAAAAAAAACTATTAAACTTTGTTACAAACACGTAATTTTGAATAAGCGGAACTTAGAAAGAGAGGGGGTTAGTTACCGCCAAAAACATTGACAAACACAGTACAGGACAAGACACAATGCATTTCGACCTCTTCGGTCTTCTTCAGGCAAAAACAAATAAATGGATTAATTATTATCTATATATTTATTTGTTTTTACCTGAAGAAGACCCAAGAAGTCGAAATGAGTTGTGTCTTGTCCTGCACTTTGTTTGTCAATGTCCTTGGCGGTAACTAATCCCCTCTCTTTCTAAGTTTTGCTTCATTTTCCGCCCTCAGTTACTCCGTTTTGAAAAACTTGAATAAACGGGCTAACTTTTCTACCGTAAGTTAAGGTTACGAAGGTGTGGAGAAAACAAAAAGAGTGTCCTTTACAATAAATAAGTTTGGTAACTTGTGATTCCCTTTCATATCAACATCATTGAAGTTACGATATTTATTAAGGTTCGTCGTCAGAGTGCCCTGCTTTATTATTGCTCCGGATTAGAAGATAAGGCCAATCTGGACCATACATCCAAACACTAAGAAAACATACTTCTCTAGGATGCTGGTGACTGATAGCCTGCAGATCCCAACATTAAAAAGATCCATAGCTTTTACGCATCTGGTGTGTTTTTGACTGATGTAATGCTCGTTCCAATACAGAGTGAACATGCTTTCAAAGGTCGTTTGTCACTGACGTCACACACTCCTGATACTCAGGGGACATTGCTTTCAGTCAGTCATTCCCCTGACCGCTGGGGTCGTTGGGGGGACGTGATGAGGCAGCCGCCGTTTCTCTCCAGGCTCTTCTGTTGGTGGCTGTCGTGAGATCTGGCATGGTCATTTTGGTCCAGTCTTTTACATTTTCGGACCAGCTCTTTCTCTGCCGTTCTCGTCTGCGCCCTCCTTCAACGGTCCTTGAAGGATGGTTTTGGAGAGGGTGTTGTGACGAATGACGTGGCCAAACCATGCCATCTTCCGTCGTTTGACGGTTGCCAGAAGTGGTTCGTGGGGCACAACTAGGTTAAGGACCAGGTTTCGCACATAATCATTGGTCTTGTGTTCTTTGTAGGAGATGCAGAGTAGTTTCCTTAGGCACCTGGTTTCAAACGCCTGGATTCTTCTTTCTGTTTCGGTCATCGGTGTCCATGTCTCGCAACCAGGTAACAGGATGGAGACCACTAGTGACTTGTAGAGCCGGAATTTTGTGTGGAATTTGATGTTGCTCTTCCACACTCTGTTCAGTCTGGGCATCGCTGCTGATGCTGAGTTGATCCTGATTCGGATTTCTGCTGTGCAGGTGCCATCTTTGGATAGGGTTGCTCCCAAGTACCTGAAGCTGGTCACTTCTTCCAGGGGCTCACCATTTATGGTTACGTTGGCACTGCTGTTAGTCGTGCTGTTGACCATGACCTTTGACTTCTCTGTGCTGACCTCCATGCCGTAGGCACTTGCTCTTGTGACAAGTCTGTTTGCAAGATCCTGGAACTCGGTGTTGCTGCCCCCCATGAGGTCGATATCGTCTGCGAAACGAAGGTTGCAGACCGGCCTGCCACCAATGCTGATGGAGGTGTGATGTTCTTCGAGGGTCTCTTGCATGATTCTCTCCAGAAAGATGTTCAAAAGGACTGGAGATAGTAGGCACCCTTGCCTGACTCCGACTGTGGTCGGGAAGAACTGGCCCAGCTGGCTATTGAGAAGTACTGTGCTGCTGGAGTGTTCGTAGAGGGCCTGGATGACTTGGACAAGCCTCTCATCAATGTTGAAGTCTCTGAGAACCTGCCATAGGCCGTTGTGCCACACCCGGTCGAATGCCTTCTTGACGTCGATGAAGTAACTGAACGCTATCAAGTATATCCATACACTCACTATACACAGCTTTTGTAACATGTCAACAACTGATCTGAAGTCCATCCCAACACTCAGTGAGCTTTTAAGAAATGCCAGTGACTGATGTCATGTCCATCCCAACACTTAAGGAACAAGGCTTTCATGGGATGTTTGTGACAGATATAATGTATACCCAACACTCAGTGAACAAAGTTTTCATAAAATGTCTTGGACTTACGTCATGTACATCCCATCAATCAGTGCTGCTTTTACCGGACGTTTCCCACTCATCTGTACATCCCAATACTGCATAGATGTAGCTTTTATAGGATGCTTGTGACTGATATCATGTACGTTCCAACACACACACACACACACACACACACACACACACACACACACACACACACACACACACACATACACACACACACACACACACACACACACACACACACACACACACACACACACACACACACAGGCGCACGCACGCAAACACATATACACACAGACACACGCACACTCGCACACGCACACACGCACACACATACACTTGCACACGCAGACACTCACACACACACACACACACACACACACACACACAACACACACACACACACACACACACCTACCTACACACACACACACACACACACACACACACACACACACACACACACACACACACACACACACAATGGGCGCGCGCGCGCGCATATTCGTTTTGACTGTTGTACTCTCTGCCAGACATAGATTTAAAAGAGGAGAGAAAGTAAACTTAGTATGGTGTTAATAGAACCGAGACTTGCGCGCAGGATGTAATCAAAAACACGAAAGTAAAAGCTAGATAAGCCAAAATTGAACGAGTGAAGGATTTAACTTTAGAAAAAAAAAGAGAAACGAGTAAATAGATGATTTGATAGACAAATGAATAGATAATGCTCGTAGTACAATGAGAGATGGGTTTTGAGGTTCTGGGTAGGATACAGATCATTTTCAGCGTCAGTATAATGATTAAGAAGGAATGGTACCATAACGATTATCGTTTGCAGGTGGGTTGGAAAGCTGTAGTCTGAACAGACCACCAAACGGCGTGAATGAATGGGTAGGGTTCACTAGTCCGAGGGTTCACTAGTCCGAGGGTTCACTAGTCCGAGGGTTCACTAGTCCGAGGGTTGGGTTCACTAGTCCGAGGGTTCACTAACCCTAACCATAATCCTAACCCTAACCCTAACCCTCGGACTAGTGAACCCTCGGACTAGTAAACCCTCGGACTAGTGGGACGTTCAAGGGTAGGGTTCACTAGTCCGAGGGTTCACTAACCCTAACCCTAACCTTCAGACTAGTGAACCCTCGGACTAGTGAACCCTCGGACTAGTGGGACGTTCCCGAATGAATGCCCCCGTCCACACACATGCCCGGTCGTTCATCGTGAAGTTTCAGCTCAAAGTTTCCTGAGTCGGACAAACCATTTTCAACTGATGTGCTCGGCAGACTTTCTCCGATAGGACGTTTGACGCCTCTTTCTCTCCCAGTGTAAAAGCAAAACACAATAATGAGTTTTCCAGTGTTCGATATCCTTCTCGCTTAATTAGATGCGACAGTGCAGTTTAAAAAGATAATTTTGATATCAAGATATCAGTAGGCCAGCATTCTTTACTTAGTTAACATTTGGAATAAACTTTTAGGGTTACTTCTTTCCAATTCAAATTTGAGCAAGATCTTGCGTCTAAAAATCCACCATACAAATAATCGTGCAGACACACCCTTCTGATTTCCCTTCCCCCCCCCCCCCCCCCCCCGAAATCAGTAGGTCAAAATGCGATACGTCCACTACCCTTTTTCTTTCTTCCTTTTTTTCTGTCTTTTTTCTGTTGTTTTTTTTTTTTCCAATTTTTGCGACGACAGGTTGGCTCACGATGGACGTGTGACCAAGACAGGTGGTGGGGATGTGCTGGCTATATGTAGAGGCGTCGTGATTGCTGAAAAGCTGTTTGGGAGACGTAACTGACGCTGTCCCTAGCTTGACGGGTAAGAACACAGATCTGTCTCTGTCTCAGATAACACAGCTGTCAAGAACAAACTCACTGGTTCTTTTAATGATACGTAGTGTTTGGCCGTTGGTTAATGTTACTGTGAGCTCGGAGCCACAGAAAATGTCAACTACTGGCCAAAACATATAGTTTAATTTGACAAAAATATGGTTCCTGTCACGTATTTTTAGAGATAAATGCCTACATTGAAACAGAGTTTACTCTAACATTGAACTTGTTCTTTTTCAGCATTGAACACACACACACACACACACACACACACACACACACACACACACACACACACACACACACACACACACACATTTACATACATAATTATGTATGAAAAAACAATATATATATATATATATATATACACATGGATGAACTACTCGATCTTGTTATTTTAACTGCAAAGTATTATGTAGATAAGCGCAGAATTCGCAAACAAAAGGTTGAGAATCGATATTCATAAATGGAATGATTCAGAAATCATATTCAAAAGAATGCATAATCTGGAAAAATATGTAAATAAACTTACCAGAATAGGGAATGAAGGATGTGATGACGATGATGATTATGCCGCTAGCTGCTGTATTCATATGTAATACATTGCTGTCGTTGTAGAAGGAATTACTGGTAATAAACTGATTGTTTCCATGAAGCATTACGTAACTAACGGAATTGAATTTGGTACTGTTTGTTGTGAATTTTTCTGTAAATCATGTTTTCATTTATCAACTTGTACTTTGCTCATGTGGATAGAAGGTGCAGTTGGTTGCTGAAAAGAAATACGATGTACAACGAATCGTGGAAGGAAGTCTCATTCTTTTAAATTAACTCTTTTGACATCGTCCATTTGTCAGGATAGACAAAGGTGTGAATGTTTGTTGGAGGAGAGAGGAAGAGGCAGAAGGGGAGGAGGAGAAAAGGGAAAAAATGGTTTAACAGTATTGTTACTGATCGAAGTTGAGATGTAATTTGTTTGAAACTGAATTTGTTTGAAAGCAAATAACGTGCTCAGGATAAAGACATTAAAATGAACTCTACAAAAAAGGTTCCTCTATCATTTCAAAAGTGACCATGAACACGAACGTGTAACAAATGGAATCTGAGTGCTCGTTCTTTGTAATAAACGCATATAATAGACATAATTTATCTTACTCATAACATAACACAGCCAGAACCATTCCGAAAGTGATCGTGTGAGGTGACGAGGAAAAAAAGAGAGGCTATACGTTACTGGAAGCACAGTCGGTTAGCATGCGTGTTCGACATGGAGGTGACTAATTAAACCATTATTTTGACGTAGAATGTTTCATTGTTCAAATCACTCTGTAGACTTCTGTAAAAACGATTGAGGAAAATCATGAGTGCGTGCAAAATTATTTTCCTGAGGGTCAAGTTTATAAGACAAATGTGACTGACATCGAATCTAGCTGTTTTAATCAATGGCCTGTTTGTTGTGGTTGTTGTTTTGCTGTTTTTGCTGTCGTCTCTCCTCCACACGGGTGCACCTGTAGCTGACGTGACTTTCGGTACAGCTCACGATGCTGCGACTGGCCATCTCCCTGTGTTTGCTGGCCGTGGGGGCCCTGGGCTGGATAAACAGCTGGGACAAGCCCTTCACATTCCAGTGTGACGCCAACAAGTTCCTCTCACACATCAACAGCGTTCACGACAACCACAAGGAGGACCGCAGATGGGACTTCGGCTGCTCGCCGTTGCCCTTGTCCGAGGTCACTGTCCAGAACTGTCATGGACCAGTGAGTGACCACTTGACCGAAATGAATCGTTAACCCACAGCGGAGATCAGTCCAGGCTCCAGGAGGGATGTTATCAATTCTTTAGTTTTGCCTAGCTGTGTGGTTGTACCCTCCCCCTCCACTTCACTTTCTCCAGCCCCCCTCCCCCCCCCCCCCTGCCCAATGAAAAGTTTGAAACTATGCTGCTAAAACTGAAACGTTTGAGACTATGCTGTTGCGCAAACAGTAGAGATAAATCTGTGTCTGTTGTTGTTGAGTGTAATAAGTATGGGGTAAAAAAACTGCCAGTTCTTTGCCTTTGTTCCTGTCTGCCCACGCCAGGAGAAAGGGGTGGTATATGGACAGGATTGGAATTTCCTTTTCTGGGGAAGTTTCTATGTTTGTTCTTTGTGTCTTTAATGCATATGTATTCACAGACGCATTGGCTTAGTCTATGCACCTTTGTCTCTCTATGGAAAAAGGTACTTGCCGTGTTTTTCTTCTGCTTCTTTAACTTTGTTTTACAATTCCTTTAATTTTTTACCTGTATAATTATCATTATTGTTATCATTATCATTAACATTATATCATTGTTATTATTATTATTATTGTTATTATTATTACTATTGTTATTATTATTATTATCGTTATATTATCATTATTATTATTGTTGTTGTTGTTGAGGTTGTTTTTGTTGTTGTCGTTGTTCTTTGTCTTTTCCTAGTTAATTTCATTTTACATTTTCCTCCAAAATTTGGGATATTAGAATTATTGTTGTCATCATTATCATCAATATTATTACTGAATGTAGAGACAAGTGGTCAACCGTTCGAATTTTTTATCTTTCACTCAGACATAGTCTGCGAAGCCAATGATTATCTATGATTCCATACACTGGTGTGTCTTTCTGACAAGAAAAGAGTGAAGGAAATCATCGTAAACTTTTACATGATTGTTTTTGGTGTTTGCGTTTTCAAGCGTTTAAGCGTTGAAGTTTTAGGATTTAAAACTACTCAAATATAGGAGTTTAAAGTCCTCTATCGATTTCATGTAATAAAAAATGCTTGTACCGAAGCATTGTTTGAGAGATGAGATAATTTCAATTTTTTGAGAGAACCCTTACGTGAATTGCTGGGGTTTACAGAATCTGGTATATCAGTATGTGTGAATGCAATACAGAGGTGAAAAAGACGAAGTTTAAAGACCCAGTTTTTCATTCAATATCCTTCTGTTTAAAATCAACATAACTTTCAATACAAATCAGACAAATGTTGCTTTTAGGTGCTGGAGGTAAGAAAAGAAATTGTTTCTACTTACATACCTCACTTATGTTTTTCCATGTACCTGTGATTAACGTCCTGTGACTGTGCACACAGTGATCGTGCTTCTTATTCTGTACGGCTTAAACAGGATACACTAGTTTGTTTTCATTTGTTTTCCTTTTCTTTACCTTTGTCAAGACTATGTCAACGAATACGACCGGCCGGAAACCTTCCAGTGCCCGTATGAAGAGTTCATCGCCGGCATGGCAAGCGAACACGACAATCACCATGAAGACAGGCGATTCAAGTTCTATTGCTGTGAAGCAGCAGGTTATATTGTCGCTCTTTCTTCTTTTCTCTTCGTTTCTTTCTCTCTCTTCTCTCTCTCTCTCTCTCTCTCTCTCTCTCTCTCTCTCTCTCTCTCTCTCTCTCTCTCTCTCTCTCTTTTTGTTGAAAGCGTTCAAGAGGATTTTTATGAAAAAGTTATGTACATATTTTTTTCTTTGTCTTTTTTCTATTTTTCCCTGTGTTTGCAACACACACACACACACACACACACACACACACACACACACACACACACACACACACACACACACTCACACACACATACACATGCGTGCGCGTGCGCCACACACACACACACGCACACATGCACCCCCCTCCCCCTCACCCACACACACGCACGCACGCACGCACGCACGCACGCACGCGCGCGCACACACACACACCACACACACACACACACACACACACACACACACACAACACACACAAGTAAAGATTATTTGATACAACAAAACGAACATGTGAATTTCCTACTAATAATTCTTTTTCACACTTCATAAACCGAACACTGAGAACGAACAATACTCAACAAGTGTCCGCCGATAGAAAAAGATCTGTGGGCTTGTGTGAACATGCTCCTCAAGCATGCATGTGCGCGCGTGTGCGTATATATAACAGCGTGTGTGTGTGTGTGTGTGTGTGTGTGTGTGTGTGTGTGGGGTTGTGTGTGTGTGTGTGTGTGTGTGTGTGTTGTGTGGTGTTACATGTGTGTGTGTGTGTGTGTGTGTGTGTGTGTGTGTGTGTGTGTGTGTGTGTGTGTTGGTGTGTGTTGTGATAGATTATTTCAGGGGAATGAATGTTCAGAAGATGACACAGGCATTACTTATCAACACTACTACTACCACTATTGCTACTACTATTACTTCTCCTTCTACTACTACTACTACTACTACTACTACTACTACTACTACTACTACTACTACTACTACTATCAGTTGTAATAACAATAATACACATAACAGCAACAATGCTAATATCAGTGATAACAATGATGATGACTGAGGTGAAAATAAAGAAAATATTGGTATGAAAGTAATAGCAACTGGGATCAAAGTGCTAATAAAAAGATAGTGATAAAATGATGATGATGACGATGATGATGATGATATGATGATGATGATGATGATGATGATGATGATGAGATGATGATGACGACGATGATGATGATGATGACGACGAGACTGTGGTGATGATGATGATAACAATAATAATTAAAATGATATCAAAGGAAAAGACGTGTATGAATAAAATATAAAGCATATTGCGTACAAATAAAGGTAAGATAATCAATGAATGGACAAGCATACTACAACTGTTTACGCTCCTCCCCTTCCCTCAACCATAGCACGTGGAACACTTGTTGCACGCAACCACGCAGGCTGTATGTACCATTGTCTTCCTGGATCGTTTGGTCATTTTGTTTCTCTGTGTATCCCTAGCCAGACTTATCTTCGGCAGCTGAGCCGTCATTGTATTCCTCAACGTCTTTTTTTGACCGATTTTTTTCCCACGTGCATCTGATTGTCTGCCATGGTTTTGCCCTCTGGTTGTTCTTGAGTGTATAATAAGCTGTGCCGCGACGGCACTTTTCAACGCAAAGAATAACACGTTTTTGTACTCTCCACTTTGTCTTAGTCACCAAAAGTTTGTAATATCCCATCTGTATGTTTGGTTGCATTGGTCATATTAACATACGGATCTTTTGTTGGTTTAAAAAGTATGATCAGCAGTGGCACTGTACACTTGTTTCCCAGACATGCGGCCTGTACCAGGACATCATTAATCACCTTTTTTTGTATACAGGTGACAAGGACACATGCAGGCCTTGCACACACTACAACCTACCATCGTTTAATTGCTAGTTCAGAAGAACCCTAGTTCCAATGCCCCGTGTTCACTGTGCAGGGGCAATGATGCACGCGTGTTACTACACTGACTGGGCCAACGATTGGGATCGAATCCTGGACTTTGTTGTTCCCAGTAACAAGGTGCTGAGGGGCATCAACAGCTATCATGACAACCACAAGGAGTAAGTATATGGATGAAAACCACGATGGTTTAGTGAACAGCTGTGAAGGGTCCACGACATCAAGGGAGTGAGTGTTGTGGGAAGGGACGAGAGACTGGTGTTTCGTAGACAGAAAAAACGAATATTAAAAAAAAAAACTTAGAAAAAAAGATTGGTTAAGTTGATCTGGAAACAAGTTAAAAAATCTGTTTTAGCCTAAATTTATTCCAAAATGACAAAGTTGCGATTTTGAGGAAGATAGAAGGGAAAAAGACCCTTCATTTGTGAGGGTTCTCTTAAGTCTTCGTTTTCATCCTAAAGGGAGTTTACCTCAGCAGCAAGCAGTAGGAGTTATCCTTTGCACGAAGAATTCGTTTCTGCCGACACCCGTTTATCGACAGCAAAACCCCCGACGTCTCTTTCTACCAAGAAGAGAACGTTACCATTTTTGTTGCACGAAGCTAGAAAAAATAACGATTGAAAATAATTAGAAATTGTTTTCCTTTTGATTTGTTGTGTAACAAGAATGTATATAAGTATTATACATTAATTATTATTATATAAGACAATCTATCTTATTTCTAACAAAAATGAAATGGATTTTAAACGAAAAGAAGCTGAATTTGAGTTGGAGTGTTCAAACTTCCCGTTTTTCCCGTCTCTTTTATTCATAAGGATCAAACACATGCTGGGCAGCGTGATTCGCTGAATGATCTAAACTTCGTTGCCATTGGTACATAGAGCTATTGTAATTCACCTGTCGCGCCTGACGGACAGGTGTGCTCTCCTCATTTGCAAAGTATGAACGTTCAGGAGAACGGAATGGCTTTTACCGTCATAAATTTTGTTATTGAGAGTATAGCGCATAGAGTCTGTTAGAGCCCAAGCTCTAAAACGTTTACGATCCAGGCTCTCGTTTACACAACAGGCTGCCTACCTGGGGTACAGCGCACCGAAGAGCTGCCGGCTGGCGCTAATCAATTGTTTCCCGTGTCATTGTCCGTCGAAAATCAGCTAGTTTTTCATTTATTCCTGTGACCTTTCATGCAGCATGCATTGTATCTTATATGTGTCATCCATACCAACGGCCTAACTGTCCTGCTCCAAAAGCTGATACAGAGAGTTTACAGATGAGCAAGATGTTACGCGAGCATTGACACATGGAACTTTGGTTTTTAATCTCATTTGAAGGAGTTTACGAAAATGAAGTCAGAACAAATATGAAATTCCGGGGAAATCCCCCTGTTCCAAAACGGGCCAATGATCCCAGGATCAAGAGCTCAGCACTTCACCAACTGAGCTGTTTCAGGCCCCCACACAAATTTGACCGCTCTAAAGGGAAAAGATGTGTATTGATATTTTTTTGGACAGCTGTTCAGTTACGTTGCTCAGTGTGCTTTGAATTAATCATCCATGTCCCTGAAGGGTTTAAGGGAATCTAAGAATTAGAATTTTGAAATATGAAAACGAAAGAGGGAGAGGGGAAGGAAGGGACGGGGAAGAAGGTGGGTAACTGGTTGTCATGGGCTATATAAGGAATGAAAAAATCAGAAGTTGAAAAAAAAGAAAGGAGTGTGTTGTGTGTGTGTGTGTGTGTGTGTGTGTGTGTGTGTGTGTGTGTGTGTGTGTGTGTGTGTGTGTTTGGGGGGAGGGGGAGGGGGGCGAAAGACTGTAGAAAGAATCTGGTTCAGACTACAAATCCATTTGATCTTACTGACAATGATAACAGCCTGGTTTCTCATTTCCTTACTTTGTGCAGGAGTGACAGTGTCATAGATATTTAATCTCGCATATCTAGTCTACATGGCATGCATTTTGCCCTAGCAATTCTAAAATGTTTGTGTTTGCAGAGATCGTCGCTTCAAGTTCGAAGTCTGTGAAATGGTACATGCCTGAAATGGGACTGGACTTGATTCTGCTGGGAAACGCAAACCATTTGAAAACACACTGGTGTGGATGAAAAACATCAGCTATGTCGTGCCTTTTGTACGGCGAATTGATTGTAAGCCATCGGATGCAGATGTTAAGATTCCGGTTATGTCAAACAATCTATACCTAATCCTTTTTTGATTTTAATTGTCTCGTACGTAAAGCGACAGCTCCCAGCTTGAATGTTTTTTGTTTGTTTGTTTGTCTTTTTTTGTTTGTTTGTTTGTCTTTTTTTGTTTGTTTGTCGTACACTCGCATTTGTCAGTAATGTGATTCTGCTGTTTAACTACCCTGATGTGTGTGTGTGTGTGTGTGTGTGTGTGTGTGTGTGTGTGTGTGTGTGTGTGTGTGTGTGTAGTGTGCGTGCGTGCGTGCGTGCGTGCGTGCGTGCGTGTGGTGTGACGCTAGCGTTTTTCTCAGAAAGTGCAAATAGTGAAAAATACAGGCAGCATAGCAGATTTAACAATTGAAACCTTTGCAGACATCTTCATTGAGTCAAGTGACAAGGTAATATAACACATAACAAACAAAAACACTGCCAACAACATCCACAACAACAACAACGACAACAACAACATCTCTAATAACAATGGTAATAATAGTAATAATGATAATGATAATAATAATAATAACAAAATAATAATAATAAAACAACAACAACAACAATAATAATAATGATATATAATAATGATGATGATGATGATGATGATGATGACAAACGATATCAACAATAATAATCATAATAATAATAACAATATTGATAATAATAATGTGAAAAATAACAACAACAACAATAATCATAATGATAACAATGATAATAATGATGTTAACATTAATGATGATAACAACAACAACAACAATAATAATATTAAATATGAATATGATAATCATAACAATAGTAGCAATGATGATGATGATAACAATAATAACAATAATAATAATGATAATGATAATAATAATAATAATAATAATAATAATAACATAACTAGAATAACAATATTAATAATTCCAACAACAGCAACACTGCTGTTTCTTCTGCTACTTACACTACAACTACTACTGCTACCACTACTACTACTGCTACTACTACTACTGTGCATCTCATGTACTTACTCTGTCACCAGCCCTGAGCATTCACAATACTGCAGCCTTACACATGGTCTCAAGCTTGTAGGAACAAGGCTTGCATCATTTCTAGTTTCAAGCATCAAAAGATTTGCATTGGTGAGAACACGAACCCTTTCGCAAATGTAGGTCAGGGGTTATAGGTCACGGTCAAAACAGAGCATTCTAAAGAAAGGTTGCAAACCTAAAGAGACAAGTCTTGCAGTCTTGCGGAAAAAAAAATGCTTGGAGTAATGATTTAGAGAGTATCTGGTAATAGCAACAACAAATCAGTCCAAACGTTCGAAAGCCAAATCCTTCTTTGCTGCACTCAGAAAGGTCTCTGAGAAATTTAAGATATATTGCAGCTTTTTAAAATAACTTTTTTTTTCACGTTATAGCGTTCGAAGAAGGTACTCAACCCCTACACTCTTAAAGCAGTCCCTCCACCAAAAGAGAATCGCTTCCTATCTTGGACACTGCTTTAAATTGTTTGCGAACAATTTCTCTTCCACATTCTCTAGTTTTGAGCTTACAGATCTCAACATCTTCCGTGTCTCCTTCCACCCACCCCCTTCCCCCCGCTCCTCATTGCCAGTGGTCCTACCCTCACATCGTTCACCCCTCTCCTCCCCCCAAACACAGCTGTAAGCGGGTGTGTAATGTAGCAGCCAGCGTGTTACCAATGCTCAAGTTGTCATGGGGCTACTCACCAGAGGAAACACTGTGTTGCTGCCGAGTCACGTCGGTGGTGTTCAGTGGAGCGTGCTGTAACCCAACATATGCAGGACAAACGTAGTATGCTCCTTATTGTGAGTAAACTGTCATCCTCTGAACGGGGCAACCAGTCCATCCAAAGACAGTCCTTATAAACACGCCCATACCGACGATTTTAACACAAATTTGCCAGGGATATGGATACAGGGGGAGCATTGAAACTTAGATCACTTCGAAAGCAAGGTATAACCGCCCCAGATTAATACTTTTTTAAAATGACGATGAGTGAAAATGAGGATGAACGTTGATTATGCTGCATAGTTCAATTCTGGCCTACATGGGAGGGCTGCATTCACCGGACCTGTGAGATACAGATACCTGCAGTGTTGGTCAGAACAACTGAGCAATACTCTCAGAGGCACATTCACTGAATGAAAGAAACTTGACTGTATAGTTCCTGTCTACCCATTTGAGACCAACATGCTCTCCACTTTGGGCAGGAGACGGCTGGGACAGGAACATCATACATAAATCCCTCCGGTGGAGTCTGAACCCAGGACCTCCCTAGTCTTCGGGCCTGAGACTTTAACCACTGGGCCAGGCAACTGGTATGATCTAAGCATTTAATTATCAGCATATCATAATTGTTGAAACAGGTTTGTAAGACGTTGATGAAATGAAGTGTACGTGCGCGCGCACACTCACACACACACACACACACACACACACACACACACACACACACACACACACACACACACACCACACACACACACACACACACACACACTACACACACGCACGCGCGCACGCACGCGCGCACCACACACACACACACACACACACACACACACACACACACACACACACCACACCACACACACACACACACACACACACACACACACACACACACCCCTTCTTAAAACAGATTTTCTGAAAACGCCACGAAAGCTTGAACGCTATCTCCTCAAGTATGATACTTGCACACGAAAAGTCGAGGGAATTAAAGGAAGTTCCTGCGTGTATGCAAACCATCAGTGCATCAACACAGAAAGGATCAAAAACCAGCATTCCAAACCGTCTGTTAAAAGGGTCTGCTTCCAGACCAATATGCCATTCAGTAGCTCTTGCTCGGTTTTTACACAGCACATAACGCATGTTATGAATTACGTTCAGGGTTAACGTCTTGTCGTTCACAGCCACCGTAGGTGATAAGCCTCCTCAGAGGACAAGAAGAGGGGACATATCTAACTCTACATTAATACGTTATGATTGGTAGTGAAAGGTCCAGTTTTGACGTCGGGCATCACCGGGATTCGAACTGGCAACCATAGACTGAGAATTTCATGCTTTACCACTGAGCCTCCCTTGCAGTCCTATTGGAGTGTGCGGAGAGAGGGTCCTAAAGGAAGCCCGAGTGCTCTGCGTAGACTGACCAAGCTCTAATAGACAACTCGTTCGACACTATGGTAGATACCACAACCTGATCAAGCGCTACAGGACAACTCGTATGGCACTAAAGGACACCAGGTCCTGATCACACGCTAAAGGACAACTCGTCTGACGCTCTACCACACCAAAACTAACCAAAAGCTGAAGAAAAAAAAGTTGGTCTCACGCTTTAGTATAACAAAATGTGGCAGAACCGTGAAGAAAAACTGGTCTGGTGCTTTAACACATCAAAGTCTGGACAAACGTTGAGGGGCAGCTCGTCTGACGCTGTAGTTCACAATCACTTAAAAAAAAAAACCTCATCTGATGAGCTAGTACACTGAACACTGAAGAAAGTTCGTCTGACGCTGTAGTGTTCTTAAACAGTGTGCGTCTAATTCTGAAGGACAACTCCTATGACCACATAGTCATCCAAACCCTCAAGGAAAAGTACTCTTGTGCACAAAACACCAAGGCAGTCCCGTCTGATGCTTAAGTATGCCAAACAGTAAACCAAATACTAAAGGAAAACTTGTTCGACGGTATCGTAAACAAAACACCGAAGGAAAACTGATCTGACTGCAGAATGCCAGACCTTGAAAGAAACTCGTCTTTCGTTTTGAAACATCAAACACTGAAGAAAAACCCTGTTCACGTGCTATAGTACATCAAACATTAAATGAAAAGTGGTCTGACGCTGCAGTACTCCAAACACTGTTGGAAAACTCGTCTAACACTGCAGTATGCCCAAAATATTGAAGAAAAACTCCTCTAACTTTATAATACATCCAAAACTGACCAAAGGCTGAAAAAAATTCACCTCACTCTTTGATACACCAAAAACTGTTCGCATTGTCTGAGACTACATGACAGTACCGTTTCCAATCACATAATAACACTTGTTTTGGGATCGGTCAGAAAGCACCACGCTATGATCCTCTCTTTCATTCAAAATGAATACTGTTATGTGGTTTCCTGTCCAAAACATAGAATTCATGGTACATTAAAGCACACTGATGCTTCACATGATAATTTTATGTATGACAGACCAATGAACTCTGGTATCCTACAAAATTAAGTGATCCTTAGCAAACTAATGGTGTATATATCCTGGAGTCAACAAGGCTGGCGTCTTTTTTTTAAATTAAACAAGATATATATATATATATATATATATATATATTATAGAGAGAGAGAGAGAGAGAGAGAGAGAGAGAGAGATTGAGAGAGACAGAGAGAGAGAAGAGAGAGAGAGAGAGAGAGAGAGAGAGAGAGAGAGAGAGAGAGAAAGAGAGAGAAACAAAAAGTACAATTTTTTTGAGTCATGAAGAGCGCTGTGCCTTGCCAGTTATCCCACAGTTTGGAGAATGATAAAGGTGTCATAGTAGCATTTGCCATTACGTAACCACTCAACGGTTAAATTGTTACTGTTAACGGTCCTTATTAGTCCCTGAGCCAAGAGGTGAAACCCTCCCCCCTAGTGGGGAATTTTGCAGACAGTGATTTTTGTGTAGCTGGGGACATGCCATTTTGATTTCTGCTTGTTTGCCAGCTGAACTCTGCTGAGTGTGGCTGCAGCACTTGGTCAAAGTTACCATATCGAACAAAAACAACGCTCAGACCATCATATCAACAAGTTCATTTTCTCATCGTGATGGCCAATGGTGGCAGTAAAATTATGTGCTGCAGGCTTCATGAGTGTCCCTGTATTCTGAAAACACTTTATACTCTTCCAGATTGGACGATCTCGTATCTGTGGCCTGTTGTTTTGCAATGCGCGCTATCATTTTACGCAAAATTTGAAGGTTTCAACTTCCATACAAGAAAAATGACAATCACAAGTACTGTTTTTTGTGTATTTAATGTAAGAACAAAGTACCAAGATTATTTACAGCAACTTTCAAGATTCTAGAGCAATTCAGTAGATGATGATGACAGATATGCTACCCTACCCCCTAAATGAAAAAAAAAGTAATGAAAATAAATAAAAACGGCACAAACTACCCATGTAGTTTTGAATTACTAACAAAGTGTTTTCCGGCCGTCAGGTGTCGTTAAGCTTGTGCATTTGTCTCCACAGACAAACAGAACTGTTCTGTCCTGAAGTTTGCTGGCATACTTGTCTGTCTTCCATTCTTCAAGAAGGAAGCTTGTGAAGTTCACTTTGTTTTGGTCATTTGACAAGAACTTCTTCCAGTCTCTTGGAACGTTTGTAGAGCTCCCTTTGATCAGATGCACTGATGATGACGGCCCTCGCCTCTCTTTCCGATGCCTTGATAGAATCTGGGAGATAGGAATCTGTTACAAAGTCAACTCTGGGCTCCTTTGGAAGCTGGTCAAACAGACTTTCAGCAGCAAGTTCTCCAAATGAGGATGGAAGGGCTCTCTGAGCTTGGAACAAAGCATTTCCGTCAATGACATAGGTGTTGGTGGTACGACTTGGTTTTTCTGCAGATGGGACATCTCCTTCAAGAAAGTGTAGCAGCTTTGATTTGTCTGTATTCACAGGATATCCATCAGCTGTCGCCAGAGGCCAATGTACAGGGCCCAGTGGAAAGCACAAGACCCGCTCCAAGCTGATGTGCTCGACTGCAAGGAGAACAAGCTGACCAAAGACATTCCGGTCAGCTGTGATCTGCTTTGTCATCTTTGAAACCCCTGTGACTGTTGAAGACTTTGCAATGCTTGAGAAAGTCTTGAGATTGAGCTTCTTGATTGGAGCATTGAAGCTTGTTTTCTTCACCAGTCGCTCCTCAGTAAAGGCTCTGCAAGCCTTTTCTCCAGCTTCATCCGCATTCAGATCAGATGCGATGGTATTTGGCACCTACGGGTGTACCTGACGACAAACAGTAGAGAGTATTCTTGTCTTCAACTTCAAATGGGTTGATGAAGTTGAGGATTGCAGCAATGGCGTTGCAGGTGTCGTCTTCGCTGTCTGTGATCTGGGAAGGCCTCAGGTCCTTGTGAGAACCGTTGTCTTGGTTGTCCATGCCTGCCCGGTGAAGTGCTGCTTGGTGATAGGTGGCTCTTGCATGACGTGTAATGCACCATCTGTAGTAGGCTGCCCTGTTCCTGCTGAATCCCACAATACCACCAAATGACTTTGCATGACGATTGATTGTCTGTTCGATGGTGATGTCAACAGCTGCTCTTGATGATGGGACATCCGACCTGTTCACACTGAATCCATTGTTCCGCAACAGATCCTCAGCCCCAGGGTGTGTGGTTGGCAAATGCAGAATGGTGAGGAGATACAAGGCTGTGTACCTGGAATAGTTCTGATGATTATAGCTGAACAACAGTATGCATATCTTCTGAAGACTTTCAAGATGGAGATCCAGGTTGTTCTTTTGTTGCTCTCTGTAGCTGAAGCATCAACCACACTCTGTCTGTGTACTTCATCCAGAACTGGGGAGTTTTTCCCATTTCACCATTTCGAACTTTCTCTTTGAAGTCTGACAGGCGAGAGAACATCTTCTTACAGCTGTCATTTTGGAGTACCATCAAGATGTTTTCATTGCAGGGGTTTGGGGCCAGTTTCATCAGTAGAGCTTTTGCTTCTTCATCCAAACAGTCACCTTGTTCAGCCTCAAACTTCCAAAGCAGAAGACGCTCGAGTGCTTCTAGCATCACCTTGTGCACTCGCAAAGCCCTGTTGTAGTGTTTGCCGTCCATCACTTTTTGAATGGACCCACTGGCACAAACTCCAGACTAGACCAAGATCTCTTCAAAGCCACTGCCTCGCAGACTCTTTCCCAGAGCGCACATGCAAGCGCAGATGGTGTGAAATACGCCTAGACTTACAATCACATCGCTAGATTCTCTTTCGTTCTGCCAGATGATTGCATAGGCCTTTTTTGCAGCTGCAAGATCAAAAGTCAGAATAGTATACTGCTGGCCAACTTCTTCCAATACTTTCTTGGACAACCTGAGAATATGCAGCACTGTAGCATTGTCAGTTATGGGTGCAAAGACAGGAGCCATGTACTCTACTGTCGACTGTTGATTGTTGTCGTCCTTGTCACTGGTCGTCAGAGACACCCATCCTGCCCAAGGTGGCACAGTCTGTGGTCCTTCCTTCTCGAGTACTCCTAGGTAAATCCACAGCATGTCTGACTGCTGAGCTGTTGCTGATTCTGTGCTGCAAGTTCAGATATTGAAACTGGCAGGCGGGTTCAGCTTTATTCTTGGCAAAGCATGGCTCTGTGTCTAGTAGTTTGCAGGAGGCTGATCGCTGCTTTGTCCTTGGAAGGGATGGCTCAGGAGAAGCTGTTTCGCCTCCACTCTCTGACACTTCCTGGATTACTATTCCATGTGCAATGTGAGTTGTCCCTGATCCTGGTGGCGTTTCTTCCTTCAAGTCAAAGTTGTCCCAGCACAGGTGGGTGACTACATTCTTGTCAGGATGGATTGTTGGTGGCAACACTGAATCTTGATCACAAATGTTTTTACACATGGCCGTTTCCAGCTCAAGAAGGCAAGTGTATGATGCACAGTGACCGAAACGGTGGATCAGAGTGATGACTTCTGCACTGCCAGTCAGATGTCTCAGGGTCATGCCAAGGAGTGAATGCTTTGGCATCAGCCATTGTCCCCTGCAAGTAGCCTTACAGATGTCTTCTGCAAGAGACTTCACGATGCATTCTTTTGAAGAAGATGCATCCTGTGGTAGTTTTTTTCCTGTGACAACCAGCCCAAGAAAATCCTGCAGGCTCTGAGGTGGACAGATTGTATCACTGAGCAGGAAACTTGCTGATGGAGGCCATGGCATGGTAGAGGACTCAATGTGTGCAGTTTGGATCAGCCTGCATGGTACTAGTGCTGCCTCTTCCAGTCGCCTTGAATCTGATGCTGCTGTCTCAAAAGCTGACTCAACAGCTGTGCCTCTTGAAAGACCTGAAGCAAAGACAAGTTCACTCTTGTAATGTGGCTGCCAAAACTGTAGCTTATCGCCAAACTGCTTGGAGTTCAGTTTGCATGTTTTGTAATCCTCGTTAAAGAACTGTGGACTGTTTTCCAGCATAAACTGTTGGTACCTCTCTTTCAGCATCGTCTTTTTATTTATTCATTTATTTGTTTTTGCCTGAAGAAGACCCAAGAGGTCGGAATGCATTGTATCTTGTCCTGTACTTTGTCAATGTCCTTGGCGGTAACTAACCCCCTCTCTTTCTAAGTTTTGCTTCATTTTCCGCCCTCAGTCACTCTGTTTTGAAACTTGAATAAACGGGCTAACGTTTCTACCGAAAGTTAAGGTTACGAAGGTGTGGAGAAAACAAAAAGAGTGTTCTTTACAATAAATAAGTTTGGTAACTTGTGATTCCCTTTCATATCAACATCATTGAAGTTACGATATTTATACTTTGTCAGAGTGCCCTGCTTTATATTGCTCCGGATTAGAAGATAAGGCCAATCTGGACCATACATCCAAACACTAGGAAAACATACTTCTCTAGGATGCTGGTGACTGATAGCCTGCAGATCCTAACATTAAAAAGATCCATAGCTTTTACGCATCTGGTGTGTTTTTGACTGATGTAATACACGTTCCAATACAGAGTGAACATGGCTTTCAAAGGTTGTTTGTCACTGATGTCACACATTCCCGATACTCAGGGCCATTGCTTTAATACGATGTAACTGAATGATATCATGTATATCCATACACTCACTAGACACAGCTTTTGTAACATGTCAACAACTGAGCTGAAGCCCATCCCAACACTCAGTGAGCTTTTAAGAAATGCCAGTGACTGATGTCATGCCCATCCCAACACTTAAGGAAGAAGGCTTTCATGGGATGTTTGTGACAGATATAATGTATACCCAACACTCAGTGAATATAGTTTTCATAAGATGTCTTGGACTTAAGTCGTGTACATCCCATCAATCAGTACTGCTTTTACCGGACGTTTCCCACTCATCTGTACATCCCAATATTGCATAAATGTAGCTTTTATAGGATACTTGTGACTGATATCATGTACATTCCAACACACACACACCAACACACACACACACACACACACACACACACACACAGGCGCGCGCGCACGCGCGTGCACGCCCACACGCACGCAAACACACATACACACACAGACACACGCACACTCGCACATGCACACACGCACACACATACACACGCACACGCAGGCGCTCACACTGACACACACACACAGACACACACACAGACACACACAGACACACACACACACACACACACACACAACACAAACACACACACACACACGCGCGCGCGCGCGCGCGCGCATATTCGTTTTGACTATTATACTCTCTGCCAGACATAGATTTAAAAGAGGAGAGAAAGTAAACTTAGTATGGTGTTAATAGAACCGAGACTTGTGCACAGGATGTAATCAAAAACACGAAAGTAAAAGCTAGATAAGCCAAAATTGAACGAGTGAAGGATTTAACTTTAGAAAAAAAGAGAAACGAGTAAATAGATGATTTGATAGACAAATGAATAGATAATGCTCGTAGTACAATGAAAGATGGGTTTTGAGGTTCTGGTTAGGATACATATCATTTTCAGCGTCAGTACAATAATTAAGAAGGAATGGTACCATAACGATTATCGTTTGCAGGTGGGTTGGAAAGCTGTTGTCTGAACAGACCACCAAACGGCGTGAATGAATGCCCCCGTCCACACACATGCCCGGTCGTTCATCGTGAAGTTTCAGCTCAAAGTTTCCTGAGTCGGACAAACCATTTTCAACTGATGTGTTCGGCAGACTTTCTCCGATAGTACGTTTGACGCCTCTTTCTCTCCCAGTGTAAAAGCAAAACACAATAATGAGTTTTCCAGTGTTCGATATCCTTCTCGCTTAATTAGATGCGACAGTGCAGTTTAAAAAGATAATTTTGATATCAAGATATCAGTAGGCCAGCATTCTTTACTTAGTTAACATTTGGAATAAACTTTTAGGGTTACTTCTTTCCAATTCAAATTTGAGCAAGATCTTGCGTCTAAAAATCCACCATACAAATAATCGTGCAGACACACCCTTCTGATTTCCCTTTTATCCCCCGAAGAGATAAGAAATCAGTACGTCAAAATGCGATACATCCACTAATCTTTTTCTTTCTTCCTTTTTTCTGTCTTTTTTTCTGTTTTTTTTTTTGTGTTTTGTTTTGTTTTTGCTTTTTCCCCCCAATTTTTGCAACGACAGGTTGGCTCATGATGGACGTGTGACCAAGACAGGTGGTGGGGATGTGCTGGCTATATGTAGAGGCGTCGTGATTGCTGAAAAGCTGTTTGGGAGACGTAACTGACGCTGTCCCTAGCTTGACGGGTAAGAACACAGATCTGTCTCTGTCTCAGACAACACAGCCATCAAGAACAAACTCACCGGTTCTTTTAATGATACGTAGTGTTTGGCCGTTGGTTAATGTTACTGTGAGCTCGGAGCCACAGAAAATATCAACTATTGGCCAAAATATATAGTTTAATTTGACAAAAATATGGTTTTGTCACGTTTTTTTTAGAGATAAATGCCTACATTGAAATAGAGTTTACTCTAACATTGAACTTGTTCTTTTTCAGCATTAAACACACGCACACACACACACACACACACACACACACACACACACACACACACCACACACACATACACACACACACACACACACACACACACACACACACATACACACACACAAACACACACACACACACACACACACACACACACACACACACACACACACACAGATATTTACATACATAATTATGTATGAAAAACAATAGATAGATAGATAGATAGATAGATAGATAGATAGATAGTTAGTTAGATAGATATACATGGATGAACTACTCGATCTTGTTATTTTAACTGCAAAGTATTATGTAAATAAGCGCAGAATTCGCAAACAGAAGGTTGAGAATCGATATTCATAAATGGAATGATTCAGAAATCATATTTAAAAGAATGCATAATCTGGAAAAATAGTTATCTTGTATTTGAAAAGAAATGGTTTTACGTACATAAACTTACCAGAATAGAGAATGAGGGATGTGATGACGATGATGATTATGCCGCTAGCTGCTGTATTCATGATGTACATGCATTGCTGTCGTTGTAGAAGGAATTACTGGTAATAAACTGATTGTTTCCATGAACCATTACGTAACTAACGGAATTGAATTTGGTACTGTTTGTTGTGAATTTTTCTGTAAATCATGTTTTCATTTATCAACTTGTACTTTGTTCATGTGGGTAGAGGGTGCAGTTGGTTGCTGAAAAGAAATACGATGTACAACGAATCGTGGAAGGAAGTCTCATTCTTTTAAATCAACTCTTTTGACGTCGTCCATTTGTCAGGATAGACAAAGGTGTGAATGTTTGTTGGAGGAGAGAGGAAGAGGCGGAAGGGGAGGAGGAGAAAAGGGAGAAAATGGTTTAGCAGTATTGTTACTGATCGAAGTTGAGATGTAATTTGTTTGAAACTGAATTTGTTTGAAAGCAAATAACGTGCTCAGGATAAAGACATTAAAAATGAACTCTACAACAAAAAAAAAAGAAGTTCCTCTATCATTTCAAAAGTGACCATGAACACGAACGTGTAACAAATGGAATCTGAGTGCTCGTTCTTTGTAATAAACGCATATAATAGACATAATTTATCTTACTCATAACATAACCACAGCCAGAACCATTCCGAAAGTGATCGTGTGAGGTGACGAGGAAAAAAAGAGAGGCTATACGTTACTGGAAGCACAGTCGGTTAGCATGCGTGTTCGACATGGAGGTGACTAATTGAACCATTATTTTGACGTAGAATGTTTCATTGTTCAAATCACTCTGTAGACTTCTGTAAAAACGATTGAGGAAAATCATGAGTGCGTACAAAATTATTTTCCTGAGGGTCAAGTTTATAAGACAAATATGACTGACATCGAATCTAGCTGTTTTAATCAATGGCCTGTTTGTTGTGGTTGTTGTTTTGCTGTATTTGCTGTCGTCTCTCCTCCACACGGGTGCACCTGTAGCTGACGTGACTTTCGGTACAGCTCACGATGCTGCGACTGGCCATCTCCCTGTGTTTGCTGGCCGTGGGGGCCCTGGGCTGGATAAACAGCTGGGACAAGCCCTTCACATTCCAGTGTGACGCCAACAAGTTCCTCTCACACATCAACAGCATTCACGACAACCACAAGGAGGACCGCAGATGGGACTTCGGCTGCTCGCCGTTGCCCTTGTCCGAGGTCGTTGTCCAGAACTGCCACTGGACCAGTGAGTGACCACTTGACCGAAATGAATCGTTAACCAACAGCGGAGATTAGTCCAGGCTCCAGAAGGGATGCTATCAATCCTTTAGTTTTGCCTAGCATTGAGGTTGTACCTTCCCCCTCCACTTCACTTTCTCCAGCTCCTCCCCCCCCCCCCCCCCCCATGAAAAGTTTGAAACTATGCTACTATGCTGCTAGAACTGAAAAGTTTGAGACTATGCTGTTATGCGCACAGTAGAGATAAACATGTATCTGTTGTTGTTGTTGTTGAGTGTAATAAATTTGGGGTAAAAAGACTGCCAGTTCTGCTTTTGTTCCTGTCTGCCCACGCCAGGAGAAAGGAGTGGTATATGAACAGGTTTGGAATTTCCTTTTCTGGGGAAGTTTCTATGTTTATTCTTTGTGTCTTTAAAGCATATGTATTCACAGAAGCATTGGCTTAGTTTATGTGCCTTTGTCTCTCTATGGGAAAAGGTACTATCCGTGTTTTTCTTCTGCTTTTTAACTTTGTTTTACAATTCCTTTAATTTTTACCTGTATTATTATCATTATTATTATTTTTTTTTAAATTGTTATTATTATCATTATTATTATTATTATTATTATTATTGTTATTATTATTATTATTATTATTATTGTTGTTGTTATAATTATTATAATTTCATTGTTTTTGTTGTTGAGGTTGTTTTGTTGTTGTCGTTGTTCTTTGTCTTTTCCTAGTTAATTTCATTTTACATCTTCCTCCAAAATTTGGGTGTTAGAATTACTGTTGTCATCATTATCATCAATATTATTACTGAATGTAGATACAAGTGGTCAACCGTTCGAATTTTTGATCTTTCACTCAGACATAGTCTGCGAAGCCAATGATTATCTATGGTTCTATACACTGGTGTCTTTCTGACAAGAAAAGAGTGAAGGAAACCATCGTAAACTTTTAGATGATTGTTTTTGGTGTTTGTGTTTTCAAGCGTTTAAGCGTTGGTGTTTCAGGATTTAAAACTACTCAAATATAGGAGTTTAAAGTCCTCTATCGATTTCATGTAATAAAAACTGCTTGTACCGAAGCATTGTTTGAGAGGTGAGATAATTTCAATTTTTTGAGAGAACCCTTACGTGAATTGCTGGGGTTTACAGAATCTGGTATATCAGTATGTGTGAATGCAATACAGAGGTGAAAAAGACGAAGTTTAAACGACCCAGTTTTTCATTCAATATCCTTCTGTTTAAAATCAACATAACTTTCAATACAAATCAGACAAATGTTGCTTTTAGGTGCTGGAGGTAAGAAAAGAAATTGTTTCTACTTACATACCTCACTTATGTTTTTCCATGTACCTGTGATTAACGTCCTGTGACTGCTGCACACAGTGATCGTACTTCTCATTCTGCATAACTTAGACAGGATACACTAGTTTGTTTTCATTTGTTTTCCTTTTCTTTCCCTTTGTCAAGACTATGTCAACGAATACGACCAGCCGGAAACCTTCCAGTGCCCGTATGAAGAGTTCATTGCCGGCATGGCAAGCGAACACGACGATTACTATGAAGACAGGCGATTCAAGTTCTGTTGCTGTGAAGCAGCAGGTTATATTGTCGCTCTTTCTTCTTTTCCCTTCGTTTCTTTTCTCTTTGGTTTTTGTTTCTTTGTTGAAAGCGTTCAAAAGGATTTTTATGAGAAAGCTATGTACATCTTTTTTCTTTTTCTTTTTTTCTATTTTTTCCTGTGTTTGCAACACACACACACACACACACACACACACACACACACACACACACACACACACACACATGCGTGCGCGCGCACCACACACACACACGCACACATGCACACACACATACACACACACACACACACACACACACACACACACACACACACGAACGCGCGCACGCACGCACGCACGCACACACAAGGTACAAAAGTAAAGATTATTTGATACAACAAAACGAACATGTGAATTTCCTACTAATAATTCTTTTTCACACTTCATAAACCGAACACTGAGAACGAACAATACTCAACAAGTGTCCGCCGATAGAAAAAGATCTGTGGGCTTGTGTGAACATGCTCCTCAAGCATGCATGTGCGCGCGTGTGCGTATATATAACAGTGTGTGTGTGTGTGTGTGTGTGGTGTGTGTGCGTGCGTGCGTGCGTGCGTGCGTGCGTGCGTGCGTGCGTGCGTGCGTATGTGTGTGTGTGTGTGTGTGTGTGTGTGTGTGTGTGTGTGTGCATGTGGGCGTTCACCCATGTGAGTGTGTGTGTGTGTGTGTGTGTGTGTGTGTGTGTGTGTGTGTGTGTGTGTGTGTGTGTGAGATTATTTCAGGGGAATGAATGTTCAGAAGATGACACAGGTATTACTTATCAACACTACTACTACCACTATTACTACTACTATTACTTCTCCTTCTATTACTACTACTGCTACTACTACTACTACTGCTACTATCAGTTGTAATAACAATAATACACATGACAGCAACAATGCTAATATCAGTGATAACAATGATGATGACTGAGGTGAAAATAAAGAAAATATTGGTATGAATGCAATACCAACTGGGATGAAAGTGCTAATAAAAAGATAGTGATAAAATGATGATGATGACGATGATGATGATGATGATGATGATGATGATGATGATGATGACGACGATGACGACGATGATGATGATGACGACGACGGCTGTGGTGATGATGATGATAACAATAATAGTTAAAATGATATCATATGTATGAATAAAAATATAAAGCACTTTGCGTACAAATAAAGGTAAGATAATCAATGAATGGACAAACATACTACAACTGTTTACGCTCCTCCCCTTCCCTCAACCATAGCACGTGGAACACTTGTTGCGCGCAACCACGCAGGCTGTATGTACCATTGTCTTCCTGGATCGTTTGGTCATTTTGCTTCTCTGTGTATCCCCAGCCAGACTTATCTTCGGCAGCTGAGCCGTCATTGTATTCATTAAAGTCTTTTTTTGACCGATTTTTTTCCCACGTGCATCTGATTGTCTGCCTTGGTTTTGCCCTCTGGTCGTTCTTGAGAGTCTAATAAGCTGTGCCGCGACGGCACTTTTCAACGCAAAAAACAACACGTTTTTGTACTCTCCACTGTGTCTTAGTCACCAAAAGTTTGTAATATCCCATCTGTATATTTGGTTGCATTGGTCATATTAACATACGGATCTTTTGTTGGTTTAAAAAGTATGATCAGCAGTGGCACTGTACACTTGTTTCCCAGACATGCGGCCTGTACCAGGACATCATTAATCACTTTTTTTTGTATACAGGTGACTAGGACACATGCAGGCCTTGCACACACTACAACCTACCATCGTTTAATTGCTAGTTCAGAAGAACCCTAGTTCCAATGCCCCGTGTTCACTGTGCAGGGGCAAAGATGCACTCGTGTTACTACACTGACTGGGCCAACGACTGGGATCAAACCCTGGACTTTGTTGTTCCCAGTCACAAGGTGCTGAGGGGCATCAACAGCTATCATGACAACCACAAGGAGTAAGTATATGGATGAAATCCACGATGGTTTAGTGAACAGCTGTGAAGGGTTCACGACATCAATGGAGTGAGTGTTGTGGGAAGGGGCGAGAGACTGGTGTTTTGTAGACAGAAAAACGAATATTAAAAAAAAAAAAAAACTTAGAAAAAAAGATTGGTTAAGTTGATCTGGAACAAAGTTAAAAAATCTGTTTTAATCTAAATTTATTCCAAAATGACAAAGTTGCGATTTTGAGGAAGAAGGAAGAAAAAAAGACCCTTCATTTATGAGGGTTCTCTAAGTCTTCGTTTTCATCCTAAATGGAGTTTACCTCAGCAGCAAGCAGTAGGAGTTATCCTTTGCACGAAGAACTCGTTGCTGCCGACACCCGTTTATCGACAGCAAACCCACGTCGTCTCTTTCTACCAAGAAGAGAACGTTACCATTTTTGTTGCGCGAAGTTAGAAAAAATAACGACTGAAAATAATTAGAAATTGTTTTCCTTTTTGGATATAAAAGACAACATCTATCTTATTTCTAACAAAAATGAAGTGGATTTTAAACGAAAAGAAGCTGAATTTGAGTTGGAGTGTTCAAACTTCCCGTTTTTCCCGTCTCTTTTATTCGTAAAGATCAAACACATGCCGGGCAGCGTGATTCGCTGAATGATCTAAACTTCGTTGCCATTGGTACATAGAGCTATTGTAATTCATCTGTCGCGCCTGACGGACAGGTGTGCTCTCCTCATTTGCAAAGTATGAACGTCTACCAGCCGCCGTGGCGAAGTGGTTAGCGTCGCGGACTCCCGGCTGGGAGGTCGTGGGTTCGAATCCCATCAGAAGTCATATGGGTTTTTCTGCCCCGACCGGCTCCTACCCAGATTTGAGTTGCTGCGGACTCAGTTGGGAAGACTGGGACCACACAGTCGAGTTTCATCCACTTAATGGATGCGTTTCTGAGAGTGTTGCTCAAATTTCCTGACCAACACTGCAGGTGCCTGTATCTCTCGGGCCTGGTGGACGCCGGGATATATTATGAAAGGAAGCGTAGAATACAGCCCTGTCATGTAGTCTCAGACCGAAATGGAAATCCGTAGCATCATCTTAATCATCCTCATTCTCATCGATCAGTATTAAAAAAAAAAAAAAAGTCAAATTCTGTGGCCCTTCATGCCCTGCTCTCATGGTGACCTCAATGTCGATGTCCTCTCCACGTCTGTGGCCTTGGTTTGGTTCCGTCGGGGTCACCGGTATCGGCGAGTCCATGGGGGCTGTCGTTGGACGGACGTGGTGGCGCCCTCTGGAGGGAGAGCTCACTCACGCCGGCTCCGCTACTAAGCAATTATTGTCGTCAGTAGGGGGTTTAGTAGGTGGTGTCCTGCGTATGTTAGATCAGACCAGGCGCCACTGAACACCACCGAAGTGACTCGGCAGCAGTGCAGTGTCTCCTCCGGTGGGTTGCCTCTTGACGATTTGACATTGACTGCTCCGTGTGGATTGCCGGTGCCGAGGCTGCGGCAGGGCCGACCGGGCTGTGGCTGTGGACGGGGTATCGGAATGAGCGGCGTGGGAGCGGCC
This sequence comes from Conus canariensis, assembly GCA_033310375.1. Taxonomy (NCBI): domain Eukaryota; kingdom Metazoa; phylum Mollusca; class Gastropoda; order Neogastropoda; family Conidae; genus Conus; species Conus canariensis. The sequence goes on along the minus strand of CM065716.1, from coordinate 49,303,831 downwards.
TCTGAGGTGGCGCAGTGGTTGGGACAGTAAAAAAAAAAAAAAAAAAAAAAAAGTATGAACGTCCAAGAGAACGAAATGCCTTTCATCCGTCATGAATTTTGTTATTGAGAGTATAGCGCCTAGAGTCTGTTAGAACCCAAGCTCTAAAACGTTTACGATCCAGGCTCTCGTTTACACAACAGGCTGCCTACCTGGGGTACAGCGCACCGAAGAGCTGCCGGTTGGCGCTAATCAATTGTTTCCCGTGTCATTGTCCATCAAAAATCAGCTAGTTTTTCATTTATTCCTGTGACCTTTCATGCAGCATGCATTGTATCTTATATGTGTCATCCATACCAACGGCCTAACTGTCGTGCTCCAAAAGCTGAGACAGAGAGTTTACAGATGAGCAAGATGTTATGCGAGCGTTGACACATGGAACTTTGGTTTTTAATCTCATTTGAAGGAGTTTACGAAAATGAAGTCAGAACAAATATGAAATTCCGGGAAAAATCCCCCTGTTCCAAAACGGGCCAATGATCCCAGGATCAAAAGCTCAGCACTTCATCAACTGAGCTGTTTCAGGCCCCCACACAAATTTGACCGCTCTAAAGGGAAAAGATGTGTATTGATATTTTTTTGGACAGCTGTTCAGTTACGTTGCTCAGTGTGCTCTGAATTAATCATCCATGTCCTTGAAGGGTTTAAGGGAATCTAAGAATTAGAATTTTGAAATATAAAACGAAAGAGGGAGAGGGAGAGGGGAAGGAAGGGACGGGGAAGAAGGTGGGTAACTGGTTGTCATGGGCTATATAAGGAATGAAAAAATCAGAAGTTGAAAAAAAAGAAAGGAGTGTGTGTGTGTGTGTGTGTGTGTGTGTGTGTGTGTGTGTGTGTGTGTGTGTGTGTTGGGGGGGGGGGGCGAAAGACTGTAGAAAGTATCTGGTTCAGACTACAAATCCCTTTGATCTTACTGACAATGATAACAGCCTGGTTTCTCATTTCCTTACTTTGTGCAGGAGTGCACAGTGTCATAGATATTTAATCTCGCATATCTAGTCTACATGGCATGCATTTTGCCCTAGCAATTCTAAAATGTTTTGTGTTTGCAGAGATCGTCGCTTCATGTTCGAAGTCTGTGAAATGGTACATGCCTGAAATGGTACTGGACTTGATTCTGCTGGGAAACGCAACCATTTGAAAACACACTGGTGTGGATGAAAACATCAGCTATGTCGTGCCTTTTGTACGCGAATTAATTGTAAAAATGGTACATGCCTGAAATGGGACTGGACTTGATTCTGCTGGGAAACGCAACCATTTGAAAACACACTGGTGTGGATGAAAACATCAGCTATGTCGTGCCTTTTGTACGCGAATTGATTGTAAGCCATCGGATGCAGATGTTAAGATTCTGATTATGTCAAACAATCTATACCTAATTCCTTTTTTGATTTTAATTGTCTCGTACGTAAAGCGACAGCTCCCAGCTTGAATGTTTTTTGTGTGTTTGTTTGTCTGTTTTGGTTTGTTTGTTTGTCTTAATGTCGTCCGATACACTCCTATTTGTCAGCAATGTGATTCTGCTGTTTAGCTACCCTGATGT
>CM065716.1:49222246-49297246 GCA_033310375.1 Conus canariensis | reverse complement strand
TACATGGCAACTGCCCTGCAGTCCCCTGACATGGTAACTGCCCTGATATATCCCTGCAGTCCTCTGACATGGTAACTGCCCTGATATATCCCTGCAGTCCTCTGACATTTTTTTTCTTCAACTTTATTTTTCTCCTTGCAAAGAAAAAACATTTTACATAAATTCATAGCATTTCAGTTCACATCAGTATATAATTCACACCATTTATGTTTCAACAGCCAAACGCTTACATTCCAATCAAGTACCATAAACAGCTTCCGTATCATGTGTTAGCTTATTTGCAAGGCAGGGTTTTTCAAAAATTAAATACAAATAGACAACCAAAAATAAAGCAAAAACAGAAACAAAAGAAGAGAGAGAGAGAGAGAGAGAGAGAGAGAGAGAGAGAGAGAGAGAGAGAGAGAGAGAGAGAGGGGGGGGGGGGAGGGTAAGACACCGACAAAGCCACAAGGGGACCCATACGTACATGCATAATAAGTGATACGGAGACAGACCAGTCCCTCAACATGCACATCAAGTCCAAAAATTACACTTCTATCAAAGATAGGTAAAACTGCCATTTTTCGTGCACTTTTTGAATGGACTTTACGCTTTTTGCGACTTGCTGTTCAAGATTATATCTTGTCTTTAAATAGTGTAGAAAGTTTATTACAATTGGAAGTTTTTTCTCACATTTGCATTTATAGATGAAATATTTGGCTAGAAGTAAAATAAAGTCAAAGGGTTCATTACTTCTAAAATTATTTGAATGCCCAAATAATACCAATTCAACAGACAAATTCAAAGAATCCGCATGCTGACATTTTTCTTTTATTATTGCTTGAAGTTGTTCCCAAAAATGTGCCGCATGCTCACACGACCAAAATAGATGCTCAATGTTTTCTCTTTCTGTATTACAAAATGTACAATGATCATTCGGTTCAATTCTCATTTTTGACAGCACAATATTTGTACCCAGTATACGGTGTAGAATTCTTATCTGAAACCATTTAAGTTTTATTTCTTTTATTTTTTGCACCTTTTTAAAAATGACATCCCATTCCAATTGCTGTTCAAGTTTTTCATTCCACTTATTGCAATGAGCAGGGTTTATGTTGTCACACAGAAGGGCATCATAATAAACACGTGCCCCTCTGCTGGCAGTCCTCTGACATGGTAACTGCCCTGATATATCCCCTGCAGTCCCCCTGACATAGCAACTGCCCTGATATATCCCATGCAGTCCCTGACATGGTAACTGCCCTGATATATCCCTGCAGTCCCCTGACATGTTAACTGTCCTGATATATCCCCTGCGGTTGCCCAGCCGACCGCAAGGGGTATATGACAGCTTTAATCATGTAAAGATCAACAGCTTCAACCATGTAAAGATCAACAGCTTCAACCATGTAAAGACCAATTCCACGTATGAATGTAGTAAAAAGGGCAAATGAACCAGCTCGTCACATGTGAAAAATGGCTAAACATTGCATCTCTTTTCTACAAAATTAGATCAAATGAAAAGTAAACATTTCATACAAGAGCTAAAAATCACGTCCGATGGAATACATTTGAACAGGATCTTTATAGAGTCTGCTGTGAAATGCTTACGTTTTTTTTTTTTTTTTTTTTGCTCTTCTGTCCTTCTCTCCCTCAAATCCGTGCGGAAAGCCATTGAAGCGTTTCACCAACGAACATTTCACCAGGTTCCTCCAGTGCTGTCAGTCGTGTGTGAAGGCCAGGGCCTCTGCTAATGGATATCTTGTTCATTCTGCTATTGGTGTCAGTCTATCGTTTTTTTTTTTCTATCTCTCCCCCTTCCCCTCCACCCCCTCCTCCACTCGACAGTTTCCTGAGGGATTGTTTTAGCAAAGTCACTGGATCTTGTAACGTGGTTGTACTAAAGTGTTTTTTTTTTTTCTTGACTGATGTTAGATCTTCATATGGTCCGATGTGTTGCTTGATAGTTTTTTGTACTTCTTCATTGGTGATACGATCAATGCATCTAATGTTTAGTTTCTTGTAGTAACACTCATTTAGTTTTTTTGCAGTAACACTCAATCCATGGACTGGGTACTTCTTTCCAAATCTGCTGTGAGGGCCTCTGTCTGTTCAGAAAGATAGAATGTACCATCGCACGCAGGGGGCTGATCTTGCAATTCATGAATACGTTCTTGCCATTTTATTGAGGGTTATTCTGGTTCGTGCTGATATTGTCTTTTCTGCCCTCAAGAGCACGTCTAGGTTGATCCCTCATTGCTAATAACGGATCTCAGGTATGTGAACTCTTGAATAGTTCCTAGCTTCTGTTCATGGACCGGTTTATCAGAATAGATGGTGGCGTTGTGGTTAGCCATCAACCTGGCCTTCTCTGTGCTGGTTTCCATGCAATGTCTTATTAATATTTCATCCCGTTTTTAACGAACTTGGCGAGTTCTTGTCCACTGTCTGCCAGGCCATGGATGGCATCTGCAAAGCGAACATTCACGTCTTCCTCCAGTGTTGACTGCGCTGACATGACCTGCACGTGCGCTGGTCATAATGCGTTCCAGGGATATGTTGAAAAGTTTGAAATAGATAGACCACTTCCACCATCTTCCACCGTTATGTTTATCGGAATGTAAATACCAAACTCTGTAAGAAGACGTTTCATAACGAGTGTCTCTTCACATGGTGTGCATCTCATATTAAAAGAAAACAGAAGTGTGCATTAAAGGAGTTACCCGAGCGCAGTCGTCACAAAACGGTTTCTCTTTTATGGACTCTAGTGACTGATGGTATTAACTCGTCATGGTTTGGGCGGATCTGTAAAAAAAATATTCGTTTATGGTACCAGACTTTCGCTAGAGGTCTTTAACCAAACTATGAACTTTGGGTTTCAGATTTGTGCACAGGATGTATGATCTGGAAAATTCTTCATGTATGACATTCGTAGCAAGATGGTCCGCTACCTCGCTGACTTGACAGCCCGCAAGTCCGGAAGTTCAAGCGTGAGCAATATTGTAAACATTCCATGGTATTGTAACCGATCTCAGAGTGATGTGGAGTCCGACACAAGTTCATGGTATCTGGGGTTACTTTCGGTCAGCAACGACCTCCACGGCAGAAAGGGAGCCGAACAGAATGAGAGAGTCTTTGTGTCCAGACTGATAGACAACCGGAATGCAAGAATCCAGACTGAGTTTAATTTTGTAGACAGAGCTATCAAGGAATTCTTGTTCTTGTTCTTGTTCTTGTTCTTTTCTTCTTCTTCTTCTTCTTCTTCTTCTTCTTCTTCTTCTTCCACAAAGAGTCATTGTGGCGCGACACAAAACAACTAGTTCCCTCCAGATCTGTCGGCTGCCAAGGCTATGTTCCCTGCGCATTCTGCAATGCTGTCAGTCCATCATGCTTTTTTCTGTTTTCTCCTCAGTCTCCCTCTCTCAACAGTTTTCTGGATGATTCTTTAGCAAGGCAACTGGATCTGGTTACGTTGCCATCTGACGGATGTGGGTAAATGTTCATATGATCTGACGAGGTGCATAACGGTTTGGCGCACGTGTTCATTGATAATGTAGTCAGTATATCTTATGTATAGTATCTTGCAAGAAATGGCTTGGATTTTTCTTTCCAGGTCGGCTTTGAGGGTCCATGTTTCACATGTACACATGAACATGGAATGCACGCAGGACTCTGTTGCTGTGGTTCATGGGGATGTGATTGTTTTTCCATACAGGTTTCAGTCTGAACAGTGCTGTACTTTTTTTTTTTTTTTTTACTGCCCATGAGAGAATTTCTGATCCCTCTCTGCTAACGATAGTTACCTGGAAAGTGAATTATAGAACGCTTCTTGGCTCCTGTCCATGAACAGTTATATCAGTAGTGGTGTTGGAGTTATGGATGACTATTGTCTTTGCCTTCACGGTGCTGATTTCAGTGCCATGTTGATGTTTCATTCAGTGTTTCAACAAGCTTGGCGAGCTTGTATTCTTTGTCTCTCAAACCATCAGTGTTTCGGGGCGGTTCTAACTCCAGCGCTGACTATCTTGACACAATCTTCTACTGAATCATTCATGATGCGTTGCAAGAATATGTTGATAATTGTGAGAGATACAAGGCAGCCCTCACGAACTTCAGCTCAAATATGGAACAGCACCTATGTGTGAGTACCGCACCTGTCGCTTTGGTGTAATCGCTGGATGGTGTTGATTAGGTTATGCCCGATGTTAAATTTCTTCATATGGCCCATAGTCCCCCCTCCTCCCCCCCCCCCTCCCAATCCTTTGATAGCGAATGGGATTGAGAGTCTTGAGAAAAGGTCTTACAGAACTGTAAAGGACACTGCTGTACGCAAATCTGAAGTGCATTTAACTCCCATGAAAAGTTTCGTTTATTAGTCTCTCTCTTGGCCCATAACACGAAGGATAGTCATAGCTTTTTGAAAGGAAGGTTTCAACAACGTATGGGCACCAGACAAGGATCGCGGCCTGCAAGCTAGCAGGTTCAAGTCAGCAACAGAGAGCCTGCCAAGAAGGCTGTGTGTTTGTAACAACTTAACAAATTCAGAAGAGATATTGGATTTTGATCTCCAATCCTAAAACGAGCTGTCATTTGACCGAGAAACAGCTTGTGCTGACGAAGAGATCAGTGGAGCCACGTAAACAATGGGGGGGGGGGGGGGGGGGGGGGGGGGGGGGGGGGGGGGGGTTACATGGCGCCTACTGCCGAGTGACGTGAACGTGATGTGGACGGCGCAGATGGCGAGAGATATGCCTTATCATTCTGGGTCGGCATTTTTTGTTTGTTTGTTTTTGTTTGTTTTTTGTTTTTGTTTTTTGTTTTCTGCTTGTGATGCACAGTCGAAGATTATTTCAGACACGTGCAGACTCTTTCGTTCAGTTCTCAACTGCCGGCGAGCTGACAGGTAACTAACTCTCTCTCTTCTCTCTCTCTCTCTCTCTCTCTCTCTCTCTCTCTCTCTCTCTCTCTCTCTCTCTCTCAATTTCTTTTTGAGCAATGGTTTACTCAGAATGTGTGATCTTTATTTTTCTTTTCTTCAATGTATTTACAGCCACTTGTGCTTTCCTTTCTTTCAGTTAAAAAATGTTAACATGTGCCTCTGCACTGACGAACACTTGACAGTATCTTTAACACGGGCTCCTGTGGGATGTGAGTGTTGGCGAAATGCCGGTGTGGTTATATAGCAATTGCTGAAAGTAGCTAACCTTGGCCAATACTTTAACACGATTCGCTACCTGTTCCTCATACAAAGGCATTAGATGAAATTAAAGATCAATATTGAGTCACACACACACACACACACACACACACACACACACACACACACACACACACACACACACACACAACACACACACACACACACACACACACAGAAACACACACACACACACACCAAAATAAATAACACACACACACACACACACACACACACACACACACACACACACACACACACACACACAGTACAAAGTGGAAAGTGACTAACTCAGGCCAGCACTTTAACCCGATATTACTAAGTATTTCTGTTAAAAAAAAGTGTGATTAAATTCTAAAATATCAAGGCTGATTTTACAAAACACTCGCACGCGCGCGCGCACATACGCACGAACGCAAGTACGTACGCACGCATGCACGCACCCCCCCCCTCCTCACCCCCTCTCCAACACACACACACACACACACACACACAACACACACACACACACTGAAGTAACCATGGCACTTGAGCAGTACGGAGTGCCAGTGCTTATCTTAACAAACACATTTCATTGTTCGGTGGTTTTCGTTGGGAACGGCAGAAACGTTTAACCCTCACACGATGCCTCCCCCACAGGTAGGCTACCTGCCCAAGAATCCTTATCACCTGGACAAAAATGCTGCGCTGTGTCCTCACGTTCTGTTGGCTGACTGCGGGGGCCCTGGCCTGGCTCAACGACTTTGACCAGCCCGTCAATTTCCAGTGCCCCCCGAACCTGTTCCTGTCCCACCTCAACAGCATACACAACAACCATGCCGAGGACCGAGTCTGGGACTTCGGCTGTTCCTCTTTGCCCTTGTCTGGGGACGTCACGGCTGAGAACTGCAACTGGACGAGTGAGTGAGTCAGTCAGTCGCACAGTGCTGGCTTGTTCTTTCGTGTAACATTCTTCAGGTGAGACGGGTGTTCCGTTTACCCCCCCCCCCCCCTCCCAAAAAAAAAAAAAAAAAAAAAAAAAAGGAACCTGAAAGTGAACGGCTACGTGAAAAATCTGAAACCAATGGAGACTTCAGGAAAACCACACACAGTACGACTGAATTCAAGCTCAGTGTTGGGGCGGCGTGAGACAATAATAACAGGGTCTTATATACACAGTGCCGTACGCAATGCGCTCACATTAAACGTTTAGCATAGCTCTGGTGTACACATTTATTACATTTGTCACTGGGTGTGCATATTATATGTTTAACGCACTTGTCTACCATGGTCATTGTAATTTCGTTGCTGTTTACTTAAGAAATTGATTCACGTGTGCTGCTTAAACGTGCTCGCTTGGATCGAACTGTTCGTACAACAAATTCTGCAAGTCCAACACACTCTCCGTCAGGAACATGTAGGGCTATGAAGGGGCTAGATGCACTAGGCTTACATGAGTGCAGTGGTGTAGTACAACTGCACATAACAGAGCTGCGTGTGCCTATTTCAGATCACGTTATCCTCTTAGTTATGTACTTGCTTATTCAGATGACGTGATCCTCTCAGTAATGTACTTTCTATTTCAGATGTTATGTATTTCTTAGTTATGTATTCTCTATTTCAGATGACGTTATCCTCTTAGTTATGTATTAACTATTTCAGATGACGTTACCTGTTAGTAACGTATTCGATTTCGGATGACGTAGCCTGTTAGTAACGTGTTTTATTCAGATGACGTCGCGTTGAACTGTCAGCCTGCTTTAGATAAGTGGTCAAGGCTGTAGTTTATTTCACGTAAATGACGTCAGCCAGTTGAATCTGTCAGCTCTGCTTTAGATGAAGTTGGTCAAAGGGACCTGTTAGTAGTATATTTCCACGTTAAATGACGTCAGCCAGTTGAATCTGTCAGCTCTGCTTTAGATGAAGTTGGTCAAAGGGACCTGTTAGTAGTATATTTCCACGTTAAATGACGTCAGCCAGTTGAATCTGTCAGCTCTGCTTTAGATGAAGTTGGTCAAAGGGACCTGTTAGTAGTATATTTCCACGTTAAATGACGTCAGCCAGTTGAATCTGTCAGCTCTGCTTTAGATGAAGTTGGTCAAAGGGACCTGTTAGTAGTATATTTCCACGTTAAATGACGTCAGCCTGACCGTTTACCTGTTGGTGACGGACTTCTACTTCAGATGTTATCAGACTACCAACTGATTTACAAATGACGTCAGTGACATTGATGCCAGAAACATACACACTGCCGATTGTGTCAGTAGGTTAGACCTACTAGCCGAAGTACTTCCTGGATCAGATGGCGTCCTAGGGTTGGGTTTTGCCAGTAACGTACACTCTACATCAGATTACGTCGGCCAGTTGAATTCTGCCGATGACGCACTTCCTCTTCCAGATTACGTAATATTCAAGTAACGTCCTTGGCACTTCAGGTTACGGGCTGTCATAAAAATGTGCCAGAGACAGCAGTTTCCTAGGTCAGATAAGATCTGCTAGAGACGAGCTAGTTCAGATGACATCATCCAAGTTGAAATCTACGAGTGACGTCATTCTGTTTCAGATTTCGTCAACCAGTTGGACCAGCCACTGACCTTCCAGTGCCCTTACGAGGGCTTTATCGCAGGTATTGCCAGTGAGCACGACAACCACGCTGAGGACAGGAGGTTCAAGTTCCGCTGTTGTGAAGTTGCAGGTGACACGTGTTTTCTTCGCTCAAATGCAGTAGTAGGAAATTGAACTGCTGGCTGACAAATGACACCAAAATTGTACGCGATCATTTGTTGATCGTTGAGATGGGAGGAGGACAACCCTCCAGAAATGGGCAGGCCTGACCTTTGGTGGTTCCTCGCAAGCGACAGAGGTAGACAAAGATGGAGACGGGCTCGTGTGGGTGCTCCAACGACCCCAGACTTAAGGGACTGAGGAATGGTAGTGATACAATGATACTGGGGAGATAGGCAAAAGATATTTTCATGCGGATAAATCTTCTGACAGATGCAGCGAAAATGCTCATGGGCAGATCTGCTGCCTGTGTCACAAATGGATACAGAAATTCACTTAAAAAAAAATAAAATAAAAAATAAATAAATAAAAATGAATGTATGGTTTCAGAATAACTATGAACGTTGCTGCATCTCCGCATATTTCAATAAACGTTTTGGAATAATATCCGTTTAAAATCTTGCTTGTAGGCCTATTTAAAATCTTGCTTGTATGTTTTTGAAGAGATCAAGTGCCGTATTTACTTTATTAATCTATCCTCTTCATAATCCTCGTCATTCTTGATGATTTTGTTATTGTCACGTGTTGCGGACAGCCTTGTAGATGCTACAACAAATTAATCCTCTCTTATATTTTTTTGTAGAAATTAGCTGCAAACAAGTTTATCATAAAACACTTTTTTTTTCTCGTCTTCTGTCAAATACTGTAACAGAACATCATGTACCTTTGTCTAAGCCAGTCAGATTCAGCGGTACATGAAAACAAAACATTTTAACAGACAACCGTACAGTTACATGTACAACGAATGATTCAAACATCTAGTTGTGTTCCCAAATTTAACATGAGTACTTCATTGTATTAAAATACTTATCACTGTACAGAGACGATGGTCCACTCCTGTCACTTCACCAGCTGGGCCAACGATTGGGATGGCCCGATGGATTTCATAGTTCCTAGTAACAAGATTCTCAGAGGCGTTGACAGCTTCCATGATAACTACAGAGAGTAAGTAGTGAAATTGCTGGGTAACCGTGCCGAGTTAAAGCGGTACCTGCATAGGATTTAGAGGCGTGTGTGTGTGTGTGTGTGTGTGTGTGTGTGTGTGTGTGTGTGTGTGTGTGACAGAGAATGAATGAATGAATGCATGAATTCTTCAATCAGAAGGCCATTGGCCCATTCTGATGGGGCCTCAATCAAAATACAGTTACAAACGATAATCACTGTGTGTGTGTGTGTGTGTGTGTGTGTGTGTGTGTGTGTGTGTGTGTGAAAGAGAGAGAGAGAGAGAGAGAGAGAGAGAGAGAGAGAGAGAGAGAGAGAGAGAGAGAGAGTTCTGCTTCACAAGTCGTGTTAATGATTTATGCTAGCGTTTTACATAGCTGTAGTTTGCTTTTCCTGATTAGATATCAGCTTCAAACATGTTTGGCAATGCCTGAAAAGGGGTTGAATTAATAATTCTTTTGAACAAGCTGTCTTATCATCAAATGTGATAGCAAGACTAAAAACTGCAGGCCAGTCAGTTCTCTTACCATCACCGACATGTCATCCAACCTTTAAGAACAGACATATGCAAACAAGGATAAAAGGAATGGATACTTAGCACATGTCACTGGCAAAATACTACTTCTTTTGAATAATCATTGTGATCTGTATCGTTTTGCAGAGATCGTCGTTTCAAGTTCGAAATCTGCGACATCGACTTTTTCTCCCAGGAATGAATATGAATTTAATTTGATGGACGTGCAATCATTTTCATGAAAATACACTAGGATCCTGAGGTGTTGAAATTTGATGTGCCTGTTTCTTGTAGAGCGCTTGGATCCAAACATCATCCTCTGTATCTTTTTTTTTTTTTCAAGCGGTGTTGCATGTTGTATGTGCTTCATGTTATGTATGTTTTGCGAGATAATTTCTAAAGATTGTCTTTGGTGGACACACACACACACACACATTTTTCTCCCAGCTTTGTTTTGCGTTCTACAATATTTGTAATTGTTGCTGATCATTTACGTTCATTACTGGTAAATATCCTGGGCTATCTGGAGCTCCACTGATGACGTCACAGCCATGTCACATTCTTAGGCTTCACAGCATACGAGTGTGATATCAAATGTAACACAAAGCGACCATAGCATCAGATGTTAGATTCAGTACAGGTGATAAGGTATTTGCAACTTGTGGCACCATTCTCTCACATTGACAGTGTACCAGTGCAGTGGGGCTAATGCGTAGGTCAGACATCCGAGTCGTAGCAACGAGACCCTCTTCTTCAATTCGGTCATCTTAGTCATTAATTCATTTATCCATCATGCGCAGAGTGGTCTCGAAAGTCAGAGAACGTGATGTAGCATATATGGACTTGTCTGCATGCAGTGACACCTTGATGAAACTGAAACTGAAGACAGTATACTAACCCAAGATCGTTCCAGTGGGAATTTTGCTGTGAGAGTGATGTTCAGTCCAGAAGAGAACAACAATCAATACAGCAATACACTAGTTACACAACAATTATCCCCCCCCCCCCCCCCCCACACACACACAAAGCGAGAAAAAGGTATCCGAGCTAGACGGGCATTTGGGAGAGTGCGGACTTCCACCACAAAATTGTTTTCCACCAGGGGAACTGTAGAAGACCGGCACCTGAAGAAAAGAAACATTACTATGCCACCGAAGGAAACAAAGTACAAGATAAACACGGCACGTTTTGACCTCTTTGGTCTTCCTCAGGCAAGACAAACAAATTCAAGACAATGAAAGCAAAGAACGAACAGTTTCTTCTTCTCAGATTGGTGGAAAATGTCGAAGCATGTTGAAAGCATGTTCACACACACACATACACATTTGTACAGAGAGAGTTATCGCCTCCCTCTCTCCTCCAACAAACGCCCCAAATGCACTCATTAATATACGTCTAGATCTAACAGCATATGTGTAAGCACGCACACGCACGCACGCACACACACACACACTCTCTCCCTCTCTCGCTGCCTCCTCCTTTATTTGTCGACAAAATCAGAAAGTTTTTGGAACAGATGCCATCCATGCTTTATCAAAAATTATTCAGTTAACAAGTGAGAATCACGAGAGTGAGAAATTAAATACAATGACTTAAGCGAAGATGAAATGTGCTAGAGTTGTGTATGCCAAAGCATTCCCGTGAATGGATGTTGTTTCTAGATCTAACCTGAACTAAAGTGATTATTTGTTGTTGCTTATCTTCCATACTCTCCTAGTTGTACAGCTATCACACAGCTTATTCCAACTCGACAACACAGGAACACCCAGCTGGAAGTCATTGTGTCAGCAGGCCACAGAGAGGTCAACATGAGGCTGTCCAGCAGAGAGGATACTGCGCTGCTGTTTTTGCAAATCAATTGGCCTGTGTTCAGTGTTGTTCTGATATACACAAGACGCCACCACCTGAATCCCCCCTGACAACAGTAATTGTGTATACACTGAGATAGACTGACTGAAGGTCGCCTGGTCTCTGAATGTGACCGATACCAAATCCTAACCGTTGTGAAGTTACCAACAATGAAGAATAACGCAAACTCGCTTCAGGCATGCGTGCAGAGAGATCAAACTTCCGGTCACCTTGAGAGCAAGACATTGGGGGACACATAATCTGTGATTTTTTTTTTTCTTATGATGATCACAGAGGATGACAGTTATAACAGTTTAAGAAAATCTCAGTTTCTTATGACCTCGACTAGATGAAAGAGAGACTCCATGCTGCTTTATTTTTTTAGTAGATATTGTGGAAACAACCTGGCCATAAAGCACAGACACTTGCGTTGTTGGTCATGGGATCTGAACAACTCGCTGAGACATGCGAGTGGATAACATACAATCCATAGTTCTGGCCTTCTGAACGCAAAGCATATCATTTAATGATGCTGGGTAGTAGCTGGCAAACATTCTACAATTATATGCTGGTTCTGTTGGAGTTCGAATCAATGACCTCCAAGCTGCAGCAGTATTCTGTGACAGCAACCACTGTGCCATGGTGACAGATAAATTTGCGCTTATCTTTTATTTGCCATTAGAAAATGAAGGCTTATCTAATATTTCAAATACACTTATATATTATTATTCTAAATACTGCCTACTTTATATTACAGATGTACTAATATACTATCATTCTAAACACTGCGTAACTTATATTTCAGGTGTACTTATAGACTATAATTCTAAACAATGCTGTGGAAACAATGCTTTCATCCCAAGACAACAGTCTGAAAGGTGAATGAATGGCTGATTTGTTTGTCAGTTGATTTTTAAAAGATGGTGGCCACACTGAGCTTTAAATCGCCACACTGCTCCACAACTGCTTAAGAAACAACAGAACAGCAGCAAGGGACCATGCAAGATCTAAAAAAAAAAAATGCCAGAACGGTTTACGAAGGTTGATCACACACGCACATGCACACGCACCCATAACACAGAGCAGTTAACAGACATTTGGCAAAACAGACCAAGTATTTTTTTTATTATGATTTTTCTGTTCTAAGAGGAAAAAAAACAATGGCAAAGTAAGTGGCATTGGAAGCTATATAACTCCAGCACTATGCAAATACGTGTACAGCACAAACATCAGACACTTGGGCACACCCTGTATATAGATATATAATCTCTCTTGTGAAATGAACAGCAACGTCAAATTGTCACCCTGGATATCCCCATTTCTGGCATTGGATGAGCTTCAACATCAACAAGAAGGGTGCAAGCATATATGAAATGACCAGTGACACTGTTGATGCAGTATGGCAAGTATACAAATATAGTATTTCCTCTGTTTGTTTCCACATTTTTCAATCATCTTCATCTCACCTTGGCACAAAACCCGAGCTTCTTGTTTGCTTTTTAAAAAACCACTAACGACATTGAAAAGATGTATTACTGTGTTTTATTTTTTCCATTTGACTCAACTGAGAACACAACTGATCATGACTATGCATTCAAAAAGATGCTAATCATGTTCAGTTTTTGTTTTGTCCTTTCGTTTCCCCATGTTTTTGCTATTGGAATGAACAAATCCAAGGGGAACAATCAGAACTGTGTAAGCCTAACCTCATTTTTTATGACAATTCTTATTTTGAAATATAGCCTCTTAAAATGCTTCATTCTGCAAATTCTAATGCAGATACAGGCATCACAGCTGATGACTACAACAACACAAGCAGTGAAAACTTCACAGTAAGGTATCCAACACAAGCAGGTAAAAAAACAAAACAAAAACAAAAGTAGGGGGTCACAAAACTCGCGCGCGCGCAAACACACACACACACACACACACACACACACACACACACACACACAACATGCTCTTCTTTGATCATCCATATGCTAATCTTATGTGACAAACAACTAGCATTTCCTAAAAATTATTTGTTATTCTTTAGAAAAACAAACCATGACCACAACTCCACAAGGAAAACAAGACAGAAAATCCTGATGAACTCTTCAGATTTAAAACATTACATTTCATTTATGTTCATATGCATAGTAACAAGTTGTGTCAGATGACTTTAAACAAACATGAAATGAAATTTTTATCTATCTATATTACATATACAATGAAGACTGCCTACTTTCAAGGGCTTTGGAATATCCCATCTTCAAATGATCACATTATGGCTATTTCAATTTTTTTCAAATTGCTATGGAACAAACTGAAACCGAACAATCACTGCACTATAAAGTTCATGCAGCAGAATTTTTTCTCATTGAATCATTATATTAAAAAAAAAGGTAATATTTTCAACACTTTTTGCATAAATCTTATGAATATGATTGGATTTGCACTCTCAGTTACAGGTGTAATTGAATGTGAAAAACAATAGCAAAAACCAGACATCTCTTTCATTGTCTACCTGTATATCATGGGTGTGCAAGTGTGTGTATCTCACGGTCTTCATATGTAAGTTAGTTGGAGCAGGTGAATTGTGTTTTCTATCCCAGCATGTCGGACATAATACTATCAAAGAAAACATTAAACCAGAATTCCAATTTGTTTTGTAATCCGGCATATGTACTGACTGTTATTTTTTTTTCTTTTTTCATTTCTAGGACTACCTGTTCTCAAGATTTGTACAAATATTGCCAAATCAGCATTAAATGATACCATATTATTTTTTTAAATTCTGATATTGATAATGAATGTGTGTAATACTACCACACTGCATGCAACTCTACTGCTCACAGAAAAGACGAGAACTGTTGTCTGAAATGAATACATATATTTCTAATCATGGAACATGTATTGGCTATCTTTTTTTTTGAGCTGCATATGGTGACCTTGTTGCTTTATAATCAGAGAGTGAATGTGCATCTTTTACTTTTTTCATTGATGTAGTGGCCACATTTTTAACAATATGCAATGACCATGTGTAGAAAAGGGCACACTATCAAAACTGCAAAGCACAGGAAGCAAAACTTTCCACTGCAAACATTTTAACCTACCATAAAGAATCTTAATCCATTCAATGGCACTGTTATTACTCCTACAATAATCATGGGTGACAAACTGTACCCCGAGGGGGAAATTTTTTTGTTGAAAATTCACAGTAAAATCAACTGTTCAACAGCCAGTCACAACGCCCAGGAACTCACTACAAATACTTTCATGCACTGGCAAAGAATCTGTCAATGTGCTTACAACAACTGTCAAATTTCCGACCATGTGTTTTAAATGGAGCCTTACAGAAGTCTATTTGCTTTCTAAGAATAGCTCTGTGTGTGTATGTGTGTGCATGCGCATGTGTGTGCATAGGTGCGTGCATACCAGCATGTGCATGTGCACGTGCCCATGTGAACGTGTGAGTGCACGCTCCCCAAGTCTGTCCCAAATTAAGCTAGCTGACTCGACTATGAACATGAAATCAGCCTCTATTTTCTGATCTAGATAAGTAACTCATGACTAGACTGTCATGAATAGCTCCCTCTCTCTAGAGCTGTCACATGCATACACATACTTATGCACACCACATATTCACTGTCTGCCAACACACCAAAGTGCAACAACCAACTCAAAAGCAAGTCAAGACCAGATGCAAAAATTGAGTGTAAAACGGGAAAAGAATGAAACTAGCCAATCTACAGATGGACTGAAAACAAAATGTCCTCTATTAAACCGTGAATATTTGAAATTCAGCAGTCACCTTGAGACTAAGCAAACCCTGTGTCATTAGAGACAGAGAGTATACTTGAAAATAAGTGATTACTGAAGTTACAAAAATTGAAATCATCTGATCTTTTGTGACAGACAGAAAGAGCACCTTTGGTCAGGACATCTGAAAAATTGGAAATTATCCGGTAACTGAAATCATATATACAGTATTGAAATTATGCATTTTTTACGTAATATTTGTGTGTGTGTGTGTGTGTGTGTGTGTGTGTGTGTGTGTGTGTGTGTGTGTGTGTGTGTGTGCATGCATGCGTGCGTGCATGTGTGTGCATGCGTGGATGCGTGCGCACAATACATATGCAGTTGTCTGCATGCAATAACACTTTAACAAAACTGAAACAAAGCTTTCACAAACAATGAGGGGTGAGAAAAGGCATCATCACTGATTGACATACGTGTATCATACCTTAAAAGAGATTAAAATCTCAACTGTTTTTCTCTTGATACATGTTTTCACACATGTTTGTCTTCTTGGGAATGAACACCATTTAAAACAATTTGCATTGTAATTTAACAATCGACTAATGCATCTGGTCTGCACAGTGCATAGTCAATCTACTCTGTTTCCTTGAACCATCAGTTCTTTCAAGTCCTCCACACACCTACACAAAGGCACTTCTGAAGATCTGCGAACTGGATGTGGCCACCAGCAGCGAGCGAGACTCCAGAGAGAAGGTCACGGCTGTTGGCTCAATGATACCAGCTGAATCCAGTCCTCTCAGCAGTCCTTCAAACTTGGCTTCAGTGGTATTGGACAGCACATGAATGCCGTGTTTCCAGTCAGCAATGTACACACTGCCTCCTGGATCTGTGCACACGCCCCAGAACTCTGATCTCGGAAGTGGCGAATGATACGTCTTCTTGAGAACGAAGTCGGGGGAAAAGATTTTGATGAAGCGGTTTGCGTCAGACACGATGATGTCTCCATTCCCAGCAACGGCCACGTCCATTGGGGACAGGAAGAAGAACTGTCCTGCTGGGTTTTTCTTGAGAACCTTGGGCAAATCACAAAGTCAAAACACACGTAAATCAGCCAGTAAAGAACTTCCAGTTTTGCATTTCATTCAGGGGCTTGACATAAACGTGCACATTATTCACTGATTATTTTGTGGGCAAGCATTTGTGGGTGCCCACTGATCCTTACACAGGTTTATGCTAATAAAGCATGTATATAGGTGTGTGCATGTCTGAACTACTGTGCACATGCAGGCATGTAAAGGGCTGCATGCAAACCTTCTGGAATAAAACTTTGAGGAACAGGGGACAAAAGGGATACAGTGCGGGTAGTTTAGCTTTTGACTGAAAGTATTTTTAACGCACTACTACTTCAACTTTGGAAAGTGAGGTTTCAAAGGAGAATGCCTTTTCCACCACATGCAAATGCTGGTATTCATATAACATCATTTGGGCTTATAATGCAATCAGACTTATTCAAAAATGACGTACACCTCTCCCTCCAAGTCGCAAAATTTTCAATAGTCATTTGAAGTTCTGAACTTTTTCCCAAATTTGGGATTTGATAAATATGATTTTTAAAACAGAGAAATTCTAGTTGGAAGGTATGCACGTAAAATGCAACCCAAGTCTACAACTACCTTTTTGATGGCCCCATTCAGGTAGTAGTCCAGGACATAGACGCATCGATCATCCTGGTCACAGACAAACACCAGGTTGTCGTTTCCAACTGTGATCCCTCTTGGCATTGACAGACCCTGCATTGACATACTGCAGTCCATCAACCTACCATGATTGATTTTTTTATCCTACAAAGTGCAACTATCAAACACTTTTTACAAATTTATACCATGAAACTAGAAAAGCTCATGATAATATAGGAGAGATAGACAGTCAGAATAAATCAGATAGGAGTTTAGACAAAACAAACCAAAATGTTCTGAAGTATGCTGGACAGCACAATGCAACTGATAGATGAGGAAAAGACAGAAGTTATTATCAGCATTTTTCATTACATGCATTGGTGCAACTTCTAGAAAACTGAAATCCATAAGAAAGAGGAGAATCATGTAACAAACAACATCCACTGAAAATAAAAATCTACCCAGAATGAAAAATCAAGTCACATACACAGGTCTGCTAACTGTTTGAAGAAAAATAAACCCAAAATATGGTGACTGGGGGAGGGATGAGTGTGCATGGGGAGGGAGAAAGGTAGGGGAAGGGGAGATAAACATAATGAAATGTTGAACAAACACATGATGAAATGAACTGTGTCTGAAGTAATGGATAAATACTTGCCTCCACAGACTAACTAAAAATAAGAACATGAAAAAAGGCGGAAAATTTGATGATGCAACCACAAAATGAAATCTAACGACATAGGTGTGCGAGAGTGTGCGCGTGTGTGTGTATGTCTGCGTTTGCATGTGCGTGTGTGTGTGTGTGTGTGTGTGTGTGTGTGCAAGTGTGTGTGTGCACGTGCATGTGTGCGTGCGTATGTGTGTGTGTGCTTGACAAAAACTTTCACTTGATCTGGTATCATGAAAGCACCCACCTTGGCAAGGAAAGAAAGTAGGTGACCATTCATATCGCACACAGCCACAAAACCCTCCCCTGGACAGTTGCCTGCATCTGTCACCAACACCTTTCTGTCCGGCGCCAAAGCAGCACTCCAGGGCTTCCTGAATATCTGTAGCACACAGGACACACTGAATGTGCATAACAAGCCTTCCTTCGCCCCTCCCCCCCCCTCTAAAAAAAAAAAAAAAGGGGAGGGGGGTGGTTTGAGTGGGTGGGGCATCTTACAATAATATCTCCATAAACTGATGAAGTAACATTGCCAGATTTTCCCCCTTCATCACACTAATATTCACATTATTATCGATTCTTGAAAATAAGTGAAAAGAATGCTTGCAGCCTTTTTTGAGAGGGCAAACCAACAAAAAAGTTTTTTCACCAGAATCATGAGCCTTCAAAAAAAAGCAACCAATGCAAAAAAAGTATTTTGAAATTTCATACAAGGTTTTATTACAATTCACACTCTGGGACTTATTTACTAAAGTCTGTTGTCAAATTATCATCTGCTCGGGCTTGTTATGCCTCTTTGACAGTGAGAAGACAGGAAAATTCTGTTGACTCATTGTGTGTACAGTGCTTGCGCCTGTATGCATGTGAAGAATGTTTGCGTATGAATGTGTGTGCACATATCTGCACCTGTGTGTGAATGTGCTGTGTGTGTGTGTGTGTGTGTGTGTGTGTGTGTGTGGTGTGTGTGTGTGTGTGTGTGGGGTGCGTGCGGTGCGTGCGTGCGTCTATGTGTGCATGCATAAATACATTTTATATATACATGTGTGCCTGTGTACCATACCACTGTAAGTCAGCATGCCCATGATTCAACGGTTGCCATTCACAAAACAATAGAAATAATCCATCCGACTGACCAGCTTGAAAATTGTGCATGTATGAAAATACCCGTGTGTGTTAATTTATGGACTAAGCTGTTTTGGTCACTAGTGTGCTTGTATTTGTGTAGGCCTAAATAGGTCTTGTATAAAAACTGTTGCAAACAAATTGATTATTAACAAAGCAAACACAATTAATACATATTAACTTTTACAGTACTCATCACAATACCAGCTGCCAGGTCAGGCAAGTTCTATAAGCACCCAGCCTGTTCTCAGTCTAGAGTAAGTACACCCTTCACATCAGTATAAAATCATTCCCTTTGGATATAACCAGAATTACGTTATTAAAACCACGCATAACAGGAGATACATTTACAAAAAGATTTAACTGAGATTAGTGCGCAAAAAATTCCATCATAAAACAAACAGCATGAAAAGACTAGCTTTATAGTGCCAGCAAAACGACCAATGGTAGGAAATCTTAAAGAAAAAAGTAGGAAACATAATCAATGATAAATCTCTGACTGCTGACTGGAAAGTGTTATGCACACTGGACCTGGCACAGATTTGGCTGATCCTCTGAGAGGCGTTTTTATTTTCAAAAAAGTTAAATGGATAAATGAGACAATAACTATACTGCAGAGCATGAGGATCGCATGACTCCGGAATGCCCTCTCATGTCCTTTTAAAACTTGCAGCAGAATACTTAACAAAATGAATGCATATAGCGAAATCTTCAATCACTATAACTAAAGACACAAGGGCCTTACCGCCTCCTCTGAAAAAGCGTAGTGAGGCAGCCCATATCGGAGTCGAGGGATGTTGCAGCAAACCTGCTTGTTGCCCCTGACATAGATCAGCCTGTCTGGAGAGGTCCCAATGACCAGCACACAGGTCACAAAGTCCAGACTTCGCTGAGGCACCTCGGCCACAGGAGTGAAATGCAGGGAGTCTTCTCCTTCTGGGAACCGAGCTCTCTCCACTGATGCCAGGTCCTGGTATGTCAGCAACTGGCCAAGTGAGTCTGCCTGCAAACTCTGGACAGAATACATAGAAACATGTACATATGTATATTTTTTTTTAAAGCAATTTTCAACCAACCTACTTCATTTATACCAAATCATTCCTGAAGTTTTTACGAGTACAAATTACTGTGCTCAATTTCTATAGACAGGTTTCCTTTTTCTTTGTCTTTCTTCCTGTTCTGTATTCATGGTCTCTAAGCAGCATCACCCTTTTGCCACTGATTTTAGCTCCCCTGTCGTACCCATATTCTTTCTTTGTCCCACCGCTCCCAGTCTACAGGCAGTTGTCAATAAAGGCTGTCACTGGATAAACCACACGAGGAAACAGTGTGCTGCTGCCGAATCACTTTGCCTGTGATCAGTGATGCCTGTTAGATCCATCATATACAGAAAGTCACCTAAGAAGCCCCCTGCTGAATAATCGCTTTACAGACCTTGTGTGGAGTATGAGAAAACACATTCCAGTCCTGAGGTAGACTAGCACTACAGTCCATCCAGTAAAAGTCCCCATAAACTTCTTTATCAAGACACTACATTCATTATGACCAAGACAATCTCTTCATTGGCTCTTTCTCTTCAACTTGCATTCAAGACTGTTCTTTGTTCTGCCTGGTTTATTTTCGAGAAATCCTCGCCACTTTAAAATTCATGCTACCACGTATGAAAGAAAAAGGCTGCAATATCAACTATCACTTCATCTGTCCAACTGTTCAATATTAGGAAGACTGGCAACGTAAGTATGGCACAGGAAATTTAAGTCACACTATTTTTAGTTCAGCCAATCACAAAAGCAAAATCAGTACGGAGAGCATTTTGCAACCAGAACTATGCACATGGCACAGCAAAATATTCTGAAACAAAACATGACAGTTAAAAACAGTTCCTAAGATGGAGACACAAACCCTGCTTGTGTAATCCATTCCCTGAAACTTCTGCACCATTCCTCCTCCCTCGCCCCTTGTATCCTGCTTTCACTCCTGTGAAAGAAATTTTGCTTTGGCATGACATTAGGCTTGAAGCTAGAAACCTCACAATATACCCACTGTAAGTACTGACCCAACAAACTACTCTGTAAAACTGGATGAAGGCCAACCCATCTGTTTAAGCATTATCTTGCAGACAGACAGACAGACAAGGAAACACAGGCCTGCTCACACTGTTTCCTGTGTACACAGTTATCCAGGAAAGAGGGAACACCATCTGAGCAGTATGCAGTTAAAAACCTATGAACATCAAATTAAAGACGACACTAGAAGAAAAACACAATACAAGTGTACTAGAGGAAAAGCACACCATAAAAAGTATGCTCTACCGAAAGCTTTTAACTTTTCACTGCAGATCTCCTAAAATTTAAAATGGATTCTGGAAACAGACATGCATATACCTCAAAATCAAACAAAACAAAAAGAGACAATTATTAAAACTTTGAAATCTAACGAAACAAAAACCCCAACCTGAAAACTTTAAAACCTCACTGCATTGTAGTGACATAAAACGAGTCACATAAACCTTAACAAAATAGTTCACTGAGAATTAGTCTGAAACTGAATCATAAGCTAAAATCGGTTCCTCACTGTCAGCAGACTGGGTGAAGGCTCAAAGTCAACTCTCTGAATCATGGCAGCTGATGGCACAGCTGGCAGGGCAGTCAGCTGTCGAAGGTCCTTGTGAAGTTCATCCACCAGGCATACCACCCATGCGTGGTCTGTGGAGTTTTTGGCCCGCTTTATCCGCTCTCTTAGTTTTTCCAGCTTGGTCTTTCGATCTTCAGCCTCCGTTAACACCTAAAAACCAGCCAACAATACAATAGGTAACTGTCATGACTGTTACATATCTGTGGAACAGAGCCACTAAATTACTTTCACAACCTTCAACTTATCCACATTTCTGTAAGCGAAATGAAACTGCTTCACGGAGTGACTGAAATGATGTGCTAAATTCTCACATTCAGTACACTCTTGCATATAGACAGAGAGACATATATATGCACAGACACCAATGAACATGCTCCAAAAACACCAGACTTGCACATCATCTAAAATCATAAGTCAAATACTTGTTACATTCACAGACAACTGGTACGATACGTCCTCATATTTTTAGGACAGGGAACTGTTAACAGAAAGATCCATGCAGTCATAAAAACAAATGTAGATTAAGTTAAAACATACATGCATGCACTTGAATCCACTTGTTTACATCTGCCTACCCTTGGTGTGTGTGTGTGTGTGTGTGTGTGTGTGTGTGTGTGTGTGTGTGTGTGTGTGTGTGAGTGTGCGCATGTGTGTGCATGTCTGTGTGCTGTTTCTTCCGATTAATGTGTATCCACGTGTATATTATATAAACCTGTTTATTCCGAAATTTGACTTACAGCATTCCAATCCAAGATATGACTATTTTCTACAAAATAGGAGTACTCCAATGAGAAAGCTTAAACCATGCTGTGGCAAACATGCATTGTTTGTATCACAGTAGTGGAATACTACATTACTTGTAACTATCAGACCTGTTCAACCTAAAACTGCGATTGGTGTACTTTTCAACAAAAGTGAGAGTATTTTCTAAAGTGCATACAGAATTCCGAATTTTTGTAAAAGTGGGCCATCACACTGGAGAGCATCTTTCCGCCTGTAACCACCTGATCTTGCACAAACTACGGTGGAATAGGTTCTTTCCAATGCAAATTACTTTCAAACCTGATTCATCAGCATACTTTAGCAAGAGCTCATGCTCTTTCGCCAGATTTTTTTATGTTTGAAGCAACAGATACTGCCTAACATTTACTTTGCGCATGGAAGTTAGCAAGAGTTGCTGGTCTTTGGTGAAAGCCTCAGCCACGGTTAGATCTCCAAGTACAATTACAGCTCAAGAACTTCATCTCAAGAATTTTTCTCCATGTATTTCTTTTCAGTTTGTCGTATTCATTCATTTTTTCCCCCACAAAACATGTGTACAAAATACGGCAAAATCGTATGGGTAAACACGTCTGATTATACTATATATTACATCAGATGGAAGTGCTTGTGTGTGTGCACGGGCATGTGCACATGTGTTGTGTGTAGCTGCATGCAGTTTATTTCAAATATTTCATTACTTTGACAGGCATTTGGTCAAGCTGGATCCAGAAAAAAAAAAACAACATTATCCAGTACAGTATGGCCTTTGCATTTTAAACATGTTACTGACAAAGGTTATAACAGTTACGGTATGACATGGAATTCTATATTATCAGTCACTGCTAAAAAATCAAGGTTAAAAACACTTTAGTGTTTTCAAGTATTCAACAACTGAAATGTAGAGCCGTTGAAACATTCACTGAGAGCATGGAAAAAAAATTTAAAAAATACTGTGAGGTGATTTGTTTGGTTATTGATCAATAAGCAAAACATTCACGAGAGTAAAGAAAAAAAGAAGAAAAAAAAAATAGTGTGAGGTGATTTGTTTGGTTATTGGTCAATTAGCTATCAGTCAAAATATGCTTTCCTTGACTACATCAACACAGAGCCACCCACCCACCCATACATATATTTATCTATATATCTGGCTTCTCTACAACATACTAATATACAAATCAAACAAAGAGGTCTGCATAATCTGCAAGATGAACCAACCAAGTAAAAAATTCTACAAGAAATTTCCAATTACCAAAGTACCATTATGATGATTTAAACAAATCAAACAAAGAGGTCTGCATTATATTGGTAATGGAACCGTTTTTCTCTTTACCTGGTTGAGATCATTATCGGCATCCATGACCTTACTGCAGAGCTGACCAACAAGGTCTGTTGCATGTCTTCCAAGGTGTTCTGCAGGCGAGCCACGGCGGCGTTGATGGAGGTGGTGGTATCCGACATGTAGCCGGACAGTTCCTGCTGCTGGAGATACACTTCTGCTAGTCTCGAGTCTGTCTCCTCCAATAAGCCTTGAACCAGATCCTGAAACTGTAGACCAACACCAACCCTCTACTGAAGCATACTTACTGCCAACTTGGAACTCACACATACGTGAAGGACACATACTACTGAATGATTCTATGACTTAGAAACAGCAGTAGTATAATACAGCCTGGTACTTATAAATGTCCCTTTTATCTTACACACAAGTAAACTTGATACCATCCAAATTTTACTAATATCAAAAGAAAAGCTGCAAAGACCAGCCGCTGAGGTAAAGTGGTTGGTGTCACAGGCTCCCGGCAGGGAGGTTGTGGGTTCGGTTCCTACCAGAGCCATTTATTTGTGGGATTATCCTGTCCCGATCGCTACTATCCAGACCTGAGTTTGCTATAGGCTCAACTGGGAAGACTGGGGCCACACAGTTGAGTTTCATCCACTTAATAAACGCATCTCTGAGAGCATCGCTTAAATTTCCTTACCAACATTGCAGGTGTCTATACCTCTTAGGACTACATGGAAAAAGAAATTACATGCATTACTTACCTGTCCTCCTGTTTTCCAGAAAAAAAAATGAAGGCTGTTACTGCTGTTAATCATGCCCCTTCCTTATCTTAGTGCTTTTGTACACATCATAAGAATTTAAGACAGAGGTTATTCTCTTTTCAGTACAAGTACTTTCTGTTGCTGCAACCTTGTAATCACTTAATCACCTGCTGGATCTTCTCAACGCTGCTGGCATGTAAGTTTTCAATGGAGCGGACGCTGTGATCCTTAGTGGCTGGAACTTTCCCATGGCTGCGTTTGCACGGAGCACACAACCACATCTGACAGTGGAGGCAGTAGTCTGCACAAGGGCGTGTTTCCTGTAAAATCAACCCTTCACTGTTGAAGTCAATTTTTTCCCCGTCTTCTACATGCACAGTCAGTGGCATTACCTCAACATCATCTCATTCCCTGTCTCCCCCTGCCCCTTCTCCCTCCTACTTCCATCCACATACTGACAATCAAACTTGCGTCCTGTCCTATTCCTCCCGAATGAGAGATGCATATACGCAGAGGGACAAGAGAAAAGAAGGCTTACATCTGGGGTTCCTGGCCAAATTCTTTGTATCTAAACCTCCTATTCCAAAAGGTAAGATGCTCCCACTCAAGTTTCTGAGGAAAGAACTTTTAATGAGTTCAGTAAATAGGAAGAGAACTGTATAGGGTAAATGAAAAGGATTTTCCCTGCCTACATTTAATGTGGAGATACCAACTGATGCCATGTCATTGCTTTTCTTTTTAACAGACCTAATCACAAATTGGTTTCAAACACTTGGATGTGTGGTGTATAGTGTAGGGTAATAATAGAAATCTTTACATATTCATATTCATTTTACTATTTTTCAATTCCAAAATGTAGTTCTATGTCTTCCTGATTTTCACTTGACAAAAAAAAACCTGTTATATACCAGAATAAGTTATCATCCAGGGCTTCCGATAACACATGAGGCGCCTCACTGGTACACTGAAAATGAAAAGAACATTCTGTAGACCCTATTTGTTTAGCACATCCCTGGGATGTTTGAAATCTGTAAACTGAACAAATGTCAAACTGCATCTACCAACGCTGGACTTCCATCTGCTCCTCCACTACACAGAGAATCAATAATATCCCTTCACCCACCTAAAGACAACTTCCGCCCCTGCTCATGTTTTGTCAATTTCTTCAAAAGTAAAGGGTATTTTAATGTCATAAATAACAGGTGAAAGAAACCAAAGGCTGAACATCCAGCTAAATCTCATCAGATAGGCAGCTTCTTCCTCGTAATTTTGATGAAGACACAGGGAGCAGTCTACAAATTTAGTGCTCCTTAATTCTTTCACAACAGGTGCGGCAGCACAATGTCACTTCCCTGCATTCATTTTATGACTCCTAATATAAACGTAACAATCAATTGTTATATATCAACGGAAAGAGTAAAACTCAAACTTTGCAATGAGCATAGATTTAAATATATTTTTGGTAAAACAGAAACATTACAGTTATTAAATAACATAACTAAAATGTAGGAGAACACAATCTTGTTTACGTTTGTTTGGTTAGAATGACAACAGCAAATGAGGAAGAAAAGAGGCATAAAAATTCACTCTTACTCTGAATAGATGTAGAGAAAGCCTGAGCTATTCAATATGTGTAATCCAAGTGGAAAAAAAACATACAAAAATGAAAATATATCATTGCACTCTGTACACACTTTTCACTGTTTTGGCTTCAGATGATATACACAGAGCAAGTAAATCAAGCTCAGACTCTTTTCGATGAACTTGCATATCTTTACCCCCCTCATTCTCTGAACCACTTTGCTGAACCAAATCTAACACCTCATGTAATGCCAAGTTTCTTCTTCTGCCCAACATGTTGACGAGGCAGGAAATTCCACACGTACCTTTTTCAGAAATCCCCTGTGCCAGATGAATCTCTTTGTTCGGACTACTCTGGGGTCATAATGGTCATCGCTAGTGTATGCAAATTCACTTTTTCGAATGGCTAGAACCCTGTTCTAAGCAGCTGCATCCCCTAGACAGTAGATGAGAGAACTGGGGATTTTTTCATAGTTGTGATGGAACGCAGGCACGGCTCATCCAGGGTGTACAGCAGCATTGCCTGTAACCACGGAACGGCTTCTTGTGAACAGTTGACTGATTTGCTGTAACTATATAACGGCATGTCATGAAAAGGTCAACTGGTACTTCTAAAATCTTGATTTTGTCATACTCATTTCTGCTGATGAAAACCAAGCAATTTGACGAATTGGACATACTCTAATTCATGTATGTGTAAGTAGATTGTAACTATTGGTGGACTGACCTTAGTCTGGAACGATACACTAAATAATTGTTGATGGATGGACACTAATCTGGTATGATACATTAAAAAGGCAGAAAAGTAATGAATTGTGCACGGAATGAGACAGAAACTTTTTGGCATAAGGTTTAAATCAAAGAACTGTAATCATCAGGTATCAATGCCAGTGTTATAATCTACTTGTGCTTGCCTTTGGCGTTTTCATCTTGTGATTGAAGTTTGAATTCTTAATTAATACAGACCAGCAGTAGTGTATCAGTTTTTGCATGTCTCTCCACTGCAGCCCTCAGAAGCATGAAGACTGCTCCTTTTGCTTAAAAAAAGTTTGTGTGCTTTTGTCCATCACTACCACTATTACTCCAGACTTTCTCTGTCCCTTGTATGAGGAGGTTCATTTTTCAAACTGAATTACACAAATCTAATTCAATTCTCTCTGCATCATGTCGAGTGAAGGAAAGATGTAAAAAAAAAAATTGCTATAGTACAGATGTACTTAAGAATCAGATGAAGATGAGAATCAGATGAAGATGACCCCAGATGCATACATTATATAGCCCCCCCCCCCCCCCCCCAATCGAAACAGCCCAAATATTTGTAACACTAACAGTGTCGCTTGTGTGTGTTATGTGTGCCACAATGTAAGTGTCCAATGCATGTGTACACACTGATACCCCCTCCTCCTGATCCCCTCTGCCAGCACTTGGTAAAAAAAACAGCTTTTAAAAATAAGACTGGGACTCTCTGGACTTAGTACGAGTTAAAGTGATTTCCCTACACTTTGGAGAAGTATGTTAATTATATACAGTAATACTTAAGCACTTGCACATTCACACACACGCACTCTACCTTACCTGGGGGGTTTCGTCAGGATTCTTTCCCAAGCCCTTCAATGGCACCAACTACCTAGTCAAGTCTGCCACAGTCACTGTCAGTGTCAGTCTCCGGGCCTAGCAGTGGTACTGTCAGAACCGTCAAAGCCGTTGTAACTGTCTACGGCTGTTCTGTCACAGTGCTAGGGCTAAACTGTCTCCCATTAACTGGAGGCCCCAGCACTGGTCTGTCACTGGGTGTTACTGCCAGCACGACGAAGCCCTTAACTAATTATAAGTTAGCCAGTCCGCTCTCTTCAAGCCCAAAGTGTCGTACTCCGGAGTTCGTTGCTTGTTTACCTGACTGTCAGTGAACACTTTCCATGCGATTTGCACTTCCGCTGAGCTTGCCAATGTGCACAGAAACCGTGCGTCACTAGAGTCCACGCCACTTTACGATGAAAACTATTCATCCAGGGGTTGCAGAGAGGAAGGGAGCTCTTCACCTCGCTTGAGCCCATGTCTGGTTAGTTTTGATTTGCAGGTCCTTTGAGGGTGATCTTTGTTTAGCAGCTGAAGAAGCGGAAAGCACTGCGAGTCAAAAGGCCCATGGAAACTGATTCATTGGGAGGAAATCTTTGTGGGCTTCTGGCGCTGGATAGTTTTCCTGCCAGTACTTCCAGGATCTATCCGCGCCACTCGCAACAATGCCAGCTTCCAATGAAGCAGGATGGCTGCCGTCTGAGGTTCACTGGGAGGCACTGTTTGGGGACACCAAAGCTTCTGGCACTGGATAGTTTTCCTGCCTGTACTTCCAGGATCTATCTGCACCACTCGCAACAATGCCAGCTTCCAATGAACCTGGACAGCCGCCATCTCAGCCAGGCACAACTGGAAGCTACCCGGAACCAGCTCCCCCACATACTGGCAAAAAGTGGCCATCGTTTCCTTCTGCCCACCCTAGATGCACGTCACCCACGCCTGACAGAAGACGCTGCATTCAGGGGAACCGGACCAATCACCTCCAGCCGCCCAGTGACACGACAAACCAATCCATGGCCTGCCACAATGCTCTCTACGCCCCCTTAGCACACTGTCACAGTGTCACTCTCAGGCACCCAGATGGCAAGCAGAAGGCTTAGGGGATTCCATGTCCACTGGTGCTCGGTACTTCTTCTGCCAGCAGTTCTGCTTCTCTGGGCTCATACAGGCCATCAACACCAATAGTGCCTTCCAGTGAATGAGAGCTCGCACAGACTTCAGATGAAATGTTTCTGGAACCGGCTCTCCCACATGCTGGCTAAAAGCCTTCATGGCCTCCTCCTGGCAGTTGAGGACTGTATTGCCCAAGCTGGTGCAGTACTGCCTGTTGATGAATTCCACCAGCTTTTCCCAGTTTCCACATGGACCAAACAGCTATGCCATTGCCTGTTTAAGTGCCTGGGTCCGACCCTGCAAAACAAACTCTGATGAAGGTGGCAGCCTTTCATCAAATATGCCAGGCAGATGGTGAATGAAGGCATGAGCTTTTGAATATCTCTGTTTGCCTCCCAACACCCAGGAATCAAACACTTCCTGCCCATCCTTGGGGTTCCCTGGCATGTGGACTGGCCTTTGCCTTCCCAGATCTGTGGCAAGGAAGAGATGTGTGCCTGGGAGAAGTTCTGGCATCCTGGATCTCAGCAGTAGGGCTTGAGTTTGTGTGTTTTTTTTCCCTGTTGCTGGCCCTTTGTCAGGATTCCCTGTCACTTTCACTAGATCCTATAAGGCCTGTCTTGGGCCCCTCCTGACGCTGGCTACACTGCCAAATACCCCCACTGTCCTGAGTATCCCTGGCTGACACGTTTCCAGGTGGTCCTCCTGAGCAACTTGATTTGCTAGCCATATCAAAATCCTGACTCTGGCATCTTGACGTGTTCTCCCCCATGGTCTTTACACTTTAGTCCTTGAACTGGCTCTGATTCTAGCGATGTGAACAACCTTAGGCCCTGCTTTAGCTGATTCTGAAGAATTCTTGCTGGGAATGCTGCCTGCCTGGGGCTGGTTGGGTACTTTCAGCGGTGAAGCACTAGGCACATGTGGAGGAGTATTGCCAGTAGCTCCCACTGCCTTAGACCATACCGTGGGATGCACCTTGGAAATTCTGCCCTGGGATATGGTCCTCACCGCATTGACAGAGCATGCAGGAACTGGAGCCTTGGCTGAAGAGCTAGGGTCTTTTTCCTTCCTTCTATCTCCTTTGCCAGACTGGTTCTGCAGCCACTTCTGGTATCACCTGCAGCCTTTTTTCCTGTGCCCAACCTGCTTGCAGTAAAAGCACTTGACGTTGGAATCTGAGCTATCAGGAACTTGCTTTCCACTTTCTTTGGCTATAAGCTGCAGATGAGAGGTCCACTTTTCCACGGTCTGTTTGACATAGCTGTCCAGATCCTGCTTGGAACAAACTGTTCTGACTTGTTGCTCCTGATTTTTCCTCTGTGCCTCATCCATGACCAGGGAGACATGTTGGTACCACTTCACTTTATGGACAGTCTCTTCCATTGTTCTGGGTCTCTCTAGATTGGCATGTTTACCTGCCTCCTTGTCCAGACTACCAGTGCAAAATTTGCTGATCACCTCACCCTGTACGTATCTTTCAGGCAAGTCCCTGAAGGCTGAATTGGCAAGCACTGTGACCCCGTCTGCCCAGTCCTCATAGGACTCCCCTGGGTTTTGGCTGGCTTGTTGGAATTCTGACTTTGCTGTTTCAATCAGCTCTCTGGCCCCGAAGCATGCTTCCAACTTCTTCATCATCTGGTGATATGAACACTGACTGCCCATCTTGGTGGCAATAATGAAGAAGTCTTGGGCTTTTCCTTCCAAACACCATCCCAGGTAATCCTGACTCTCCATTTCTGACCAGTTGAAGGCTGTTCTATAGCTGTTGAACCTGTATTTGAATGACAACCAACTTGATTTCCCGTCATACTGTAGATTTGGGGGCAATTTCCAGGGATCCCCTCTCAGTCCAGAATGGGAGTGCCTAACAGGACTGTTTTCCATGCTGCTGTCTGAGGAGTCAGAATATAATTTCGACTCACTCTCAGCACAGTCATGATAGTCATGACAGTAATACCTGTTTCTGTGTGACCTAGACCTTTGGCACCTGCTCCAAGTTACTCTCGAGGGGGAGGGAGAGCCTGACAGGGTCCATTGCTGTTTGTCATGCCTCCTGCCACTATAGGCGCCTTTCCCTATCTCTATGATCTTGGTCATGATCTCCAGCAAAATTCCGATGCCTGTGGTCAGTCGGTGCTGGCGACCTGGACCTACTTGAGTATGGAGAAAAGAGCCTGTAATCTTTAGGTCTAAAGTCCCCATCATGCTGTCTGTGCTGTGGTCCCTGTGACCTAAAAGGTGACTCTGCTTTCAGATTCGACTGCTTCAGACTTTCCTGCTTGTGTTCCCATGACAGAGACTCTGACCCAAATCTGTGGCAATGCTGTCTGCTAGAGGCCGATCTTGATGACGTAGACGTCTGCAACCGTCCATGCCCTCGATCTGAGTATTCAAGTCTAAAAGACTTGCTTCTTCCTGGTGTTTGCTTTCTCACCATTCTGGAGGGATGGGTTCCAATTTTTCAGCAGACCCAGGACAGCCCACCTCCAATTCAACTTGCTTGTCCACAAAATTTGTGGATGAGTTAGAACTGGTGGCAGCTTGGCAAGCAAGGAACTGGCATCACTGGGTTCACCAGTTTGATATGTTTTTGCTTGCCCCTGAGTGAAGAGAGGACCAAAAATCATCCATGGACTGCTGTTTATTCCATGTGGGTAAGGGAGTATTCTTTCTTTGCTCCCCCCCCCCCCCCCCCCGGCATTGGCCATTTTGGAGCTCTATTTGGAGCTCTATTAAGTCCCTCATGGCCCCCTGCTGCTTGAATGCAAGCAGGTCACTGGGTTTGCCACAAAGAATGGACATCATCATGGATAACATAAATTCCTCCTTCCTTTCCTTGAAAAAAACAAGCAGCACTGCTCAATCCAGAGGCTGTGTTTATATTCAGCCCTATGGTCTACTGAATAAATCTTTCCCCCTTTTATTAATGGAGCGACTGGAAAGTGCTAGTGTTTAGTGCAATTACTACCTAGGTCTGTGTATAACACAACAAACACCCAATGCTATTTACAACTTCTGTTTTCTTTTGTTGTTAAATTACAGCTAGGGTTGTCCTAATTGAAAGTGCTAAGTATATCCCACTTCTGAGACCAATAAAGTGTTTTCCCTGCACTTTGGAGAAGTTAATTTATACACTTAAGCACTTGCACATTCACACACACACACACTCTACCTTACCTGGTCAGCCCAGACTCCGGCTTGGGGGGTTTCGTCAGGATTCTTTCCCAAGCCCTTCAATGGCACCAACTACCTAGTCACGTCTGCCACAGTCACTGTCAGTGTCAGTCTCCAGGCCTAGTAGTGGTACTGTCAGAACCGTCAAAGCCGTTGTAACCATCTACGGCTGTTCTGTCGCGGTGCTTGGGCTAAACTGTCTCCCATTAACTGGAGGCCCTAGCACGGGTCTGTCACTTTGTGTTACTGTCAGCACAACAAAGCTCCTTAACTAACTATAAGTTAGCCAGTCTGCTCTCTTCAAGCCCCAAGTGTCGTACTCCGGAGTTCGTCTGCTTGTTTACCTGACTGTCAGTGAACACTGCTCACTTATATATACATTTTCTGCTGACTGAAACTGATCATAATCAACTATTTAATCATGACACATAAAGAAACAGGATCTGGCCTTTTCTTTATCTATGGATTTGCTATGTGCGACTCCACGAGACCGGGCAAGTGAAAGACCAGCGAGTCGACAAAATAAATCACGCAGTATAGTTTCATTTCCCCGTCATCAGCTCTCTCACCAATGCTCTCTAAATGCACAAAGCAATCTTACCTCACACAGGGGGCAATCGGTGCCAGGCCGTTCGGTTGGCAAACCAAGACCACAGCCTTGAGAATCACCATCATTTGAGCTCTTGACAAAGTGAAGCAAGCCAACAATCAGAAAGTTATTCGGCAGCTTCGTCACATCTCCCTCTTTCACTGCTGAAATTTTCTTACACATTGGGCAGACACACTGCCATTGCAAAAATCTGTTATGGTCAAGATATTTCTGCAAACAACTGCAGCAAAACGTGTGCTGACAGGGCAGTATCTTAGGCTCTGTAAAGATCTGCAAACAGAGCGGGCAAGTAAGAAAATCGTCTTTCAACTCTTCGACGTTAGCGGCCATTTTGAAAATAGAACTTCCTCCCTCCCCCTCACCCTCCCTTCCTCTACTTTCAGTTCTTCGACCATGCAAGGGAGTTAACTACATCAAAATCTCATAAGAGAAAGATGGACAGAGTGTGTAGAAGCGGGAAGGGTTAGGTATGGTGAGAGGGCTCTTCTCTCTGTCACTCTCCGCCCACTTACTGGCCTCTCTAACAGTCTGGTTCAGGTTCAGGTTCAGGTTCATAGGGACAATTGCTTTTGCTATTATAGCCAGAACTGGCTTTACATGTCCCTTCTATGTGTTATCTGGTCTTTGTACGGTCAGGTCTTTAACTCGCTCGTCTTTATTTATCATAGTCAAAATAAATAGTCTTCAATAATACACTATCATCCTGGAACCCTGTTTTTCCTTCATAGTGTTCTGCCGTCGCGTTGCGGTTTTGACTCGTTGAAAAACAGTTTAAAAGTTATTGATAAAGCACCGTTAAAAACGTAGACAAACGAATAACAAGACAAAACACCACGCATTTCGACCTCATAGGTCTTCTATAGGCAAGATACACAACACTCAGGACAACGAAAATGAGCGAGCAATCACATATCCAATTCGGCACAAGATAGGCATTGAATTCGATGAAGATAAGTGACTGCTCGTTGCCCTTAGAGTTATGTATCTTGCCTGAAGAAGACCTAAGAGGTCGAAATGTGTCGTTTTTTTTGCCAAGTGATTCGTTTGTCTACGTTTTTTGGCGGTGCTTTATCAATAACTTTTCAAATTCGTTTAGATTTCCATCAGCAGTCACACACTCTGCAACTAGACTTTGAAAAAAATCTTGACCCCATCACCACACCCACCCTACTAAAGAAACTGATCAAACATGCATATGCGCTGTGCGTGCATGTGTAAATGTGTTGTGTGTGTGTGTGTGTGTGTGGTGTGCATGCACACTAAAGAAATGGGAGACACAAGTGCAGGCGCCCAATGCTTTTGTATGTGTGTGTGTTCGCATGCAGACACATGCACACCCCAGCCCTGATGTGGCCCCTTGCGGTCGGCTGGGCTATAAGCAACATTATCTTATCTCACATGCACATCCCGGCGCAAGTACACTTGTACTTATGTGTGCATGTTTGTAATTCATGAGTGTTTGTGAGTCTGTGCATGTGAAATTGTGCATGTTTGTACACATAGAGGCGTAACTGAGTGTTTCTTGGATTTTGGCATGCATGGTTTTGTTCCCCCCCCCCCCCCTTCTCCTCACACTCATGCACACACACACTTGCATACGCACGTGTACATGTGCAAGCACACACACACACGCATGCGTGCACATGCACGCCACACCACACACACACACGAGTGTGCGCTTGCCTCTTTACACCTTTAAAAAAAATAAAAAGAAAATGCCACAGCTGAAAGGAAGAGGAGATGAGCACAGCTGAAAAGAAGAGGAGATGAGGTGGAGCAAAGTGCTTAGGTGGGGGAGTACTTTGATGTTGGGATTTGATAAGATGGGAATCAATGCTCTGTACTGGCACTTATTTTTGTTTTTCTTTCTGCATTCTCTCCCGTTTTGCAAGTGCTTTAAGCTTCTGTTATTCAGTGGGTAAGCCTGTCCCTAGATCTTCATTATGATGATGACGATGATGGTAAAGTCCAATTTTTTTGTCCAGGCTATAGTGAGATGTGTCCTGCTCTCTTCCCCCCCCCCCCCCCCCTCCCCTGCGCTCTCGAATATTGTTAAGCAGTAGTAATACTCCCCAACCCTTCCTCCCCTTCTCTCCCTACACTTTGGTACAAACTGTTCAGCGTATTTTCTGTTTCACAGTGCAACAAACACTAAATAAGACGACATAAGAATGTTTGATGATAACCCATTATAACCAGCTTCCCAACTGGTGTCTGATCTCCATTCCCTCCCCCATCTCTTCTTTTCTTATCTGTCTTCTTTTCTTTCCCGAACCAACAGTTTGCTACCCCCAAGTGCACCAGAATCTACAGTTCACCTTGATGAAGTGGCTGCTCAAGATCATAAAGATGTTCTTTTTGATTAAGTTGCCGGTCATCAGACACTAGCCGACGGCCGAAGTCTTGAATCCCCATGAAATAAAAGGCAGAACAATAAGAGCCTGAGGAAATCTCGTTCAGACATGAAGTTAAATTAAACACTAAAAGAGAAGAGATAACACAATTCATTCAGCTTTTAAAACAGTGTTGGGGAGATTGTGGGATCAAGTCTTCCCCTCCAAAAGAAACATCAACAACTTATATTTCCTGAGTTATATAGGAATAGACCGATTTTTTATTTAACATCAAATTTTTATTTAATCCCATTTCTTGCATCAAGTTCATATAAAATCTCATCTCTTTAAGAACAAAATCTCCTCTCCCCCTTCTCCACAAACCAATAATTAATGTAGCTTTGAAAGACTTCCTCGAGCTTTTGTCAGAAAGTTAGGATTATTTCAGTCATGCACTGCAACTATACTGAGCATGTCTCTTTAGACAAGTCCACATAATCATTATTTTATTGCTTTTTAATATCAGAATTACTACTGATTTGAAGAAAAATTTGTTGCATTTGCAATGTTATATGTACTAAATATGTGTCAAGCGTTCATATATCTTTTTCTTATTGTGACAGAGCACCAAAACAAATTCTATACATTTATGAATGTCATTTACTGGGGTTCTTATAGTTTTTAGTTTTATCCAGTGACAAAATGTACAATGTTGAAAACTTTACGTCATGGCAGATTTTCACCTGTCACTGGCCCACAGTTTTCATCTGTTTTGTGCATGACAGCCAAGCACCCCAGTGCTTCCAAGTTGCAGCGAATGGCTACATGAACAACATGAACACTGGCTAATAGGCCTCCTGTGATTAGGAAGAACCTTATGGCACATGAAGCTGCTGCATGATGTTGGTGGAAGGATGGTGATGTTTCCACTTTCTTTTTGCTGTAACATCAGACTTGCTCATGATATATCACAGGAACAGTAGAATGCAGCATAAGCCCTCATTATGTCCGTGACATTTCCTGAGATCATCAATGTTGGGTGCCTCTCTAGATGAAGCTGTCATCAACTCCGAGTTCTCGACATTTGCATATCATTGTAATGCTTGGCACTTGACTTCGCTACTTCCCTCCATCCCACCCCTTCGACTCCAGCCCTCTGATTATCAAATACTATCTGTTCTCAAAACGGATGGCATGGGTGATTTTCTGTCAAGCTTATGTTTTATCTGTTTAATAAGAAATTAAGAAAATTCTGTTTTTGAATATCCATGTCAAACTGCATAAAAAAGTAGGCAATCTAAATCTGTTACTTCTGATCCATCTTGCCTTCAATTATGGTAGTTCACAGTTTTCCAGCATGTCTCCATAAAAATATTTTTTTCAGGCATCAGTTTTGTTATTCATTAAATTCAAAAAAAAAAAAAAAAAAATCCTCAACTTTTGCTGATTGCCTCTTCGACTTTGATATAACATTTCTAAATTGACCCTGTCCATCAGTTGTACGATCCTAGAAACCAGAGATCAACAGGGAGGGTTCAACTGTCACATGCCTAGGTGTAGTTATAGTATCAATGTATGGGTTTGCTGCGAGTGCAATGGAATGAATTTGTGTGCTCTGTGTATGAGAGAGAGAGAGAGGGACAGAGAGAGAGGGAGGGAGGGTGGGAGAGGCACAGAGAAGTTGAAAGACAGCAAGATAGTTGAAAGAGAGAGAGAGAGACTGATAGACAGAAAGGAGCAGTATGATTTATTAACTAAGTCTTATTTAAACATGGTCAAATGTTTACAAGCGGTGTGTATTGTTTCAAGAACATGCGTGAGTGTGTGTGTGTGTCTATGAGTGTGTATATGTGCATGTGTTTGTGTATGTGTGCGCGCACATGCATCAGCTGTCAACTTGACTGTATACAAGGGCTGTTCCCAATACAAGTACATCGAGAGACAGATGCTGAGAAACCAAACACACACAATAATTCATTGTGATGCAAATTTATTGCTCACTTTACTCACTGTACATACCATTAGAGCTCCTGTGCAAAACCAAAACACAGAATATGTACAAATATTTACAAAATCATATATACATTCTAACAAATATAAACATACACAAGACCAATGATTTTTTCCCCATAAAAAAAAATATCAGTAAACCATGTTCTAATGTAAGCACTGAAACAAACTCACAACACTCCACTCAAATGAAGTCATACTGTGACTGTGCGGCTGTTTAGAATCAGAAGACATTCTGAAAACTGAACTATGGATGTATTCTGATATCATTGCTCTTTGACCCCTTTCACTTAACCTTCTTTCTTTCAACCACTGCATCTCTCTCTCTATCCATTACTGCTCAGTGATGGTCTGAATACGACTCTTTTTTCACACGATATGAAAAAGTGGGGTAAGTGTTGCACGACAGCACATTTTTGCAATTTGTATTGGAAAGGAGAATAAGGGACCCATCATTAAATATAAAGCTTTTCTAGCAAAAATAAGTCTCAAAATATTAAGAAACTGGCAAACTATCAAACATATTAAGAAATTGGCAACTATCAAATAAAATGTGAAATATATAGAAAAAAGTTCTGCATTCATATGTCAAAGAAACTGATATCCCACGGTGTTGTTCCAAATTCCTTCAGCAATTCTCCAAAAATGTTGAGCACTGTTCAAGGACATGGCCCAGTTTACATCTTCACCTAACCACACCTAAAATGGATCATTCTCTGCTGTAGTCATCCCCATCCCCCACCTCTCTGGACCTTGTGAGTACACGTTAATGAAACATGTCCCCCCAAAAAAAGTAAAAGCAGCACAACAAAAGACATAACTGAATGGATTACAGTCTGTTTTTACAGTCACTGTGTTTGACAGACAAAAGGATGATCTATGGAAGATTGCTGACATGAATTTGTGATGTCAATTTCTTTAACTAAGCAGAAATCATAACGATCAATTTATGCAGAGGGTCTTTTCAGGTTCAAGGGCATGTATTAAAAAAACCATTTCACCGATGACTACGCTTACATGAATACTAAATGGAGGACATTCTGTATGGGGAAAAAAAAATCAGCAGTCCCATTTACTAGAAAGTTTATCACTTATCGCAGTTGTTTATATAATACAAAACTCCCCATGCTTTTCTTGAAGAAATATGAGAATGACCCTCCCCCCCCCCCCCCCCCCCCCCCCTTTTTTTTTTCTTCAGGCAACATCTATTCAGAAAAAAAGTAAGAGATAAACTTTACAAATAAAAAGTAAAGAACTCCATAAATAAAACGTACAATGTAGCCGAAGACTCACTTCCAGCATCCAGTTTAACTATGAACACTGAGATGACTAGGATTCCAGGATCACTATGTATCCTATCTTATCAAATGAAGCACACTGCCACTCGGTAAGGCCCACATGTGCTAAAGCACTGAAAGGATTCAAGACTTTCATTTTAAGATATCTCCAGTGATATCTTTTTAACATAATACTGCAAAATAATAAACCAATTAACGTCTCTGGGGACAACAAGGAAAGTAATTTTGGAGTTTGGAAGACAAGCACAAGAATTAACTCCCACAAGAAAGGATAGAGAATAAGTCCCAAGACAAAATATTTCTTTCGATACTCTGAAATATTCCAACATTTCTGTTCATTCTGGGGTTAACAATGGCACATTCAGATTTGTGTACATCATATCATACAAGGAAAAACTGGATCTTAGAGGGGAATAGAGATCATGGTAAGGGAAAGAGACTGGAAAGTAAAGACTGGGTGAGAAAAATTTTCACTTTCAGGAGTAGTTTTAAACAAATCACCTACTTTCATATTACTACAAATGAACCTAGGCATTACCAGTGAATCTTGTTTGCATGATACTTTGTCTCATCTCTCATTTAAAAAAAAACAACTTTTTCCTCTAGATACGATGTCTTCACCAAATTTGTATGGGACACACATGTTCAAGAAGTATCGGAAACACAATAAAAAAAAAAAAAAAAAAGAAAAAGAAAGAGGACCCACTTATCAAGAGAAGCAAATCCATTCATCAAGAAGAGAAAAGGTCAAGTTACCAAAGGAAGCAAAACCACTCACCAAGGGATGGTTACTAATCAAACCTTTCATTTTCCTTTTGGTTGAAGACCACATTATCCAGCAAGAACCTGCAGTTTACACATTAAGTGCTGCTGACCGTGCTTGCTAAGCAGAGTTCAGACTTCGTGATTCTAGCACCTGTAATATGAAACTTTGATGGGGGAGCCCAGAGAAGGTCAACAAATGAGCGATGACTAAGTTTAGGTACAAACACAACCAAAGCCAAAAAAAAAAAAAAAAGTATGCATCTATAGCAGACAATTTCTCTGATTTTTCAGTCATGGAATTGAATTAATAATCACATAAATGTAACAAATTCTAACAAAAAGTGTTTCCTGAGATGGACATTGTAGTCAGTGAGAAAAATGATGAAGGGAATGGCATGGCTAGGGAGGACAGCGATCCTGAAGATGTGCTGCTTGCCACATTCCATAAATCATGGTGACCTGTGCTACAACCTCCATTAGAAAATCTAACCTGTCTAGCCGTGCCACGCAATGCCTGAAACATCTCCATCTGTTTCCCTGTCCATTTTTCTTTGATAACACAGTAAAGAAAAGGAACACGCACACACATACACACACAGAGCCTGCAGAAAGCAAACCTGATTGTAGGCAGGAAAAGAGCGAGTTGCCAGCATGCAAACACTAGATGTGTGACAGCAAAAGGATATGCCCAAGAAGCATCATTTAAGGGCACTTTTTGCGATGTGTCCAAGTGCCACTACAACAATGTCCCGCTTTCAAACTGACCATGATCAGAACATTGTAACAGGACATTCTGTGTCGCTGTGTGTTTGTCACGCCTGTGCAGACACTGATGACACTATGACTCGCATGTGCAACCATAAACTTTGTGTATATAACAGGTTGATAACAGACACATATATAACAAACTAGTATAAGGTGGGAGATATGGCATTTATAACTGATTGGTATAAAAGAAAAGAACACAACGCTGTTTCCATTACACATTGTAAAAAGACAAGAAGTATTCTTGTGACACTGTATGACAAATTTTTGTAGTACAATCTTGTATGGAAGAGTTCAAGAGACCTCAGTTTCTTTTTTGTTACTCATGCACATGAATCCTCGTCATCTACATGCATGTCTCATGAATTTACACACCAATCAATGAATTTACCTGGTTTTGATGACATCTTTGATGCCAATGACACAACAGAGGGTAATCAGCTACACACGCCCACCTGATACACAGGGACTTATCTAGCTTGTGTCAAACTTGGCTAATCAGCCACATATATACTTGAAATACATGGGCTTACCTTACCT
This sequence comes from Conus canariensis, assembly GCA_033310375.1. NCBI lineage: Eukaryota > Metazoa > Mollusca > Gastropoda > Neogastropoda > Conidae > Conus > Conus canariensis. The sequence continues at coordinate 49,257,588 of CM065716.1, read as the reverse complement.
CTGACATCTTACAATACACATCAGCAATTCTGTCATGAATCAAGAACTAGCTCTTTTTCAGGAGAACATAAAAATAACTGAACTCTAGGGGTTCTGTTTGTGGAATATGGAATAATCGGGCAATAGGGAAGCAAGTCAAAGCATAAAGGGGAGTAAGTTCACTTATCAAGGGAAGGAAATCCACTTACCATTTCTCTGATCTGGCTAACAGATCCATTTCTTTGGTCAGCAAATTAACTGAGGTTAACAGCTATTTTGATTCAGTTTTCAAATTTCTCTTTCTAAATGAGTGTCTGCAATTCTCTCATCATGTCTGCCATACTTTCTCCTTTCATTTCTTTAATGGACAAGAGCAGAAGAATTAGCACAGTTGCTGCAAGAGATACTTCACTTCCATGTGTCCCACTCAAGTTGGTGAAAGACAAATGTCTACCTGGGAAAATTAAGACAACCAAAATTAAGATGAAACGATTTGTATGGTTTTCTTTGCCTGCTAACACGTATTTTCTTCAACAATTCTATCTCTTGCACTTTTTCTTGTAAAATCTGTATTACAAAACTGCAATAGTTCAAAAAGAAAATTAATAATTGAGCAAATTATACATTTGATCATTAACGTTTTGTGTTTTGATTCATATAAACATTTATATTGAAAAAAAAAAATCTTAAAGTTTTCACATAAAATTCCTTGTTCAAACCTTTCCTTTCACAACTCCTCTTACGTGAGCGCACAAGCACGCATGCCCCCGCACACACGCATGCACACACACACACAGATGCACACACACACAGAGCAAGACTCAACCTGAAGAGCAAACATACACACAATCACATAAAAATCATACACAGAGAGCAAAACTGATGTGCAAACACACACACACACACACACACACACACACACACACACACACACACACACACAGAGCAAGACTCAACCTGAAGAGCAAACATACACACAATCACATAAAAATCATACACAGAGGGCAAAACTCTGATGTGCAAACACACACACAAACTTTCACACACACATTTGGTCATCTGCCTAACCTGCAACACTTAATAAGCCACACTCGCATTATTTCCTTTTCAATATTCAAGCATGCAAGCACTTCTGCTTGTACTATTTCTGCTTCACTGGGACAGTGCTCTTTCACAGTGACGATGGCTGCAGGCATGATTCACTCAATTCCCCCACACCCAAAGTATTTCTGCATACACACGGATATTCTCCATTCTGTACAGCAATCACCCCTGAAAAACATGATTGCCTCCTTCCCAAATCTTTGTTTTCATCTTCCCCAAGTCCTTTTCTCAGAAAAAAAACCCAACAACAATAAAAAAAAAAAGAGACATTAGGATGAGAAGGGGGCTGTTATCATAGTAACTTTTTCTTCAGCAGTTCATACACCATCCTCCGTCTGAAGTATGGCATGTCCTTCTGCACAAAATAAAACCAACAGACTGACTTCAACCACTTAGAAGAAATACCTGTAAAAATCATTAACAAACATACCGATGGTTAATTTTGCAGGTAACTATGCTGAGCAAAGAAAGCCCTGTGGACTGTACAGGTGCAGAATTTGAAGCAACTGGGAGTTGAATGACTGTTTTGCTTATTTTTTCTTAAAACAGGACTTAAAACAGAACTCCTCATCCAGAAGTTTGTTTAGGGCTCTGAAAATGAATTTGGTAGTTAAGTGTTCAGTTAAAAAAAGAAAGTTACTAATGTGATGAATATCTTAAGAAATAACTTGAGAAAACTGCACTCAACCGCGAGAGGAACATCACACACCAAGAAAATGGGCTTATGAAATGACCACCACACTCAGATCCATAATCCTACTTAAAAATTGCAATACACTACCTGTGTGAAGGTGATTCTGGCCCCCCTTGTCAGGGACTCTGCATACATGCATGCAAACATGCCACAGTCAGACCCGTTCATCTGTTGAGGAATGTCCTGCACACATGATAATGAAACAAATACAATTTTTGGCAAAGCCTTCCAGATTTACAAATGCCTGAAACCATACTGCTGTTTTTGTGTTCAGAATGTGATCTCATGAGTAAACATTTACGGGTAGGAGGGAATCATATAAAGGCATTGTTGAAAACTTTCCCAAAGAGTAGTTGAAAAGTCGGGGAGTGCTGAAACCTCTCCCGTGAGCAGGATGAGAGCATGAACAAAACTGTCAGTGTATTGACCTGAGACTGCAACAAATGGCCTGTCCTGGAACAATGCTGAAATAAATACCCAGTTCTTCCCATGGCTACCAGTAGCAGGCAGACAAAATGGCGGACATAGGAGATGATAAAAATGAAATATGTATTTCATGGACAACAGTGTCTAATGAAACAAAAGAAAACAAGACAAAAACGGGAACAGAACACACAGCACAAACCAATAAAAAAAATTATTTCCTTTATGTACAAGTACAAAGACCAAGGAATGTGTAATGTCAGTAGAGATCATAATGTCTGAGGCCAAACACACGGCAAAATTGTGATGGTAGGGTTGTATAAGACAGCGACTTGCTGCTAGTCTTTTGGGCAGTATGTGACGGTTAGCCGTACAGAAAACCGTCCCTTATTGTTCTGGGCGACAGCTGAGGTAGAAGCAAAGCTCAAGGTTTCCATTTGAGACATGACAAAGCCATCAAAGCTCTGAGTCAGGCTGCATCCTAGGAGAAAGGCTTTGAAAACTGGCATTCAGTCAGTGTGTACAGTGATATAGCTACCAGTGCAGCCCCATTCACCCAAGTTGTGAACAGGTAATCCTCATATGCTGAAATTTCCACTCAGCCCTACCCAGACTGGGTGGGGTTTTCAGAACCATAGGGTAAATAGGGAGTGAAAAACAATGTTCCTGCCATCTATTTTTTTGCACACAGGTATAAAAGTCAAGTTGAACAATGAGCTGGATTCAAGAGACCATGAAATAAACCAGTACGGATTAAACATAATATATCAGTCTGCATTAATTACAAGCAACTTTGGTGCACCAATACTCTCTATATACAAAACAAACAACCTTAAAATGAACAAGATCAGAAAAAAGGATGTCTCAGGGGTTTTTTTTACCTTGACAGTTTCTGCAGACCACTCAGACTGGTCTAGTTGTATCTTTCTTTTCTGTTGGCTTTCATCATACAGGTACTGTCTGAAATAAAAACACACAAAAAATCTTCAGGCACATTTCCTACAACAGTTACGTGGGATTGATTTTAATTCATCTTCTTTTTAACTCACTTTTCGACTGATAATAGCTGAAGACTAAAAGAAACACACACACACAGAGAAACACAAACACACACACACACAGGATTAAAAAAAAAAACATGTTTTTTTCCACAAATTATATCATAAACATGAAATCTGACAAAATCAATGCTGTGGCTTTAAATTCATACTAACCCATCAACTAGAAAATTGATTTGCGAGTGAAACTTTCACTCCCACCATGGTTTTGTGTTTTCACATGCATGCATTTCTTTGTTGTTTGTTTATGAACTGAATGAAAGGGCAGGTCCAAGAATTGTTCAACCTTATTGTAAACTCACACTCTCTGAAAGCCCTTCTAGTTATCACTGGAATCACTGTCTGAATGATATGATAAACCAAATAGCACATGCAGCATGTTCCCTGCACATTACTAGAACCCAGTATAACTACATTTAAGCTGACAGAAACTGCCTTTTTGCTACTTCAATACAGCACTTTAATTGTGATCATCACTGAAGTTCAGTGCAGTGCAGCCACCCAGCAGAGCAGGAGGCAGACCCGAGTAAAAAGTTAGGCTACAATCAACATGGCCTTGCCCCTTCTCACTCATCTGGAACATATAGGATACGACCAAATTTCGTGGGGACCGTGAACAGGTGGATGTGGTTTCATCCTCCCAAGGTGGACACTCACTCCCACTGGCTCTGTGACTAAGCAATGGTGCTCTGTGTCCGTTGGATAGAAACAAGCACCACCGAACACCACTACAATGACTCAGCGTAGTGCAGTGTCTCCTCTGGTGGTTTGCCTCATCAAAATTCGATACTGACTGCTACCTGTGGACTGCAGTGCTGAGGTGGCCACAGGACAAATCTGGTTGTGGCTGTATCCAGGGAAGCTGGAATGAGCAACACAGGAATGATGCCACCAAGGTGAAACAGATAAAAGATAATGGTCGAGAAAAACACAAGGTTTAAAAAATATTCTCATCAATGCTTGTGCGAACAATTCAAGGAATCAGCTTAACAGTCAATGTTTGATATAATAGCCACCATGTTTATATTGCTGCTGGTATGCTAAATAGCTGTCTGTGTTCATAGACAGGTTGCAGAACGGCCACTTGGCTCCATTCACAATTAATGTGTTATACAAACCAAACATCTGAAAATTGTGAATCTGACCTGACAGCATTTAGGCACTGGTTGTTGTTTCCACCCATGGAATCATAATAGCGAACTGCCTTCTCTTTCATAAACACCATCTGTCCAAAACATCCAGAACAGGCAATATTCTTGAGCCTCTTCAGCAGCAAATGCAATCAGTGGCAAACAACAAACATACACAAATACACTGATAAGGAAAAAAAATTTTACATTTGCAAGCCAATATCTCACACTTATTTTCTACAAAGCGTGTGTGTGTGTGTCTATTTTTTACCCAAATATTCTCTGGGTTTGCTTTAGCCATTAATGAGGAAAACACAACAGATTCCTGTTTTATATTCTGCCAACTTTCACTCAAGTAATTAAGTAGCAGCATTGGGTACAAAACACGTTATGTAAAAGATGTTTAATCTGCTTGCTTATTTTCAAAAGAAACATACAAACTTATAATTCAAAAAGCCGTTTGCAAAATGTGTTCAAATTATATGGATGAAAAAATCTGATAAAATGAATTTGCACAAATAAAGAAACAAACCTTGCCCTCACACACACAATGTATATCCATCTTCACTCATAATTTTCCTAGAACTGACACCCTTACTTATACACCAACAGCATACCTGTAAACTATCTGCTATCCATAACTCATGCACAACGTTTGAAATCATCCTTACACACAAGCACCAGTGTACTCCTAGGTGGACTGGTATGACCACATAGTGGTGGGAAAAGATGTCTACTTTGCGCGTCCACCTCTTCACAGCATCGTGACCACCAGCGATCAGTTTGGGATAGAAGAAGGTGTTGCAGGTGTAGGTCTTGCAAAAGCCCTCCTGTTCTCCTCTTTCCATCAGCATGTTCATGTAGAAGTTGATTACCTGGGTTTAATCAAGACATGTCCAGAGACAAATCATGCAGAATTTATATATATATATATATATATATATATATATATTTATTTGTGAAAATGTTCTTTCAAAAGTCAATGATGATTAGGATGATGGTGACAGAAATTACCAGAAAACTGTAAAAGTAGGCAAAAATGAATGGCTTGCGAAACATGGCAATTCATGTTAATGGTCTTTTTTTCTTTTTTTTTTTTTTAAAAATGTATCACACATATTCACAATGACTTATGCTCAAAAGCTTAAGTTTTGCATATACAGTTCATTCAAACAAAGAACCCCAATGTCAATATACAAAAATGTTACATAAATAAACTGTTTGTCAAGAATTATTTTGGCACTAGTATGGTATTACTCCATCTACACCTCATCTCATAATGCTGCAGTGAGCACAGATTTACACACACACACACACACACACAAAAACGGGTTGCCTCTTAATGTGCTTTGAGACGCAGAATTCAGGTGCTTTAAACAATGTCTTAATTTCTAATAATGTTCACATCACATTACCGTACAACTGCCCATGTCTGCTGGCAAATTTGCAATAAAATAGTTGATAAGTAATGTGCCGAGTCCAAGCAAAACAGTAAATGCCCGCTCTTGCAAAGAAACACAAGATCTCATGTCAGCATTATCTGGTATCATACAAAAATCACAACCTGCACTCCGCTGATTCAACTGCCACTCTGTCTTCCCCCTGAATTCTGCTTTCAATTTTGTTTCCAGAAATTTTTTTTCTGTTTTTTTTTTTAACAACATTATCTCATTTCCACATTTTGCTGAAATCCAAAAATCGTGAGGAAAAAAAGGGAGCCCTGAGGGTTGAGGACTGTTTTGATTTTTAATGTTTTTGTATGTGAGAATACAGAACTTCTACCTTTCAGTATGGATTACTCACACAAACTACACTTTCCATCAGAAATGAAGAGCACACATATAAAAAAAAAAATGCAACAAATCTTTCTCCAACTGCTCATAACATGCAAAAAAAAACCCCAAAACAACTGATCAGTAAATCTTAACCGTTCGCTGCTTGAAAATGTTACAAACAAAGGCTTTCCCAGTGCCAGGGAAATCTAATGATTTAGGGGTAATAATTAACAAAAAATTCTAGCTCAGAAACTACAAAAGATATAACAATGAAATATATATGATTTTTGAAGGAAATTGAATGAAAGATTTTGAATCTGGGCTTCTTTTTTTTAATTTTGATAATAAAAAAGTATTTAGGCAATTAGATTTGGATAGATTTTTTTGCACGATCAAAAGCATATGTATTTACCACTACATCTTCACATCCAAACAAGAACACAAAGCAAAAAAGTTGAAAATAAAGTTTGTATTGTCACACTACACCTGTAAATGAAAGTAAAACAGTTTAGAAGTCTATCAAGACGCTCACACTCTATGCAGACAGGTCAGTCCACGACCACGCCCCCCTCTCCCCACCACGCCCCCTTGCTGGACTTCAACCCTCTCTTTCACTGCTCCTCTTCCCCTACCTTTCCCTCTGCCCCGTGCCACGCCGCGAGCAGGCCGCGCTCCCCTCTTGCGCTGACTATCACGTCACTGACCACTGGCACGCAGTGCAGAGTACACACTAAGCGAGCTCGTTCGACGCTGGCAAACCAGTCAGCTGAACACACACTGAGGTCACACAGCCCGACACAATAACTGACGAATACGGTCGGCAATTCCATCACTATCATCATCTCACCTTCATGCTCGAGTGAGTCGTTGAATAAAAGATTATTGTCTTTGTCAAAAATCATTAGCAGAGCCTGCTCAGCTGTGTAAATACGTTGATTTGGTCGCTGCGCTTGTCGAAGGTTGTGCCGCCATCTTTGCAAGCGAGACGAAGTGCTGGCTGGTCATCCAGTCAGTGATGAGAATAAATGGGCTTTCCCCTCACGTGTGGTCATTTACATATCATTTTAATACTACAGACATATAAGGCTTACTACGCACACTCTATTTAAGTCCTGTTGATAGAAATAGTAACGAATGAAAATTCAAGAAAAATGCATGACGTCAGTGGACGGCCCATAGGCACTGGGAAAGCATTTTTAATGCGGCGTCAGCTGACTGCTTAAAGGCACTCTACGGGTTAAAGGATGCTAACAATCTGAAGTTGAGAATAAAAAACAAAACAAAAGAAAAGAGATAGCATGCGACTGATCAGAACCCCCCCCCCCCCCAAAATCAAATTTGCAGATTTCTTTTTATCTGTACATTTGCAGTGGACCATCTAAATCTGGCTGTAAACAGATAATATGTTACTGTAGATGCAAGTTTAAAATGGCTGAGATCATCATTTAACAATGACCTGTCTGTTTTAAATACAAGGAAAATATGCAGTTAACTGAAGAGGTCAGTCACATGAACACACCAACAAGCAACACTTCCTTTCCAAATAATTCATCTTTTATTCTGAATGGATTAATCAAATAATAATATATATATATACATATATATACAGGGTTCCTACAGACTCCCAAGAACAAAATTCAAGGAGTTTTCAAGGAGCGTTTATTTTATTTCAAGGCAAGAGGTGGCACGAAAATTAAACCATTGTTCTTTTAAAACTTCATTTTTTTCTATTGTTTATGTTAAAAAAAAAAAAAACATGGAAAAAACATATTTGGGCGATTTCAAAGCTCTTGTGTGATTTGGGGACCACAAATAAGGGCAAAATTATGAAAATTGAAAAAAAAAAGGTTCATGACAAGAACTGTATTTGTATTATAGCAGACATAAGGCACTTGAAACATGACTTTTCTTGTTTTGCTGAGCTATAGTAATGCAATGACAAAAGGATTTTTATATACTGTTTTGCTGAGCTAAAGTAATGCAATCAGAAAAGGATTTTCATATATCTAAACTGCTTTTTTTTTTTCAATAATTTTTTTCCATATGGGGGCCATCAGGCTTCGCGTTTCATTGCTTTCGAATTATTCCAATAGAAATAGCAAATGATACGTGCTGTTTTGACTTATAAATAAAATATAATTGCATGCAGAAATCATTTCTGATCAAAAGAAAAAAAAATTACCAAGCTAGCTAGTCTGGATCCAGAGATATTGTACTCCTAACACATCAACCACTGTGGAAAAAAAGTGATTTTGAGAAAACGGCGTTTGAAAGTAAAAAAGTTTAAGCAATTTTCACACACACCTCCTTCAAATAGTCATTTTTTTTCCTAAGAAAAATGTGAAAATAGACAAAATGAACACCACAGATGGCTTCAACAGACTTTTTGAGCACAAAAACACAAAACCCAATTTTTGAAAGAAAATGTGCCACCTCTCTACACTACACTACTTGCATAAAAATTGAAAAAAGAAATGGCAGTTTGATTTTTCTGCATTCAGGTTGCTGAAAAAATCATTTTAAAAACATTTTTACAAACATCGTCGCGATCCGATTGCTGTCGGTGTCAACCAAGGGAGATAATTTGTAACGTCATCAGTTTGATGAAGTTACAAATTATCTCCCTTGGTAAAATCGCAGACGATCTGGGATCGCGACGATGTTTGTAAAAATTTGCTTTCAAATAGTTTTTCATTAACCTGAACGCAGAAAAATCAAACTGCCATTTCTTTTTGCCACATTAAAGATTTTTGGAGCTGATGGCTTGATTTTCAAAGGTCTTCAAGGAGGTTTGGTCAACAGAACCACATTTTATTGATTTTCAAAGGTTTTCAAGGTCTTGAAATTCCCTGTCAGAATTCAAGGAGTTTCAAGGAGCGTACGAACCCTGTAATAAAAACCCCCAATAACTGTCTGTTTTAGACCCAACGCCGATCTAGAAATGGTGACAAAAGCAAAGTATGAGCAGGCTGACACACGCTCACCTCATCATTCAGCCAGTTCAGTCCCCGGAGGGTGGCAAAGTCACCACGGGTCAGCTGGAGGCGGAATCCCTCTGATAACACCTCATTCTGTTGACCATTGTCCAGTGCAGCATCGATCTCCGTTTGCATAGCGTCTGTTAGCTCTGCACAGAATTCCTTCTACTTAAACATCTGGCGCTATAGGAATGAATCATCTGTGACAACTCTTGGTTAGGTGTACATGCGAAAAGGACCTAGCATAACTGTGCATGCAAAAAGGTGAAATTCAACATGGAAACTTGCCTGCAGGACACAAGCCAACCACTCAATGACCAAAAATATATCACCATCTAAACAACACTCACTCTCTCGAACACACACACACACACAACCTTAAAAGCACAGTCTTCTTCTTACAGAAGAATCAAATCTTGGTTTCCCTGGATGGAGAACAACAATATTTTGGACTTCATTTGTTTACACGCTGCTGCTTTTCTATGATGACTGAAGATGCTGAGCTATGGTACCGAAAGTGTCTTGAAGCAGGCAACATGTTTTACTGATCATCACTGGCAGCCCCAGAAGGAGGCATACCCTAGTTCTCTGCCAGGAACAAGTCTAGACATGCAGACACTGTCAACTACATGCTCATAGTTGAGTGTCTCCACTTGTACATCATGGCAGCAAGCAAGTTACGGTTCTTGGACAAAAATCATCTTCCCGAATATTCAGGTTGCACTTTATTAAATGTGCAGATTCCTGGACGTGTGTGTGTGTGTGTGTGTGTGTGTGTGTGTGTGTGTGTGTGTGTGTGTGTGTGTGTGTGAGGGAAAGAGAGAGAGAGAGAGAGACAGAGACAGAATGTGAGTGTGCATGAGCAAGTTTGTGTGCATGGTGTGTGTATAATCCAAAAGCAGTTGTATGCTGCCTGGCAAAAGTCTTCTGGCAAAACTGTTTCCTACATTGTGTGATCCAAGGCAGACGTATGCTAACCTGGCAAAACTGTTTACTATGTTGTATGATCCAAAGCAAGTGTAAACCAACCTGGTAAAAACAGTTCCCTGTGATGAATGATCCGAAGTAGAAGAACACTTTTCTGGTAAAACAGAGTCCTGTGTTGTATGTGTGTCCAAAGGAAAAGTACACTTTTCTGGTAAAACAGTTTCCTGAGATATGTTTTTGGCATCATATACTTTACCATGTCAGACCATAGCACTCAACGGCAGTTAGTCAGCTCTGCCAGGCCAAATTTTTTGTGGCTAATGCAGTAATAAGACCATCACATGACGCCCACCCTACTTCCGGCAGGGAAGAAGCCGGTGTAAACTTCCTGTTCCTCATTCAACTTCGGCCTGCAGCCTAAGCAAGATAAGTCTTGTGCTCTGTCTCGCCTTTCTTCTGCCTTGTGTAAAGATTGTTGTGTGTTTGCTTCTTTACCTATTCAGTTTGTGGCTTGCGCTAAACCCTGGGTACACTTGCCGTGTGAGGCTTTGTTTGGCGTGCTTTTATTTAATTTCACACTTGTATTGCTCTCGCAATTTTGTACGATTGTTGGGTCGATCTCACGTCCTTGTCTTTTCATCATCATTCCAAAATCGGCACCCACGCCGGGGCAACATCGCTTCCCCTCCCTGGGTTCGCATCCTCATCATTTATTGTTGTTTTGTACTGGCTCTCGGTCCTTTGCGCGTTAGTGTTTTCACTCTCGCGCTCCCTCAGTAATTTTCTTTGAGAATCTAACATTCACCGGTCCCTCGGACCGCCATCTTTCCCTCCTCGCCAGTCGTCTTCGGCCAGCTTGCCTCACCGCATGCACATCCTCCTGCGTCGTACCTGGTTAGTGTACGGAGTTTCCTCTCCGTTAGTAGCCCGTAGACTTATTGTCTATGTACTAGTGCAGATCGATCGAGTTCATCGCGATCTCGCATTACACATAATTAGCTTCTAGTACTGTCGATCGAGTTTTCCAGTCCATTCTCGATCCCTTGTACTGTGGTCGTATACGAATGCGTCCTCATTGTAGTAACGTGTCCCTCCTCACTCTTAATTCTCTTCCCCTTGCTTTGCCAGTGAAATTGGAAATGAAATGAGGCAGGGAACAGTAAACAAGTGGGGTAACTTTTGCTCCCATAAGAAAACCTAACTCAGAGTAACTTTTATTCAAGACAGTCACAGCCTTTTAAACTTGAACAAAGTCAGACAAACACATAGACGAACAATCTAATAGTGGGGGAAAAAACAAGCGCAGGCCGACAACAAAGTGAGTCATCTATCTTGCCGTTTTGGTTTATTCACGCGCTCCCTTCCTGTAGATTCACTTCGACGACTGAACTTTGCCGGTCGCTCGAGCCTCCATCTTTATTCGCTCCACGCCAGCCGACCCCTGCTTTGTCGTCCTCGTTCGTCTTACCTGTTCTTGCTACTTACTCTGAAATCTGCTTGCCAATGGGTTCCGACAAACGGCCCTAGCCTAGCAGATGACTTAAAGTATATGACGCCAAAATGGGGAGTTTGTATTATACTCCCTGTTTGGCTAGTATACTTACCATGTCTGACTCTAATGCCCACCCTACCTTCCCCACTAGCGCTATGGTTCTCGGGGTTACCTTGTGCATAGGCCTCGTTGAATGAGGAACATGGGGAGTTTGTGTTATACTCCCTGTTTGGCTAGTATACTTACCATGTCAGACCATAGCATTCAACGGCAGTTAGCCAGCTCTGTCAGGCCGAATTTTTTCCGTGGCCAATGCAGTCATAAGACAGTCACGTGATGTCACCCCACTTCCGGCCCCGGAAGAAGCCAGTGTCAACTTCCTATAAGTCATTCAGCGAGGCCTGGTGTATGGTGACCCCGAGAACCTTGGCGCCAGAGGGGAAGGTAGGGAGGGAATTAGAGTCTGACATGGTAAGTATACTAGCCAAACAGGGAGTATAACACAAACTCCCCATTTTGGCGTCATATACTTTACCATGTCAGACCATAGCAGAATTTAAAGGAATCGGAGGAGGGCGAGCGCCCTAGTGGTTCTTGGGGTTGACCGATATGGCTGCATTGGCCGCCACAAAGGAAATCCCCTTAGACCCATCAGCTCTGGTCATGCGGATATCCCTCAGGTAAAAATTAATGAAGGGATTTTCCGAACGCCAGTAGGCTGCCTCCAGCAGGTGGCGCACGGGGACAGAGCACTGGAACGCTGTGGAAGTGGCCAGTGCTCTGACCTCGTGGGCCCTGGGTGATAGGACAGGGAGATCCTTGTACGCCTGAGCGTAGGTAGATCTCACCGTCTTGGAGAGCCACCTGGAGATAGTTCCCGCCGAGATATCTCTAGTATTGTTGGGGTTGAGGGAGATAAGGAGTCGTCTCTGGGAGGAGCGCCTGGGGCGTGTGCGTTCCCAGTAGTACCTGAGACACCTGGAGGGGCAAAGGTCCATGTCTCCATCTTTTTCTCCCTTTCCCAAGATGTCAGAACTCCGGAAGGAACTTGAGAGAGACTGAGCCGTCCCTGTGGAAGGCGATATCTGTGGGGTCACCGCTGAGGGCGTGAATCTCACTTCGTCTTCTGGCCGAGGCCAGGGCGAGGAGAAAGGTGGTCTTAAAGGAGAGGAGGTCAAAAGGAATAGAAGCAATGGGTTCAAAAGGGGTTTTTCTGAGGGCATCGAGGACCGTAAAAAGGTCCCAGAGGGGAATGCGCCTAGGGGACTGAGCTTCCCGTAGAGCAACTCCTCTAGACACCTCTCTGAGGAGAAAGTCATTGTCAAAAGAAGGGCCCCCCAGTTGACGAATGGTAGTGCAGATAGCTGATCTGTAGCCCCGAATGGAGCCAGCCGACAGCTTAAGGGAAGAGGATAGGTGGGAGAGGAAATTTCCTATTTGGATGTTGGAGGGGCAGTAATGGGGAACAGAGTTATCTGAGCACCAGGTTATCCATCTCTCCCAACGGTAGTTGTAGAGGGATTCGGTGCTGGCTCTGCGAGATGCCGAGGCGAAGTCCCGTAATCCCTGAGAGGCCCCTGCCCCGGCTAGTGTGTCTAGGACGGACTGGGGTCTCTCCGAGTGGGGGGTAGATGCAGATGTTCGCAGTTGGGCTGGCATAGAAGCCACGCGTGTAGGCGAAGCATCTTGGGATTGGAGTGAGGAAGACCTGACCGGGGTTGTCTCAGCATGTCCCAGCGAGGGCTGAGCCGGAGGGGGGGAACGTGGGTGAGGGACTTGGGGTCCGGGAACCAAGACTGGGTCGGCCACCATGGCGTTACGAGGATCAGCCTGGGTCTTTCCAGCCTTGCCTTCCTGATCACCTTGTGTAGGATGGGGAAGGGGGGAAAGGCATACGCCAGTAGGCCCGTCCCGGGGAGGGATAGTGCGTCGACTGCATCCGCCTGGGGATCTGGAACGGGAGAGACGTACAGGGGCAGGTGATGGTTGAAGCTGGTGGCAAACAGGTCGATCATGGGCACAAACCAATGGTTGCGCGACACCAGCGAAGGAGGGCCTCTGTTCTGAGGGAGAGGCCTATGGAGCGGGCCTCTCCCCCTTGTTGACATAGCAAGCTACCGACGTATTGTCCGTGAGGAGGAGAACAAGTCGGTGCGCGACCTTGTGCTGGAGTTGGAGAAGGGCTAGCCTGACCGCTTCCAGCTCCCACTCCCCGAGGCGTGACTGTCCTCCACGTGGGCCCCCCAGCCCAAGTTGGAGGCGTCTGTATAAAGTTCCAGTGGTTGGGTTGGGTTGGGAGGGAGATGGGGACCCCGGTGGAGAGAGTGGCTGGAGTGAGCCGCTCCTCCGTCGCCGAAATGAACCAGTGTCCGAGGGGAATGACCTGGTCCCAGCGGTCGGAGGTCTGTGACAAACGTCGGCGGAACTCCCTCTGAAGTTGGCGTTTGGGGACCCGCCGCAGGGGAATGAGGGGAGACAGGGACTCCATCATTCCTAGGAGGGAGGACAGGGTTCTGGCCGAGGTGTGGGGTGCCTGTGACAGGCAGGAGATGAGGTCCACTATGCGTGCAGGCCTCTCCGGGGTCTGCCAGACGAACCGTAGGAATCGTCTGTGGGCCGGGTGAATCAGGATCTGAAAAATAGGCGTCCTTCAGGTCTACGGATGTGGCCCAGTCGCGATGATGGATGGAGTCTCGGATCTGGGTGGGGGTCTCCATCTTGAACTTGGTGGGCCTGAGGAACTTGTTGAGGGGCGAAAGATCTAGAATGGGCCTCCATCCTCCCGAGGCTTTTGGGATCACAAAGAGTAGAAGCCGGGGTTTGGGTGGGAAATCTCCGAGATGGCCCCTCTTTTGAGGAGGTCTTGGACTTCCGTGCGAAGAGCTTCTGCTTTGGCGGGGGAGGGTTCGTTGGGGGAGGGAGGGGGAGATAGCATGAGGGGGGGGACGCTCGTGGGCCCAAGGAAGGCGAAACCCTTCCTGTAGCACCGCCACTATCCAGGGGTGAGGCGTATGCGTCTCCACTGGTGGGCATGCCGGGAGAGGCTGCCCGCCAGGGGGGGCGAGGGTCTGGGCTGGTGGGTGGGGGATAGGGCGAGGGGGGGTGCTACCTGATCTAAGTCCCCCTCGGGCTGTCTCCCTAGTCAGCTCCGGGAGCGTGACTGTTGGCCTAACCGAAAATTTTGCTGATGGGGTCTTGGCTTAGGCCTTGGGAGAAGATTAGGTCGCTTGGCGGGCCGTGCGGTGCGGGAAGGCGATTGTCTGGGATAGGGTCTGTGCCTGGGGAAGGAACGAAGTGGGGGTCTAGCAGGGCGTGGCGGTGGCCCGGGCGCAAAGGACACAGCCTGCTTGCGTTCCTCAACTGCTTGTGCTATGACGTCAGCCGAGTAGTCGCCAAAGAGCGACTGGACCTGGCCCGGGATGCATCGCAGGGCTGCCTTAAGCGTCGGGGAGAGAGAGGTCCGCGCCAGCACGGCCTCTCTCGCGACCAACAAGCAGTTGAAGTGGCTTCTGGCTGCGCTGTCCGCCGCAGCCGAAAGGTGATGCGAAATCCTGTTAACTAGGTGTCGCATGAAAGGATCGCTGAACAAGCGAGGGTCAGGCTCTTGGTGCGCCTCAGAGCCCGGGTCCCCCGGTACTGGGATGGCACCATCGTCCTCCGGCCATAGAGCCTCCGCTCGCTGAAGGGGCATGTCCAAGTAGGTGTGTCCCGCCGTGGTGTGGAGGATGCCCATCCTGGCTACTCGGACCCATTCCTTTAGGTTCTTAAAGGAGATGGCGCCGGAAGTAGGGGGGGGCAGGTGGGGATCAACCGACGGTCCGACTGGGAAATGCCCATCTCCCTGGTCACGGGATTGTCCGTAAACAAGGAGGCGACTGAGGGGTTCTTGGGTAGATTGGTCTAGATCTCTGGGCCGGGGGAGAGGGAGAGAAATTCGTCAGCGGGTGCGGCCTCCCTCCTAACGAGGTCTGGTCGCCACCGTTCTATCGTGCGGACATCGTACAATGAGGTGGGGGCTAGCTCCTCGTCATCGTCCGCCTCAGGGAGGTACTGGTCCTGAGAGGGTTCATAGCACCCGTCTTCAGGAGGTAAGTCAAGGGGTGCCTGTAGTGTGTCCCCGGTGGCCCTATAATCGGCGGCCGGGACATCGTCCTGCCGATAGGACAGCGCCCGAGGAGGGAGACCAAGGTCGACCCAGGTAAGTGAGGCCGGGTGCCACATTCGACCATGTAGCTGGTCGTGCTGGGTGTTGGCGTTAAGCCACTGGTCTCTCTCGGGGGCATAGAGCCACCGGTCCCCGGGGAGGTAAACGGGCTGTGGCGGCCCTGGGGAAAAACCATGGTAGGTAGGCCGCACTCAAGGTCTGACCAGCGCGTTGGGCGAATGCGTAGGTCAGACATCCGCCGAGTCGTAGCCACGAGACCCTCTTCTTCTTGTAGGCAGAAAGTCCCCGGGGACCCGGGTAACCTGAATCACTGTTGGGGGGGGGCTTGAGAGGCCGTGGCCTGTCGTCCCCGTCCAGGTCCGTGCACTGCACCATACACGTCCTTGGAATGGGCCTGGGAGGGCCATAATGGTATGGAGGAGGATGCGGAAGTCGAGCCCCCAACCCGCGAAAGTGCGGATTGGTCAGGATGCGGTCCCGTGTTCCTCCCCCTGGAGGAATATGTCAGGTTACCCTTGGTCCCGCTGGTAGATCCTCCCCCCGGAGGAGCGGGACCGCGGACGTTGCCCAAATGGGGATCCGAAAGGTCGGTTCCCCAACGTCCAATACCCCTAGGGAAAAAGGTGACGTTCGATCGGGGTAGGTCGACCGTCCTTGTGCATGGGCACGGCCGGGCCCATGGCGCGGCGTGCCCGCACGCCCAGGATTATGGACACCACCGAGGTCGTGCGTCGGGGTGACCATAAGGCTGCTTCCGGAGTCGAAGCGCTCCTCGAGCTCAGGTGTTGGCTGCACCTGTGCCCGGTGGGGCCGAGCGCTATGAGTGCACGTATCAATTTGGGGGGAAAAAGAGATACGTGACTCATCAAGGCGAGTGACGGATGGTGATTCCATCCCAGATCCGTCACCCGTGCTGGTCCGCGGCTCGGCAAGGTGCCCCGGGGGCCGAGATTCGCGTGACTCAGCATGATAGTTAGAAGTCTCCGAGCGAGTCCGTAGGCTAGAGGGCAAGCTGGCCGATGGAGAAGGGGTGGGGGAGGGCGAATTCCGTTGGCTAGTCTTTGCTCGGCCGGGCCCCTTGAGGGGAGCCTTGCCATTAGACTTTCTGGGCAGCACCTTGAGGGGAGCTTTGCCCTTAGACTAGCAGGCAGATCAAATGAAAGGCATTTTGAAATGGTGGCCGCTTGCCTATCAGCCTTGGGACGCCGCGGTCGTGCGTCCGTCGGTTTGGTAGACGAGGAAGATCACGCGTCCCTTCCGCGGAGAAGTCGCCTCTGTCTACCCGAACCGTACGTTCATCAGTGCGAACGGATTGCTCCGAGATGGAATCGACCCGCGGGTTCTCCGGGAAATTGAGCGAACTCCGAGCAGTGGAGTGGCTCGACCCGGCGGTGTCCTTCACCATGTTGGGCACAGGTGGATAGAGCAAACCCGGAACACACGACCGCAAAGAGGAGACAAGGTGGCCGATCGAGAAAATCAATTAATCTCGATCGTCCGTGTGGTGTCGTGCAAAGTGCTCGAGAGATCGACTGAAAACTCGAACTACCCGTACACGCCACCGGTCGTGTGACTGGTATGGCTATTAATAGCAATCTCTACACGTGGAGTATCACTGTGTATAGGTGTGATAGTTCTTGGGCACTAAATCTTAATAAGCAGATCAGTGTCACACACCCTTACTCGAACACGTTCTACCTGTGAAGGGTAAAGAGTACAGGTGTGATAGTTATTGAGCCCTAAACCTTAATAAGCGGAACCAGCACAAAATGCGTGCTGAACCCGAGGCTCGGCAATATGGTGGGGGAACACGACCGGCGAGCGGTGCCGACGATCGCGAGTAACAAAGTCGCGAGAGTGCCGGTAAAAGAGACAAATCTTTAATAAATACGCTCCCGAGAGTGCCGGTAAAAGAGACAAATCTTTTAATAAATACGCTCCCACCAAGAGCCTCACACGGCAAAAATACTCAGGGTCTAGTGCAAGCCGGAACCAGCACAAAATGCGTGCTGAACCCGAGGCTCGGCAATATGGTGGGGGAACACGACCGGCGAGCGGTGCCGACGATCGCGAGTAACAAAGTCGCGGGAGTGCCGGTAAAAGAGACAAATCTTTTAATAAATACGCTCCCGAGAGTGCCGGTAAAAGAGACAAATCTTTTGATAAATACGCTCCCACCAAGAGCCTCACATTTGCAAGCCACAACTGAATCAAGTATAGAACAAAACACAGCAAAGTTAACACAAAGGCAAGTATAGGCGAGACAGAGCACAAGACTTATCTTGCTTTGACGGCAGGCCGAAGATGAATGACTTATAGGAAGTTGACACTGGCTTCTTCCGGGGCCGGAAGTGGGGTGACATCACGTGACTGTCTTATGACTGCATTGGCCACGGAAAAAATTCGGCCTGACAGAGCTGGCTAACTGCCGTTGAATGCTATGGTCTGACATGGTAAAGTATATGACGCCAAAAGGAAGTTTACACCGGCTTCTTCCCTGCCGGAAGTAGGGTGGGCGTCACGTGATAGTCTTATTACTGCATTAGCCACAAAAAATTCGGCCTGGCAGAGCTGACTAACTGCCGTTGAATGCTATGGTCTGACATGGTAAGTATACTAGCCAAACAGGGAGTATAATGCAAACTCCCCATGTTTGTGTGATCTGAAGCAGATGTACACAAACCTGGCAAAACAGTTTCCTGAGTGGTGATGTGTGATCCACAACAGAAGAAAAGTTACTTGCAGAGGTACAAGTGGTTTTAGCAGTTCCCTGTGTAGTGTGATCCACAGCAGAGGTACACTTACTTGGTAAAAGAGTTTTCTACATTGTTTGATCCAAAGCAGAGGTATATTTACATGTCAAAAAAAAAAAAAATTTCCATTGTTGTTTGATCCAAAGCAATGATACACTAATCTGGTAAATCGGTTTCCTGCGTAGTGTGATCCAAGGTACAGGTACAGTTTCTTAGTAAAAGTTTAGTGTGTTGTGTGATCCAAAGCAGAGTGATGCTTATTCAGTAAAATCCCTTTTCTGTGTTGTGTGATCCAAAAGCAAAGATGCACTCACTTGGTAAAACACTTTCCTATGCTGTGTGATCCAAAACTGAGGGATACTTATTTGGTAAACCACTTTTCGGTGTTGTGCGATCCAGAGCAGAGACAAACTCACTTGGTAAAACACTGTCCTGATCCAAAACAGGGGGACACTTACTTGGTAAATCAGTTTCCTGTCATGTGTGATCAAAAGCAGACATACACTAACCTGACAAAACCATTCCCTGTGTTCTGTGAATGATCCAGTGCAGCAGGACATTACCTTAGTAAAAGAATTTCCAGTGTTGCTTGTCTGATACTAGGTGGGGGTACATTTACCAGGTAAAACAATTTCCTGTATTGTTTTGCATGCATGTGTAATTCAAAGCAGAGGTACTCTTACCTGGCAAAGTCGGTTCCTGCTCCACTTGTGGCAGTGGGAGGTCCTCTATGACTTCAATGTCCTCATCAAACAGAGTCATCTGCTGACGTAACTGTTGGAACACAGCACGAACATTAATCTATGAATCACACTGAGAACTAGCACAACATTTTGGTATAAAAACTTATGTCCCAACCGAAAAAAAAAAAGTCCACTTAGAAGGAAACTGTACCCTTGATCAATTCTCTTATCTGAGACATTTTGTCATAAAAGCTCATGTCCCAAAACAAACAAAAAAATTTTTTTTTAATCCACTTAAAAGGAAAGTGTAGGCTTGATCAATTCTCTTACCTGGAACATCGAAGTCATGAGTGAGAAGGCCGCAAAAGAACTGTTGCTGAGAATATTCTTAGTCCTTTAATGCTTTTATTTGTGCAGATTTTCTTCATTGCTATGTTATTCATAACAATAAATATGCCACAATATTATTCTACCTTGAGTACAAAGACTGTGTCTGATCTTTGAAAAGAATAGGAGCTCACATGACACAGTGAAAAGTTCTGTTAGAATGACGGACTTGGTGGGAGTCAAGTTACTTACCCTCTTATCTAGACTGCCCAGTCTTTCTTCTCGCTGTTGAAAGAAAAAAAAAAACAACAACTAAAATTAAGCAATGTATAAATGATGAAGATGGTTATTAGTACGCTGTGTTACTAAATATTTTTTTTTTTCAAGAAAAGATAACTGTCTGCAAAAAGAGAATGAACACTGATTTATTAGACCACCGAAATAATGGAATGAATTAATCACAACACAGTTTTGATGTCTTTCTCTTCGTAGATGAGGTAAACAAATAAAAGAGACAAGAAAAAAGCAAAGACTAACAAAGACATGACTGGTCAGACAAAGTTGTCTGTTAGATGGAAGTTATGTTCTCTTGGCTTGGTTCGAAGTGAAGAAATAAAAAAGAAAATGTATAAACAGAGAGAAAAAAGGGAAGGAGAAGTCACTTACGAGTCAGTTATTCAATAAAAGAGTAATAGGAGAACTAAGTATAGTAAAAAGTAAAAATGTCAATATTAAGTAAATAAAAAAGAACATTTAACAATACATAAAGTTATCAAAGGAGAAAAAAAAAAAAAACAGAGAGAGGAGGGAAGTTCACAGAGAGATTGATTTTGTTTCATTATAAAAAAAGAACAATACAGACAAAAAGGAAAAATTGATGGACGAGGGGGGTTGGGATTGTGGGAAATGAATTAAGTGAGGAGTGGTGGAGGTGATGATCAATCTATGATAAATGAATAACATAAGGATATAAGGAAGGGGAGGGAAGCATTAAACCATGGGAGTGATGAAGGTAAGGGAAACCAAGATGCAAAGAATTGCCTTGCATGTGTGCAAGTATGTATATGCATATCTTGGTGTGTGCAAGTGTATATGCATACACATGCATTCAATCTTGAGTATGTGTGCACCTTTGTATTTGCCACCCCATCTGAACAACTGTATGAAATCAGACCCATGATATATGGACCATCCTGTTGTCTGGATGTCCACTTCATGTGACATGACCCAACAATGATTTCTGATGATCACTTTGCTCATATAACCAAATTTCAATAATTTAACTGGCATATGAAATCAGATCCATTACCTGTGGACCATCCTCATTTCCTGGATGTCCACCTTACACCATATGCTTCACCAGGGCATATAATTTGAATATAAATGTGCTCAGGGTTGTTTTTAATAAAGTGTCTTCAGTAATAACATACTGTGAAAAGTTCAGGACAATATTATAAATTACACAGAAAATGTATGTACCTCTAGTGACCAATCCTACTTGTGGTCCACGTTAGTGGGCCAACACACATATGTTCGTGTAAGCGCACGTGTGCAAGTACTGACGAATGAACAGACATGCTGTTCTGGGGGTGTTGGCAACCAAGTGTACAAAGGTTACAAAGTATGACAATGAGAGGAGCTTCCTGCCTTGGGTGTTTTAAGTTTTCAACAACTGTGTGTGGTGCAATGGATGGCATAAGCAGTGTTTGCAACCCTGGTATGAGAACATGCGTTCGGTTTCGACTGAACCCTTGCCACCATATAGGACAATGTCCACCGTGGGGACAAGACAAGCTCTGCAGAAAGTTTTTGAGCATGTAAGGGTGGTGCTGTTGTGGCAGTTTTGTTGAGTCTGGAACGAGCAAGTTTGTCTTTCAGTTGTTTGTCACATCTGAAAGCAATCGTGAGCTTAGTCTGAAAATTAGGTATGTAGTTTTCTACCAAGTGCCCACTAAATAAGGGGATGCTGGCGACGGGGAGGGTGTGAGGATGAAAGTGAGGCAGGCAGTAAGCCTGTTTATTTCCTATGCTGGCTGTGCTTCTAGGACAGTATATCTTGGACACAGCTGCAGTGAGGCTGACAGCAGTATCAGGGTATCTATGATTGGTAAAGAAATCCAATATTTTGACTGCTTCTGGTAAAAAAAAAAATATCCCACCCCATTATCCATTAATTTACCAACCTATCCATTAAACCCCTCCACTCCTTTCTCCTATATTTATTGTTTGGTTTCTTAAAATTCAGATCTTTTCATCTCTTTCCCCCTTTGGCCCCAGTTTTTTTCTCCTTGAATTATCAACTTCAATTCATCAGAGCAGCAGTTACTGATTTTGCAATATCCTCTTCAACAAGAGTGCTGTTACATACCCTTTCTTCTAGCAGCTTCTTTTTCTCTTCAGCTTCTTTGATGAGCCGCTGCCTTTCTTTTTCTGCTGAGGCATATCTGCTGTTTCTGTTCAAAATCAAAATACATCCAATGAATATAAGAGAGAGAGAGAGAGAGAGAGAGAGAGAGAGAGAGTGAGAGCCTTAATGAAAATCATAACTTAAGACTCAAATTTTGCTATTCAAGCTTTTCAGAAATTCAAAGAGAAAACCAAACACTCAGAATGAAATGGCAAAGTAAACTTTCCTGAAAATGGCTCTAGAGAAACAGATATGTCATGGCAGAATGCAAGGTTAAAAAAAATGCAGCTGTTTAATGTAATGTGTGTACAGGGTGATGTGGGTTGTTATGGAGAAAAGATCACCATCAAGTGCCCAACAGCTTCTGGAGTGATTGGTTCAGCCTGCAAGTCAGTACTTTTACCTACTAACAACCTTTCGCTGGTGATGTTAAAAAAACAAAAAAACAAAACCCAGCTGATTATACAAATTTACCACTCAAAACAATATGAACATTGAATAGAAAAAAAGAATTCTTTACTAACATCAACTTATAATTGCACTGTTAACCTTGTAACTACTGTTCACTTGACAACCTGTCCACCATACTTCATTTGATTATCATGTAACTACTGTTTACCTGACAACCTGTCCACCATACTTCATTTGATTATCGATCTGCCCCATTCTGCCCATCACGGGTAACCCTTCATTGTGTACCCATGCTAGGTGTTTGGGAATCTTTGAGCGATAAGACACACATAAGATAGCCATGGTTGAAAAAATGGCTGCCATTTGCAAAGTGCTTCAACTTTTTTCAACTTGGGTCGAAAGTGACCATGAATTAGGGTGATAGGTGACTGTCTACTCACTGCAGTTGCGGACAGTTTGGTAGCTCAAGAATCGCTGAATCAATAACAATGGCTAAAGGGACAATTTAGACTGTATGGGGTGACCTTGCACTCACTTCAGACTTCAGTGGAAGTGTGTGAGAAGACCAAGAACTTCATGTTTACACACTGATTCTGGATTTTCAAATTAAAGGTAAGTAACTACGGTGATGACTAACACAAGAATAGACACATGCACAGCTAATGACATCTGCTACCTAGATTTTTAAACAAAATTTGAAGAGATTTAGTTTTTAAAATTTTCCGAGGTGATTTTTTTTTTTTTTTCAAGTCCTCAACTTTCTAAAGTTTAATTCAAACTGATCTCACATTTTAAACAAATTTACAATGAACAATAAAGCAGAGTCTGACAGGACAGCTTGCATGACCACGTTGCCCAGAGATGTACACATTTTCATATTACGCTACGCACCCACCTTGGGTGAAAGGGATTTTATTTTCATGCACCAAATTCTGTTCTCACTTGTCATGGGGAGTAAGTTATTCACCACTTTCAAGCCTGCATTACGAACGATAATCACAACACACTTTTATAAAAAATTAGAGACAATGAGCCAACTCACAGTCTTTCGATCCAGTCCTCATCCAGGTACACCGACGATTTAAAATTCAAAACAGGTGACTGCCTGTCTGTGCTGAAACACACACGAACAATTACAATGAAATAAGGCAATTATTGGCTTATTAACTGATAAAGCAAAGTCAGTGGATCATTTACATTTCATTTAACAAGAAATATAACATGAACAAGAATGATTATTGCCATATATACAGTTCTGAACAATATAAAAACAGTTTACAAATTCTTCATAATATCCATCCCCCTTTCCAAATATTTTATGCTTTAACATTACAAAGTAGTTTTGCTTCTAAAATTAACACCACTAGCATACTGTACACCCAAAGAGCCTTTACTCTACACCAATACTACTACAGTCACATCACATTCACAGGACAGTTGATTTTTTTCACTATACTCATTTTTCCAACTAACTTCAACAGCAAAGTAACTATATTTTGACACACTAATCTTTCTATATTGTTAATGCAAAAAAAAAAAAAAAAAAAAAAAAAAAAGATGTACATCAATCAATCACATTTTCTTTGATGGATATAAAACAAATCTAAGTTAGTTGCTTCACGATGCTATCATGAAGTCTGTTCACTGTTAATACTGGCTGTGTGTCATAATCACATATGACATAACAGTTTCCATATTTTAGGAACATATCATCTTCCAACCAGATACTTTTTATCCTTACGATCCTTTTCCTCATACTTGCCTGTCAAAACAAGCACCTTATCCCCACTTGGTGTTGATACTTTTTTCTAACCCCCTTATGTTTCAATTAACAACTGAAGGGTTGAACAAGAAAATGCATTTTCCATACATAAAACTGCCAACATCCACATAACATGGCTTGAGGTTTATCATGCAATGCTTTATCATCCCAATTCAAAGTGACTCCTAACTGTATAATACACCTCACAGTTTTCACACATTTTTGAAATTCTGGATTTCTTTCCATAACTTGGGATTTCAGGAATAATCTCTGACTTAAGGACATTCAAGAAAAATTAAGGAATGACAGCAGCTATGCTACTGTTTTGGAATTCACTCACAAAATAATGCAGTTTTCTTCTCAAACTAATAAATGAAAGTGTGTTCTATCATTGCACTTATCATATCATAATGCATGAAAATGGTGAGATATCTACAACCAATTCTGAGTTTGTGGATCCATTGATAGTTTGCACTGGGATATCTTTTGAAAGTCTGTTGTGAACAGTCATGTAGCAATGAATGAGTACATTCTGACTGGCTATCTATTGTAAGCACACACACACACATACATATAGCACCAATGAACCAGCATGCCACCTACTGTGTCAATACTTGCAGCATGCAGTGGAGCTGTTAACACAACTTTAAACTCCATACAGGTTGTTTTAGAGTGCACTATCTTGGTTGTTCGCGATCTTTGTCAATTAATTACCTGCCATTTGAATCCTCCACTACGATCACTTCAGGCTCGGTATCTGCCAGTTGAGGTGATGCATCTACCTGCTGTTTTTCTGTCAAACACATCCAAGACAAAAAACTACAAATATTTAGGAACAACGTATGAAAATGTTAAAGACTTTTAAAGCTAAATATTATGGCCAGCATTCTGCTACGGCTGAATCAAAGACAGATCCTTCACATATCCAAAGTTCTATTGTCTCTCAAATTCAGAACTGGATCTATCTTGCAATCTAGTTTGGAGAATGAGTGAACTCTTACCTGTGTCAAAGCAACGTCAGAGAGAAGAACAAAAAAAAAAAACCTACACCTTTTTTGGTCCATGACAAGACCTGCACATATAGTTCAATAGCTGAGCCCATGGCCTGAGTAGTTTCCCTTGAGTTGACACTCGTGTGTGCATGAAAAAATAATTCAGTGTCCTGCTGAAGCCATATACTTTAGCACATCACAGTCAGTCCACAAAGTTCAAACTTCAGCACATCACCACTGTCAAAAACATATCAAAATCTATGAAAAGGAAGTCACATGGGCATTCCTCACCAGCCAGTCATTTCAGTTTCTCAAATATAGTCACATCTCTGCCAGTCATTTCAGCTTTTCAAATATGGTCACATCTGGGCACATTCTGTCGCCGTCCTATAATCCACAGTCCACAAGGAGCTATCAATACTGGGTATCATGAGGCAACCTACCTGAGGAGACACTGCCCTGCTGGTATGCAAGTACTCTGTTCAAATCTTCACTCTAAGCTGTTGCCAGTACTTCATCATGATGTATGGTGACATTTTTATCACAAGACAGGGGAAAACAATGGAAAAAATACATGTAGAAACTGGCGTTGAACAGTTTAAGTTGATCATGCTTCATAAAAACAAAACAAAACGCTATTGAATGATAGCCAATGACACTTCCACCACATCAGTTTATTTTCAGTAAAACTCATGTGATGAAAAAAAAGGTCATTTCTTGAATCGTACTGTTACAGCAATGCAATCATATTATTAAGATTGTAACAGTATAGCATTCTAAAGCTCAATACATCACCCTGAAGCTCAACAAAGCATGTTATTCTAAATCAGACACTAAAAACTGCACACATGTAAACCCTAAACTAATCAAACGCTATCTTCTATTACATTAGACTGATCAGATTTTAGGAGAAAAGGAACTAGAAACCCAAACAAACCTACGAACAAAAACAGAGTCTAAACAATCAAAAGCAAAATACAGGCACACACGTTAACACAAAAGTAAGGAAAAGTAGAACGAGGTAAAACCTTCATCCTGATGTGATTTTCCAGACTGTGATCTATGACGGGCAGGTAGGCTGCGTGCCTGCTGACTCCGCCCAGGCTGTCTCAGTCTGTTAGAGCTTTTTTCATCCAACAATGTCGTCACTGTAGACAGCTCACGCACTCTGTCAGAGGGGAGTAGAGGGGGCTGATTGTAGCGACTGGGGTGTACTCGCAAACGAGTCATTGGTGGGACACCATCTGGCCTGTTGCTGAAGCTGTCACTGGATGGAAATGATGATGATAATGTTGGTGACGACAGCACAGACAGCCCAGGCCTCCTGCATTATGGAAAAATAAATTTACATAGAGCCTTTGTTCAGGGTAGAGAAAATGATACTGGTGAGGACTGAGAAGTGCTGAACTAATGGTATACAGATTTCTCAATTTCAACATTTCCCCGGTCATCAAATTTCAGTAAGACATAAAGTACTTTTTTTTTCTTCCATCCTTAAGTAAAAATTCATGAAAAACTAGAGCCTGCATTCTCCAAATACAAGACTAGCCCTCATATCTCATCACCAAGTCACAAAACTAAAAAAGCGTAACTTACAAGTTATGAATTGAAACAGAATATGTTTAAAATCTTTCAGGAACAAAAACAGGTGAATGGGCCCCAAAAGCAAAAAAAAGAGCAGACCATAGTAAAGGAAGCTAAAATGACAAAGTGGCTGACAGAGAGGGTAAAAGTTCTAACATGAAACTATCAGAAGATTGGCAAACAGTTGATTCTGAGAAACATGAAAACTATCAGAAGATTGCAAACAGTAATGATTCTGCAACGATAACATATAAGAAGATTCCGCTTACAACAGAAAAGATCGGCAAACAGTTTGATTCTGAGAAACATGAAACTATCAGAAGATTGGCAAACAGTTGGTTCTGAAAAAGCTATCAGTATGCCCACACAAGCATTATGGCTTCAGCAGATAATGTAGGACACTGATCAGAACAGTTCAGATCTTTGGCCAGTCAGATCAAGGGACCAAGCGGACTTCTACCCATAATTTTCAAACAGCCTGACCTATTGCTCAGAAAACACCATGTCTGGCTGCAAAAATCTGCAAGCGAAAAACGAAACTAATGCAAGTCTCTAGTGACTCATCACACATTCAAAAAATGCCTGCAGCTGACAAGCGCTCTCTCTCATGTGTTAAATTTACCCAGCAAAGGATATGTATGCTCAGCTGCTGTGTTGAGTGAGTCAGTCTGTACACAGTATATCCAATCCCTACCACTCCCGGAAATTTTCAGGTCTCTACACAGGAACCAGAACCATACACTGAGTCTGCCCAACATGCTTTTTAAATTCTGTCTGGCACAACTGCAGAGTTGGTCAGTGTTATTTCTCTGCCCAGATCACACAGCACCCTGAACATTTTTTGCACTATAACAAGTATTTCCTTATTTTCATATCAAACACTAAACCCTGAGACAGACAAGAGCCTTTCACTTACCTCTGGGTGTTACATTTATGTAGGGAAGAGCCAAGGAGAGTGTCTGTCTGCCTTCTGACTGTGTCATAGCCCAGATCAATGGTGGTGTACTGCTGCAGGAGTTTGCGATAATCCTCTTTCTCCTTCAGCTGAAAACACTGCAAACACCATTTAACAGATTCATAGAGTTTGCCACGGATTTCACAGCACAGCAAGTACAAACTTTCCTCATCTTTTTCCTTTTAGGAAATCTTACTGGAAAATAACAGAGGAAGCAGAAATAAAACAATCTAAACAGCCGATGCATCTGCCCAAACGCATTGTTCCAAAGGCCATGGGTGGTATTTTTGATTGTGCAGCAAGATATTACAACATGTACTTTACTTGCCCATTTAATAGAAGGAATTCTGCACAAAATGGACAAACTTTTATTACGGAGAACCTGAGGCATTTGTATGATACTAAATCTGATAATCTGTATACTAAATATGATAAAACTGTGCCTTTAAATTATAACAGAGAAGAGTTTGAACATAATCTCTTTTGTATGACATTCTTCCTGTTTTGGTGTCCAAAGTAATATTCATTAAAAACAATCTAAGTAATTATCTTTTTTCTTTTTTCTGCTGTCTCACTGTCATTGTCACCTCAATGACATTGCATCCTAGCCGCTAATCTGGCCCCACCCAGGCTCGTTCCGTCATAGCCACAGTACTGGCAATCAACAAGCAGTCACTGTCAATTCATTATGAGGCAACCCATCAGACGAGACACTGCAATGTTGCTGAGCCACTTCAGTGGTGTTCAGTGCTGCCTGTTCTGATCCAACATACACAGGACGCCACACTGTAAGACCCTTACTGATGACAATAATTACCTAGGTGTGGAACCAGCATGAGTAAGCTCTCCCTCCAGAGGAAGCAACCATATCTGTCCAATGACAGTCCCCATGAATTTCTTGATGATGGTGTCCCTGACAGAACCTGACCAAGGGCACAGAGCTGGAGAGGTAATTGTAATCAAAGTCACTATTTGAGCAGAGTAAGAAAGGCAACAGAACTTAATACATATCTTTTTCTTATTCTGATCGATGAGGATGATGATGAAGAAGATGATGCAGCGGATTTCCATTCTGGGCTGAGACTGCTTGATAGGGCCATACTCAGCTTACTTTCATACGATATCCAGGCCCGAGAGATACAGATACCTGAAGTGTTCGTCAAGAAAATCTGAATAATACTCTCAGAGTTTCATCCAATAGATGGGTGAAACTTGACTGTCCGGTCCAAGTCTTCCAACTGAGCCCATAACAAAATCAACTCTGGGTAAGATCTGGTCGGGGAAGACAAATCTCGCAAACAAATATCTCTGATGGGGACTGAATCCTCAATCTCCCAGCTATGGGTCTGCAATTACAACCACATCGTCTTGATGGCTGGTAAATAATTATCTTTTGTTTTTGCATAATTTTCATTGACATGGGACAGCATTAGAAAAGACAAAAAGACAAAAGTACTTCAACTGCTAACCACTTTTTGTGCCCATTTTTTTGCACCAAGTGAATACAGTTGGAAGCCACAATTGAGACAAACTGATTTTAAATGTGGACATTTTTCATGCTTCTAAAGATCAAGGTTTGTTTACTACTAATTTTAAAAAGTAACAACGTTGTTTTTGAGTTCTCTATCAAGGTTTGTTTCACTACTAATTTTAAAAAGTAACAACATTGTTTTTGAGTTCTCTACCTCATAAATTTCCTTACTTTTATGTTCTTTTTCCCCTCTCAACTCCCTCAACCTCGATCCTCTGTAAATCCTTTTCTAAGTGACTGTTTTTACCGAAAATGGAAATGCACCTGTTTTCCACCACTAGTCATTTTCCCAGAAAATTCTTTATTGAGAGGTCTCAAAAGGAACCCCCTTCTCCCAGTAACAGGTTCTACTCCAACTGTCTTAATCATCACATAAAACTATGTAAACTAATACTGTTTGTGTTCTTCTTCTTCTTTTTCCAAAGAAGAGGTTCACGTCAAGCGGTTTAAGTTGTCCTATGCTGTGGTTGGAGTTGCTCTCCAGACACCAACCTGCTCCACAGTGGTGCGTCGTCCTCGTCCCTGTCTGACTGAGGAGCTGGAGGAGCGGCGAGAGGACGGTCTGGATGTGCCTGGTTGGAAGTCCACTATGTGAACGTCGCCGTTCATTCCTGGCACAAAAAAGTGCACACAATGAACGCTTCTGTTCATTTCAGAGCTGGCATGAATCAAGGTCGTCTGTATGAACACCTGTCTTTTCCTGGTGTAAAACACCTCATCCAAGACAACTCCCATCTCCCCAAACATCAAGCACTATGCAGAAGTACTCCCCCCCCCCCCCCCCCCCCCTGCCTTCCCTTTCCTCATCTAAAGTAGAATGTGAACACACAACATCACAGCCTTCTCCTTTCCCCACCCACAGCAGAATATGAATGCAGACATAACGTGCAAAAATGTGAGAAAGTATCGCACTGTATGAACCTAAACACAACAAAAGCACCGGCTGAGATGCACACCTACTCAAACATTTGATTATATGATCTATTATCTGCACTGGTAACAATCATAACCTCCATCAGGGAATTAAAATGTTAAAAAATAATCAGCACGGTTATTTCTCTATTTCTACAAATAATGAAACAAACATCTCTCTCTAGATTACGAAACCTCACATAAACTGTGTACTTTATGAACACTGTTGTTTAATATTTGTTTAAGTCTAAAAATCAGACAAAGCTGCAAAGCCCTATGCTCATGACCAAAACAAGGAAGGATTCCCACATGCACGAAAGAATTATTTACTGTTAAGGTGGGGCTGACAGTGTTAAGAACAAGACACAGGCAATGTTTTGTTGTTGGTATACTGTTTTTTGTTTCATTTTTACTTCTTTCCACTTTATCATTCTACAGTATCAATGCCATTGATAAAGTATTTCTAACATACTATAACACATAACCTGACAAGAAAATCACCGACGACTTTACCATTTTCATGTGCACCATTCTGGGTATGGATAGGCAATCTTGATAGTCTGCTGGTATTCTGCAAAGTATACATCAGCATGTTACCATAAACCTACATTCCACAGATATGGCTATGTTCTGAAAAATTTATATGTGAGTATGTATTGGACTCGCTTTCAATCTTAAATACACACACACACACACAGAGAAATACAAATACACACACATACACACCGCACATCCAAAACCAACAAAACCCATACCCTGAAACATGGCCATGTTATTAAGACAGTGACACTATATATATTCTATTCATTGTGCCCAAATCATAAACCAGCAGAAATCTGAACTGATACTAAAGTTCTCAACAAACTTGATATGAAGAACTTCATGTCAAATCTTCCATCCTCAACCTCCCTGACATACTTCCTAACAGAGATTCACTAGTCTTTTGCAAAAAAACAAACAAAAAACCCCCCAAAAAACAGAGAGAAAAAAATTTTTATGCTGGGAAAAGCAAAGGTAGACAGAAATTGCCAAATGGCCACAGAAGAAAGGGCGGAAGGGGACACTCGAACTTGAAAAAATGTGTTTATCATGACACTACACATTACAGCAGTCTTCAAACACTCCAAATTCATTGTGTAATATATTGTACAAAGCTCTACACAGAAGTTGTGTAAAGGATGGCAATGACCTTTCATTTCAAAAACGCCTTGTGGAGCTCTACTATTTACTATCAGCAAGCAGGATCATAAGAGCCAAGCACTTTTTGTCCCCCATAAGATCCATCCCTGCGTTAGCGATGGACACTAATGACATCTAGTGTGAAAGTAGTGAGCTGATTTTCATCAAACTGAACAACAAAAATTGGTTTTCTGCCGATTTGATCCAACTGAGAACACAACTGTTCCCAAATACATGTATTTATGAAGAAGTCCATTGTTGTTTTCAGG
This sequence comes from Conus canariensis, assembly GCA_033310375.1. Classification (NCBI taxonomy): domain Eukaryota; kingdom Metazoa; phylum Mollusca; class Gastropoda; order Neogastropoda; family Conidae; genus Conus; species Conus canariensis. The sequence goes on along the minus strand of CM065716.1, from coordinate 49,226,098 downwards.
CATTTGTTGGTTTGAATTCGTTTGACCTCACTTCCCTGCTCCTATTTTTTTCTTTTCTTTTCTTTTATTTTGGGGTGGGGGGAAGGAGGGGGGCTGTAAACGATCACCCTGGCTAAACTTCAAAATACTTCACAGAAGTGTCATGATCAGCACCTGTACATGAGTCAGGCTAGAACCATTGGTGGTCGGCAAATGTACACTGTTGCTGGCATGCCACTGTTCATGCTGATCTCCAGCTCCTCTGCCAAGTGCATTCTTCTTTGGGACTGGCTGAACAAACACATGGTCCTGTCGCACCGTTTTCTTCTTCACCCAGTCCGACATTTTGCTCATTGGTATAGTCAGGAATGAAAATACTGCAACAGTAAGTAAGTGAAATTTAAAAGATTAAATGAACTCTGAAAATAAATAATATATATAATGATACATTTTTTGCATGTCGGAAAAAACAGCAATCCATTTGCCTTAATTAAACAACCAATTCATCAAATCAATAAGTGTAAGCAATGAACCAGCAAACCTAGGAATTAAAGTATTCAGAAAGTTGTAAATTCAAAGGCTAAAACATAAGAGAGAACATTATCAACAATGGAAAACAACTGAAGCGCAAAAACAAGCTCTTTCCATTAATTTATCTTGCCCTCAACAAGAAGGGAAAAAAGGCAAGTTCACAGTAATTAGAAGTGAGAGGGGAGAGACAGGTGCAGGTGAAAGAGGTGAGAGAGCGAGACAGACAATGTGAGATATCAAAGAGACAAAGAAAGACAAACTGAATGGACATGTGCACATCACCATGCAAATAAACTCTGGCACTGAAACACCAAAGAGAAGAGGGCATCAAGCTAAAATCATTTGGCAAAACAATATCAGTTATATACAGGCTCAACAGGAAAGCAAAGAAACAGACATAGAGGGACATACTGTATAAACACAACTCATCACTCAAAAAATTTACTTACTGCCAGAACTGGAACCTGAATTTCCATGTCTGGGTTTTTTCACAGACAGGATCTCAACATCTGAATCATCGAGGTCTCTGCACAGAATGATAAAAACATTAAAAAACAAAAACAAAAAAGGATATACACCATAGATCTACATTCTGAAGTTGTTCATAATTATTCCTAAAATATGGGAGATTCTAGAACTATACATAATGCAATTTCTTAAAAAAGAAAAAAAAAAGTCTTGAATTGGCCTGAAATTGAAATACACTAGTGACTCACTGACTAGAACTGCCATACCAACTGATACAACTCTTGTGTCATTGAAATTAAAGCAAGAATAAAACAATTCCGCCCTAGTCTCCAACACACACCCACTTTGTTAATCCTACTCTATCCCAATCTCTATCCTTCTCTTACATATTTTCTAATTGAAGCATTAATCAATCAGAAAGTAAGATGCAGTTCACTTCCATTCCAAGACCCTGTCCAGAAAGTGTTCAGCTACTAATTTTCCCTCACTGTTCTTTCACAGAGGCTAGATACACTGACATAGATCTAGATAGTAGACTGCATCCCCTTTTCAAACGGTTGGGCAAAAGTTCAAACATTGTGGAGCAGCTTGCGGATTTAGATGGGATTTACTGGAAGCAATAAGGTTACACTAAAAATGCTTTACACTAGTTAAGCAAAAGTTTAAGCATGGTTCAAGACACTTCAGGTCATTTCATGGGGGTTACCAGAAGAAATCATTTTCAAATTAATGTGTCATAACAAATCTTAAGTGCCTGAGATCATCCAGTACATTGTTTAACTTGTTAAGTCAGAATCATTTCATTGTCAGTGTCCTCCTGGTTAGCGGCCTAAACTGTTTGACTGATGTTACAGAGGTTAAATGTGCACATTCAGAACATCTAAGTTAGTCTGCTACTCTGAGAATCTGTGCAAGACAATGAAAGAATATGTGCGTCTGTGCGTGCATGTGTGTGTGTGTAAGTGCCTGTGCATGATGTGTGCGGGTAACCTGTGAAAAATTGTCTACTCATAATGTCAGTGGTAATTTGTTTGGTTAAAGGATAAGAGATTTTCTAACAGCCACTGAGGTAGATCACAACAGAAAGAACGCAAATCAGAAATTATCATACAAACAGTCCCCCCCCCCCCCCCCCCCCCAAAAAAAAGAAAAAATTCTCCAGAAGGAAAACATCAAGCGACCTGTTCTTTATGACAATTCTTAGTGAAATTTATAAGGTTACATCAAGAGACCTCTTCTTCATAAGCTTTTCTTCATTTATTTTTCCAAATTTTTCATTAATAAGGGATTTAAATGATCCAGGATGAAAAAATGAAGAAAACATTTCGGCAAGATGTGAATAAGTGCAGCAGATCACCCATTCAGGAGAGTCAGGGAGCATATCCACTGGAAAGTTTTTTTTTCTTTCTTTAATTAGACTAAAATCTGTGCAACATGGGCACATTCAGAGCATAATATTGCTCAAGACCTTCAGAAGCAACACAAAGCATCCCCCCCCCCCCCCACACACCACACAAGTGAAATGTACAATCTCTCTCTCATGCTCTCTCTCTCTCTCCCCTTTTGGTTGAAGAACTGCAGTTGCACTCTCTCTCCCTCTCTCTCTCTCTCTGAGAGTGGGACTCTCTCTCATCATGCTGTTTCTCCACTCCTTTCTCTTTCTCCCTCTTTCTCTCTCAGCGAGTCAGTCAATCTCCAACCCTTCCTCCATGCCTGCCTCCCATATTTCTTCCTCTAGATATATTCTGTATCATTCATTGTGAATTTTTATATGCAGTTCTGTATAACGTTTTCTTTCATCTGTTTGCAGATCATCTTTTATTTGTTTAAAGGCTGGATGAAAAAATAAGACAAAGAAAGACTGACTTTGGGCCTATTCCTTTCCCTCAATAAATAACATTTCGTTTGTTCCTTCCCTTTCTGTCTCTGTCTGAGTGTCTCTCACAGTTTCATGTACACAGACACAGACACAGACACAGACACACATGGACTCACACAGTCTCACACACACACACACATCTTATCATACACACACACATGCACACACCCACACACACATGTATACACACTCAATCACACCCACACATGTATACACACTCATTGACTCAATCACACACACACACACACACACACACACACACACACACACACACACCATTCTAAACAAAAAAATTGCTAATAATAATATGCTTTGCATGAAATGATGAATGGAGCTATTCTCTTCTATGCGTCTCACCGTGCCAGTTATAGTTCTGTTCATTTTCATGTGCGTCTCCAGAGTCACACAACTCTTAAGCCTGTAGGTTATGTCTCCTGGCACAGCACACACACACATGTCCCAGTGATGTAATCTGTCCTAGATACCTTCCTAACCTCTGTTCTTTCACAAATGCTTTTGTATAATCCCATTTCTAATTAATTTTTTTTAGACCGGCCAAGTGAAAATGTGCTCCTCTTTCTATGATCGACCACTCTGCCATTTTGGTCTGAAAAGCTTCCTGTAGTGCACAGGTAATTCTACAGTTCTGCATAATATAGAAATCATGCAAATAAGCATAAAATATGAGTGGCTATAAAACAAAAGTCTCAACATCTGCATTCTCATCCCCCCAATCCCTTTTTTCCCTTAAATTCCATCCAAAGCACCAAACAATTTCAAACCCCAATTAAAAGATCTGTCATTCTGTTTCTCTTACACAATATTTGTTGAATGATTTACCAAATCATACACAACATTACCGGTATATACATGTACAGATAATACTAAAAGAAATAAATAAAATATTGATGACAAGGATGTTAATTGTTATCCAAAATGACTTATGAAATACTAAACTTGTCAAGTAAATGGAGTTTAGATAATGTAAATATATC
>CM065716.1:49214746-49217246 GCA_033310375.1 Conus canariensis | reverse complement strand
TTTTTTTTTTTTTTTTTTTTTTTTTTTAGTGCCAAGATCTATGTTTGGCTCTTTTCGGAATATGAAAGTAAGGTTTTAACTTTAATGCTATTGAAACAAAATATTCACAAACCGAACTCCATACAACATATTTGGCACAAGCTGAATTTTGCTGCTCTCTTACTTCTTTGTGTGTTCTTATAGAAGGTAATTGAAATGGTACACCAAAGGCAAGTTGTTATACCTTGCAATTTATGCTTTGTAATTTCTTCAACAGATATTTGAGGACACTAAGAATATTTCTGTATCATAGCATAGTTTTGAACGAATAAGGGATGTCGGCAGATGCTTTAGAACTGTAACGTCTTGTCCCTAATTCTACTTATTCATTATCTTCAGTAGATTTAGTATTTTCTTTCTTTCTTTCTTTCTTTTTTCTTTCTTTCTTTTCTTTTTTTTTTTTTTGCTTCAGTAACAACAAAATCTAAGTGTTTATTCCAAGTCAGTTTGGAAGTGAGAAAAATGCCAAGAAATTTGTCGTATTGTGATACTCGACTGCAGAATTATCTAATGTAAACACTGGCAATTCATCTGGATTCATGTCGTAACTAAACACATCATAAAATTATGAATCTTTTCTAAGGAAAAAAGAAAAAAAGAAAAAAGTAAAACCATTTTCTTTGATGAACCAACTTAATTTGTCAAGCACTGTTGGATATACCTTTTGATATGATTTAATGTTCGTTTTGAAGTTCTCTTCTTCATTTTTTTCCATCCATATCATCTATTTATATTCTGCATATGGTACCAGGACCAAGGAAGTTTATACGCGTTTTGGGAGATCATAATGTAAAATGTTAAACAGTATTGGAGTAATCACTGAGCAATGTTGAGAGTCTAGAATCTGAATCCGTATACTCCTTCCATGAAAAAGGCTTTGATGTAACCATTATTGTGTCCAGATAAGCTTACACTTTTCATTTTGTTTAATGATTTAGCGTGCTATGCTTGGTCACACCTTTTTTTTAAAAACAAAGAAAATGAATTCGAGTGTCTCTGACGAGTTGACTATGAGATGTGTACTTCTTGAGACACTGACTTTTTGTGAAAAGAAAAATGTACGTGACGCCGTGTGTGTGCGTGCGTGTGTGTTCTTGTTGTTTTTAAAGTAAAAACGATGCCATTTTCTTGCAAAAGATAACGTCAGGATAGCTCTTAACAGATTAACTCTTAGGATTTGTAGACAGTTTTTGTGAGAATCTTGTTGAGGCGGTGTTGGCCGTTGTGGTTCTGTTTTGCTTTGTTTGTTTATTTGTTCGTTTCTTTGTCTGTTTTCAAGTGATAGCCTACTATTTTCTAGCAAACGGTAGTTTCAGGTTAGCTGTAAACTGATGGACTGTTGTTATTCGTAGCTTTACTATTTTACTTCTTTTATCTGGTAAGAAAACCTAACACAGAGTAACTTTTATTCAAGACTGGCACAGCCTTTTAAACTTGAATAAAGTCAGACAAATACATAGACGAACAATCTAATAGTGGGGAAAAAACAAGCGCAGGCCAACAACTGAACTATCTTCATAGTAATGAGTTGGCAAAGATTTGGACTTAAGGAGGTTGGGGGGGGGGGGGGGGGATTTGAAGATGGAGAAACTGGGAACATGAACTTAAGAAAATATGTTACAGATATGAAAACTCTTCATTAGCTGCATAACGGAACCATCGCAATCCCTTTTGAAGGCAGATATATTTGTATTGCCTGCTCTGTGTTAGGTTTTCTTATGGGAGCAAAAAATACCCAACTTGTTTACTGTTTATCGTTTACTGTTCCCTGCCTCATTTCATTTCCGATTTTCTTTTATCTGGTCAAAGATGGGTCACAATACAATGTTCCGTGCTGACGGTTTTGTTTTCTATGCCATCATCTGTCCCACCTCAGTGGCATTGCAGCTACGGCGCTCATTTTAACTTCCCTCCTCCACAACCATCGCCCGGCCTGACCCGTCACAGTCTTGGTAATCCACAGGGAGCAGTCAATGTCAAGTCGTCATGAGACAACTCATCAGAGAAGACATTACGCTGCAGCCAAGTCACTTCGGTGGTGTTCAGTGGCGCCTGTTCTGATCCAACATTGGCAAGAGTCCACCTACTAACCCCCCTACTGACGACAATAATTGCTTAGTCGCGGAGCAGGCGAGATTGTGCTCTCCCTCCGGAGGGCGCCACCATATCCGTCCAACAACAGTGTCTATAAATTTACCAATACCGGTAATCTGACAGAATCAAACCAAGGCCATAGACGTGGAGAGGCAATCAAAACCGAGGCCACCATGAGAACAGTCATGAACGGCCACAGAATTTGAGACAATTTTTAAATGCTGATCGATGAAGATGAAGATGAATCTACGGATTTCCATTCTGGTCTGAGACTGCATGACATGGTTGTATTTTGCGCCTACTTTCATAATATATTATAGCGTCAACCAGGCCCGGGAGGTACAGACACCTGCAACGTTGGTCAGGA
>CM065716.1:49202246-49212246 GCA_033310375.1 Conus canariensis | reverse complement strand
TATGTACATCCCTTCTCTTCTCCAGGAGTGCCACTGTTTCAGTTAAGGTCGTTACCAGTTAGCGGTCACCGTCGGTATCACCTCCGTGGTTGTGCAAGATCTTCCGAAAAGTGCGGGCAGCTTCTTAGGCCGCCTTTGCCTTGCAAGAAGTAGCGGGCAGTGTCGCGTGACAAACTGTGTGTGTGTGTGTGTGTGTGTGTGTGTGTGTGTGTGTGTGTGTGTGTGTGTGTGTGTGGTGTCGGGTGTGTGTGTGTTGGTGTGGTGCGTGTGGTGTGTGTGTGTGTGTGTGTGTGTGTGTGTGTGTGTGTGTGACTCACGCGCAGAAGAGCTCTTATATCGGCGGAACTGACAACTCCCCTAATTTCATTCAGCAGTCTGTACTATTATATCGAAATTAAATGAGGAAATAAACTTCAACATACGGCGCGAAAGTTATGCATCTTGCCCTGCCTTAAACATTTTTTTAAAAAAATGTCAGTAGACACTTGCTACACACTTTTCAAGACACCATCCCCCTCCACGGGAGAGAGAGAGAGAGAGAGAGAGAGAGAGAGAGAGAGAGGGAGGGAGGGAGAGAGAGGGAGAGGGTAGTGATTGGGCGGTTATTGGAGACTAATGCTGATACAGTTGCCAAGAAAGAGAGGGTGGAGGCAGACTCACAGAGAGAGAGAGAGAGAGAGGAGAGAGAGAGAGAGAGAGAGAGAGAGAGAGAGAGAGAGAGAGAGAAGACCTTTTTTTCTTCTTCTTCATTTTACGATGATCAAAGAAAGATGAGAATAATAATGAATAATATAACGGTGTTACAGAGTTCTGCATTGGTCTCAGACGGCATGACTGCATAACAGTGCTCTATGCGACCATTCACAACATTCTGTAGGCCCGATACTGACACCCGCTTAGTCGATCATGAAACGGGTGATAACATCCTAACAGATATATTCAAAAAGTGGAGAAAAATCCACTGTGTGGTTCCAGTCTTCCCGCTTTGCGCCTGTAACGTTCTGAACCAGAATGGCATTTGGAAAAAACGCAGACCTCTGTCAAGCTAAACGGAAATAGGATTTCCCCTTTGATCCGAATCTGTGCCACGGGATCGGTTCAGTAATGTTTGTGTAAGCTTGCTGACGTATCCCAGATCCACCCTTTGTTTTGGCTCCCCACCAACAATTCCAGTGATTATGTGCGGAACCTGGTCACTAACCTAGTTGGGCCCCACGAACCACTCTGGCAACCGTCGAACGACGGCAGATGGCATGGTTTGGCCACGTCATTCGTCACAACACCCTCTTGGAGAGGGTACCGTTGAAGGAGGGTGCAGACGAGGAAGGCAGAGAATGAGCTGGTCCGAAAATATAAAGGACTGGACCAAAATGACCATGCCAGATCTCCTCACGACAGCACCAACAGAAAAGCCTGGATCAACGGCGGCTGCCTCATCACGTCCCCCCAACGACCCAACGGGTAGGGGGAGGGGGGGGGGAGGGGGGATGGCCAGTTGGGGTGTGTGTGTGTGTGTGTGTGTGTGTGTGTGTGTGTGTGTGTGTGTGTGCTCAAAACATACCGATAATGATTTCACTTGCTATTGTGTCTCCGGTCCTGGGGGTCCTATGAAGCACGGTGAAGAAGTTTGCTGGAGTATCGTGATTACATAAATAGTAGTTTTATAGACTCACCTCCACCCCTGGCCTCCCTCCCCCCTCCCTCTGGGATTTTCCGTAGAAAAACTGAATTCGGTCTAGTGAGGATCAACTGGCTTCAATGCGGTTTTTGTTCTTTTTTTCCCCTCTTATTATCCATCTTTATCGGAACTGAACTCATTGTTATTTTGAATGGAAAACCCGGAAGTGTACACCGAAGTGGAAGGGAAGGACGGTGCGGAATATGATGGGGGGGAGGGGGATAGAAGGGGGAATAAGGAGAAGAAGGTGTGAAAGGAGAGAGGGAAGAGGTGGGTGTTGGCGAAAGACAGCCTGTCCAAGCGATACATGGACGTTATGAAAAACAAAGAGAAGAAAGAAAATGTATGCTCACAAACACACAGGAGGGTGCTACCACCACAGCCTTTTCAAAGCATGAAGGGACGTCACAGTAAAAAAATAAATATTTTGAGAATGAAGAGACGGTGCTACTTTCCCCTCAAAGCAATCGACCATCACTCTCTCCTACACCCATCCGAGATTTAGTTTAGGCCTACAGAAGCCAAGGAACCCATATGTGCTACCGCCACCATAAACCCCTGAACCCACTGATGTATTGACGAAGCAACAGTGACAGTGATTCCCCAAAGGGTTGAATCGCCTTTCCCTGATCTGCTGATGAACACCCTAGCCATCGCGGCGCTGCCCTGCTTAATACAAAGACGCTTCAGACCACATGGCGAATCTAGAACGGCTGGGATCGGTTCTGTACGAATCGATTCACAGTACAATTGCAAGAAATCGCTTGAGAACCGTTCACACCTGTTCAGTTTGTCCAGGTGGATCTGGCTCCGCGTGCAAGATCCTCAGTCTCCGGACAGCAGAAACGGTGACCTTGATGGAATCGTCGACATGATTACAGGCCCTCGCCCGCTTCAGTGTATAACAACCCTGTATTGGTTAGTTCCTAGTTTGCTGGCGACTCTGTGACAAGTAAAAATGTATGTGTGTGTGTGTGTGTGTGTTGTGTGTGTGTGTGTGTGTGTGTGCGTGCGCGTGCGCGAGCGCGCGCGCGTGTGTGTATTAGTGTGTGTGCGTGCGTGCGTGCTTGCGTGCGTGCGTGCGTGCGTGCGTGCGTGCGTGCGTACGTGCGTGCGTGCGCGCGCGCGCGTGTGTGTGTGTGTGTGTATGCGAGCGCGTGCGTGTGTGTGTGTGTGCATGCCTGCCCATGCTTGTGTATTTATGTGTGTAAGGTCTTGTTTTATGCACTACAATATTTCCCTTTGAGCCAGCAAAACAAAATACAGCCGCAACAAAAACGAAAAATCACTAAGGAAATAAGGAAAGGGCAGAACAAACAAAACCACACACACACACACACACACACACACACACACACACACACACACACACACAAAACAAAACAAAACAAGGAAGACTGACACTCCATCCCCTCCTATACATTCACCATCACTCCCAACTCCCGGAACAAAAAAACAAAAAAAAAACAACAAAAAAACAACAAAACAAATAGCAAAACCTCTGAAAATGACAACAAAACCGTCAAAACCCTAACAGTACTACGATTCCACCGTCAAGTCCAAGCACCGGGACATTGCACGGCGCTCCCTTTTTTTCCCTCGACATTGCTCAGTAGGTGCTGGGACATTCCGGTGGATGGAAGTAACCGAACACGTTCAGTTCGTACAGCGACGCCAGCACGGTGTAGATGACGTACACGACCAGGAGGATGACCCCGTACCTCTTGGTCAACTGCCAGCCGTTGAAGTGAGTGACCAGCACGAGGAAGGCCACAGTGGACAGCAGCATCATGCTGGAGTACAGCAGACCTGCAAAAACCACACGTCACAGTCTGCTAGCAGAGCCCGTGTACCACACGGTAAACTCTAACGCACTAAGAACACAACCAAGGGAAATTATCTGATTGGATTTCCAAGAGGACGCCTCAATTCAAAACACTAACGAGATTACCTCTCTTGAAAAAGATGGCTGTCTGTCAATTATTATGGTCGAATTCCTTTCAACAATAAATGAGTCAATTTTTGTGTTTATCTAATAATCATAACAACAATAATACTTGGTATTCATATGGAACATTCGGGTTTTTTTATTTTTATTTATTTATTTATTTTTTTAAAAATAAATTTACTTTTGATCCTTTACGGAACGAAAGCACAACTGAGAAATATTACATTTAAAGGCGAGAGAGCTGTAGTGCTTCCTGCTTATAGAGATTCTGCGTGTTACACGGGCGTCCCCTCTCTAGGCTGTTCTCTCTCTCTCTCTCTCTCTCTCTCTCTCCCCCCCCCCCTCTCTCTCTCTCTCTCTCTCTCTCAACACACACACACACACACACCTTAGCACCTCCCATCCCCTTCCTCCACTTCACCAATAGACTGTTCCCATACCGGACAGCTCTCGAAATGCAGCCCACCACACAGTCCCCCACCCCCACCCCCCGTTTCTCCTCCGGTCAGGGCATCATAGATTATAAAGAGGCTAAACGTACAACGTCGACAAACGTGAAATAAGATGAGTATCCATTTCGGGGAATAACGCAATACAGCAACTTACAACATATAGGCTACCTGTACTTTTATGTGCTAAACAGGACACCAGGTCAGGGCACATACTGACCTACAAACGTTCGTTGGCGTGGAGACAAAAAAAACAAACAAAAAAAAACCCCGTGTATGATCTTAATGGCCTCTCTTATTAGAAGTAAATTAACTTTCCTGCGCTAAATTCTGTGCTTCAAGGGCTCCGCCATATTGTCACTTTCAAGCGTAGTTTAGAGCAGATTTACCCTGAATATGACGACACTGTCATGGTTCGCAGTCAAGGCCACATCAAGATGGCACTGTGCTACGCGTTCGGTTGCTTCAACCAGCAAAGAGAAACAGCGTTAAAAAGAAATCTTTAGTTTTCCTAACCCACTAAAGTGTACTGAACACGTGTGTGTGTGTGTGTGTGTGTGTGTGTGTGTGTGTGTGTGTGTGTGTGTGCGTGCGTGTATGTATGTGTGTGCACGCGCGCGCGCACGTGTGTGTGTGTGTGTGTGTGTGTGTGTGTGTGTGTGTGTGTGTGTGAGGAGAGAGAGAGAGAGACAGACAGACAGACAGACAGACAGATAGACGGACAGACAGACAGACACACAGGCAGACGGACTGACAGACAAAAAGACAGACAAGAAGACAGACAGACATACAGAGAACGACTGACAGACGAAGCACAGAAAGGATTAGATTGCTGGGCGGACCGATCAATATAGGCTGACGGCGACTTCACCTTCGCTGTACACAGGTATACTGCCGCCAGGGTCTTTAATGCAGGTCTCTAGGAACCAGGGCAGTCCCAGGCACACCAGGATGTCGAACACGTTGCTTCCGATGGCGTTGGACATGGCCATATCTCCCAGCCCTGCTCCGGCAACACAGCATAGCACAACGTCCACAGTGTGTGGTAGACCTCCAAACCCTTAAAACCAAGTACTATGGTAGATCTGTGTTAAGTGTGTGTGTGTGTGTGTGTGTGTGTGTGTGTGTGTGTGTGTGTGTGTGTGTGTGTGTGAAAGCTTTGACGAACGAAGCGGTTCACTTTCAAAGTTATGAACTGCAAATTAACATGAATAGATCAGTGATTTCGTGCTTCCTTTACACACATGAACTGATTGAATAAACGTTTGCAAGACGCTGACACATTTTGTTTGTATGAAATGCAATGGCTGTGTAAGGTTGACAATAAATATGTTATATGCGTACCGTTGGAAATGGAAATATTTGCTCTTTGGTGGCCTCATACACCCACCCTTCCTCCTTTCCTCGCTCGATAATCTGTATCTCCTCTTATCTTTCTTCCCTCCTCGTTCTCCTCCCTTCCCCCATTCTCTTTTCCAACCCCCCCCCCCCCAACTCCCTCTCTCTCTCTCTTAAAAAAAAGCAATGCGTGTAATTCCTTTGCTTAGCTGAAAGTATCAGGCCTAAAAACGTAAAAGCGTCTCTGGACCTCCCTCTTCTCCTCTGTATGATATGATTCTGGAATGGAACTGTGGGTGGAAAAGTACGAATCGGATAGGACGTAGCTACGTAACTGTAAATAAAATATATGAGCGTAAGGCCTCCTAGCATTCTCACAACTGTCAAAGAGCGTACGTTGTATGCCAGTATGTCGCTACTGATCATGGTTGCGTTGGAAGAATGGACAACTTATATCAAAACCCTCTCCGAAGGAGATGAGGCGTGACGAAGAGGGGAACGGGGTGAGCGGATGGAGCAGGGCGAATAGCGCAAACGGGGAACGGGGAGGATGAGTGGGGCGGGATTAGAGTGAGGTTGGGGGGTTTCGAATTTCGGTCCAGCACGGCTTTTCTGAAATCTTTAGACAGTTTTGGACTCGGCAGTTTAATCACTTCATCCTTGAGTGAGTGTGTGTGTGTGTGTGTGTGTGTGTGTGTGTGTGTGTGTGTGTGTGTGTGTGTGTGTGTGTGTGTGCACTGACCCAACAATAAATGGGAGGATCTTTATGCGCACGACAACGTGCGCATAAAATTCCTCTATTTATTGTGTTATTTCTAGACAGACGGAAATCTGTAGTTGGTAGCTGTTATAGTCAGTTTTATACCTAAAGACATTAACATTTAACCACTTTTTGTGAGCAAAGATGTTAGTTTACAAACGTAAATTTGATAAATGCAGACCAGACATGTCTGTTTGGGGAAGACATCTTTCTACAAGTTATATATGTTATACATTGAAATAAATAATACAAAATTTGCATACAGAATGAGTGACTTTACATCAAAATGGTTACAGTACTGAAATTTACTACTAAACATATTTTAGAACATTTTCTATGTGTGGTGTGAAAAAAAGTTAAACACCATATACATGCTGTCCTTATCTCTAAACAAACATCATCAAACAATAATTCAATCCTGAAGTAAAATGACAATGAGTAAATTTTGTACATGAGTCAGTCGTCAGCCTTCTGTATTTCTGTTGGTTTTTTTCTCTGTTTAACATTCAACCTTCGTTGAACTGCTTAATCAAAACAGTTGTGTCACAATTCATTTTGCAATATGTATGTGCTGGCAAGACAGGCCCGTAGTGTAGTGGTTAGAGCATTTCCATGCGAAGCTGACGATCGTATGTTCGAACTATTCGTGTGGTGTGACATGTTCGGCTTGAAAATCCTCTCTGTCCACCCAGCAGTAAATGCATCCCTGATTCAGTTCATGACAGGCTGAAGGCGGCAGAAGGAGCCTTCGGTCACACCGTGGTCCAGACACGGCGAACCTGCGACAGGTTTCTGCACCCCATTGACACAAGGCTATGGGACGTTGACCTTTTTAACCTACGTGTCAAGCTTGTGTTCTTATACAATAATAAGAACAAAAACAAGAACAACAACAAGAACAACGACAACAATGATAATACTACTAACAATAATAACAATAATAATGATTACAATGATGATGATGATGATGATGATGATGATAATAATAATAACAACAATAGTAAGTAGAAGAAGAAAAAAAAAAACGATAATAATAATAATAACAATTATTATCATTACCATCATCATTATTACTATCATTATTGTTGTTGTTATTATCATCATAATTATTATCATTATTATCATCATCAGTATTATTATCATTATTATTATTATTATTATTATACTCGCTGTGAAAACCGATGATCTGCCTAACTGTTTCTGAGTCATAGTCAAAGAAGACGTGAGACAGTACCCTGCTCCACAACGCTACACCTGCGCGTAGAATTCACGTTTAACAGTCTGTGGGAAAGAACGCCACTGACCATCCCTGACGACCAGGACACTGGACACGACGTCAGGCAGACTGACGCCAAAGGCGATGAAGGTCAGACTCATGACGCTGTCCGGAATGTTCAACGTGTAACCTGACAACATCAACATCATTATTTTCTTTTCTTGTCAACAAATTAGTCATTCAGTGCAAGATGAAAGAAAGACACGCACGTGCGATGAGTGCACTTACCCACACACACACACACACACACACACACACACACACACACACACACACACAACACACACGCTCGCGTGCACACCACCAAGTGAAAAGGAAACGAACAAGCCGAGGAATGATGATGGGTGATATTAACATCATATAAGACACATGCCTATGGGCCGAAATCCGTTTAATAGTCGTGGTTAATGCGGATGGTTTGTTGTTCTTCCGGGTAGACTCAGAACCGCTGTTTTCATACTGAAGTATGCGCGCAGGTCACGGTAGCATAGGCTTCAGGAGTAAGCTAACGTGTGTGGTTCACTGGGGTTTGTTCAGAGGTCATATTACACAGCCAGCGTTCTTTTCCGAAACCTAGGTACAAGACCAGGACAAACTACCCCAATGGCCTCAACGTCTGGGACTAGCTGAATGTAGGGTACCACACTTTCTATTTACACACACACACACGCACACACGCACACACACATACACACACGCGCATACACGCCCGCACACATGCATGCACGCACACATGTAAATATTCACGCACAAACGCAAGCATAGACATAGAGAAAGGGATGGGGATGGATGCAGTGGTGGATTTGAGAGTGAATGGTGAGAGAGGATAATGAGGAAGTGGGAAATAAAACAATTGAGGTTCCAGTCAAATGTGATGCGAATGTATATAGCAGTACCATTTGTATGTTAAAATAATGAAACGTACTTGCCCATCACCTTATTGAAAGCAAAAGATGCATTTGAAAATGATGGAGGAAGAGGAGGGGGTATTATCGGGTATCTTTAGTCGCCCCAGTGTGAGCTTCAGCTCATTACCGGCTGTTTTTTGGAGGTCTTGACTGACTACCCTAGGTTCTTATTTCACATGATACTCATTGTTATCTTTTCTTTCTTTAACTCCGGTAGGCTTACGTTAAAGATTAAGCATGCACGATTTTAGTGAGTGAGAATTCAAGTAAAGTAGGAGTGAGAAATAATCAGTTTCAGGATGAAAATGCAGGGCTTCGGGCTGTCATTTAGTGGGCGCATGGTTTTTGTTTTTATGCTTGATGAAGGTTTTATAAATAAATCGAAAAATTGCAATATGCTTACTGAGTGTTGGTGTTTTTTTTAGTACTCAATTCAAGGTATGAAGTTTGCAAGAGAGGCCCATAAAGAGAGAAACCCCCCGGTTGTATGGTAGTCACCACTCGGAGTCGGGAACCCATGAAAAGAGCTAAGCCTGTGCTGCCCCAGCCGATCATGTGAGACAGTCACATTCCAGCGTCACATCCACATGCATCAAAGGTGATGCGGCGGACGGGCATAACCATCCCAGGACCATGCAGTCGGGGGACCTGTCTAACACTTCACCGGTACTACCCAAACAACAACACGGACAAGCTGGCCACAAAAAAAAAACCACACACACACACAAAAAACAAAACAAAACAAAACAACCCAACAACAAACAAATAAGCAAAAGGCCAGTTTTCTTCTTCTTTCATTTTTTTTGGTCTTTATCATGTTTGGTGCCAGCGGGATTCGGACTCGAGCTGCAAATTCGGTGCACTGCCAGCCACCAAGCCAGCTCTACAGGGCCCCGGAGTGGCCGCTTGATTACGTCGTCCCTCGAGATGAGCCTAGAATGGAAGAAAGTAAGAAGTGACAGCAGTTCTGCAGCTGGGATGTTGTATGTTAGTATTAGAAAAGAGGTACGGCGGTTTCGCCAAGTCTTGTTACGGATTAGGATGTGGACGAAGCCAACGCCATCTACTGTGGTTTGTAGGCTTATGTCGTGCATCCGTTTATGTAATCGAAAGTTTCTACTGGAGGTCTCGTCACAGCTTTTTTATTTAAAACAAAACAGCAACAAAAAATTCGAACTGAGGCAGAAAAACAATCCACGAACTTTTTGAGACTCTTTCCGCGTTTGGAATTGGTGAAGGGCTTTAGCTATTGCATGGTGTCGATCTGTTTTCCTTGAGAATTTAGTCTTCCTCTTTTAAAAACATAGTACAGACCTAAACAATCTGACCATTGTAGACACTGACCCAACAAATCATGTCAACAACTTGGAAGATTATTTGCCGTATTACATTTCTTCTTGCTCTCTCTCTCTCTCTCTCACACACACACACACACACACACACACACACACACACACACACACACACACACACACACACACACATTCACACACGCGCACGTACGCATGCACACACATGCGCTCAGAGAGAGAGAGAGAGAGAGAGAGAGAGAGAGAGAGAGAGAGAGAGAGAGAGAGAGAGAGAGGAGAGAGAGAGAGAGAAATCGGAATTACTGATAATGATAAATGCAGTTTTTGCGGACT
>CM065716.1:49169746-49197246 GCA_033310375.1 Conus canariensis | reverse complement strand
CACATTGTTTGCATCTTTAGGTCACGCGTGTGTCACGGGCTGCCCAAATCATGCATCATCGTAATTCATAGGACCGCAATATGTCTGTGCATAGTGGGTTGTAGCTGGTGATACTTTTTAACCATTGACCCATGGCAATAGGACGTATGGCGGACGCTCGAGCATAAAATGATATCCACGGCCGTCTGTACTCAGTCATGCGCGACAGAATAGCGTTATAACCACTCCGGTCCTTCATGTTGCGTTTCCAGTTTTCTCTCCACTGCACCCAGTAAAATGGTTTTGAACAGAAGTTATGCGGAGATTCTCGTACCTGGCCAGACCAGACAAGCTGACGGCGCTCGCTAATTGCAAGCACGGGTTCTTGTCTCGTGGACTTGCTACTTGACATGGTTATAAGTCATTTTCATTGCAAGAGTCGCGGAGAATCCGTCTTTCGGCATGAATTCTCGAAAGCCAGGATTTTCCCTCATACTTACCCGTCAAAACAAATACCTTACTCCTATTTGGCGTTAACCACACCCAACCAGATCAGAAAACAAACTTTTTTTTTTTCCAGTGAGACTGAGGGAAATGAATCTAAGCCTCCTAGCACTTGCACTTCAGAGTGATCTCCCTTGCCAAGTTGGCCCACTCCCCCCCCCCCCCTCTCCCCCTCGAGATCTGCAGCCGTCTGTGTCCAGCTCTGGCACTCAAAGAGAAAAACGGACAGCATTAACTAAAATAAGAATGTAATCGAAGATTACACAAATAGAATAAATAAATAAATTTAATAAAAAAAATAAATGTGATTGTACAGTTTCTTCTTCATCGAGAAACTGACAGACTTGGTCTTCCAGATGACGTGGACTCTCACGGCAGACACAGCCGGATTGACTCTTGTCTTGACCTCCTTTGTCGAACTGCCGTCCTTGTTCAGAACAGACTCAACATTGTGGCAAAAAAAATCATTCCCTAAACCATCTTTTGCTTTCATTTTCTGTAGGCCTATTTGTTTTTGTCAAACGGATTCTTTGAGTTAGCGATTATGATAACATTTTATTTGAAAAGGAACTACAGGATGGTTCGTGCATTTATTATTCATAATTCTGCATTCAAGCTAGCCTTGTGGAAGACGGTGTTGTTTTCTATCATGTCCGTTCTTGTGCTCGCCGGATTAATCAAAAACAGTATGGCTTCCAGTTTCACACGGTTGTTTATAAGAGAGTAGGCCTATATCTACAAGTGACTGCGAGTTATGAGCTCTGGGGCTAAAACAGGTGAGACCCGAAGAGAGCTTGCGGCTCCGTCTTCGACCTCGTTCCGATGCGTTTAATTCGAATGTCTTTTCCTTGTCCGTTTCTGCGAATGGATCAAACCTGTATCCAGTCTTTCCCTTGCCTATTCATTTGAGTGGATTTAACACGTACGTCGTCTTTTACTTATCCATTTCTACTGGTGGATTTAATGTATTCCTACGTCCATTCTAACTGGTGGATTTAATGTCATTCCTACGTCCATTCTAACTGGTGGATTTAACATGTCTGCCGTCTCATTCTCGTCCTTTTCTTTTGTGAATTTAAAGCACCTGAAGCTGTTTGATTATGGACCTATTTCTGAAAGTGCAGAGGAGATAACGGGCGTGAGGTTGGGGACGGATTACTTCGGAGGGGGCGGAGGAAGACAGTGGCAGCGGAAGTCTAAGGACAATGCTAAACTCTGATACATTGCACCGGATATGAGAACGGTGTCAAGACGAGACCCATTCCACCTGCCTGCCTGCCCTCACTAACCCACCACCAGCCGTGACAATCCACTACAGCATACTGACGAGACCCCTTCCACCTGCCTGCCTGCCCTCACTAACCCCACCACCAGCCGTGACAATCACTACAGCATATGACGAGACCCTTCACTGCCTGCGCCTCACAACCCCACCCCAGTCGTGACATCACTCAGCATACTGACGAGACCCCTTCCACCTGCCTGCCTGCCCTCACTAACCCCACCACCAGCCGTGACAATCCACTACAGCATACTGACGAGACCCCTTCCACCTGCCTGCCTGCCCTCACTAACCCCACCACCAGCCGTGACAATCCACTACAGCATACTGACGAGACCCCTTCCACCTGCCTGCCTGCCTCACTAACCCCACCACCAGCCGTGACAATCCACTACAGCATACTGACGAGACCCCTTCCACCTGCCTGCCTGCCCTCACTAACCCCACCACCAGCCGTGACAATCCACTACAGCATACTGACGAGACCCCTTCCACCTGCCTGCCTGCCCTCACTAACCCCACCACCAGCCGTGACAATCCACTACAGCATACTGACGAGACCCCTTCCACCTGCCTGCCTGCCTCACTAACCCCACCACCAGCCGTGACAATCCACTACAGCATACTGACGAGACCCCTTCCACCTGCCTGCCCTCACTAACCCACCACCAGCCGTGACAATCCACTACAGCATACTGACGAGACCCCTCCACCTGCCGCCTCACTAACCCACCACCAGCCGTGACAATCCACTACAGCATACTGACGAGACCCCTTCCACCTGCCTGCCTGCCCTCACTAACCCCACCACCAGCCGTGACAATCCACTACAGCATACTGACGAGACCCCTTCCACCTGCCTGCCCTCACTAACCCCACCACCAGCCGTGACAATCCACTACAGCATACTGACGAGACCCCTTCCACCTGCCTGCCTGCCCTCACTAACCCCACCACCAGCCGTGACAATCCACTACAGCATACTGACGAGACCCCTTCCACCTGCCTGCCTGCCCTCACTAACCCCACCACCAGCCGTGACAATCCACTACAGCATACTGACGAGACCCCTTCCACCTGCCTGCCCTCACTAACCCCACCACCAGCCGTGACAATCCACTACAGCATACTGACGAGACCCCTTCCACCTGCCTGCCTGCCCTCACTAACCCCACCACCAGCCGTGACAATCCACTACAGCATACTGACGAGACCCCTTCCACCTGCCTGCCCTCACTAACCCCACCACCAGCCGTGACAATCCACTACAGCATACTCACAGGGCTGTGTCAGATGACTCCTCTCCCCACGCCATCACTATCTTCTGTGGGTGAAATGGAGGGATTATGCATTTACACACACACACACACACACACACACCACACACACACACACAACACACACACGCACGCACGCATACACGCACGCACGCACACACTCGCACACACACGCACACACACGCACGCACGCATGCACGCGCGCGCATACACACACACACACACACACACACACACACACACACACCACACACACAAATATACACACATATACCATATGCACATACACTTACACGCACGCACAGGCACGCACACACACATGAGCACACATGCATGCAGAGAGAGAGAGAGAGAGAGAGACAGACAGACAGACAGACAGACAGACAGACAGACAGACAGACAGACAGACAGATTGACTGAATCAATCAGACACTCAGGCCGGCGTAAACGAATTTGTTGCTAACTCCTGACAGCATCGAGCTGGGTAGTAATGACGAAGAGCAATAAAATTAATAATACGTTAAGGTCAATAGTGTGTGTGTGTGTGTGTGTGTGTGTGTGTGTGTGTGTGTGTGTGTGTGTGTGTGTGTGTGTGTGTACGTGCGTGCGAGGCGCGCGCGCGCGTGTGCGTGTGTGTGTGTGTGTGTGTGTGTGTGCACGCGCGCGCGCACGCGCGCGCATGCGTGTGTGCGTGCGATTTGAAGAATTTGTGAACGGCAAAAGAGTATAGCACCACGGACACTTAAAGTAATTCTCCTGAACTAGTTCCCTCGTTTTATTTTGCTTCCTCCACCTCTTACTCCTCCTCTTCCTGCTTCTCCTGCCACTATCACAATGGTGATGATCATTAACATCAACATCGAGAGTATTGCATGATTTTCAAATTCCCAGAAGTAGCCACGTGTTTTCCACGTCCACCTGTTGTTACATCTTATCAAGTCAGCATGCTCTCCATAAGATTTGTTTGAACCCAATACAATGTGTTACAACCATTTTCACAAAGGCTGCGAACTGAAAAAAAAAAAAAAATTCATTAAAAAAATAATCTTTAATCAAGTGAAAACAAGAAAAAAAAGATATAAATAGACAGTTGGGGAAACACAGACACACAGACACAGACACAGACACAACACAACACACACACACACACACACACCACGCCCACGCGCAGCCATTGATCAGCCCAAACAGCAACACACTAATAGCACTAATTTTTTTTAATTTGTCATGTCAAATTTGAAAGACCGCCAAGAAGCAAATGGCTGGATCACATGTGTTTTTGGTAACTTACCCCCTCTGTTTTCAAATTTTGCTTCTTATCCTTGTTTTCATTGCGTGATGCACAGGCCTACTGTGAATACACTTAAACAATTTTCCTCTTATACCGTTTATCAATATAGGCCACAGTAAATTTCGATTGATCGAGTCAAACGCCTTTTCAAAATCAATAAATGCTACGTATAACTTACGGTTAAAAGAAAACTGCTTCTGAATCAGGGCAAGAAGGGTAAACATGTGGTCTACTGTCGAGTATCCGCGTTTAAATCCAGCCTGATGTTCACCGGTTAGGTTATTTTCTTCTACATATTCCCGAAGTCTTGAGTTAATAATGGTACTTAATACTTTGCTACTAGTATCAGACAACGAGATACCTCGATAGTTGTTTACATTGTTCACATCACCTTTTTTATACAGTAGAAGAGTTATAGACTCGCACCAAGACACGGGAAAAGTACCTTATCGAGCAATGCATTGAAGAACATGACAAAAAAGACTATGATCTGTTTGCACGGAGCTTTCAAAAACTCCCCAATAATTCCGTCAGGACCAGCAGCTTTACCAGACTAATTTTTTAAAGTGCTATCAAAACTTCATCTCTTGAAATAGGACTCATTTTCCGCATTTGGCAAATCATAATCATAATTATTTGGCAAATCTTTGTTTAGTAATGGACTCAAAATGTTGGAACCATTCATCTAATAGAATGTTATTTCTGGGTTGTTTTCGTTTCAGCGAATTTTTTTTTCATGCAGTCCCAAAAAGCCTTTTGATTATGAACAGATGCTGTGAGTTCTTCTAACATGCTGCTATTACATTATCTTTCCTTTCTAACTAACAATTTTTTGTATTCACTTCTAGCCCTTACATACACATTTTTTATCATTCTTATCCAGAGTTCTACGAAATATTCTCAACACTTTACGCACTTTTCTCTTGTTAAGATTACATTATACGTCGAGCCATCCCTCTTTATGTTTAGTCGGGTCCACCTTTATGGTTCTTTTCATACATGTAGCACATGTTCTTATACAGTCATTAAACACATTCAACGATTCATCAATATTTACATCAATTAGCTCTAAGGCATTTTTCAGTCTACTGAGAGTTTCAGCTTCACAGTTTTTCATAAAAAAAAACCTGACTGCAATGTTCATTCCATACACATTTTTCAATGATTTGAATCTCCTTATTACCATTTCTACTAGACATATTCTGAACAGAAAGAACAAGGTCAAGAGGACAGTGGTCGGATGCAATGCGGTCAATAACACGCATCACACATGAATCACATACGACATCACAAAGGGCACTGGACAAAATAAAATAATCGTTCACGCTACATCCATTTTCTCCGATATATGTGTAGCGACTTTCCTGGTCGCCGTTACATGAACCATTCAGAACTACTAGATCAAGCGCAGTGCACATATTAATCAACATTTACCACAAGTGTTTAAATGTGTATCTTGAGCATGACGCTCAAAATATACAGTGCTGTCTCGAAAATGAGGTATATCAGCGTTAACTGGCCGAGGCGGAAAAACAGTTGAAATACGGCTGTTCAGATCACCACAGATCATTACATAAACTTCATCCAGTGTTAATAAATCACTTCATCCAGTGTTAATAATAAATCAGTCAGACAATCTTCAAGTATTGCAATCCCCTGATCTTAACCAAAATAATTACAGAACGGAGAACTTTCCGGTGGTAAGTACACACATAGGTACAGAACGTCACAAGAACACCCAAATAATTGCTTATCAAGAACGAAAGCACACATATTTTCATATTTAACATCCAAATGACGTACGAATGGACAAAACTCCTCTTTTTATTAAGCAAATTATGCCCCATGAATTTTTCCCTAGACTAGTAAATCTTACAGAGGGTTTACAATACAATTCAAATTCAGCGAATATACCAGAATTCCAGACTTTCTCAAAAGTCTCCACCAGACAAACAAAATCAAAAGAAGAAACATATAACAAAAAAAATCATCAAACATTGATTTTGAGCGTAAACCATTTACATTCCAAAACAGAAAGGATAAAGGTCTAAGGGTATAATTATATGGAAGATAAAGTAGAATATGAAACTGGCTCCAGAGTACTGTCTTCAGAGGAAACAGAGTTTTGCATATCATCATCCGAGACAAGGCCTCCTCCCACCCATTCCGCGACACCAAACGAGGCACGAGAAACCAAAACACGTGAACAAGAATCTGAATTCATAATTTGAGAATTCTCGACCGGGAGAGCGAGCGCCTGATCTCCACATGCCCCGCCTGGCGTCACAGAGCGAGTGCGTGAGCAAAAGAGGGAATGTTCAGGTGTCAGGAAAACCTCTGGACTCCCCCAATAACTTTTCCCCTCCATGAAATCATTCTGTCTAATGGGCCGGCCAAAACCCTATCTAACTTCTCTCAGAGAGTCGTTAGCATCCGGAGCAAACTTCTTGCCATTAATAAGCAAATGATCGTAGATGATACGTACTTATTTGCCCTTGCTTCTGGCCTCCCTTAGAAATGGATTCAACTTCCGTCTTACTTCACGGACAGCTGGTGAGAAATCCTCTCCAACAAAACCTCCACTGCCCTTCAGTTTTTGTTTTGCTTTCAGGATCTTGATTTATTTTGTCTATAGAAGGAACACCGAGCAATGATGGGAGAATTGGGTTTGGAGCCAAGTCTATGTCAAATTGCACGGTATCAGTTAGGTCTAAATCATCAGTGGTAAGATCCTGAATTAATCCTTCACAGACCTCATTATTTTCATTCCCCCTTCTTGGTATACCATGGATTATCAAATTGTTACGTCTTGATCTATTCTCAAGACCGTCACATTTCTTTCGCAGATTATGTACTTTTTTCATTTAAGTCATTATTCTTTTGTTCCAAAATGTCATTCTTGTGTCGCAGGTCAGTAATTTCTTTTTTTAAGGTCACTGACAAGTTCATGAAGCACTCCACACTCCTGGCGGAGCTGACTGACATCTTGTTTAACACTGTCCATCTTGCTGTTGAGGGTGTTGTCAGTGTTGTCAAGTCGTGGCATCACATCAGCCAGAGGTTTCTTTGAAGAACGAGAGGGAGGAGTGGTGGAGAGCCGGGTCTGCCGCACGTTGCCAGCCGACGTAGAGTTAGTTCCCTTGGTCAGGACTGGGTCCAGGGTTTGACTCAACGTCACCGCATCGCAGAAGTAATTTACTGTCGCTTTGAATCAGAAAAAAAAAAAAAAAAAAGTCTCCCCAGAACAACAGAACAAGGGTCAGTCCGAGCAGATCACCGAGAGAGAGAGAGAGAGAGAGAGAGAGAGAGAGAGAGAGAGAGAGAGAGAGTGTGTGTGTGTGTGTGTGTGTGTGTGTGTATGCGTGCGTGTGCGCGCGCGCGCATGTGCGTACATAGACAGGCAGAAGGACAAAGAGATTGCACATTTTATGTGAACTACTGCACTCGCCCTATCACCTCTTCTCTACTGATCTCGCGGACACAGCCTCCGCATCTAAAGAAACCAATAATTACACCTCAATTGCACAGAGCTGACGCACGTAATAAAGAAGGAAAGTCTCTCTCTCTCTCTCTCTCTCTCTCTCTCTCTCTCTCTCTCTCTCTCTCCATGCTGGTGGTGTCATTGTCAGAGATTCACGTCGTGCAGTCGGTTCTGGTGACATGCAATTCTTAGTCAGTGTTGTCGATGGTTGTGTACCAGCCTCAACAGTGACTCAAAAGTGATCAAAACAGTATTATCATGACGAAAAAAAAAGCGATCATTATTATTTTCACGTTTCAGTGCATTCAGAAAATGATTGTTCTTACATGAAAACAGCAATCTTTCTGTGTGAAAATTATTTTCAATGGTTTTGACGCTGTTGGGACATAAAATACTTAAAGTAAAGAAACAACCTTATGACTACGTCAGATGAAAAAAAAAAAAGTTAACCATATCAGTTATTCTAAGCTTCTTGCCTTTGCAGGCAGCACACCAAACAATCAACATGCCATGGCGGTGAATAAGGAATCAAGTATTTACAGACAAGCACAGCTGGGTCGTCAAACATTTTACTGTGTCTGAAAGTTGAGTCGTTCCGTCGAGATACGTGCTAGGTGGTTCCAAGCAGACATATCCAAACGAAAGGATGGGTCTATTTGGCGAATGCCATTTGGCACAGAGATATGGTCATGGGTGAGCTCAAATGCCTGGAATGTGACGCAAGATACGTATAGTTTTTTTTTTTTTTTTTTTCTAAAATGTGAGTGATGTCACTGTTTATTTCTAAAATGTTAGTGATGTCACTGTTTATTTCTAAAATGTTAGTGATGTTACTGTTGCATCTTCGAAGAAACAAGTGAATGGGGATTGAGAAGGGGATGGGGGAAGGGGCGGGGGGTTCATTTGATCCAATTACAGTGAACCTGTAATCTCTGGCCCAGTTTTATGCCGTGCGTGAGAATACTTACATGCACGTCCTGTATAGCGATTTGGTGCATTTTCCTATCGTGGCATGTGGCCTGCGACGTGGTCTTTTACAGGCCGGCCGACAGTCCGCGCACAGATATCAGTGCGCATGCACAAAAGCCACAGCCTCTAGTTTCCGTGCATCACAGATCATCTATTCTCGTGAATCATAATTGCAATTTTTCATGATGATCACGTTTAACCGTCATATCAGATCGAAAAAAAGAAGAAGAAAGATATGAAGCATTCTGTAATTACGACGCAACAACAACACTAGTTATCATCGTTTTCATGAACAAAAGTAATTGTCAGTGTCTTCGGGTTAAAAAAAAAAAATCCGACAGTGTTCACGAAGAAAACGGTTATTTGGGGGCTTTCGAATCAAGTAAGCTTTCGTCGTTTGCCAGGATGTGCTGAGAGCGGGAGGAGGGGGGAGGGGGGGGGGGGAGCATGTGCACACAGATGGAGCCAGCTGTTGTTGTTCATAGCTGGAGTGGTTTGGGGCGTGAAGCTCCCTTTCTTATTCGATCGATGGAGTGGTCGATTTCAGGATTTCGAAGTCGCTGGGGATGCAATTCTCGCACGGAGCAATTTTAATTTATTTCCCCCACTCACCAATCTTCGCTTTCTCCATTACACCGAGTCTTCTTGCTAGTCTTCCGTTTGAGAAGATAAACCTAGGTCCCGAGTATTGCATGGAGCGGATTAACGAACCCAAGAGAATAAAATTTATTATAATGATGATAACACAGGAGCGCAAAACCTGAAACTGCTTGTCGCGCTTTTCGATCATATGACACTGTCTTCCAGTTACTCCCCGTCGCCCTCCTCCACTCCTTCGCCCTCCCCCTCAAACAACACACACACACACACACACACACACACACACACACACCTTGTGCGCATTAACCTGCACGCAAGCAAAAACAAGCGCGGCCACAATCACACTCAAGAGAGAGAGAGAGAGAGAGAGAGAGAGAACCCAACAGGGGTGTTGTACTGGCTAAATGATGGAAAGAAATTTTCTCCACTACGATGTAATACATAAATATGGATAGAGAAAAAACAAAACAAAAACAAATAGATGGCGCCTTACTATGATGACATGCTCTCCCATGATGTGTCCGATAATCATGCAAATGATTCTGCTGTGACGATCACATCTTACAATATTCTAAGTTATAATGTAGACTACGGCTGGCGCTGGTGTTGCTTTGACCGTCACATGCCAAAACTAAAATCGGAGAGCGAAACTTCTGTGCGCTTCATCTACCATGCGTATACGTTGATCAGAAGACTTAACCATTTCTGGTGCGTGGGGAAATCTGAAACAAAACCAAAACAACGCACGCACGCACGCGCGCACGCGCACAAATGATGGCTGAACATTATCAGAAGGGACTCCTTTTTTACCTCAAGCCTTTAAAAACATTTCTCTCGTTTGCGTTTAAGATGAAGCGGACTTTCAACGGAAATCTGACTGTTTAAACTTCGGCTTTGGTTTTCATCTCTGTTCGTTTCGATTCTAAATATCAAGTATGCGTGCGTACACAAAAACCGCTCGTCACTGCTGACGTGGTTCACGCGAGCAACGCGCGCAGGAGTTCGGAAGCTCGATTTCACATCGAATGACACCATCACATTTCTGATAAACGGGTGCATGCACGCTCCACTCCGCCCATTGCCCCGTTCTTTACCTTTCTCCCTCATCTCCATGGCTTTCTCGCCGGTCTGTACCGGCGGGTCGCAGACCGTTTCGTAGTTGGCTGTGTCCCGGGTGTGGCCTTGAGAGGTGGGGCAGCAGCTGATGCTCTGAATCCGCGGGACGCACCACGTCTCAAGACGTTCGTTGACCAGCATGAAGACCACGTACATCATGTACATCGCCAGCAGGATTAACGACTCGTACCTGCAACGATGTGGGATTTGAGGGTGTGGGTATTGGGTGTGTTCGTGGTTGCCGTTATGTGTCTACGTGTGTGCATGCGCGCGCGTGCGCGCGCGTGTGTGTATGTGTGTGTGTTTGTGTGTGTGTGTGTGCGCGCGCGTCCGCACGTTGGCTGACTCTGCGCACGTGTGCGTGTGTGCATATGAACGCACTGTGTGCATGCGTATATGTGTATTGGGGACTGTGTTACATTGCGTATGCCTCAGAATCAGTGAGCACTACATTGGGGAGAGAGAGAGAGAGAGAGAGAGAGGAGGGGGGGGGGGATCCTGCTGGGATTAATTAGCTAGGTGTGGCGTGGAGTGTCATGACTGTGGACGTATAGGTAAACACACCCAGCAGGTGACGTATCTGACAAGGTGCGGCAGCGTCATACCTTACGTCAGCTGCCAGCACGCGTTGAACATCGGTAGTCGGTCGATGTTAGAATGGACAGAGTCCGCAAAAGCCACGGTCAGAGGCTGCTCCTGCTTCTTCGCAGCATCCCATAGGGAGTGAGGATTTTCATGTAAATCCGTGACCAAGGAGTGAAGCGTAACAACGAGCGTGTTTTGCAAGCAATGCTTCCCAGAGCATGCTTCTCTTCAAGCAGTGCTTCTTAGAGGCAACTCCGGCCTGATCGCAATCTCCGCTAAAGGTTCCCCTCCTCTTTTCTGAACAGGACTGCGACA
Organism: Conus canariensis; assembly: GCA_033310375.1. Classification (NCBI taxonomy): domain Eukaryota; kingdom Metazoa; phylum Mollusca; class Gastropoda; order Neogastropoda; family Conidae; genus Conus; species Conus canariensis. Next base: position 49,185,847 of record CM065716.1, on the reverse strand, counting down.
CAGACCCGATACTGTGTGAATGTGAACGATATAAACCCATCCTATATAAACCCATCCTACTCCCGTTATACACTTGTGTTTGTGTACCTGCGCGAGCGCGCGCGCGCGCGCACACACACACACACACACACACACACACACACACAGAGAAAAAGAGAGAGAGAGAGAGAGAGAGAGAGAGAGAGAGAGAGAGAGAGAAGATGCTACACAGGGCACTGCAAACCTAATATATCCTATTTAACGGATACCAAATCCCCAGTGAATGGCTTATGGTTGATGATTCCGTGAAATAGCAATTTTGCTCATTTTGCGTCATTGACTTTCGATCAGGCAAAAATGGTTGCCATGTGAAATCCGTGATTCCGTCTCATATCGGGAATTTTTCAAGTGGGTCACGTACATTGGACAAATCGTTGCGAATTTTGCGAAATCGGTTGTCGTTTGCCGATTACCAGCAATTTCTTCGACGATAACGCGAATTCGACAATTGCATGAATTCGGCGCGACATTAATATTTTGATCTGTTATTTTCATTATGTGTCTTATATTTTTCTGCTGTCTTAGCTGCATACGTTTCTTCAGCTGTTACTGCTTCTTCGGCAGCTCTAGCTGTGTGTACATATGTCTCCTACCGATGACTGGAATGTATACATATGTCAGTCGCTGTTTTCGCTGTGTTTACACAGTCATACCTACTGTTGTTTTTGATACTTGTAGGCGACACGTCCAATGCTTAGCATACTGACTGATACGAGATCTGTTTATGGACAGTGTGCTTTCCCTGTGTTACATGTTCACATATAGCCAAGCGAGTCGTACAATCCACATTGTATTGGGAAGTACAATCTACATTGTAGTGGGAACTACAATGCACACTGTACAGGAAACCACAAGCTACAAAGCACACTCTACAGGAAATTTACAAACCACACTACAACGGGAACTACAGTCCGCACTGTGGCGGAAATTACAATCCACACGGGAGAAGGAATTACCAACAACAATATATAAGGTGCTACAATCCACACTGTGGTGGGAATTGCAGATCATACTGCAGCGGGAACTACAATCCACACTGTGGTGGGAATTGCAGATTATACTGCAGCGGGAACTACGATCCACACTGTGGTGGGAATTACAGATCATACTGCAGCGGGAACTACAATCCACACTGTGGTGGGAATTACAGATTATACTGCAGTCGGAACTATAATCCACTGTGTAGTGGGAAAACACAAACCACACCGTAACAGAAGCTACAAATCACCGCAGTGGGAATCATAAATCTACGATCCACACTGCAGCAATAATTACAAAGTACTCTGTGAAGGAAAGTGCAATCCGCACTGTGGTGGGAACGACAATCCACTCTTTAGTGGGAACTAGCAGAATCCACACTGAAGCAAGAACGACAATCTACACCGATTCGAAAAACCAACCAACCAACCCAACAAAATCCACACTGGCGTGAACTACAATCTGTATTGCAGTGGGAGCTAACATTTACATTCTGGCGGGAACTAAAATCTACACTGTAGTGGGAAAAATACTTTGAATGGTGGTGGGAAAAACAATCCAATGTGTAGTAGGAATCACAATTCACTTTGTAGCGGGAACTACAAAACACACTTTTGTGGTAATTACAATTCACACTGAGGCGGGAACCACACACACTCTAGTGGAAACGGCAATCTACACCGTTGATGGAACAACAACCCACTCTACAACCGAAACTAGAACCAACACAATAGCATGAACTAGGATCTGCAAGTTAACGGAAAATACAATCAACACTTAACAGGAACCACATTCCATACTTTTCCCGGAATGACTATCCATAAGTAGCAGGAACGTCAATCTGCACTGTAACAGTGACTACAATCCATACGGTAGTAAAAAGAACAATCCGCACAGCAGCACAAACTGTAATCGGTTGTGTGGCGGGATTTAAAATCCATACTGTAGGTTAAATTGTAATCCATACTGTCGTGGGTATCCATCCCCTATTAATGTGAAAATACAATCCATCTGTACTGTAGTGGGAACAACAACCTATACTTCAGCGCAACTTACAATCCATACTGTAGCGGAAATCCATCCACACTACTGTCTGAAATGCATTCCACGCTGCAGCTGAAACACCGAATGCCAACAGTAGTGGGAATTACAACCTATGGAATCCTCTCCACACTTTAGAGAGAATCCGTTCCGTTTAAACTACAATCAATCACAGTAGTGGGAATTACAACCCATGGAATCCTATCCACACTGTAGCGGGAATCCGTTCTGTTTAAGCTACAATCCACACAATAGTGGGAATTACAGCCCATGGAATCCTCTCCACACTTTAGAGAGAATCCGTTCCGTTTGAACTACAACCCACACGATAGTGGGAATTACAACCCATGGAATCCTATCCACACTGTAGCGGGAATCCGTTCCGTTTAAACTACAATCCACACAGTAGTGGGAATTACAGCCCATGGGATCCTATCTACACTGTAGAGAGAATCCGTTCTGTTTAAGATACAATCCACACAGTAGTGGGAATTACAACCCATGGAATCCTATCCACACGATAGCGGGAATCCGTTCCGTTTGAACTACAATCCACGCTACTGTGTGAACTATAACTACACTGTAGCAGAATTTCAATCCGCACTGTAGCAGGAATGTATCTATTCTACTGTTTGAAATACAATCCACACTGCATCAGGAACGTATCTATTCTACTGTTTGAAATACAATCCACACTGCATCAGGAATGTATCTATTCTACTGTTTGAAATACAATCCGCACTGTAGCAGGAATGTATCTATTCTACTGTTTGAAATACAATCCACACTGCAGCAGGAATGTATCTATTCTACTGTTTGAAATACAATCCACACTGCAGCAGGAATGTATCTATTCTACTGTTTGAAATACAATCCACACTGCAGCAGGAATGTATCTATTCTACTGTTTTGAAATACAATCCACACTGCAGCAGGAATGTATCTATTTTACTGTTTGAAATACAATCCACACTGTAGCAGGAATGTATCTATTCTACTGTTTAAAATACAATCCACACTGCAGCGGAAAGTGCAGTGTAACAGGAAATAAAATTGAGACTGTGGCGTGAACTGTATACAGAAGTGTAAACTACAACTCGTACCATTATGTAAACTACAATCATGCCACACAGGAAATTAGAATCTACTACAAACTACGATCTCCTCTGTAGCTGTACTTACAATCCATACCACCGTGTAGCTATACTTACAATCCATGCTCTTGCGTAAACTGCAATCTATACAGTAACCGGCATTTTAATCTACACCAGTGAGTGCACTGCAATCTATACAGTAACCGGCATTATAATCCACACCAGTGAGTACACTGCAGTCTATACAGTAACCGGCATTTTAATCTACACCAGTGAGTGCACTGCAATCTATACAGTAACCGGCATTATAATCCACACCAGTGAGTGCACTGCAGTCTATACAGTAACCGGCATTTTAATCTACACCAGTGAGTGCACTGCAATCTATACAGTAACCGGCATTATAATCCACACCAGTGAGTACACTGCAATCTATACAGTAACCTGCATTTTAATCTACACCAGTGTGTACACTGCAATCTATACAGTAACCGGCATTATAATCCACACCAGTGTGTACACTGCAATCCACTTTGTAGCAGAAATAATAACCCAGACTACTTTACAAGAATGAAATTCGTACGGTAGCAGGAATCACAAGCCATACTATTTTGTGAACGTCAATTTACATTGTGGCAGGAGTTACAATCCATATTAGTGTCCGAAATACATTCCACACTGTAGCGGGAATTACAATCCACGCTACTGTCCGAACTGCGCACCACACGACGGCGGGAGATACAATCCATTCCACAGGATACCGGGAATTACGATCAACCCTATTGTCCAATCTACAATCCACACGACAAGAAGAGGTACAATCCACACTACTGCGGACACTACAATCGACATCGTGGCGAGAACTCACCATTCCACAGCAGCATCGTAGATGATCAGTATGAGGGCGAGGACGCTGAACAGATAGGCGATGCAATCTCTGGTCAGTGGCCACCAGTTCAACTTTATTACCTGCGGGGGAAAAAAGAGGCATTAAAAAAAAAACAGACCGAGAGACTCGTTATAAGCTTTATTATCAGTACAAAGCAAAAGCAAGAAGAAACTCTAAAAGAGCGGACTCAAAAGGTCTTTAGAAATAAAAAGGTTCTCGACAGGGCTGAACGAAAGGGGACTTTTGGGGGAGTCCCCCTCCATCCCCCTTTTTCTCTCTCCCCCCTCCCCCCCGCTGGCTAAAACTGAATTTTTGCCGCGCGTAAATGACCCATGAAGCCACTTTGGACCGGTGGGGATGGGGGTGGAGGTGTGGGGGTCCTGGGAACACCCACCCCCTTCCCTTCCCGGCTGACAAAAACATCATCCGCCAAATTGTTGTGCGATATCGGCTGGAACTCAAATCGAATAGTCCGTCGGAAGAGTACAATTGCCCCCCCCCCCCCCCCCCCCCCAAATGCCCCACTCCGCTTCTACAAAATTTGGAAGTTTTGGAAAGGACAGCCTCCCCCCCACTCACCTCCCCGCACTTACGAAATGTTTGGGAGAGGACAGCTACCACCCCACTCCCCTTATAAGGATCACGTCTTCTGATGCAACCGATCCGGCCCTGCCCGACATGCGTTTCGGCCCTCAGCTCCTTCAACTCTACGGAGGTCGGACCGCCTTCAGGTGATTTCTGAACGCCCTTCTGCTGTCGCCCCACCCCCACCCCCGCCTCGCCCCGCCTGGATTTGAACCAGCTCCTCCACAATGGTCGGGTACCTCAAGGGCCAGTCGCCCTCTGACTGAAGTTTCAACCACTTAGCCATCGGACACCCGTTGTCAGTTTGCTAATTTAATCCCTTCTTTCCTCCTCGACCAGGTCCAGCTGGAACTCTTCTGAGCTGCTTCTGCCATTGCCTCAGGGCTGCGGTTCCTTTCTTCCCGGGAATCGGGCTGTTTCATGAGATGACATGCAGGTGTGCCTATAAACCCACAGGTGTGCCTATAAACCCACAGGTGTCCTATAACCACAGGCAAGTTATAACGACGAACTTGTGATCTGGGATGTGCTCATGTCTAACTTCTATGACCAGGACTCTAGCTTAATTCCCTGAAACTGCTAGCTAGGCTGGCGCATTTTGCAGTCTGGTATATGTTTGTTTTCTCCATTCTGCTTTCAAATGGCGCGGTGAGTTCAACCACACTCACTGGCCTTGACGAACCATGATACAATACGTAACAATGCTATACAATTTTAATGCAACACGGAACAATTCAAAAGAATGTAGTAAATGTAATGAATACATTTGACTCAACCTTATAACGTAAGTGAAACAAACACAACTGACTGCACCTTAGAAGGTAGCACAATACGAACTATTATGCAGTGGGCATAAAGTTTGAAATATTCGTTCCACACTCGTGGAATATAGGAGCAAAACCGAACGATTCAAAAGTATACTGTTCCAGCTTTTATTCCGACGATACGCTTTCCACGTCCTACCGCCTGTATATTCATATGTGTGGTGTGGTGTGGTGTGGTGCGGTGTGGTGTGGTGTGTGTGTGTGTATGTGTGTGTGTGTGTGTGTGTGTGTGTGTGTGTGTGTGTGTGTTGCGTGCGTGCGTGCGTGCGTGCGTGCGTGTGTGTGTGTGTGTGTGTGTGTGTGTGTGTGTGTGTGTGTGTGTGTGTGTGTGTGTGTGTGTGTGTGTGTGTTGTGTGTGTGTGTGTGTGTGTGTGTTCGACCAAACTCACGACGGGCTAAGTAAATCAATGATGGTGACAATGCTCCATGGCTGTGGGCATGTCACATGATCTTATATTGTGTGCACGTATAGGATCCGCATTGTGAAAAGTGCAATAATGATGTAGCGAGGATCTGGTCGATATTCTGGACGCAGCGATCTATAGGGCGGTGATCAACAGCGTGAACGTGTTGAAGCTATTTATCCCGCACGTAGGTCAAGCGTGACGAGCGCGCTGGATGCGGTCGGAGATGATATACTTTTTTTTTTCTTTCTTTTATTTGGTTCCCCAAGATCAGACTTTCCAAAACATGACGGTTCAAAACTTGACTTTGAGGTGTGTGCGTATGTGTGTGTGTGTGCGTGCGTGGTGCGTGCGTGCGTGCGTGCGTGCGTGCGTGCGTGCGTGCGGTGCTGCGAGTGTGTGTGTGTGTGTGTGTGTGTGTGTGTGTGTGTGTGTGTGTGTGTGTGTGTGTGTGTGTGTGTGTGTGTGCAGTGCGTGCGTGCGTGCGTGCGCCCCGCGCGAGTGTGTGAGTATGTGTGTTTAGTCTTATGTTAATAAAACTGGTATAAATAGTGACATTTCTTTCTTCTTTGTATCCCTGACGTGGCCCGCGTGGTCGTCTGGGCTAAAAACATCACTCGACGATCACTCTAGCATAAGAAAGGGAACTGCCAGCTGTGCCGCATAACCTTCGGAAGATCGTGAGCGCGAATTCGGAGTTTGGGTTTCTCTTCATCGTCTTATCGTCATCGATTCACGGCCTATATAAGCATACAATAACGATAGACATGTCAACAACAGCGTTGCTGTTGCTGTTTGAGCTTTTGTTGCGAAACTTCAGATGGCAATAGGAAATGCTGAAGCCATCCTTTACATGACGAAACACTGGTTCGCGTATCTGGACCTTGAACTAAAGACGAACTTCAGTTTCTCCTTGTTTTAACCTCTGATCATACCATTAAACAATAATAATTTTAAAAAAAAAACCCGCTGTTCTACTATCTTCTAACCCCTCTCCTTTCTCCCCTTCTGTGTTTAGCCACTATTAACACTACAACTATTACCTTCATATTATCCACCAGAAGTGGCAGTACTCCTCTTATTATTTAAATATCTTCGTCATCATCGCTATCATCACTGTTATTGCTATTGTTGTCCTTACTATCATTGCCATCATTAACATTTTAATCCCATGGTTCCCTTCCCAACAGCCTCGTTTTCATTCAACACCCAGTTTGTGCCGAATATGAGAATATAAGTGGTTGCTCGTTCTTCGTTCAGACTGTCCTAACAGGTCGAAACGCATCGTGTTTTCTCTTGTAATCTGTTAGTCTGGATTGTCTAGCGGAACTAATAACTTTCCTTTTTAAATTTTGTATCTCCCTTTCAACTGCAGCGGCGTTTCCTGAACCACTTCGCTGAGACTGCCGAATTCGACGAACTACAAACAAATTCTTCATTCAAGTTCAAACGATCTGTTCCCAAGGCTGGGAACACCACCTGCAAAATACTGCTCGCTAGTGCATCGTTAAGCCCACTGCGCTTGATACTGTTTTGAACAGGCTGTGGAATCGAGTTTTAGGAATCTCTTCGTCCGAACTTTAATTTGTTTGTTTCCACAGCATAGTGAATTTGTGTGTTTCAACCGTACCCAAATGAAAATGTTTACATACGAATCAAAAATGCTAATTTAGATCATCACCCGACTACAGACTGATTTTCCAGACAGAACAGTTTGTCAATTAATCCCAAACTTACTTCTTTCTATTACAGGGGAGCTTTCATATTGTTATTGACTTTAACAGTATTCCGCAAGCCCAGACGGTCCTCAAAATTTGCTAAGGATCGTTTCTTTACCGGAAACCAAGGATTTGTGAGATCAACCTCACCGGCTCACCGGGAAGGGGGGGGGGGGGGGGGGGAGGGCGGAGACGAGGGAGTACAGGAAGGGGGAGGGAGGAGTTGGGCCACACTTTGTGTTGACCTAAATTGTGCTGAGAATGAGACACAGAAGCTTTTGACAAAAACCAGGGCATCATAATCAATGTTTTTGACGTCACACATTACTAACTCGACACTGCGCGGCAGATGAGCCGTTGACAAACAAACATAGCGTCATAGGTGACGTGTCTACCGCCATCAAGAAGCTCTGACCAAACAGGGCAAGCAAACAAATTCTGACAGTGATCATGTGACGTCAGGCAGAACTTACCTCAGTGGCGAATAAGGCCGACATGCTGATGACAAACATGACGTTGTAGATGGCTGACCCTACCACGGTACTCAGCCCCACGTCAGCCTGAATGAGAGGAAAAAAAAAAGATCAAATATGTTTTAAAAGAAAAACTGCAATCTCAAAGGTAAAATACTTCATACTTCTCCATCTTCTTCGTCCCTCGGCTATAACTCTAGGTCTCACCACTCGGGAGCTTTTTTGGTGTGTGACCACTTTAAATCTCACCGTGAAGGCAGCCAGATTCCGTTTTCGGATGGTGATGTCTAAACATGAAATCAGCGCGCGCGCGCGCGTGTGTGTGTGTGTGTGTGTGTGTGTGTGTACATGTGTGTGTGTGCGTGCGTGCGTGCGTGCGTGTGTGTGTGTGTGTGTGTGTGTGTGTGTGTGTGTGTGTGTGTGTGTGTGTGTGTGCGTGCGCGCGCGCGCGCGCACGCGCGTGTGTGTGTATGTAAACTTTTTTCCTTTTTCTTTCCAGTATAAGGTAGCTTCAAAGTGGAATGCGCCAATTCGTGAGGCGACTTGTAATCCTACTTTACGATATGTTTCCATTCCTCCTGTCCTTGTTCGCTCGTTTTGTCTGTCATTCTTGCATTCGCTCGTTTTATCTGTCATTCTTGCATTTTGTTTTTCGTTTCGCTTTTCATTTCAAGGAGGGCTTTTATAGAACGTTCGGTCAAAGGAGAGAACATTGGAGGCGAGAAGGACACTTAACCTCACAAAGATATTCAATCTGGATGCATTTACCTCTGCAGCATATAAGGCACCATTTTTGTTCCACAACTGTACATGTGACATCTTTTCGATAGCTTTCACTCGTTACGAACTCTTCTTTCTTTCCTTCATTCTCTTTTTCTCTTTCGTCACAATGGCGGAGTGAAAGTATCAGTACACCAATCATTAAAACATTAATAACTCCAAACGCTGCCTACCAAACACCAAAACGTAAAAGTCTGCATGAGACTGCCAATCGGTGGTAGCACATTATATCTTTGAATGCTGAGTTAGAGCTGATAAAGCAAAAACAAAAAACAAAAAAGTGAAGAGCAACTGGAGGATGGAGGCACACCTTAAAAAGAAGAAAAGAAAAGAAAAGCGGAAAGATTGGAAAAAAAGAAAATGTGGGGAAAGTGGGAAGCTGGGGATAAAACAACAACACCAACAACAACACAGATGAAGAAGAAAAAAAAAAACATTGCGCTACATCAGCAGCAACGTGCACATATGTTGTGTGGCTGACCAATCGATGTTAGCCCTCTGAACTTATCTCTACCATCCTTTCTGGTCGCCGAAAATGTTCGCCAATCATATCTAGACAAAACCCGACACCAGTTGTTACTGAACACAGAGAGAAACGACAAGAGCTGTGGTAACCAAAAGTAGAAATGTCGACATCCCAGAACCGTAGAAAAAAAACAAAACAAAACAAAACAAAACTGACTTGATGTACACTGAATTAGAACACTACGAATACTAACTATCTTAGAACAACAGAATCAGTCATATTTTGAAGGGTCCTTCATTGCTACTTCCACTCACGGGCCTAACTTCAATCGGATCTCTCTCTCTCTCTCTCTCTCTCTCTCTCTCTCTCTCCTCTCTCTCCTTGTGTGTGTGTGTGTGTGTGTGTGTGTGTGTTGTGTGTGTGTGTGTGTGTGTGTGTGTGTGTGTGCGTGCGCGCGCGTGTGCGCATAACTTCTTTTTGAAAAAAAACAAACAAACCCTATAAAACACTTCGGAAAGCAAATCGTTCCAGAATGTTCGTGACATAGAATATGAACATCCGAGAAAGGTTGGGATGGGGTATAGGTGTCGGCTTGGTACTTAGGAGGAATGTTTCCACACGCGAACACTACGTCAACACACACACACACACACACACACACACACACACACACACACACACACACACACGCACGCACGCACGCACGCACACAATAACACACACACAGAGGCACATTCACACGCACAAATACACACACTCACACACACACACACACACACACACACACACACACACACGCACGCACGCACGCACGCACGCACACACACACACACACACACACACACACACACACACACACACACACACACCCTTCAACCGCCCTTTTTTCCTGCCATAGATAGAGGGAGAGGGAGGCAGTGAAAGGAAGACAGGAACTGAAGGAGGTAGGGTGGGAAGGGGGGGGGGGTGCAGAGAGACGAGGCGGAGGAGCGATTGTTTTCAAAACCCGTGTACCTCTCACCCACTGCTTAATCTGCCGATTGTATTGTTTAGCTAGCGAGCATTGTTAGGTATGCGATAGGACCCTCCATGTTCAACAGCTGGTGCACCAACAAAGAGGCCGCATGTTTGTACGACTTGCGACTTCGGTGGTATCTCAGCCGTGATTGCCCTTCGTGACGTGCCTCGTCGGACGCGGCACATCAAATCGATTCTCTCTCACCCCTACCCTCAGCTCTGTCTTTCTCCATCTCTCTTTCTCTGTGACTGTGTGTGTGTGTGTGTGTGTGTGTGTGTGTGTGTGTGTGTGTGTGTGTGTGTGTGTGTGTGTGCGTGTATGCGTGCCCTTCGTGACTTGCCTCGTCGGACGCGGCACATCAAATCGATTCTCTCTCACCCCTACCCTCTGTCTTTCTCCATCTCTCTTTCTGTGTGTGTGTGTGTGTGTGTGTGTGTGTGTGTGTGTGTGTGTGTGTGTGTGTGTGATAATAATAATAATAATGAATACTTATATAGCGCCTATTCTCGGCTAGAGACCAAGCTCTAAGCGCTTTACAATCAACACTCGCTTACACGCTTTGTGTGTGTGTGTGTGTGTGTGTGTGTGTGTGTGTGTGTGTGTGTGTGTGTGTGTGTGTGCGTGCATGCGAGCGTGCGTGCGTGCGTGTGTGTATTATGTGTGTGTGTGTGTGTGTGTGTGTGTGGCGCGCGTGCGTGTGTGCGCGCGCGCGTGAATGTATGTCTGTGTGTGTATGCGCGCGCGCGTGTGTGCACTGTGCGTGTGTGAGCGTGCGTGCATGCGTGCGCGCGCACGCGCGCGCGCGCGTGTGTGTGTGTGGTGGGTGGATGTTTCGCGCGCGCGCGCGCGTGTGTGTGGTTCAGAACACGCAACATTTTATGTGTCGTTAAATTTGCATCGACTTTCTTGACATAATCTAAAGTCAGCTAGTTTACCCTCACTCTTGCGAGTGTGAGCTCTACCTCTCTCTCTCACTCTCTCTGTCTCTGTACATGCTTGCGAGCGTGTGTGTGTGTGTATGCAAGCATGCGTGTGTGCATGTGGATGACAAAGCATGCCAAATCTTAATTTGTACGACTCACGCAATCCGTTAGTTTGTAAATTGTAATTCTCGTGTATACGGACAATGTACGCGTGCGCGTGCGTGTTGTCAGAGCTTCCAACATTTCATTATGTCACGTAAATCATATAGACTTATTTGACACAATTACACAATTCAGCTAAGCACACTCAGCAACATTGAACTCTCTCTCCTCTCTCTCTCTCTCTCTCTCTCTCTCTCTCTCTCTCTCTCTCTCTCTCTCTCTCTCTCTCAACCTGTTTCTGGTCTTTCTGACTTTAATGACGAAGCTGGAGGCAGGCGTTCAATCAGCAAGTCAAAAACAGTCTTACTCCACCACCTTTCTCTTTCCCTCTCTCTGACCCAACCGACCTCCCCGCACCCCGCCGGCACCCCCCCCCCCCCCCCCACCCCCTCCCTGCATTCCTTTCCACATCTGGCTGCATTTCTCTCACATTCATTACGAGCTTTGTATTTTCTCGATCTCTCTCCCTGGTGTACGTTTGCATGCGGCCTGCACGAGCGCCCATGGGACGTGATGTTTTCTGTACACAAAGCATTCTTATCCTGACCGAGGAATATTCAGTCTGGGTGGCGATTGGGGCTACCTAGCAACTTCAAAATTTAAAAAAAAAAGACAAAAGTAACATCATCCTTGAAGTGAATGCTCGGAGGAGGAAAGGAATAACAAGGAAGTCGTATCTAAAAAAAATTTCGTTTAAAAAAAGAAAAGAATAATTTCACCTCAACCAAGCAGTTTTGCTTTCATCTACGTCGTTTGGTTTGTTTGATTGTCTGTCTGTCAGCCATTCTACGCACAAACTAGTCGACTGATTTAAACGTAATTTGGTGGAAAGATGAAATGTAGCCTAACAACTAACCAATTACATATTTGTGCGGATAAAAATCACGGAAGGACCTAGATACTTCTTTTTCTAACTTTTTTTTTCGCGTTTCAAGATTCGTCATGACCTTTTCGTATATTTCTGAAAGATGAGTTCATGTATCTGGATGACAAAAAAAAAAAAAAAAAAAAAAAAAAAAAAAAATCTGGTATATTAAACGTATTGATTATCTGCGAAGGTGTAAAGATTTGGTGCGGACCCGGTTTACAACCGGATATCCCGTGACCAAGGACTGTCGGACTGTGGTGAAGGTCTGCGCTCACCCGACTTCCCTTTCGGTCTCGTGACTTTTCCTAAGGCCTGTGTCACTGACAGTACGGTAGGTTTACGTAAGCCGTCACAAGCATTAAGAGTCACAGTGTATCGTATTCTTCGTTTGTTTCCAATGATGAAGAAAGCATTGTGCTAGCACACTAATCCTCGTGTTAAAGAGAAAGCGGTTTGCTACCTCCGCCAATGACGTTATAGTTTCGCCCGTGACTGACTGTTTGTTTACACGAAATCTACAGACCGATTTTTAATGGGGCCGGGTAGAAGGATGAAATGTGGGCGAAGGATGAACCCATTACAATTTTGGTGCGAATCGGGATCAAATAGTGAACCCAAGAACTTTTTTGTGTGTGTGTATGTGTTAAAGAGGACCGTTTGACGTTGGCAGAAGTCCACGCTCTCCCAAGTGCTATTCTAGTTCAGGAGTAGCATTCAGGTGAAAAATTGAAAACTGTTCGTCTTCACCGGTGTTTTCTCGTAACGTGACTGACCGAAGTCCTCAACATAGCTTAGTTGTATGTGCCTCTAGTTGTCAATGGTTTTGCCGTTATTTTATGAAGTGGTGAACATGATTATGTGTATGCCTTTTTTTCCCCCTCTCTTTTCAGACAGGACTTAGATCCTTTCGTGCATGGCGACAGCCCTTGAAAAGTCCTTTGTGGTCGGCTGTGCTAAGGTAGTTAACTATCGAACTGAACTTTCTGATGGCGAAAGACTATTCCCAACGAAAGAACTTCTAAGTCAAAATTTCCTTCGAGAAGAAGTTGTAACGTGTTGAGCATACTCTGCAAAACGTTTCAGCTTAATTCAATTCTTGGGAGGTGTTTATTTGTGTGTGTGTGTGCTGTGCGTGCGTGCGTGCGTGGCGTGTGCGTGTGTGGTGTGTGTGTGTGTGTGTGTGTGTGTGTGTGTGTGTACGTGTGCTTGAGGGGAAGGGGTGCTAGGTGTGTTCAGTCAATTTCTCAACTCTCCATCCGCACACAACACAAGCAAACAACCCGTGCACACGTGCATTCATTGCAGTTCCATCAGAATGTTCACGTACAGACACAACAGGCAGTGGACACACGCATACAACTTATGGTAGTGGACACACGCATACAACTTATGTGTGTGTTTGAATGCACGTGAAAAACGCACACACTTCCGACACACCAACAGGTTTCCTTTTACATGAAATCAAAACACGCCCGCATGCACGCACGCACACAGAGAAAGAGAGAGAGAGAGAGAGAGAGAGAGAGAGAGAGAGAGAAGAGAGAGAGAGAGCCCCATTTTGAGTTACAGAAAAACTGTTATTTACATTTTATTCCACCCCTTCTCCCAACCTTCACTATGCTGTACACGAAGGGGCTTGATATTTAATGTTTCTGAAAGTCTTTTTTCTACATACACAAACGCAGTTACAAAATGCATTATACTTTCATAATCATAATGTTCATGGTAGATAATCATGTAAATACATACATATAGAACACAAACATATGGAAGAACAATCAAGACCAAATATACAAACAAATAGAAACCGAATACTCAAAAATATCACACACACACACACACACAACACACACACACACACACACACACACACACGTCTACTACCTGAATTTAAATGCCCAACTCTTTTCCGACTCGCTCCTGCTTCCCACCCTCTCCTTCCTTCCCCTTCCTTGTATCCTCATGTGCGTGCGCGCGCGCGCGCGTGTGTGTGCGTGCGTGCGTGTGTGTGTGTGTGTGTGTGTGTGTGTGTGTAGTGTGTGTGTGTGTATGCGTTTGCGTGTGTGTGTGTGTGTGTGTGCGTGTGTGTGTGTGTGTGCGTGCGTGCGTGCGTGTGTGTGTGTGTGTGTGTGTGTGTGCGCGCGCGCGCGCGCGAGTGTGTGCCCGTGTGTGCGTGTGTGTGTGCGCTCGCGCGTGCGAGTGGGCGCGTGCGCCATTTGACGCTCCGATTCAAGCCCCATCGAAAACAGACAAAAGCGCACCATACCTTTGCAACGAAAACACCAATGATTGCCGTGGCCAGTTCAGGAGCAGAGCTGCCCGCTGCCATAAACGTGGCACCAGCAACATCTGTCTGCATGTTCAGCACTGTAACAGAAATCAACAGCGTCAAGGGCGGACATGAAATCGAATGCTTCTTGGCTTTTTGATTCCTTTGACAACGCTCAAATAGGTACACACAACAAATTTATTTCACAAACATTAATTAATCGTGTTTCATGGCCACATCATCAAAAACAGTGAAGCGTTTGGCTGCAAATTCATTTATGTGTTTACGCACATTAATCATTCGATTTTTGTTGTTGTTGTTGTTGTATTTGTTGTTGCGTCAGTCGAGGTTTTAAGCCACACAACCGCTGCTCTCTCTCAGACAGAACGGGCATAACTGAGTATTTAACAACAGGAATGAACAAACATCTCGTGATCTTTTTACCCAAACAGTCGAGATACTAGGGTACCAGAGTAGGCAGTTTAATAAAGATTATGAACGGATCACACTGTACTGGCCTTTAGTGTATTGCACTACTTATGCTGTAGACCGACACACACTGCATCACAGCTGAAAATAAGCCATGATACAAGCAAGCACGTAAAACAGGGCGCAAAACAACGCTGATCAAATATGCAATAGAAAACGGACGAGTAAACTGTCTACCAATATGTCTTCCTTGGACGTCGCAAACAACCGACGTAAAACATGCGAAAAAAAGGGGTAATACTCCCCATTCCCCTATTAACCTACTGACTACCATCTGGGAAGCATTACGGACAAGGGAGGGAGGGAGGCAAACATAGAAGGAGAGAGAAGAGAAGAGAGAGAGAGAGAGAGAGAGAGAGAGAGAGAGAGAGAGAGAGAGAGAGAGAGAGAGAGAGAGAGGAACAAATATACGTATGAGTCTTTTCTCAGAAGTACTTTGTGACGAACTTCAACTCAAGCTTCAATATCTCAGCTGTGCTGACGACCTGCCTTTCCCGCCTCACGACTGCAGCAAGATGTAGGACACCACCTGGCGATGCCGTCAGCCAGGGGACAGGGCTCAGGGTCAACGGCAGTTCATTAAAAAGAAAAGAAAAAAAGCTCACGAAAACCGACACCACTGACAACATCCTGTCAAAGCTCGTGGAGACCCCATCAAAAAAGTCGAATCCTGTGTGCATGTGGGTGGTGTGCTTGACAGCGAGACACAGGGATCACAGACTATAACTTTGTTGACAGGAAAGTAAGGCCTGAGCAGCCTTTGTCACATTGAAAAACGTCTGGACCTCATGGCATATCAGCAGAGCCATAAGACTGCGCACTTCAATTAAGAACGAAAAGGGTCTTGCTGTATGGCTCTGAGACGCGGAGGAAGATCATGTGATGCAGCAGAAGATACGTACATTCATCAACATCTGTTTGAGGTGCATTGTTAACAGAAGATGCATATATTCATGAACACATGTCGGAGTGATTTACATATGTCGAGGTGTGTTTTTACTAATACATATGTCGATAAGATTATATTATATATATAATATATATACATATATACAATTCCATATCATATTTCATTCAATCG
>CM065716.1:49162246-49167246 GCA_033310375.1 Conus canariensis | reverse complement strand
AAGCCTTGATGATGAGGAAACCTTTGTACAATTTTTTTCAATCTAAGACATAAGAGCAAGCTTTGTTTATAACTGAATATTTCTTGCAGTCATTGCAACACCAAGCTGCTCTGTAAGTTGCTGGAATGGTGCTCGGTACTGAATATATATAAAATATATATATATATATATATATATATATATATACTTGCGAGTCATCTGAACTACCAGAGCACTTTGCTAAAGTGCTCATTTTGTATATAAAAATTATATATATATATATATATATATAACTGGGAGACTATAGCTGCTAAAGGCTCATTTTGAGAAGCATTTATTTATTTTTCCCCATTCACCCACTCAAGCACATACTGTTAGTTGGCAGAATGATCTACCACTGCAGATATGAATGCTTATCTCCCCCTGTTTCTTCAATCTAAGACATAAGAGCAAGCTTTGTTTATAATTGAATATTTCTTGCAGTCATTGCAACACCTAGCTGCTCTGTAAGTTGCTGGAATGGTGCTCGGTACTTATCCTTTGGAATTTATTAGTTTATTGTAATTTAGTCCCTTGGGATTCATTCCAAGAACTGGCCCTCAGCACTTGTGTCTTGAGAGGTTATCTTTTTATATTTTCTACTTTTCGCAAGAAAATGTAGCTTGTTTTGCTCTTTCATGATTTTCTTTTGCTTCTTAGGTGGCACCTTTGTTGGTTTTTTTGAAAACTCAACAAACATACTACGGTATTGCACACCAGCCTTTTCTGGGATAGCATTCTTCTTAAAACCGAAAAGGCAGAGGAGTCAAATTACCACTTTCCGCGGTCACTGAGGAGAAACAATCAGGTTTCGAAATATCGGTATCTGACCAGGAGTTATATGTTAGTGGCTTTCCTCCCCATTGGAGATTGTCTCCTTCTTGGAGACTATAAGCTTGCTGAAGGCTCATTTTGAGAAGCATTTATTTTATTTTTCCCCATTCACACCCACTCAAGCATATACTGTTAGTTGGCAGAATGATCTACCACTGCAGATATGAATGCTTATCTCCCCCCTATTTCTTCAATCTAAGACATAAGAACAAGCTTTGTTTATAATTGAATATATATATATATATATAAAAGCTTCGGTACATGAGAGACAGAGGAGGCGGAAACCGAAGTTGGAAAAAATAGCCATGAAACGTCTTGACGACGTCACACGGACGCTGTAAGGAGAAAACGTAAACTAACACAGCCAGTTAAAGACTAAGAGGGGAAAACGTCACACAGAGCACAGATGGCGTCGGTCAGACCAGACCCATCCCATGACATTTAAAATTGAACATCCCACCCATCTAGTGTGTCAGAAATTCTACCACGGGGTAAGTATGGCTTGTCAGTGGACTCCGTCTATTTTGTGTTAGCCCCACCCCTGGTCTGTAATTGACTGTCGCCAATAAATCACTGACATTCTCATCACCACCGGGGGAGGGGGGGGGGGGGGGGGAAACGGTCTGAAGACCCTCAAGGCAGCCAGAGAAGGACGGAGCAGGCCAATGGAAAGCAAGGACCGTAAAGGGCTGTAAGGAGCTTAAACACTGTGAAGAATGCCCAGCACGAAAGAAACTCTCAGGACCTATGCTGCGGGGTAAGGAGCTAAAACCATGGAAGGAAAACGAAAAAACGAAGAAAATCTCAGGGCCTGTGCTACAGGATCCAAAGGGGATGCAAAAAAAAAAAATCAAACCTTGTTTGTGTGTGTGTGAATGCACGAACACGTGTGTGGAGTGTTATTAAAACATAAGAAATATTACTATGGTGACACTGAGTGTATGTTCACTGCATTTTTTCCTCAGCTTCAAAAGGTACTCAAGTCAAGTGGTATCGGAAGGCATTTCTGCAGGAGCGGGAGGGACCGAGAGGGATTGGTGGTGGGTAACAGGTGGAAGGGAGAGCCTGAATCGACTGATAAACAACAACAACAACAACATCGCAGTATTCTATTCTTTAAACAAACGGTGAAGAAGGGGAGAACTCATATTCTGCAGAACTGTATAAAAGCGAGGATTGTGAGCATGTGTGTGTGTGTGTGTGTGTGTTGTGTGAGTGCGCGCGCGTGCGTGCGTGCGTGCGGCGTGCATGCGTGTATGCGTGCGTACGTGCGTGCATACATGCATGCGCGCGCACGTGTGTGTGTGTGTGTGTGTGTGTGGCGCGCGCGCGCGCGCGTGTGCGCGGTGACGTGGATGTGTTAAAGAGTGTGTGGTGTGTGTGTATGTCGTGCGTTTTGTATGAGAGAGAGAAAGCAACAGACAGACAGACAGACAGAGAGACAGACAGACAGGCAGACAGACGGACAGAGAGTAACGGGTCTCCAAAATTCTTGTAAAAGAGGGTATGGCCCCTCCCTTCCCCTCCATCGTTTCCCGACGCACCTGAGGTCAGAAAAACGTAATATCAGTAAAGATGTCCAAAACATAAAGAATAACATTTATGTCAGAAAAACATCTTCCTGGGAATGGAAAAAAAAAATCATCCTCCGCGTACATTGTGAGATATGATCGCATACACATTCATACGTACATACATGCATGCATTCTTAAATCACAGCACGCGCGTGCTGGCAAAGAAAAGTAACCCCCCCCCCCCCCCCAACACACACCACACACACACAACACACAACACACACACACACACACACAAAGAGAGAGAGAGCAGAGAGAGAGAGAGAGAGAGAGAGAGGAGAGAGAGAGAGAGAACAAATCAAGTGACTTTCTGCAATCGGTATCTTTTATTCCGTCAATTTTAGTTTAAGTGTAACGGTCTTGCGTTAACTATAACGGGGTCTGCTCTAACTGTAACGAACGCAAAACTTAGTTCCTAAAAAAGAGTAAACAAGTTCAAAGGAATACCAGTTTACCAGCACCACTGTATGCGAAAATTGACCTTTCGAGAATAATTACCCCCCCTCCCCCCCCCCCCCCCCCCCCCCCCCCCCCCCCCCCCCACTTGTATCTGGATGGAGCTCATGACGGTAATTAGCATTTCTGACAAGAGAACTGTAACATCTGGTGGGAGAGCTATGACCACCTATAACAACCGATGTGCCATGCTGTATGCTCGTTGACTTACAAAATATAATTAAACAGCGGTGGAAAAAAGTAGTTGTTACTGGTGCACTATATTGCAGAGTGGCACGGCAGCTTGAGTCGATGGAATCCCGCCAGAGATCTGGGAGCACTTAGGCCTAGCGTTACAAACCAAACTCTACATGCTCCATCTACTGCTTGGAACAAGACAAACTACCAAAGGACCTCCATGACGCAATCATCATCACCCTGTACAAGAAAAAGGAGGAACTTTCCGATAGTTCCAACTACCAGAGGGCAAGTGCTTCCTTCTCAGAAACTGGACGACTCAGAATAAGTTACTGATAAAGGATGACTTTACCGAAGCCATGTTCGTGAAGGTAAACAAAACCTGTCTTCTACAACTGTTGAATCAATAAAAGTCGCCAAATGTCTGTTTAGCTCGATCGAGATCCTTGGTTTAAACTTCGACAACACACTGTCCTGTCCATTTATATATTTACTACTAAAACTTCTCAGCCCTGCTACTGTTAACTACGGCGCATCAATTCCATTCGGAAATACCTGTCTGCTGCCGCCTCATCCAAACTTATCACTTCCATAATTTTCTCTAGCATCTGGTTCCATTATATTCTCAATCTGATTTTCCTGCATTATCTGTCCGCTCCTTCCAACGAGTACAAAATCCCGCTACTCGACTTGCCCTCAGAAAGAACAGATCTGATTGCGTCACCCTCCCCTCTTGCAGTCTCCCACTGGCTACCTGGCTCATTGAGGGTAAAGTTTTATAGTCAATACTCACAATCATAAATGCATTCACAACTCTGCTCCATTTCTGACTCTGTGACTATCTTCTCCTGTATACTTCATCCTGATCTTTTGGTTCTTAGGAAAGAAAAAGTCTGACCGTATCGCTCTCCCCTCTTGCAGTCTCCATTAGCTACATGTCTCACTAACGATGAAGTGCAACGATCACTCTCCCCTCATGCACTCTCTCCTTTGGCTAACTGTCTCGCTAGCGATGAGGTGTCACACTCACTGCTATATTAATGCACTTACAAAACTGCCTCATTCCTATCTCTGTGACTGGTTTCACCTCTATACTCCATTCTGCGTCAAACACACACTGCTTCCGAATGTTTAAGCCACCTCTCCGCCGCCGTCTGGTTTAAGAGAAGGCTGCCTTCTATCACCAGCCATCTTCTTGTTGGTGACTGACCTGATGAAGAAGAACACAACCGATGGCAAAAACCACATAATCCTTTACCAAAGAGCTGGAAGACTTGAACTTTGCTGCTGCTGACAGTCTCCTCTCTCACAGGCACCCGGGATGCTCAAGCAAAACTATCCCGTCTGGCTGAGAAAGCAAAGAAAACAGGCCTGAAAATCAAGACCAAGAAAACTGAAGCAATGCGCTAAATAACAAACAACAAGACCCCATTTAATAAAATGAGATGAGGTGAACATCAAGGAAAAGGAGAAATGTGTCTACCTGGGCAGAGTCGTCAGCAAAGAAGGTGGAGCAGACCAAGACATCAGCGGCCGCATCAACAAGGCAGGGCACACTTTCAACACCCTAAGACCCACATGGGATTCCACAGTCCTTCCGCCCCAGACCAACATAAGAATTTTCAATTTAAATATGAAGTCGGTTCTGATATATGGCTCACAGAAACAGACACAGACACGGACACACAAACAGACAGAAGGAGAGAGAGAGAGAGAGAGAAGGAGAAAGAGAGAGAGAGAGAAGAGAGAGAGAGAGAGAGAAGAGAGAGAGAGAGAGAGAGAGAGATTTAAAAAACATGGACAATGAAAAATGGCTGTCCTTACTAGTGCTAATGTTTCTTCCATTAAAGCAGACTATAACAGTCGAAGACAGTCAGTTTGTTCTCACCGGTAGGGACTGAGATAGAACGAGTGAACAACCGTGACAAACAAACAATTGCC
>CM065716.1:49154746-49159746 GCA_033310375.1 Conus canariensis | reverse complement strand
GTTATGCGTCCTACTGTTAGTGAATTCACTCCACAAGACAAGTCAAACATACACTTGATATCTGCCACCCACGAACTCAATGCACTATTCGAAAACAAAAGTAATGAAATCTTTTTCATATAAAATGGATTTAAATGGACTTTGATTATAAAACAGATTACGTTTGTATACAGCCATATGATAAACCAAGAGACCTAGGGTTGGGGGGAGGGGGAAAGAAAGAGAGAGAGAAACAGATTGACAGACAGATAGACAGAGGGACAGAGAGAGTGAGAGAGAAAGGGGGGGGGAGAGGGGGCAAAAGAGACAGAATTGGAGAGAGAGCAAGCGAGAGAGAGAGAGAGAAGAGGGAGAGGAGAGAGAGGAGGGGGGGAAGGGGCGTAGGACAGCAGAAAACGAGGGGGGAGGGGCAGCAAGAAAAAAAGACAGGGGGAGGGGAGAGAGGGGGAAGGGGGGAAAAGTAGGCAGGAAATTAGTGGGATAAAGGGGTGGGGGGGGGGGAGGGCGATAGAAAAGTAGGGGGGAGCAAAAGGAAAGGCAGGGGGGATGGGGGTGGGGGAGAGAGTAGAGAGAGAGAGAGAGAGAGAGAGAGAAGGGGAAAATGGGAGGCCCCCCCCAAAAATGTGGGAGAGGAGTATGGTATGATGGTGGCATGGAAGGGTGTGTGTGGGGGGGGGGGTACAGAAAAGGAGGGGGGAGAGAACAAAAGGAAAGGCATGGAGGTGGGGGTGGCGGGGGGGGGGGGAGAGAGGAGAGAGAGAGAGAGAGAGAGAGAGAGAGAGAGAGAGAGAGAGAGAGAGAGAGAGAGAGAGAGAAAGGAAGAATGGGGGCAGAAAATTCGTGGGATAAGAGGAATAGAATATAGTAGAGGCATGAAGGGGTAAGGCAGTAGAATTTACTGAAAGTCTATAACCAAAAATGGATATTTATGTCCAACCACACACACACACACACACACACACACAACACACACACACACACACACATTCAACTATTTTCAGACAGAGTGGCACACTTACATACACTTAGTCTTTATACACTTTACATTTACATACACTAGTTTGCAATACATACCCACTCATGCACACATTTATATTCTCATAATTATGAAGGAACATATGCATTGTCTTTATATCACCCTTAATAAGGGATAAAAGGGGAGAAACACTTTTACATTTGAGCTGTAGAATATTTGTTATATTCCCTGTTCTACTTGGCTTGTTTGTCATCATTCCCCTCTTCTCAAGAAAAAAGACTGTCCGTAAACCCTCAATCCAATAGACTCTAATCTTTAAAAGGAAATGATAATCTGCCTTCGTCACCCAACACACAGACAACGCTTCAGTGGAATTGAATCCTTCCTTTTCGGGAAACATTGAGGTCCAAACGAGTATTTCAACCCACAAAAACTGTCCCAATATTTGCCATCCACCATGTCTCCCTTGCTCCTAGATACCTGTCATTTTCCATGAGTCAATGGCAAAAATTTCTGCCATTGACTCATAACAGCAAGGATGGTTTTAGGTGCACATAATTGTGTGTGTGTGTGGTGTGTTGTGTGTGTGTGTGTGTGTGTGTGTGTGTGTGTGTGTGTGTGTGTGTGCCAGGCTTTTTGCATGTTTTTTGTGTGCTCCTAGTTTTTACCTTAGTGAATTGTTTTTAATGGACAAGGCCTGGATATTGCTCAGGGCCGGATCGGGGGGGGGGGGGGGGGGGGGGGGGGGAGGGGGGGGGTGCTTTGTTGGTACTACAGCACCCCCGCTCGGAGATGCCACGAAACAGCTTTTAAAATGTCAAAAACCAATTTTCGGCCGGGGGGCTTTGCCCCCCTGGTCCCCCCACCGGGGCTTTGCCCTAGACCCCACCGGGGCCTAGGCGGCCCCTGGACCCCGGCCTAACACACATTTACCAGCACCCCACCTTAAAAACAATGTGATCCAGCCCTGTTGCTTATATCTCGGTGGAGCGGTGCCTGATTATGGAAATCTGGATAATTTTAAAAAAAAAAAAAAAAAAAAAAAAAATAATATATATATATATATATATAGTGTGTGTTTTGTGGTGTGTGTGTGTGTGTGTGTGTGTGTGTTGTGAGTGCGCGCGCGCGCGCGCGCCATCATTTAATAACTGTTTTTTTTTTTTTCGATTTCACAACGTTAAACGAACATGTGCACCTACGTACTATAACAATGGTCTAATATATGCGGTATAACCAATCACACATGAATGAATACAAATCCTTTACGTCAATTTCCACCAGGTTGATTTGAAATTTAAATGTGTAACAGCTGTGGAGGTTGATCTGAAAAGAAACCTCCGTGAACTCTGACCGACGGACACCAGACATCAACCTTTAGAACTCCTTCCCATGCCCCCTCCTCCTCACCCCCCCCCCCCCCCCCCAGCCTACTTCACTCTTCTTGTTTCAGCTACATACCCAGGCATCCCTCCCCTCTTCCGTATTCACATCTCTCCATCAGCATAACACACACACACACACACACACACACACACACACACACACACACACACACACACACACACACATACACACACACGTACGCGTCCTCCTTTCTCCCCAGTCTATCTGTCTCTCCCTCTCTCTCTCGTAAAGGATTTTAAACACAATTGTCTAAGCATGTTTTCAACCACCAATTTTCATTTTAGTCTTGTGACCCAGGTATGTATGTCCGGTTTACGTACCACATAACTATGAGAACAGTTTTTATTCTCTTTGGCTCATGATGTCGCACTTTACGCAAGAGATGAGCTTTTCAGTAGATAATTACGTTATGTTTCTGTAAAAAAAAAAAAAAAGCTGTGATCTTTGGTCTGATTTGATTAGTTTTGCATTTGTACTCAATTTGTGCTCAAATATTTAGAAGATCAAAGTCACCATAGCTTGTGTTCCTTCGTCAGATCCAAATCAAACTTTCTGTTTTGGATTTAAACTGAATGCAGTTTTCGCATTTTTCTTTCAAAGGATTTTGTACCTTCATCTAGGCCTTTATAAAAAGTACAATATGACAAAGGGTAGGCAGATGATTTTTTTTCGAATGAAATAAAAAAAAGAATATTTACTGCTTCCAGCTATGACCAAAATTTGATGTTTACTAATTGTTACCGAAGTTCAATAAACGCATTCGTGTGTTACCAATTTTATCTTGTTTCCTTTGTTTTACTGAATGGAATTTTTTTCCAGTGTGCATGAAAGATGATAATTCTCTTTGTTTTCCATTTTTCATTTCTGTCTTTTTTACTCTCTAAAACTGTTCCTTAAACTTTTACCTTTCAGTCATTCGGATCTTGATCTCCTCTTATTTGCATTTCCGTTTTTTGCAAAATTTCTCACCTGTTTCCTCTTCTTGACCTTTCCACCCTTCGTACTTTCTCAAAACCTTCTCCTTTCTTTGCGTTTCTGGCTTTCGTACTTTCTCAAGTCTGTTTCCTCTTCTTTGCATTTTCTGCTTTATTTACTTTCTCAAAACTGTCTACTCTTTGCATTTTTGCCTTCCTTGCTTTTCTCAGATCTGTCTCCTCTTCTTTGCATTTCTGCCTTTCTGACTTTCTCAGACCTGTCTTCTGCCTTCCTTACTTTCCTCGTCTTTGCATTTCTGCTTTTCGTACTTTCTGAAATCTGTCTCCTCCCTCTTCCGAGCATTTCTGCCTTTTGTACGTTCTCAAGTCTGCCTCCTCTTCTTCTCTGCATTTCTGCCTTTCGTACGTTCTCAAATCTGCCTCCTCTTCTTCTCTGCATTTCTGCCTTTCGTACGCTCTCAAGTCTGCCTCCTCTTCTTCTCTGCATTTCTGCCTTTCGTACGTTCTCAAGTCTGCCTCCTCTTCCTTCTCTGCATTTCTGCCTTTCGTACGTTCTCAAATCTGCCTCCTCTTCTTCTCTGCATTTCTGCCTTTCGTACGTTCTCAAGTCTGCCTCCTCTTCTTCTCTGCATTTCTGCCTTTCGTACGTTCTCAAGTCTGCCTCCTCTTCTTCTCTGCATTTCTGCCTTTCGTACGTTCTCAAATCTGCCTCCTCTTCTTCTCTGCATTTCTGCCTTTCGTACGTTCTCAAGTCTGCCTCCTCTTCTTCTCTGCATTTCTGCCTTTCGTACGTTCTCAAGTCTGCCTCCTCTTCTTCTCTGCATTTCTGCCTTTTGCATTTTCTCAAATGTATCTCCTCTTCCTCTCTATTTCTGCCTTTTGTACTTTCTTGAATCTGTCTCCTCTTCCCGGCATTTCTGCCTTTCAGACTTTCTCAAATAGGTCTACTCTTCTCTGTATTTCTGCCTTTTGTACTTTCTCAAATGTGTCTCCTCTTCCTCTCTGTATTTCGTCTCCTCTTCCCGGCATTTCTGTCTTTTAGACTTTCTCAAATAGGTCTATTCTTCTCTGTATTGCTGTGTTTTGTACTTTCTTAAATCTGTCTCCTCTTCAAATGATTTTATGCCGAAATGTCCTGTTTTTCCACCGAGACCATTGTATTGTAAGTCTCGAGGCTTTTGTCCTGCCAGTATGATTTCCGTTGCTTTGGCCCAAGAAGTGGCAATTTATCAAACAGTTATTTTCTTTCTCTAGTGTATCCTTTGTATGCAACTCACAAAATACGAACAATTCACTTTCGTTTTGTATTTTGTTGAGAAGTCGTCATAATTAAGGAAACTGATATTTTCATTTAAACTTTCTCTAACTTTATATCACATCTCTTGACAGAAATCATTTTTCACTGATTTTATTTAAACTTAGAAAAGATCAGCCAAATCTCTTCCCTATTGGCTAAGTCTATGCAACTACTTAAAGTATCAAATGCTTATTCATCTTTCCAAAGCAAAGTTACACTTGTTTTCAAGAACCCCACACACACACACACACACACACACACACACCACACACACACACACACACACCACACACGCGCGCGCGCGTGCTCGCGCGCGCGCATACGAGCGCGCACGCACGCCGACAACAAAACACACACACACACACACACACACACACACACACAC
>CM065716.1:49144746-49149746 GCA_033310375.1 Conus canariensis | reverse complement strand
GCTGTGCGTTAACTTACTAGGGTATTTCTCCAGTTGCAATACATCTCTGTGTTTTGGTGTGTGTGTGTGTGTGTGTGTGTGTGTGTGTGTGTGTGTGTGTGTGTGTGTGTGTGTGAGAGAGAGAGAGAGAGAGAGAGGAGAGAGAGAGACAAACAGAGAGAGAGACAGGGAGAGGGTGAGAGAGACAGAGAGTGGCAGAGAGGACAGAGAGAGAGAGAGAGAGAGAGAGAGAGAGAGACAGACAGACAGACAGACAGACAGACAGACAGACAGACAGAGACAGAGACAGAGACAGACAGACAGACAGACAGACAGAGTCGAAAGATGAAACAAGAGATATCAAATCAATTGTAGAACCATACGTGTCTTAGTGTACACATTTTCACACAACAGACACCGGTGCAAACGACAGTGGAGACCAAGGTCACAGACTTACAAAAAACAAAAAACAAACAAACAAACAAACTGCTGCGCAAAAATTATGTAGCAGTTATCCGATATCTTTGCCCATTACTGCTGTCATATTGCAATATCCATCACATTTTCACTTTGAAGACATGTAAATCCGAAAAAACAAACAAGCAAACAAACAACACACACACACACACACACACACACACACACACACACACACACACACACACACACACACACACACACACACGCACGCACGCACGCACGCACGCACGCACACTCAAACACAAACACACGCACAAACTGCATACACTTTAAAAGACAAAACAAGTTTTAAGAAAAGAAATTTTCAAAAATCGAGAAAAGATAGCCAGCACAAGTCTTTTACAAATATTCCAAGGTCTGAAAATCTTGTCAATCAATGGAGATAAAACAGACGAAAAGGCTTCAGTTTATCATTCGAAAATTATTCATCTGTATATGAAGCTTTTATAAACATTTGGACTTGCTAATGTGACAAATTTTCCCATGATTTTCATTTCTGTCGAAACAAGAAAAATTCACAACGCAACGCAAGACATAAATCAACGTTCAGTAAAGCTTCAAAATCCACCAGCCAGTCAGTTGATCAATGACGAAACAGATGATGACAAAACTAGGAAACAGTAAGTGAACATAAAGCTAAGTGAAGATACTGTTGGATTAAACAAATGACCAATTCAACAAATAAACTTTGGGCACTAACACGAACGAACCGATCAGCCCATTGTTCAATCGATTCATGCGATGCTTGGCCCGACCATCGGAAGTTCGAATGAGCCAAATGCGCGCCTGTCAAAGAAATAAGATTAGTAAGCAAAGAAGCAAACAATGAAGAAGAGAAGAAGAAGAAGAAGAAGAAGAAGAGGATGAAGATGATGATGATGATGATGATGATGATGATGATGATGATGATGAAGAGGAAGAAGAAGACGAAGAAGAAGAAGAAGAAGAAACAGAAAAAAAAAAAAAACCAGCACTTTGCTTCACATCCAATAGACAACGTAATCATTGGAAATAAATCTATCAGTCGATCAATCGATAATCCAAACGGCAGACAGTGAACAGTCTGACCAAGTGCAAACACAGTAATGCTGTATTCTCCCTTTCTCCATTGACGACACTCATGTGGATATACTGCTCAGGACATGTACGTGTCAAATGAAATGAGAGAGCAGAAACACTGGCAGGCTTGGCAACGATAAAAAACTGGATTACA
This sequence comes from Conus canariensis, assembly GCA_033310375.1. Taxonomy (NCBI): domain Eukaryota; kingdom Metazoa; phylum Mollusca; class Gastropoda; order Neogastropoda; family Conidae; genus Conus; species Conus canariensis. Next base: position 49,148,074 of record CM065716.1, on the reverse strand, counting down.
GCTGGGCCGATCTGATGTGATAAGAAATCTAAAGAATCACCTCAGCAAACAAGAGCAAAGCCACTTTACCATCTTTCAGAGCTTAACATCAATAAGAGCAAGTGGTCGCACATCCACACTCATAGAGAGCAAGAAACATCACCAACCAAACATATATTGGAATAATCTCAAGGCCAACATTGCGAAGACTCCTAAAGAATGGGGCAGACTCATACTGGACTTTTCCAATGCGACACAAATAACCAAACACACGTCAACTGAGATAACACTTTCAATATCTCAATACACCCAGTTTTTACTCTAAACTTATGTGCGCTGGTAAGTGCGCTTAAACGGAGCGATGCACGTGTATGAAGTGGAGAGTCCTTAGATGTGTGTGTGTGTGTGTGTGTGTGTGTGTGTGTGTGTGTGTGTGTGTGTGTGTGTGTGTGTTGTTGTTGTTGTTGTTGTTGTTCTTGTTGTTGTTATTCTTGTTGCTAGTGTTTCATCTTCTGAACATTTGTTTCCCACAAATGATCAAAGGCTAGCTAGCAAGCAGGCAGGCAAGCAAGCAAGCAAACAAGCAAGCAAGCAAGCAAGCAAGCAAGCACCCCCCCCACACACACAACACACACGCGCGCGCACACACACACACACACACACACACACACACACACACACACACACACACACACACACACACACACACGTACGTCCATATACAAAGGCCCACATACAAACACATAATATGTACACACATGCGCCGATGCGTGCGCGCAGTAGCATGCGTACACACGTCCACAGATTACGTACACGTTCACACACACACAACACACACACACACACACACACACACACACGCGCGCGCGCGCGCGCGCGCACACACACACACGTGCACCGCATACACTGGTACACGCACATGGGCCTGTACCCACACATCCATGCATACACATGTATACACATGTGTACACTCACCACACACACATGCAATGATAATAATGGCACAGACAATGTTAGATAGGTACCCTAGGTCTGGCCAGCGCGTTGGATTAATGCGCAGGTCAGACATCTGCTAAGTTTCATTCATGAGACTGTCATCTTAAATTCTCTCAAGTCGGTTATTAATTGATTTATCCATCAGCTTTAAATCGTGCGCACTGTAATCTCGAAACCTAGCAGATGTTGTGTAGCGTATATGGACTAGGCCACACACTGTGAAACTGAAACTGAAACCACGTGAATAGCATCAAATCAATCGCCATACTAAAAAAAAAAACATCAAATGTTACAGTAAAAGACGGACTCGTGTGCCTTGTGTCCGTGTGCTTGTGCTCCCGCTCTTGAGCAAATGTGAACAAGAGGGAGTAAACAAGGAAGTAGAAAAGCCGGCAGGGAGGGGAGGGATGAAAGATGGAGAGAGAAAGAAAGGGTGGAAGAGAGAGAGAGAGAGAGAGAGAGAGAGAGAGAGAGAGAGAGAGAGAAAGAGAGTAGTAGTAGTAGTAGTAATAGTAGTAGTAGTAGTAGAAGTAGTAGTAGTAGCAGTACTAGTAGCAGTAGTAAAGGAGAGAGAGAGAGAGAGAGAGAGAGAGAGAGAGAGAGAGAGAGAGACAGACAGACAGACAGACAGACAGACAGACAGAGACAGAGACAGAGAGACAGAGAGAGAGAGACAGAGAGAGAGAGACAGAGAGTAACCAGTCATACGACTGCTGCTATAACAGAGAGTAGCGTCCAACCCCGGTATGCAAGTTAACTCATTCTGAAACCCGGAAATCATGCTGAAGCAAATCTTACACGGTCGTAACAGTAATTTCATCTTTCAACGACATCGATCAGCACATTTCATTAACAACGCGTATATGCGCAAGCGTGCTGGATCACTGTATTTCGTACCTGTTCACGAGAATGCGGCATTAACCAGAAGAAAGGTGGGTTTGGGGTATTAAGGGTTAAGCGTTCCTATTAATTAAGTTGGCAGATTAAGTTGAGATAGACTCGAAATTCGTCAACACCTTCCTCTTTGAAGAGACAGGTGAATATTGATAGAAAATGTTTGGTGCTGCAGGCAAAGACTGTGCAGAGAGTATACAGCGTTTGATGTAGGTCACTATCAACACAAAGCGGGAGGCACTTAGGGACCACCAGCCTGTGAGAGACCCGGTGTAACAGCCCGTTCTTACCTCCCTCTGGAACTTACCCCGGGGTAAGTCTGGGCTAGCCTGCTTTTACCCCCGGGGGTCATTCTAGGACTAGCTAGAACTTACCCCCCCCCCCCCCCCCCTTAGTTGGAACTTACCTCCCCCGGGGGTAAGTTTGGGCTGGCCTGGATTTACCCCCCCCCTCCCCCCAAAGGGTCAGTCTAGGAATATTTGGAATCTTCCTCCACCCCATCCCACCCTTCAAACAAGCGAGGGTTTTTCAGGGTTTTCCTCTGCCTTTTCCCAATACGCACACCCGCCTTAAAAAAATTGTGTTAGCCTGCATATTTACACCCCCTCTCCCATTTCCTATATACAGTCAGTTGGGTTTAGACAAAGTGTAGTTCTAGACTCTTCTCAATAGATGGACCTCCTACTTCCCTAACTCCCCCCCCCCCCCCCCACCCCCACCCACACACACACACACCCTGGTTCACTAACAGATACGTATTAACATTTCTCGCGCTAGCTTACACGCGTGGGTCAATATTCGGGTGTGTGAGTACGCCCGTGCATGCGTGGGAAAGAAAGACGGCTACATGCTAATGTGACCAAGTGCCAATGTGACCAAGCATAGTTGTGACAAAATGTCGTTGTGACCACGTGTCGTTGTGAGCAAGTACCGTTGTTGCTTCATCCCGGTTTGCCTCTTTTAACTATTTTACAGGTATTTAGAGTCTCTTGAGTACCTGTGTACCTTAGCTTGTACAATGCAGATGACTAGTGGTCAGTGCCACTGACCACTGGTCATCATGACGTAAATAGGACATTTTAACTATTTAACAGCTAATTAGTGTCTCCTGAGTGCCTGTGTACCTTGTTCAATGTAGATGACTGGGGGGGGGGGGTAGTTCCAACTAGGGGGGGGGGGGGGGTAAGTTCCAGCTAGTCCTGGAATGACCCCGGGGGTAAAAACAGACTAGCCCAGACTTACCCCGGGGTAAGTTCCAGAGGGGGGGGGGTAAGAATGGGCTATTACACCGGTCTGCACGACAACAAAGCCGCCTGTCCACGTGCACTAATTGGATGTGACACACGCACGTGACAAGCGTTGATGTACTGCTTATTTATGCAGTCGTTGTGTCACTACTATCAGGGCCATTGCAATTCTCTCCCCCTCTGCATGTCTGTCTGTCTTTTACTGTCAGAGC
>CM065716.1:49072246-49119746 GCA_033310375.1 Conus canariensis | reverse complement strand
CTCTCTCTCTCTCTCTCTCTCTCTCTCTCTCTCTCTGTACGCGTGCGCGCTTACACACACGTGTGTGTGTGTGTGTGTGTGTGTGTGTGTGTGTGTGTGTGTGTGTGTGTGTGTGTGTGTGTGTGTGTGTGTGCGGGCGCGCACACACACACGCGCATTCCATTTTTACATACATACAGTCGAAGCCGCTCATAACGAATCGCCGGGGACATTCAAAATTGTTTCGTTGTATTAGGCTTTCGTTACAACCAACGCACCAGTAAAAACGAATTACATTAATGTAAACAGATCACATAGGCCTATGTTGCAATGTGAATGCTAAGAAACCGATAAGAAGTGAAATATGTGAACAAAATTCACTGCATTGTTCTGAAGACTTCAGAAGAATAGATTGTCAGAAAAAATGACACAGTGCCACGATTTGAAGGTGGAGGGGGGAAGGCGGATTTCTGCACTGTTCATGTGCTGTTCGACACTGTTGGGTTATCAGAGTATGCACTGGTGTGGAAATTAACACTTAAGTAATTGATTTTAAGATACACGCACTCTGCCCTACAGAGCAATTGTTTATACTTGTTAGAGCTTGACAAGAAATCACAATAACCAAAAGTAATTAGCGTGTCAGTAAGGTCTTGAAAGGAAAATTATGATTTATGTCTTCTCTCCATCATTGCAGCGAAAGTCACAGATGTGTTATTATGTCATAGTGTATACAATCAAGAGTTCTTTATCATTAGCAGTACACATTAGATCACTCTTACAGTTAATGGAGTGTCAGTTGTAATGTCTGATGTGTGAATGTTCACATTCCATGAAACAACAGGGACGGATGATTGTTGCCACATTGGACGAAAAATAAAACCCCTCAAATTCCCATATTCTGTGAAATGACAGAAAAGGATGATTATTGCCACAGCTGGATGAAAAAAAAGGGAATTCCTCAAATTCTCATATTCCGTGAAACAACAGATAAGAATGATTGTTACCACACTGTACGGAAAAAATCCCTAAAATCTCACACTCTTTGACAGAACAGATAAGATTGATTGTTGCCACAGCTGGACAAACAAAACAAAAAATAACAAAACAAACAAACAAACAAAAAAAACCCTCAAGCATGAATAGTGAAGAGAAAGATGAAAAAGGATCAATTTTTTTCATCCTCGTAACACAGTAGTCCACATGATTACACAAAGGCCCCAAGTACATGTACGTGCAGCAGTTTTGTCAAACTTCTCTTTTGACTCTCCGATAGGTATCTTAAATGAGTTCTGGCGTGCTGCAGTATCTTCACCTTCAACATACTGACTTTTACACTTCTTTTGAAGCCAGAATGATTGTTAGTGTCGGCAGCGCAGTTTCATATACTTCGGCTATCATCTTCTGTTTTGCTGGATTTCAGTTTCTTGAGTAATTTCAATTTTGCTCTTTAGCGTCAGACCTTTGCGACGTGCAGACGTCACGATGAAATGGCCTGTTAAATCAAACCCTGGCACCCTGACACCCTCCTTCCCCTTCACCCCGCCCTCCTCTCTTTAGCATCCCTCCTCCGTCCACAGTCGCTGAACTTGACCCCACCTAAGTCGACTGCTCTGCTTCGACAATCACTGGCACTCGCGTTACAGGACTTTACAATACGATTTTATTGCTTACAAATTGCCAAGGTGACGTTTACCACACAACAAACATACAGAACAGACATACTGTGAACTTTCAGTCTGCCTATGTGAAGCTGTGTAAGAAAATGAAAAAAAGTGTAGGTTATGCAGATAGTCAAATACATGTATAAATGTGTGAACCCGATTTAGAGCAACGCATAAAAAATCCCTACATTTTACATGCTATGCTGACACTCCTATATCTCCTTAGAATAGCATGCGACCGTTACCAAGCAATACCCATCGCAGCGAATAAACCACCCATTTTTGAGAAAAGTAACCACTTCGTTACATCCGGCTTGAACTCTTCGCGGGGCTGAACACAATGATTCGCTATAGGCAGCTGCTTCGTTATAACAAGCGTGATCGCCCGCTGGGGACACTAAAACCATTTCGTTATAAGCGGCATTTCGTTACATCCGACTTCGTTACATCCGACGGATTTTTAGTCATGTAATGAAGGATTTTTGCTTGGACCAATCTTTTCGCTTCGTTATATCCGGCATTCGTTACATCCGACTTCGTTATAAGCGGCTTCGACTGTATATGTGATAGTGCCTTCGATGAGAATTTCCACAAGAAATTGACCTCTCAAACACGGCTTCATCGTCCTAGAAACAGATCAGGTTTTAAGTCACTGGTATTTGCAACTGACATTGCGCGGGCATGTGCATCAAGATGGCAAACTGTATCATATGTACTCACGCCCGACTCGGATAGTACTGTTGAGCTACAAACGGATTTTCGTCGGTAATACCCGGTTGTTTCTTTCTCACCCTGCCTCATCTCGGCCCTGAACCCCCATCCCTCACCTCTACACCCCTTCCACTGTCTCTGAGACGTGGAGTACTCCTTCTCCATCCCCACGCCCCACACTGAAAGCAATTCCAAGAAAGTCATACAACCCCGCCGCTCTTCAGTCAAAATCCCTGTGTTTTTTAATTTTTTTTTATTAACGGTAAGTCACAAACTCTCTCTCTCTCTCTCTCTCTCTCTGTCTCTCTCTCTCTCTCTCTCTCTCTCTCTCTCTCTCTCTCTCTCTCTCTCTCTCTCTTCTCTCTCTCTCACCTCATAGTCTTTCATTTTATTTTATTTTCTGGCACATTTACAAACAAATGCATTTCGTCAATACATGTAAAGGCAAAGCAATGGATCTAGTAAGTAAGGTACAATGCATTCCATCAACATATCGAATTGTTACAGCGATTCAAGATTCGTATGAGTACAACAATCTGTGGAAAAATATTGGAAGTACCTGCATCTCTACACAATGGTATTTTCATCTGTTACTTTCCACAAGATTCTGAAGGGGGATACCACTTCTCACGAAATTCTGTGAATCGCATTTGCATGCAGTGCATGTATTTCTCGATTTCATATGTGCTCTTTAATTCTTTCAAAAAGTGTTGGGGATTAGGTTCGATCTTATCGATGTTACATTTATATACAAAATATTTACCAAACAGGATGATTTGCTTAAACCCTTCGTTTGTTTTTATTTAATTGTCATTACCAAACAACACCAATTCTACATTAAGCTTGTGCAACCGCGCTACACTCTCAACAGCCAGTGACGCAGCATGGGGGGATGGGGGCGGGGGGGGGGGGGAGGGTTCGTAGGGCCACTTTATTGACACCAGATGTTCACACGCTCCACACGCGCTCAGGATCAATGGGCACACAAGGTCCAGGAGGAACTGTTGGAACAGTCGAAAACGGCCTTGAAAACACACTGACTCGCAGGACACGGTACACAGAAATGATAACTGGAGGGGGAAGGTAGGAGTAAAGAGGGGAGAGTGTGTGGGGTGGAGGGTTAGGTGAGATGGGTGGGGGCGGAGGAGTAACGACGGGGGATGGGAGGGGTGGAAAGAAGGAGCGGAGGGGGGGGGGGGGGGGGGGAGGAATCGAAGAACGGCGGTTGGGGTAGGGGAGGGGCGAAGTATGCAAAGTTACCGGGATATAATGGAGCTGCATTTTCGGCTGAAGCAGGTCAATGCCCCCACATCAACTCCTGTATTGTTAAAACTCGAAAGCCCACTTATGAATAAAAGCCGTATGCTCGGTAAATTTAGAGACGGCAGAAAGACATGCCTGCCCCCCCCCCCCCTCCCAACTCTCAACCTCAGGCCCTTCCTCTCCCCTTCAAAGTCGGTGGGGGGGGGGGGGGGGGGGGTGCAGACTGCCATTCCCCCTGTTTATTCCCTAACGATTTCAGGTAATTCGTGTGCTCGCGTAACTCACAAGGCAATGTAATAATGATCTGTTTCAAATGAATTCAACCAGTGGGTGTATTTTTTATTTTTTTTTGCCCGTAAAGCGAGTTTCGCTATTATATGGCTTGTCAAAACCAAATGTTTTCACAAGCTGTCACTCCATTTTTGTTTTAACAGCATGATTGTTGTCTCTGTCTCTCACTCTGTGTCTGTCTGTCCCTCTCTGTCTGTCTGTCGCTCGTCAAAATCAAATGTTTTCACAAGCTGTCACTCCATTTTTGTTTTAACAGCATGGTTATTGTCTCTGCCTCTCACTCTGTGTCTGTCTGTCCCTCTCTGTCTGTCTGTCGCTTTTCAAAACCAAATGTTTTCACAAGCTGTCACTCCATTTTTGTTTTAACAGCATAATTATTGTCTGTCTCTCACTCTGTGTCTGTCTGTCCCTCTCTCTCTCTCTCTCTTTCTCTCATTCTGTAAGGGACTTTTTTTTTCCCTCTCCAGTCTCAGATATTAAGATCAGTTTATTGGAAACCAACCCATTTGTCTGCTTTGGTTTAGGAAACTTGACAATTCTCTCTGTAGATTATAACCACTATCTGACAGAAAGCAGCTAATTCTGCCATTGAAATGGGATGGAGAGGAGGGAATGCGTTGGGACTGGGGTTACAATGTACCTTTTCTATACACATGTATTAACACAAACTTATGCATATTTTGTACACAGGGAGAAGTGGGAGGGGGTGAGATGTCTATGGAAAGGGTGAGTAAAGGTGGGAGAGAAGATGCGAGGGCTGGGAGTGGGGTTACACCACACAATTTGTCCACACACACACACACACACACACACACACACACACACAAACAATTACACACACACTGACTGGAATCCTCCAAACACTTTACTAAGTGAAATTCTCAAAACAATTTGAAGGCGGTTTTTTTTTTCTCAAACGGTGCAAATGATGCATTGTACTTCCACTGAGACAGCAAACAGAATACTTGTGTAGGCTTAGTTCATTTGGATTCAGCTCACCGTATGCAGCAGACGCTTTATTTTGATGTGACATCAATGGTTTCCGTCGCAAGTTGTTGTTCAGGTATTATTATTATTATGAATACTTATATGGTGCCTATCCTCGGCAAGAGACCAAGCTCTAAGCGCTTTACAATCCACACTCGTTTACACAACGGGCTGCCCACCTGGGTAGTGCCAACTGAAGAGCTGCCAGCTGGCGCGTCATTGAGTCGTTTCTCGTGTCATCCAGTCAGTATCGTTCGCTCAATTTCCTTACTTCTGTCTGGATCTGGATCTGTAGGATACGTTGCTGTTGCCACTTACGGCATAAACGCAGCGGTGGGAGGAGTGCGCAGCCAAGCACTTGTGGCGCGCTGAGAGCTGTGCCTTGAAGCTCTCGACTGTTGTTGTCACCGTCGCCTCGTCCAGGTGGTTCCAGTCACGAACAGTGTTTATAAAGAAGGAGTTTCTGAACTGCTCAGTCTGAGCTCTGTTGACTTGCAAGGATCTTGAATTATTCCTGACGTGGTTGGAAATGGCACCTGTATTAAATTCCCTATAATCGCGGGGTTTGATGCGACGTCCCGCTCTGTGTGGGGTCAGGAAGTCAGCAGGCGGTATGGCCGGCACCAACCCCTCAACCACCCTGTACAGGAATGTAAGACGTAGGTCACTTCTACGTTGCTGTAGCGTTGGCAGCTGCAGGGTTGACAGCATGTTGGTGATGGGATCTGGAGGAGTAGTCACCAGTAATAAATCTGGCTGAGAGGCGTTGGATTTTTTTCCAGCTGGTTGATATCTTGCTGCAGGTATGGGGACCAGGTGATGCATCCGTACTGTAGGAGTGGGCGGATGACGGCTAGGTATGCGTTTTTCTTGCAGTGTTGGGGAAAGAAGCGTAAGTTTCTGCGGAGGAAGCCTAGGGTGCTGCTTGCTTTCCTTGAGATGCCGGCTATGTGGGTGCCCCACTCCAGGTCGTTGGAGAAAAGGATGCCGAGGTACGGGTTGGAGGTAACGTGTTGGACGGGGGTATCACAGAGGGAGTAGATGTAGTTGGAGGACTGTTGGATGCTGAGTATATAGCATTTCTTTGGGTTGAATTTTATGCCCCAGTCGGAGGCCCAGGTTTTAAGTTGGCGGAGGTCGTTCTGAAGTTGTAGGTGGTATTGAAAAGTGTTTATCTCGCGGTACAAGAGGCAGTCATCGGCAAACAAACGGACCTGTGACTTGACGGTGTCGGGCAGGTCGTTGATGTGGCACAGGAAGAGGAGCGGGCCGTGACATGTTCCCTGGGGAACTCCGGAGTCCACAGTAGTTTCGTCCGATGAGTCGCCCTCTATCACTACAGCCATCTTCCTATGTGTCAAAAAGTTTGTGAGCCAGGTGTGGAGGCTGCCTCTGATACCGTAAGCCAGCAATTTGTGGAGGAGACGCTTGTGGGGGACAGTATCAAAAGCCTTCGAGAAGTCTAGGATCGCCACGTCGATTGGCGCTGGCGGTCAAAGGATTGTAGAAGATCGTGGCTGGTTAAAAGTAGTTGAGTGTCGCAGGAGTATCCGCTGCGAAAGCCATGGTTCAGGTTGGTGAGGATGCTGTGTTTCTCCAAGTGCGTCAGGATGTGCCGGCAGATGATGTGCTCGAGTAGCTTGCATGTGACAGAGGTGAGTGAGATGGGTCGGTAGTTTTCGGCTGCATGTATGTCTCCCTTCTTGTAGATGCAGGCGATGTTTGCGTTACGCCAGTCTGATGAGAGGTCGCCTGTGTCAAGGGAGCGCTGGAAGAGGGTGGCCAGGGCGGGGGCGAGGTTGGGGGCACATTCTTTGAGGACGAGGTTGGGGATTTTGTCGGGGCCAGGGGCTTTGTAGGGGTTGAGGTCTCTCAAGTTTGTGGACTCCTTCGGGGCTGATGTGAATGTGGGGGATATCTTGTATACCGTTCATTCTTTCAATTTCTCACGCAGGGTGCAATTGTAACGTGTCATCCATACCAAAGGCCGAACTGGCCTTCTTTTCCGAAAGTTGGTGATAGGATTTTACGTGTGTGCAAGATGTCATGCATGCGTTCACACACGGAACCTTGGTTTATAGTCTCATTCAGAGAACGGTGAACAAGGATTTAATGATGGAGGCATTGCCCCCCCAAAAAAATAAAATAAAATAAAATTTAAAAAAAAAAAGGAAGAAGAAAGAAAAAAAAAAGGGGGGAAAAAAGAAAGAAGAAAAAGGGAAAACAAATAATAAAAAAAGTAAAAAGCAGGAAGAAATGTCCTATACAAACCGGAATGTATCGGGAAAACCTGAACAAGGAAATGATTTACTTCCTCCGAGAAGTAGAAGGGAGAGCATCGGTATCTGCCCTTGTTTCTTTCTATTCGTCTTCGTCAGAATCCCGTTCGCTCACATGGGTAGCTAACCTTTTTCTGAGCGAGAGAATTTCCCAGTTCGCTGGTCTGCCCTCTCAGGTGTTCAGCTTCTTGTTGCTGGCTGTCCTGCGAGGTCAGCCTTCTGCTTGCATGTGATCTTTGCCTGCGTGCGATCCACTGTGTGTGTGTGTGTGTGCGCGCGCGCGTGTGCGTGCTCCGAACTGGACACCGTGTGTGTGTGTGTGTGTGTGTGTGCGTGCTTCAAACTGGACATTATCAGCTGTGAAGTGTGGTGAGCATACTGCCAACTTGTGAACAAGATGTAGACACAGAAGCAGTCAGATCAACAATAAAGTGCCAAGTGCCTTCAACGTGTGCAACAGAACTCACTAGCGGAAGCCGGATATACTGATCCTGTCCTTTGTACATCTTTGGCTTCCTCTACATTGCCTGGCTCAATGCAAGTTTTTGTTCTGTGTATGCTTTTACCTCCGTCAAGCAGGTTTATATTTTCATCCGCGTCTGCTGATTTTTCAGTTTGTCAGCAAGTAGTAAGATCACACACACACACACACACACACACACAAGCGCATGCACACCACAGATCCGGTTTTTAACAAAACTTGGCGGAAAGATGGAATGTGACCAAAGGACGAATTCATTTGATAAGGTGCAAACCCATGGGCCGGATCCGTATTGATCAAAGGATTAGAATCAGAGTGGTCAACCTAATGACTTAGAAAAAGGATACTTGCAATCTGTATTTCTTTTAAAAGGGGCGTGCACTTGAACTTTAACCCCATGGAGAACTCCGAGTGAAGTTTTGCCGAGACAGAAATATACTTTTGCCAAGTATTGTATTTAGTCGTGGGTAAATCTAAAGGGCGGGGCTTTTTGCACACTCTAATCGCTGAATAGCTCAGTTGGTAGAGCGCCTGACTCGTAATCTTGGTGATCCTGGGGTTGCGGGTTCGAATCTCCGCCGGGGCGTTTCGGTACAGGGGGATTTTTCCCTCGGAGTTAACATTAGTTCTGACTCCATTTCCCATACAGTCCTTCGAATGAGACTATAAACCGAGGTTCCGTGTGTGAACGCACGCATAATATCTTGCACACATGTAAAATCCCATCACCAACTTTCGGAAGAGTAGGCCAGTTTGGCCGTTGGTATGGATGACACGTTACACACAGCATGCACCCTGCGTAAGAAATGGAAAGAATGAAGGAAGTAAAGAAACTGAGTGAACGATATTGAACGATATTGACTGGATGACACGGGAAACGACTGAATGAAGCGCCAGCTGGCAGCTCTTCAGTCGGCACTACCCAGGTAGGCAGCCCGTTGTGTAAGCGAGTGTTGATTGTAAAGCGCTTAGAGCTTGGTCTCTAGCCGAGAATAGGCGCTATATAAGTATTCATTATTATTATTATTATTATTAAACATAATCATGAACATTAGACTACATTTCTTGAGCACTCGTCATACAAAGAGGCCGGGCTGATTTGATCATTTCGCTTCAAAGTTCATTCAGAAAACAGTAACGAGAGAGAGAGAGAGAGAGAGAGAGATGGGGAATTTTTATTTATACTCCCTGTTTGGCTAGTGTACTTACCATGTCAGCCCATAGCATTCAACGGCAGTTAGTCAGCTCTGCCAGGCCAAATTTTTTGTGGCTAATGCAGTAATAGACAGTCACGTGACGCCCACCCTACTTCCGCCATCGGAAGAAAGCTGGTGGCCGCTTCCTGTTCCTCATTCAGCGAGGCCTGCGCGCAAGGTCAACTCACAGAACGTCCATACTGCCTTTTCAAACTCTTTTCCATGGCGGAGCAAAGCGTAGTACTGGTTCATGTTTTATCAACAAAATTTTTTTTTTTTTTTGTAAAATATTCATCTGTACTAAAACGTGTTTTCAACTATCTTTAAAAGACGGTTATTTTGGCACATATTTCGTTTTATGTATTTGCACACATAACTTTCTGAAAATATAACTAGCACAAAAATACGGTCAGTTCTTTTGGTACATATTTCCTATTATGCATTTGTATACATAACTTTTTGAAAATATTATAACTAGCAAAAAAATACCGTCTGTTCCCATGTTTTCATTTACAATATATTCCTTTATGTTACGAGAGAAAATATTGCACATTTGTTTGGAATAGCACTCTCAATGATTTCCAGAAACTTCTGAAATGTTGTCAGTTTCACATAAGTCAAAAACTGATTCCTTTACCAACTACCATCCACTGAATTTTTCTCTGTTGGCAATGCCTGTGATGATTTATTTCACTGGAAATACATACACGCGTGTGCTGTTGCTTGCTAATTTCTTTGTAATCCCACACATCACAAAAGAGAGTAAATAGAACTGTTATTTAATGTACAAATGTAAGACTAGGCGTGTAATCATAACTAGAAAGAAAATGTGCCAGTAAATTATCTAGTCTTTGATGTACATAATTTGATTTTGTTTCTTCTGGCACACTATACCTGCAGCCAGCAATCTGTTACCTGATTTAATTAAATGTAGGCGTGCACACACGAGTTTCGTCCGCGTGTCCATACACATGTTTATGTGGGGAGCTGCACGAGCCCGTGATTGCTCAATATTCAGAGAAGGCTACAGTGGGTTGCATGCACTGGTTTCAGTGCTATTAATGGGAACAGCATAACCAAGACACATCCTGAAATCTGGACCAATTCCCACGCCCCTTTAGACCGAGTTGAAGAGATTGTTAGTGTCATAGTGACACACATTCCCAGTTGTATCCTTCCTGGCACTTAATGCAAGTTCTCAAGGCATCATCAAACCTTTTTGAAAAAAATAAAAGCTGCATTATTGCCATGATTCAGTAACAAAACCATAATTAGTGAACATCGAGACCAAGAGGGAGCCACTATACTAGGACCTTGCCGAAAAACGATCTTATGTCTTTTCTGTTCATTTATTGTGCTTAACCATAGCAGTTTCTGTCTCGGTCAGAGTTCTAGTACTTCTACACGATCTTTTGAGTATGGGTTTCCATTCTTAGATCTTAGAGCAACTTTTGATACCACTGACCATGACATCCTTCTCCAAAGGTTTCAGTGTTTAAGGCAGAAAGTGGCCTTGTCCTTTCTTTCGTTCAGCCCTACCTTCAAGACAGGAAACAAACTTGTTCTTTCCTGTCCCACTCAAAATCCACCTCCTCTCCAGTTCAGCGTTCCACGGAGTTCCATGCTTGGCCTTCTCGTTCTCATACACGCAGCCAGCCACACTCAAACTTGTTTTCCAGAAATATTGTACTGCTGCAAAATCTGAATGTCCCTCTTCTATAACTGATAGCTTGGAGACACGCACACAGTTATCAAACTCTGGATGACATAAAAACAACTGCAGTTAAATGGCGGAAAACCTGTTAGTTCTTACCCGACACTAAAACAAGGCCCATACAAGTTGGCAAATTCAAAATTCCATTTTTCCTCCAGCTTTGAGATTTCCATGATGACAGATTTACTAACTTATGACATGAATTATGTCTGCATTTCTTGCATGCAATACATTTAATCCAAAACATTTCCATGGCTTGGACAATTATTTATCGACTGTGAGGTCACAATGACAGCAGGGCAGATTTAATGACTTTTTCCGCATTTCATGATGGTCCGAGTTGGCCATGACAATGACAATGTGGAGATCCATTTTTTTAGTTTGAAAAATTTAAGTGCTGTGCTCCACTCTTCCTGCTTCATTATCATATCAATTTCAACTAGCCATGGGAGATTCCATACCTGCAGTGCTGGTCAGGAAATCTGAACAACATTCTCTAAGATCTATATACGAAGTAGTTGAGTACTGACTGTGTATACACTTCCTACAAAATCTTACAGATGCTATTATAGACTTGATGATCAAGCTCATCATAAAGCCACAAATGTTTTAAGGTGATTTGAAAAAAGAAAGCTGGTGGCCATCTTGAATCTAAATACTGTTTTGTTTTGTTTTTTCCTTAAACTTATCCTGAATCTAAATCCAATACTGTTGGATTGTGGTGGTATATGAATACAAATCACCATCTCTGAGGGAACACAGAAATCAAAACATTCTCTTTGGTAAAATGCACACATTGCAACAATGATAAATTTTCCAAGAACTCAACCAGACAGACCCATTAGCACACACACACATACATAAAATCACACAATCAAAAGTTTTAGTAGTTTATATACAGTTTTCTTTTCCAATTCTCAGGATCTTTCTCTCATACATATGCTTTCTCTCTAAATGCAAATTAAGCTGACATACATGCATTTCTCTTTCCAAGAAAGTACACACACAACCAAATGGACAGTTCATATTTACATATTTATGTACAGTTTTCCTTTCTCATTTCTGTGACAGTTTGACCACAATGATGACACTATCAACAAATATAGTCAGAACCAGCAACTAAAAAAAAATCACACTAAAAATGTAAAAAAAAACAAATAACCAAGTCTTGGATAGTAATTAATTTCATGCTTATAGATCATTTAGTGTACTAGGTCTTCAGGCCAGGTTTTTATTTCATTTATTAGCGCATGGAATAGTTTTTCTTTCATACTTTATTTTGTACTTTCGTAACAGGCAGAATTTTGTTTCATCAACAGCTTTACTTTCATAATAAGTCATGCAATGCATATTCTTTAGTACTTTTAATTAAAGCAGGCTTTTTTGGTCAAAGGTAATATTTGTAGTTACTGTGAACATCTGTTAATTTTTTCACTAATAGTCAAGAAAGGTGAATGACTGAGAGAGAGAGAGAGAGAGAGAGAGAGAGAGAGAGAGAGAGAGAGAGAGAGAGACATACTGTTTATAGCCCAATTGACTAAAGATGCCACAGTCCTTTGGAAAGCGATAAGGTCACAAAGAGAGAACAGCTAAGCATTCTGCATTAATGAAAATGATTACTCTATACTTCACCTTGCACATTTTTGTAAAACTCCATTTCAACCTTTTGATTTTCACGATTACTGGAAAATCTAAATGAGGCGAGGTAAAAATCACAATTTACTCATGGGGAAATGTCTGATAACTGGATGAAATAAGGACATGTTTGAATTCGGCAGTTACTGCAAACAAATCACAGTCTGAGATGACACCGGAGACAGACTAAAACACTGCCAACTTTTGTGAGCCAGGAGACAAGGGGGATGGGAGTCCACAGGACAGAGCCTAGGTAGATGGTTCTTTGGAGAAACAGCTGGCAATGTGCTTCCTGAGCAGATGAAGAGGACAGGTGGGGAAGGGAGCGAGGTGAAGGAGATCAGGTCAGGATCTAGGTAGAATCTATGTTTTTGTGAAGAAGTCGGCAGCCATTAGATGACATGGGGAAAAGACCAGACAGTGGAAGAGAGGAAATAGAGTTTCAATTAAGGGCCACGGCAAATGTATATTTGTATAAATTAGCAATCATGGAGTGGACACAAGAGAAAAGGTTGCCAGGGAAGGGGAAGAGAACGGGGTATTTAGTTAAGGGCCTAGGTGTACATCTATTTGGACAAAAAGGCAGCCATGGGGTCATCGGTCCTGATCTGCTTCATCCTGAACGCCTCCATCTCCTCCTCCGTCGGTGCCTTGACGTCGTACATGCTGTTGTATGGCCGCTTCCGTTCGTCCATTGCCATCAGCTCTGACATTCTTTGCTGGTGGGCTGTCTCTTCCTCCAAGGCCTGAAACATCACCACAGCAGTCAACCTCTCAATTAAAAAAACAACAAAAAAAAGACATTCCTAAATTTAGGGGTCTTTCAGAGAAGTTACATAAGAGGGAAAATGTAAAACATTATTCATTAAAAAAGAAAGACAAGAAGTCTGAATGTGGGTGTTCCTCAGGACATAAATGACATAAGGTTTGAATTCATGGGTCAAACCTGAAAAAGAAAAGAAAAAAAAAAGCAGGAAGGCTGGGATCCAAGGGGCCACTTCACGTCCCCCCCTCTTGGTAGGGGGTCAAGAGGCTTCACCCGTTGAAACCTGAGCTGCTAAGGTCTCAAAAGCACAAAGCGTAGTTTTTTAGCTTTTAAGATTGTAGGAGTTTCTTTCCAAATTTAACCGAAGCACTCATATGCAGTGCCAACAACTAAACACCACTTTCAGTCGTGCGTCACTTCGCACATGACATGACTATGAAAATGGAAATCTCACTATTGTGAGGTTTTGACCTGACCTACAAAAATCAAAATGGATGACAATGCAGAGAGAGAGAGACAGAGTGAGAAATCAGAGATAAAAAAAAGAGACAGACAGAGGAACAGATGAGAGAGAGAATGTCTGCATTTTGTCATATTCCCGAATTTTTCGCTTTTTTTTTTTCAGTGTGGCACATGATGCGTGTTAAACACATCACACACCATACATCTGTTGTGGTCGACACAAAACACCAAAAGCTTCACCCTTGCCTATTATGACTATCTTTAATTTGCACCCAATCCCACTTCCAGCTATTCAAAACTATGATGGCAATCACAGATCACGGAAGTATTTACGGAGAGTTTATGTTCTTTTTCTTTTCTTTCAATGCTCTTATACAACATTCCATCATCTGTGCTAATTCAAATACACTAAGTTTTCTCACTTTCACAGAACAAATTCTGACTCAATTCTTGTGCACAATTATGAATAACTATGTCCTTTCTATAATCAACTATTTGGTGCACATGTGTATTCTGCGAGAAAGAAATTAAGATGCATGTAATCATATGTGTTGACAAGGCACATTTCTAATAAAGAAAAACAAGAAGCCTCACCTTCTTCAGCTTTTTCCTCTTCCTTTCCTCTGAATCAGATTCCGAGTCTGAACTGTTGCTGTCACTGGAGTCTTTTTTCTTCTTGTGCTTCTTCTTCCTCTTTTTGCTCTTCTTTTTCTTCTTCTTCTCCTTGGACTTGTGCTCCTGAAGCCAGAACAAATCTGACAATGTCAGACGACCAAAATTCAGGGAAAACCATGACAAGTGATGGCACCAGCAAATGTACGGGTCAGTAACCAGAAATCATGAAGTTGTGAAATGAAGTGCATGTTTGATACATATCAGCTCTGATGTTCTGAGCCCCCTTTTCACCCTCTGGTCAAAAGACTGCATGTCACATGGGGGACCTGCATCATCATGTCATCCCACAAGATCTCGGGGGTACTTTGACAGATACATGAACAACACAGGTGCTGCCATCTACAGCAGTATATCAGCGGGCAATGGGCATGGCAGAGCCAATCTCCCCATCAACTACTATGTTGTATGCTTGGTGTGTTGATGTTTCATTCAAGAACCTCATGAATGCACACGTAAAGTATAGGGTGTCTTATGAGTACCCAATATTCAAGGGGGGGATTCAGCCACAACCATGTCCGTGCAAACACCGACTTGGAAGGGAAGACGGAAAACTGCTACTCCATACTTCACCCACCAGGTGCTGCTGAGAGTCAACCCCACCAAGCTTAGACTATGTCTCTGGTATTCTAACCACTCAGCCAGCCCATGCTGACCCATGGCTTGGATTTGAAACATTACAAAGTTGGATTGGACAATGTGAGTTTGATTTAACTCATCTCTAAACATGACCATGTCTTAAGTCCCTGCTTAATACTCGAGTTAAACAGATAATTATGTTTTTGTGTAGAAACATTTTAAGACAACAGAAAATAAAAAGAAAGAACAAAAAAGTAAAAGGCTGTAAGTCTGGGTTTCCTTCTTTACTTCTAATGACCATACTGTTATGTTCAAGTCAGACAGGAAATCTCTTCACACAAAATCTGTAGTCACTGATACATAGTGGCAGCCAATTTGTGTTTACCTGTATACATATGGTGAAACAGTTCACAGTGATGAGAACAGAAGGATGAACATGAGAATAAAGTTTGGCTTCTTGAGCCTCTTTTTACTTATCTGAAACTAGAAAATAAGAGTAGCCTCCCTTCCTTTCTTACAAACAAACTTAACGAACATCCATATCAAAATAATGAACTGAAAAATAAACACATCCCCGCCGAATCTGAGGAACCTGTCCTTAATCATGACCAACACCAAAGATCAGTTGACATCTTGCTCACCAACACCAAAGATCAGTTGACATCATGCCCAGCAGATGAACACAGGACAGCAAGCTCTACATGGCCCTCTTACGTAACACAGTGCCCATAAATCTGATCTAAACCAGACTGTATCCAGGCCCAAGTCCTTTTATTTGTGGGGTGGAAAATGTTGGCAAGACACTTTTTGTCCATGAATCCAATCCCATGAATAACAACATCCAGGGCAAGGCAAAAAAAAGAAGAAAAAACCTCATGGCAATGGCTGAGAGTATGCAGATTTCGCCTGTTTTGTGTGGACATGAATGTGTATAATGTTAGATTACAGTCTTTCCTTTGCACCATAGGCTAGAGAACAAACATGTAAGCCTGTCTTCATCATAAAGAGGATACGGCATGAAGTATACCATGCCTATCCAATAATGAACGATTCTGTTACTCAAGATTTCATAATTGTTTCCCCTTGTAAAAGTGAAGTTCAGATTTCTGCACTCTTGTCTTGCTTGCATTTCTCTTACACTGCTTCTTTGATATAAACGAAAAAAAAAGAGAACAAAAACAAAAACAAAACTATACACACAAAACTATAAAGGAAAAAGAGCACATGCCCACCTCATCAGCAGAAGCTACGTGTCCCTGAATGGCCATGACAGCCGATGCATCAGTCCCTTCCTGATTTGCCAGAACAATACTGCTCTCCTGCACACACATACCATCACAACACAGGTGATCAGCAAGCTGATGTTCACAGCATACTACCCATGAAGACTTTAAGCCTGTATCTTTCCTAACATCAGAACTTTTCCTTCTTTAAAACTTACTTGGAATGTTTCTCTTTTCTCTCCATTTTTTTTTAACCCTTTTCAATCTTTGTCAAACATTCCTTGATACTAAGTATTAATTGCCAACTCTTGATTTCATCTAACCTTCAACCATTTAGCTTGTAATATTGTCACTATTGAGTACACCCCTATGACAACCTTCTACAGCACTAAGATTATTGTCAGTGGTCTTGCAAACTTTGCATTGCTATGGTCAATAGTATTATTAAAGCCACTGATGGGTGTGCTAGGTATAATCTTTTGTGCAACCATGAATCAATTCCTATAATTGTTGGTAAGTTGTAAGTCCTGCTTGTAGACTACTACAAACTCAGAGAGAAAAAAAAAGCTTTTCACCTCTCGAGTGCTTAAATCAATAATGAAAAATTCTGACGCTTCATCACTAAGGGCTTTATTTGACATGGTGCTCACCATTTTTCTCCTGACTATCAGATAAATGCTTCCGTCTCTTTGTACTTGTTTTCCTTTCTTTTAATTGATAACTAGATTGTCTACAGCTTTCAGTTTGTCAGCCAAATCAAAATCTGCTTTGGTCATCACTGAAAGATGGCTTTCTGAAGTGAAGGGAAACTATTTCAAATGGAATTATGACTTTCTACAGGCAGAAGCACTCTGGTAGGGGATGGTGCCTACAGCTAGAAAGACTGACTCTGACCTCGATTGTTGACAACTAGGTCACTCACACACATACGGCAAACAAGCTGTTGACATCCCATCTTATTCCTTACACAGCATCAAAATTGCCTTTGCCTCCCCCTCCCCCCCAACCTCCCTATTCCCTAAACATACACACCTCTGCCCACTCTCCAGTTCCTTTCCATACAGCTCTCCTCTACATGCACTCTCTCTTCAAACTCTCATGAAATTCATACTCCCTTCTGCCTCCAGTTGCTTAACCCTTATGCTGCCTACATCGCATTTCTGTGACCAGGCAGCTCATTGCCGGTGTCTCCGAAATGCGACCAACTAGGGTTACCTAACACCCCATACTCTCACTCTCCAATTTGACGAGATAGAAAGCCAGCAATAAACATCACAGTTGGGGGATTCCCTGACCTGTGCTCACAGCCATTTGCTTTGTCAGAGTGCTGTTCAGTCAGGTGTTTTTATTGACTTATACTGGTTGTTTTTCCATTCACTATGATGTCACAACCAAGCACTTCTGGTACTCGGCCTCGCCGTACGTTCACCACAGATCAGGTGCTGGAAATATTGAATAGACGGTCAGTTGATCCTGATTCAGATGAAGAATACCCAGATGATATTTATTTAAAAAAAAAAAAAGAATACCCAGATGATGACCAGCAAACATGGGATAGTGAGAGCTTGACTGAATTACTACAAAGTGGACATGTGCCAAGTGGATGGGAGGCCAGGGCAGGCCAGTGTGCTGTGACCAAGTGTGTTGTTGGCTTTGAGCCAACTAGCAGTGACTGAAAGCAGTGTGAATGAGACAGCTGAGAGTGTTACTGAGGGAGCAACCAACACGAAGAGCTAAGAGACAATGAACTGCTAGCACAGCTGGCTTGCAACGGGGTCGAGGTCGAAGGG
This sequence comes from Conus canariensis, assembly GCA_033310375.1. Classification (NCBI taxonomy): domain Eukaryota; kingdom Metazoa; phylum Mollusca; class Gastropoda; order Neogastropoda; family Conidae; genus Conus; species Conus canariensis. Next base: position 49,102,054 of record CM065716.1, on the reverse strand, counting down.
GGTGTGGCCGAGTGACACGTGTCAGAGGTGTGCTGCAGAGATGTGTTTGAGTGGGAATTGTATGACCAGCAAGACTCATATGTCTCAGGAGAATTTTTCCCTTGATTCCAGTGACCAACGGGCAAGTGAATGACTTTATTTTCACAAAAATTATTGCTTTCAACAGTGAGAGTGAAAGGGATGTGTGTGTGTGTGTGTGTGTGTGTGTGTGTGTGTGTGTGTGTGTGTGTGTGTGTGTGTGTGTGGCCTTTTTCTTTCTTTCATGTGTACCACTGGTGCTGTGCGTGCGTGCGTGTGTGTGTGCGTGCGTGCGCATGTGTTCCCTTTTTCCTTCTTTCATGTGTGTACCAGTGGGGCATAAAGAAGTGTGTGTGTGTGTGTGTGTGTGTGTGTGTGAGGGAGCATGTGTATGTGTATGAGGGAGAGTGTGTGTGTGTGTGTGTGTGTGTGTGTGTGTGTGTGTGTGTGTGTGTGATTGCTTTTCTGCATCATCTCCTAAATCATATCAATAATTATTCCTCCGATTGTTGTTTCACGACTGCTGGTGAACAAGGATGATTTTCAACCTGTGGACTACTTCCAGCTCTTCTTCCTTGATGCTGCATTCCAGCTGATGATGACACAGTCGAACCATCAGCACACTTGACCGAGTGGCATTTTTGGAGAAAAAAAAAAAAAGATGTTGACAGCCATCCTGACAGCACTATCTGTAGCTCCAGGACACACACAGGGTGGAAGAGAGTGCAGATCAGTTTTCAGTGTAAAACCTGTGAGCTGCCCATGTGCCCCACTGTCAGCTTTGAACTTTCATTACACACGGAAAGATTTCCGGAAGGCTGCCGGTCAGCTGGTCCATGGGCTGGACTAATTCCTCTAAGTTTGCCCAGTCATCTTGTGTACAGCATAGACAGTAGGAATAGAGTCATTTGTAGCTGTAAAATACTTATTTTGTCATTCTGTGTGAAAACTAAATCTTGTACATGCCCACAAACTTGATACTTTCTTGGCTGTTGTGCACTTCTGTCACCAGTTTTCTTCTGTTATTGGAGTATGTGGATTTATGGCTTTTTAAAATTTTTCTGTTGACTATTACATACTTTCTGGTCTTCATTTCGTGAGTGGATCATTTTTCCTTCCTTGCTGAGAGTTTGTTGGCATGCTTTCTTCTTTTTTATGTTGAGAAGAACAATAACATTAATTTCCTTTTATTTTGCATTTTCTTTGCATTTGAAATTACTGAAAATTTGAAATTGTTGACTAACCATTACTAACATATAATATAACAAAAATACAATTTCTCTCCTCCATTTTACAAAAAAAAAAACAGCATAAGAATTGGTTGTTTAGTTCCAGAGATATTCACATTTCACACATGCAGGTATGAAATTAGAGTTTACAAAAAAAAATGGCTGACTATGGGGATTTATGCAAAACAGAACGTCAGGCGGTGAAAGGGTTAAATTACAGTAGCAGTATAATCTTTGTATGAAAATCAGCGACTGCTTAATGCAATCTAAAAAAAAGTTATGTACATGCATGTGTACACACAGTTACACTCACCTCCTGAGCCATTTTACCGGCTTCCCCAGTGCAGTAGGACTCTTTGACCAAAGAGTGACAGCACTTGAACCCCCACTGTCCGTTCCTCCAGTATGACCCCCACACACTCTGTTAACATACATCACTTCGCTGTGTTTTCCTTCACTAGCCTCACCATTACGGTATCAACATATTTACCTGCATCTATGCACATTAATACACAAACACACATCTTAAGGTCCACACAAATACTCTCACATTTTTTTTTCTGACAAATACGTAAGACTACATGACTATATTGGGCACAGTATCAGTACAACACCCAAATCATAGCCACAGGGTTCATGCACAGGGTCCAGACAAATTTCTTAAAACTTTTCAAATACAATACATGAATTAAGAAGAAAAATAAACTGACATTAAAAATAAGATGTTTTTTGAATACTCGCATATAATACAGGAAAGGCTTGCGCTCTCTGATTTTTCCAGTTCGATGTCTTACAGTGAGTGCAGCTTCATTCCATTTGAGCCACTGAGCAAGAAAGAATAACAGTGGGGTAAGGGACACCATCTAGATCACTTCCATTTGAAGGATGACATTATTAATCTAAACAGGAGACCCACACCAATTTGTTTCAAAAGCAATCTTTGTTTGTTTACAATCTATTGGATCTTTTTTATTTCAATTACGCAAAATTGTTCATTTCAGGGTGAATAGGCATTTAAAATTTCATATCTGTAAAGAGACCATAAAAGTCCTCAGTTTTCACAAACCACTTTCCCCTCTTTCTATCAAGATGATAATTTTTTTTCTTCTCTATATCATGAAGACATTTTGTGATAACAGGCAGGCAAGACTCAGCAGGCAGGCAAGACTTGGATGCCCTGAGTACAACAGCTATTCAAATTGATTTATCATATCCACTTTTTTCCCCCTTCTTAAAACTGATCACAGAACAAACTGTGCCACAAGAAATCATACAAAGGTACTAGTGGTTAATAATACAGCAGAACTGACACACTGTTAAACTTCACCACCTAGTTGCTAGATTTTAACAACATGGTTGGAATATTATGACTACTGTAATATCAGACAACAATTACGGGTGGCAAAATGGGCACGTTCAAAGACAACGACTCAAGAGTGACAGAAATAAATTCTGAGCACAGAGTTTACAGGTGGTAAAATTGGGCACGTTCAAAGACAACGACTCAAGAGCGACAGAAATAAATTCTGAGCACAGAGTTTACAGGTTGTAAAATGGGCACGTTCAAAAACAAAGACTCAAGAGTGACAGAAATAAATTCTGAGCACAGAGTTTACAGGTAGTAAAATGGGCACGTTCAAAGACAAAGACTCAAGAGTAACAGAAATAAATTCTGAGCACAGAGTTTACAGGTGGCAAAATGGGCACGTTCAAAGACAAAGACTCAAGAGTAACAGAAATAAATTCTGAGCACAGAGTTTACAGGTGGCAAAATGGGCACGTTCAAAGACGACTCAAGAGTGACAGAAATAAATTCTGAGCAGAGTTTACAGGTAGTAAAATGGGCATGTTCAAAGACAACGACTCAAGAGTGAAAGAAATAAATTCTGAGCACAGAGTTTACAGGTGCAGACAAAATTTGCACTGACATAGCCCCAAATATTGTCCACAAGAAGGTGAGGAAATCAGCATGGTTGGTTTTTAGAATGATCTCTTGGAAAATTTACCAAAAGCACCGCCGCCAACAGTATTACAGAATACATACTAGACTTTGGTACTGCTCCATCCAAAGTGATCATGTAATACTCAAACTCTACAAGTGAACAACCCCCCCCCCCCCCTCACTCCCCCCTCCCCCCCAAAAAAAAAACCAAAAACAAAAACAAAGTCTCTTGAACGCTTTATAACGAGAACAAAAAGCACTTTTCAGTCATTTGAAAATGATCAGATCAAACAAGACAAAGACAGCCTGAACAGAGAAGAAGACAGAGATGAGGAGCTGTACCGTGTGATTGTTTGGATAAATGTCCTCCTCGTAACGTGACTTGACTCGTGCTTTCTCTTGACCCTTGATCACTGTTCCATGCCGTGAGTATTCCACATAGTCTTCCTGTCAACATGGCATTTTTTTTATCTTATCAAACTCATACATGCAGGTAAAGATAATTATACTTTTGTGAACTAACCTTTCATTTGCCCATTCACTTCAGCTGACTTTCACATCACATAAAAGAAAAAACATGTAAATTTGAATCAGTTGCATCTCTCTTTTTTTTTTACCTCTCTAAAACAAAAATCTCTGCTCATACTCCTCTTTGCATGACTGTTTCTGTTTCTTCCACTTAATCAAAAGCTTTTACGTGACATTACTTGAATCAATCTATGGATCATAGGCATCTCCTAAAACATGTAGATCCTGATATGTGCAGAATATCATTTTCAAACAATTTAACTCACACTTTTAAAGAAATTTCACTCCAAATTTTTGTTTCAAAAAAAAATCCCACCCTGCATTTAAAGTTTACCTTGTTATATACCAAAATTCCTGAAAACCTCCTTGAGGCTGAATAACACTACCGTTCCAGCATCCTGCACTCACTGTCTGGGCCAACAGCAGCTGTCTGGGGGAGCCTCCAGATGCTCCTGACCCCCATAGTGCTCCAACACACTGTTCTTGGCGCTCTTCTTGAACTGGTCGCGCCGGTTGTGGAACTCTTGGGACAGCAGCTCCAGCTTGGTGGGGTCTGCCTGCAGGTGCACGTCGGTTCCCTTCTCATAGGCCTCCCACGCAAACACTGTTCACACACAGAACAAGGACGATTCATTCTCTCCAGATTTTGCTAAAATACAACCAGAGTTTACAAGTGCCATGGGATAAAAATCTTGACAACCACTTTGTGCATGCTCCCAAACTAAATAAGTTTAGAAAATTAAAAACAGAAAGTATGGGATGGAGAAGAAGTGGGGGTAGAGGCAGGGGGAGTTAGGGATGACGGATGTGAAAGGGTCAAATAGCAGATGATGAGCATTTCATAAATGAACATTATCATACACTGTTACATGCTATACTTTCTTTCTAATAAAATACAGAAACTCAAATCAAACAATCTCTTAAGGCTTTTTTTTTCTTTTTTTTTAAACACTCCGGTTCGTTGTTCTGGGAGTGGGAATCTACCAACAATCATGTTCCAGAACTGACAAAAACTATTTCCTCTCCAGTCTATCATGACATACAACAGATTCAGTATCTGCCCAAACACCACCACCCAACCTTCCCTTTATTAATTCCTCATTGTCCATTACATTATGAGGTTATAGCAGTATGGTAACTGATGCTAGGGTAGTCACGAATCACAAGACCTTACTGCCTTCACTTATGTGCAAGAGAGTAAATGCGTTGCAAGGAGTCTTGTCCTCCAAGACTAGTTCTGTTTGCCTGTGGAAGTCTAACCTCCAGTGTACCCTAGAGGACAGTCTTGCACAGAGATATGCCAGTGATGGATCAGCTGACAATGTTTGATGTCCTTGTCTGCCAGCTGACTGGCAGCCTGATTAAGCCTTCATCAATTCTTTCAAATAAATCATATTTGATGTTCAGTATCATGCTCAAGTCTGTCATCCAGACATGTTCATCTGTAAAATTTGCCTTTGGTGCATTTTTCAACAAAAATGACTTGGGACATGTTCATCTGTAAAACTTGCCCTAGGTGTATTTTTCAACAAAAATAAATGCATCTTATACAAAGTATGTCGACAAATCTTCCAAATTTGTGTAAAAGCAAGGGGAAAAGGGCAGGGAAGATGATCCCTCTTCCACATTTTCATAAAGAGGGAGTGACTGGGGGCTCATTTTCATCTCTTATAAAGCAGTAGATGGTGACTTGATCTTGTAGCAACTACAGCAAAAACAGGTTCATCTAACACACATTACTTCCAAACCTATTTCACCAGCATACTTTGGCACAAAATCATGCCCCCTCGACCATGTATATATATATATATATATATTTTTTTTTTCATATTTCAGGGCTTGCAGTTGCTGTTATTGTTCCTAGATATCTGCATGGTGTCGAAGAAGCTAACACAGCCAGATGCAATTTCACATGCAAGTTAGAAAGAGTTGTCACTCTTTGGTCAACGCAAGTCAAGGCACCACCGTGGCCAAACTCTGCAAATGCAGTTACCTGTATTTGTACAAAATGTGGTGATTTTGTATGGTTAAGCAGCCTGATCATCTCAACTTTTGCAATTAGGAGCTGTCTTCCTTATTGATTCTCAAGGTACTTTTCAGAAACCACAGTGTTGCTGCACAAAGATCATGTTCAAATATCTTTCCTTGTTTCCTGTGCTTATTCAGTTTTACAAATTTGTGGAAAATACTTAGACTGCCAGAGTCTGGGTGAAAAAAGCCTTCACAGTTGTGGTCTATAAAGTTTACAGTCTGCCATTGTGGGTCGAACAGCAACTTGGACAGTTCAGAAACCATCTTCTCTGGACATCTCAACTGTGCGCGCGCGTGTGTGTGTGTGTGTGTGTGTGTGTGTGTGTGTGGTGTGTGTGTGTGTGTGTGTGTGTGTGTGTGTGTGTGTGGGTGTGCGCACGCGCATGTGTGCGTATGTGTTTGGCAAATTTTTGAATATGCAGGACAAAGACAGTAAATACATGCGCAAAAGCATAAAAACCCTGTTCCTGTCTTGTCCTAGTTCCTCTCCTTGTCTCCTCTTCCCATCTCCCTAAATTCTCCTCACACACCCAGCTTCTCACACAAACCAGAAGCCTGGTATGTACATTTCACTCTTTAGTCTGCAAAACTTAAAATGTTCAACTTACACTGCTTTTTGGCAAACTCCTCGGCATCTCCAGAAAGTCTCACAAAGTTGTCACCCTTGTACTGTGACCTGAAATGAAGAATGCACAGAGTGGATAATCAATACCAACATCCCTTGAACCATAAAGTATGTGGGTGAGACTATCATCATCTCATCTAGATCAGCTCTTACCTAAACACGCTCCAACCTTTTAACCAGTGTTCCATTCTGTGCCACCTGTTTGCCAGACTCCACTTTATCATAAATCCACTCTTATCTGCCAGCTGAGGACAACCCATCATCTCCTTCCCATACGGGTAATTGGGAGGCTTTGAGTGAAAGGACATGCCATTTGTAGACAGCAGCTGAAGCGAAAGAAGCCACCATATTCAAAGTGCTTCTATTCACCTCTAAAAATTGAAGAAAAAGAACTTCAAGCATGACTGTGAGTGACTGTTGATTCAACATGACTGTGGACAATTCACAACCGAAGCAATGCTGAATTGATGATGAGAATTCTGAAAGCTGTTCAGACGACAATTCTGAAAGCTGTTCAGATGACAATTCTGAAAGCTGTTTATACTATAAAAAGCACTTGCATTTGTTTCAAAGTTCAGTGGCAGTGTGTGAAATAATCATGAAGTAGAAAGACCTTTCCAAAAAAAAAAATGCTATATTCATGAATGTTATTACCACACTGAAGCCATCAAAACCTTACAAACTTGAATTCCATTTTCAAAGTGAAATGGCTGAAATACATATTCTATCCTTGGGTTTCTACAGCACCAGAAGTCATTGTAAAACACAATCAAACTCAATACTTCTATCTCAGGAGATTACAAAACAACAAAAAACACCCATACAGAGAGAGACAGAAATAACAACTGCAACCAAAATGGCATGAGACTGGATTTAGTACTCCAATCCATTCTGCTGGAACTCGCTGTGCCATCTGAGAGCAGACCGGAAGAAGCACATGACTGCAGAAGTGCACAGTATGCCATTCAAGCTAGCATGTTGAGGAAATCTGGCTTCAAAGCCAAAGTCCATGCCACAGAGGTTGGTGCAATGGGTTTTGTAGGCACATCTGTCTATGATTCACGAAACAACTCTCTATCTGTTAAGACAAGGAGCAGGGTTATAAAACCATAGCAGAAGCACTAGACAACAGTTAGTTGGATCTGATTGTAGAAGAACAACAGTTAGTTGGATCTGATTGTAGAAGAACAAAAGTAAACTTCATGATGTTTGAACATATAATTTCTTACATAGCTACAAGTCTGACAGGTAAGTGATTCACACAACTTCATGATCTTTGCATTTTTTGAATAACAAGAGTCTGATAGGTAAATGATTAACACATGTCACAAGGTGACATAATCTTGCCGTTCTCAACCATCCGAGAGCTGCAGATTTGAATCTAAGCAGTCTAAAAAACAGATAAAGGGGGACAGCATCCGAGAGTCATGACCTCAATGTGGCCCAGTACTCTCACAGAACAGAGAGTTACGGGCTGAAACCCTTGCACAATTCTTCTCTGAAGACCTCCTCAGTTCTCCCTAAAGTTCTTCCAACTAAAGATAGAAACAAACTAAAAAGGGAAAAGGAAAAAGACAAGATCCTCTGTGTGCCCTGGTCATCACTTACAGCATGTCCTCTTTGCCTGTTCCAGCCAGCGGGTTCTGCCTCATGGAGCGCGTCTTGGGGTCGTAGTACGCTGAGTTCAGGTCCAGGTTGTACAGATACTGTTTGAACAAATCAGCAATATCAGTCGAGGTCAGTGTTGTACAGATATTGTCTGTATAGACAACTGTTTGTTACTGTAAATTACAAATTAGCTGAGCTCAAGATACCGTCTGAAAAAAATCGTCAAATATTTCAAGTCTGCATTGTATAGATATTGTCTCTATCAACATGAAAATATAAAATTCAGCTTTAGCCCAGGTTATACAGGCACTGAATATACAAGGACATTTAAATCAGTAGATGCCCAGGCAATACAGATATCTTGGCATTTTTATTGTGCATTCTGCACTTTGTCATACGTTTAAAAAAATAACCAATATGACACAGAAACAAAATGTTCATCCTAATAAAAAAACAGAAGTGACAGCTGCTGCTACAGCAGCAGTGAACCAGCCGCAACAACCAAAAAAGCTTTAAAACTCACATTTCTATCAACACTATCCATGCAGACAGAAAACATGAGCCAGACTCTTTAGCTACACATTGTCATGAGACTGATATAATTAAAAACAAAACAGAACACATCTGTACAACGATATGGACAAACTCAAGGAAATCTATCACTCAAATAACACAGAAAGACAAACCAACCTTTGCTGTGTCTTCTCGGATGCGGAGGTTTCTCACAGTGATACGGTTCTTGGTCTCAAACTTCTGTCCAGGCATGTCCATGTCTTCTGCATATTTGTCTTCATCATCGTCATCCCCTTCATCTGTCCCCTGCAAGAAATCAACTTGATTCAGCCAGTTTTAATGAGATACAAGACGAACAGCTGCTGTAGTGTCTTTGTACTATATCTTACATTAAAAAATGAACAAACTTCAGTAGCATAACAGGAAAATGGGAATCATCTGACATTAGAATAAAATAATAAAGCATCTACATGCAAGAACAGGCATGTATATATGCTTGCATTTCTGAGTTCATATGGTTTGCAAACAATCAAGTGCCAGTAATGATGATGATGATGGTGTGTGTGTGTGTGTGTGAGTGTGTGAATGTGTGTGTGTGTATGTGTGTATGCATGCGTGTTCACACATGCGTGCGCGTGTGTGCATATATGATCTGCATATGTCAGACTTGCCAAGGCCTAAAAGTACAACTAATAGCAGAATCCCAGTAGTATAACAGATGTTTTCAGTTGTATGAAGGCAGCTACATTTCCACAAATGAACTCTCCCTGTCCTCATTTGCCCCCTCTTTTTTTTTTTTTAATATAAAAATGAAGCCAAGTCACAAGTGCTTTGAATTATATTTTGTGAATGAGATCTGATCTCTTATGTTTTGTGATAGTCACTATCAAAAAGATAAAAAAAAACAAAAGGTCAAGATGTGTGTGTGTGTGTGTGTGTGTGTGTGAGTGTGTGCGCACATACATGTCATGCAAGTGCGTGTGGGCTTGTGTGTACATGTGTCTTTGTGAGCATGTCTTTGTGAGAATGAGAGAGTGTGCGAGTGTGCGAGTGTGTGGTGTGTGTGTGTGTGTGTGTGTGTGTGTGTGTGTGTGTGTGTGTGTGTGTGTGCATGTGCATGACATGCATGTATGTATGTATGTTTGTGGGATCACCTAAGCACTCACACTGCTTAACTGACTTAATCAAAATAAAAGTGTATGCAAAGACAGGAGGAGCTAACAAGATAAAAGAGTTTGGTATGCATGCAAATCAGTGTCAACTGTTTATGCAAGTGTGTTTGAGAACATGAATAGTCACTTTGGAACACATATACATGAAAGTGAGTGCATATATGATGCATAAAAGATAGGTGCATGCATGCACCTGTGGTGCATGTATGCGTGCATGCGTGCGTGCGTAGTTGTGTGTAAATGTGTGCACATGTGGGTGCAGGCTTGTAAGCATGTTTGTGCACATGCGCTTCTATACACGTTTAAGGATATGACTACAGTAGAGAGGCAGAGAGGACAAAGAAAGCAACAATAGAATTGTCAGAAATATCTTATTAACACTTTCAACCCTCCCCAGCCTAACAAGTAAGGCTGATGTGCATGATCAGAATGGGTTCTTCATTTAAAGTTCAATACTTCCGAAAGTATTTTACCAAGAGATCAACAATTTCTTATGACTCTCACAACATTACTGTATTTCAACATACTACAATGTTATTTCAGACGATTCATTTATGGACTTTTGATGGACCAACCATAGCATCATTTCATACCTTTCAAAACTCTGTTCTTGAATGTTCATGTGGATAACACAATAATTTAAATTACTCAGCCAAATTCAACACACTTATGCGAAAGTTACTTCTGTTATAGTTACTTCCTAGCAGTAAATTCATATTCATGAATTTGTAAATCAGTGTGAGTAAATGGACAACTGTGCCCGAGTGTTGTCCGGATACAGGTCAAGAATGAGTTAAATAATCTCTACATTGCACTTAGGTTTAAGTTTAGAACCAAAGAAACAGACATCAACAAAACACAGAAAAGCAATAGCAAAAGGGGTTGTTAAAGGTTGTTATCATCAAAGCAACGCAATGAAACCTGTTTTGGCTCATATTTCTAGACACTGTATGAGACAATCAACAACTTCAATACCTTTGTTTCATTGGATTTCCCCATCAGATTCTTCTCCAGAGCTTCTTCTTTCATTGCTTGCTTGGCCTGCAGGTCAAAAAACAATGTTTGTACAAAGGTACTAACACAACAGACAACAGACTAGGAATATTTCTGAAATGTAAACAAAATTTCAACAAAAATGACTAAAATAATGCAAATTAACTGATACTTAATCATAAACAACACTTAAGAAAAATGGGTTTTATCAGGCATCTTGTTTAGCTAGTCTACTTGTGGATTCAAAGGGATGCAAGCCATGACCACTAGGTTTGCTTAGTTTCACCAGATTTTGTGACAACACAGCACTATACCACTGAAGGAGTATCTATTCTGTTTAAAGGACTCTACCAGGACTTGCTCAGGAAGTTGACCAGCATACTATAAACTTCCCTACAATGTGCCTAGCCATGAGGGTGATTCATTGTTCATGGCACAAGCAGAAGAAAGCATCAACTTGGAGGGCAGGATGAATGAGTTTATCGCCCTTGCCCTATTGTTCACGACAACACGACACCACTAGCATGGTATTGTCCTTGCGTAGAATGGTCACTTTGTTATAGGCTTTCTCTGTGAACTGCTGTAGAGCTTTGCTACAACAAACTCACAATGGTTGTAGCAACGAAGCATGATAATTGTGAGAAAGGCAAAATGACAGATACTGCAGTTTCCAGGCTATATAGTGTACTAGTGTGTAAACTGCACCTTCCAAATTAAAAACAAGTAAATAACAATGAAAGCCCATGAATTGAGAGAACAGGAAAGGAATGAGAAGCACAAGTTTTATATAAAACACATGCTTTAGCTATGCAACTGGAACCAGGAACGATTCAGCAATATTTCTAAGTGAAATTGCCTGTAGTAAGTGTACAATGTGAATTTGACTGGACATTTTTCGTTACAAAGAAAACAAAGCTGTCTTTACAAATAGTGGACAACTAAACTTTTGTGTAGAATTGACCACAGCAATGTTAGCACAAATTCACAGAAATAGCCATAATGTGAGAATTTAAGTGACAAAGTTACAGAGGTGATTTATAGTGACTTTCACTTGAAAATACATTTATTCTATAAAAAAAAAAAAAAGAAAACCAAAAACAAACCAAAACCAAACAAAAGCAAAACTTGGAGATCACAAGTGACCAACTGACTTGGTTGGAAAAATCTCTCAGAAGCCGACTTTTGAATCTGGTGATCAAGCCAGATCCATTGTCAGGAAATAAAGATTATTTACCAGTCTGACACGTTTGTTTTTCCTACAGCATATACAGAACTGCAGTAATGCTATGTTTGTCCGCACACACAAAAACATGTATCCACGCACACTCATACAAGGAGAAAAAAAAAACAACAACCAGAACTAACATTATCATCATCACACCAAGAGAAGAAACAAGCAAGTGAAGCAGCATATACAGGGTGCACACACACACACACACACACACACATACACCCCTACCTCTTCCAGTTTACTAAATTCCTCAAAGAGTTTACGCTGGTGTTCTTTTGGATCAAAGCCCGTCCAGATGTCACGCTTGCCTTCAAAGTCCTGGGTCAGCTGATTGGGGATGATTTCATCTGGAGCAATGCTGTCCCCAGTAAAGCGAGCACCAATCTTCCGAGGCCTCTGTTGACATGAAGGCAGAAACTGTGAGGCACATGTGCACTCTTTTATCAAGAACAAAAAAAACACATCAAAATCGTAGCAGTCAGTAAAACTTGTCTTTCATCAGTAAAAATAATGTATTTTATGTTGATAATGGGGATAAGTGTATGTTATAATGCATAATTAATGAAGAAAAACATAAGTGCCCGTCACCAAATGTTTGGCACATACAGAAATTTAATGCTTTGGGGGCTTCACCTTCCTCATATGTTGGACCATAACCTCAGACCTTTTACGATAAAAATTTCAGAAAAAAAAGGCAGCATTGTTCCACGCCTACATTTTCCTTCTTTTTTTCACCCATTTATTATAAATGAGATAAATTAAACATTTCCTAGCATCAGTTGTACTCTACCTCAAGAGTATCAGTAAGACAGATCTTTTTTACTTTCTCTTATCCAAAACTGGCAGAAGCCAGACCTAAAAAAAAAAAAATCCTAATCGCATAGAATGTTTGGTGAGTTAATATAGTGTTGATCGTACAAGTATAATTAGAAAGCCTACCTCTCCACACAGATCCCTATCTACAAGATCAATTTCTTCATGACATTTTCTAGGTCATGAAAGAGAGAAAAAGTTCTGAAGTTGATGAACAATAATGCTGATGAGAGGCCCTCGATAATGATACAGCTTCCTTTTAAGCTTATAAATGTAATATGTTTTCAAAACGACATTATTTACTTTACAAACCAGCATACTTGCCTGCAACCTTGGAAGGGTGACCCCTCTTACTTTTTGTTTTTTTTACATAAATCGTTGAGGCTGTGATGAAATAGATTCTGTTCTTAATTTAATAAATCTATGCTAACAATTGTGTACAATATTAAGTACAAATACTGTTAAACTATACCAACGGTTGAGAATATTTTACAGACTGTTCACTGGTAAACCTGTACTTGCAACTGTGAGTGTTTTACTCTCAACTGCTGATAAACCTGCTTTAACAATTGTGAATGTCTGTTTCAACAATTGTGAATATCTTACAGTCTATTGATAAACCTGCACTTAGAACTGTGAACAAATTTACAGCCTGTCTTGACTGGCAAATCCACACAAACAACTGTAAATATTGTCTTGACTGGCAAATCCACACAAACAACTGTAAATATTTCAACTTATTAATTTGTAAACCTGCACAAATAATTGTAAATAGTTTTACAGTCAATCTATAATAAGCCTGCACCAACAACTGTTAAGCCTTTCACTCCGGCCGCGAATATAGCCGTGGTTCAAGGGTCATCGCATAATTGGATCATCTGACCGGTCACATGATATTGTTTACTTGCTTGCAAATGGCGGCTCCCTTACAGCGTGTTTGAAGCGATTTCTCAGCAAGTTTTGGGTCAATTTTGATGCGTTTTTTTGCGTTTTGTAAAGCGAAAATTAGTTGAGCAGATCAACATGGCTGCCAGAAGATTTACTGCCGAAGAGGTGGTGAGAATTGTGTTTGAAACGCCGTACAAAGGTGAAATTAGCAACGACGAAAGTGAAAGGAAAATGAAGGTGACGTGGTTGTCGATCATCCTGACAATGAGTCAAGTGATTCGGATTATCGGGATGAGGATACTGATCTACCAAGTACATCGACAGGTAGGGGGCATGGTCGTGCTGGTAGTGGGCGTAGTTGAGGACGTGATAGGAGAGGAAAAAATTGTTAAAATGTGACACAAAAATTGTTAGAGTGTGATGCCAGTGACAGTGGTTGACAACACTTGTAATGTTAATTTTTTGCCAATTTTTTTGTATGACGGGTGAAGTGCTAGTAAACGTCGCATCTCTAGCCGACATTGACATGCATTACTCAATGCATCCCTGAACACACCATGTGCTTTTTTTTTTAGTAAATAATTGCACTTGGTTGTTATGTCCTAAAGATTTGTGCACATTTCAACACCATTTCCACCTATGATATATTGAGACTTGAATTTTCATGGATTTTTTTTTTTCAGAATTTTTTTTTTTTTTTTTAATCTTGGTTATCTTCCCATAATTGTGAGTTATCTCATCCTGTCAACATGAAACATATAATAATCATATTCTCCATTCATTTTCCTTCACGAAAATGTATACTTCTGTATGCTTTAGAGCAATACTTGAATTTTTGCGATTTTTTTTTGTAAGGTTGGTGTTTTTTCCCCAAAAATTACAAATAGTGCTGGGAGTCAAAGGGTTAAGAGCTTAACAGTCTATTCATTAGTTTCCATTCCCCGCCCCCCTCCTCCAGTCAACTGCCAATAGTATCTCAGTCTATTCATTAATAAACATGTACCAACAAGTGCGGACAATTTTACTGTCTATAATTATAGTAAACTTTTACTGTCAACAGTTGTCAACAGTTTGACAGTCTAAGAAAATGTGCACCAACAACAATTAACCATTTCACTCTCGGTTTATTAGTATATCTGCACCAATAATTGCTAACAGCTTTCGGTTTATTTGTATATCTGCACCAATAATTGCTAACAGCTTTACAGTTTATTGTTAAATTCACATCAACAACTGTGAACAATCTTACAGTCTATTTATCAGTAAACATCCACCAACAATTGTGAATTAAAATGTTTCACTGTCAATTCATCAATAAATCTGTACTAACAATTGTGAAGAGATTTACAGTTTGATTTATTGTTTACAATATCCACACCAGCCCCAGGAGACAAATGTAGATGATTTTAAAGTCTATTTATTGGTAAAACATGCACAAACATTTGTAGAAGTTTTGCAGTCTGTTTATCGGTGAACCAAAAGTCAGGTGCTACAGCCACAGGTCTTTGGTGAGTAACAAAAACAAATTTCATTCCCACCCACTAACCTACTCTTCAACAAGTAAACACATTTAGCCCAACCTATCAGTTTCAGTTTTATCAAGATAGCATCACTGTGTTCAGACAATCCCATTCATGCTACTTTAAAGGCTAATAATTATATGAGGCCACAGTAGTCAGATGGTAATGAGTAAACAACTTAAAGAATCTGTTGAAATAGGGGCTGATGATTTGTTTAAAAGACTTACCCGATGCCTGACCTGTACATAATCCCAATGCATTGGACAGACTTTGGCTGCCTACCAAACACAGTCTGCACAACTACGGTTGCTGTGTATGTACTTGAGCGAGTGTGTATGTGCATTCCTGCATGAGCGTGTGGCCACATGCATTTTTACCTATGCATATGCAGGTGTAACTTGTATGTGTTCATCTGTGTGTGTGTGTGTGTGTGTGTGTGTGTGTGTGTGTGTGTGTGTGTGTGTGTGTGTGTGTGTGTGTGTGTGCGTGCGTGCGTGCGTGCGTGCGTGCGTGTGTGTGCGCACGTCTGTACGTGTATTCAGTTGTTCAGCGGCACACACCTCCAGGCAGTCCTTCTTTTTATGGGTCATAGCGCCACAGTTCTCACAGGCTCCTTTCCGGTATTTGGTTGCAACAGGCCCCTGGAACATGATCATATGAAAGCATGTGGCTTTTCTATTTTAAAGAAGCAAATGAATACATTGTTGCTTCTCTTTCATCTGTCTACCTCATAATGTGATATATGGTACTGGTGTAAACTTTTATTACTTTACATTAGCAATCTCCATGTCAACCCTGCCTCTGAGGTCCCTGAAGTCATGAAATATTTTTCTCATTTACATTTGTTTTACTTGCTGATCAGGAGTCAATACATTCCTCGCCCCCCACCACCCACCCCACTCCCCACTTTTGCTATGCAGTAACCAACAATCTCATTTGTATCCCGAGAAACATTATTTGTTTCCTCTTCCTCCTTCTTCTTCCTCTTTTTTTCTGCTATAGCTTTTGTTCCCACCACTGCTTTTTGCACATTCTTCATTACATGAATGTCCGCTGATGCTGTTTTTTCCCCTTTATTTCCATGTATTGGTTTGATGCTGCAGAAGGAAAACAGAGCCAGAAAAAGAGAAACAATATGATACTTTTAACACAAAATGCATCACCGTTGTCTCACAATGTTTCCTGTTAGCACACAAGAGGAATGCGCACCAGGGGTTGATCTGAAGATTGTAGTTAATAGTGGTACGATATTACAACCCTTTCTGCACGTCAGAAAGTCTTTAAAGAATTATTTTCTCCCCTGTTTATTGTATATTACACCACTGTCTGAGAACACCTAACCAACAGTTAAGGCAGAAATTCTGATTCAGTTTTGTTAATTTTCACACATCAGAATGGTGCCACATTCATCCTGAGCCCATTCCAAACCAGTTTTCACCATCAGAAAGACCATCAAAAGCAAAAACTAATTATGACCTCTTTGTGACACACCTCTCATTTTTTTTTTTTTTTTTGATGAAGTCACAAATACTGAATTTTACCAAGAAAAAAAAAAACCCAGAAAGAACATGAGAAAGAAAAATTTACCGCTTTTATTCCTGTTGCGATGAAATCATCCAGAGGGGAGAAAGTCTTGTATCTCTCTGCTTGGGGCCGCTGATGGCGCAGGGTTGCTGTCTTAGCACCAAAGTACCAAGGGCCTGCATTATGTACTGTGGAATATGAGGGTTGATGTCCCTGAAAAACATCATCAACATCTTTGTCAATCAAACAAATAAACACCCATTCAAACTTATTCTGCTTATAATATTATGGAATGTTTTTCTTTCTTTTCTTTCATTTTTCAACTTTTTTTTTCATAGAGAGAGAGAGAGAGAGAGAGAGAGAGAGAGAGAGAGAGAGAGAGAGAGAGAGAATCTATTTCATGCATTTAACAGTTAACTGTTCTGATTCTCAGTCTGAGGATTTTGGATTCGAGGTCCACTATGCTTGGTGTGTGAAACTTGGAGATAGTATCTTCCAGTCTCCCATGTCAGCTCATCTACAGACCCTTGCATGTAAGGTAGATATGAAAGTTAAAGATCCCATACTCCCTGATGGTGTTCGATGTGTTATAAATACATGAAAATATACATCAGAAGATTTGGAATGGAGCTGCGAACGGCTAAGCATTACCCAGCTGAAATTCCTTCAAAGACACTCGGACTGCAAAAATCCTTTTACCTGTAACTGCAAATATTTGTCATCACATCTACATGACAAACTTGTCACGGCACAAGTATGAAGACGATTCCATGATGGTTATCTATGGAAGAAGCGAGACTGCAGTTTTAAGTTTCAGTCTCAAAGCAGCTACTTCACAGCAATGGCAAACGACTTATGCTGTAACTCTGCAAATCTTCTAGTTTGATTTCTAAGTATTGTCTGACAGATCTCCCATCTAAAAAGACGTAAGATGAACTCACTTTCCCTCTTCATCCTGCATGGCTGGAGCGGTACCCGCCTTTCTGGCCTCCTCCAGCTCCTTCATTTTCTTCCAGTCTTCCCGCGACTGCTTCTGCCGCTCCCCTCCTCCTGCAGACTGCTCAGACCTTGCCAACCGCCCGATCTCGGACGGTGGCATGTTGAGCTGGAATGACATGATGCCGGCTACGGTTGTTCCAGACCCTGTCTTGAGTTTAATCACCCTGCAAACAGTTAAAAGAGATAATAACATTAAGGGAATTACGGATTCAGATACTAAATATATCAATTCAACAATAACATTTGATAGGAAATGTCACTATATCCAAGGCAAATATGCACAAAAATAATTAATAGGTCTACTACAAAGTAAGTGTTAAACGCTGGAAATGGGATACAATAGAACTTATCTCTAAATTTAATGACCTTGAATTCAAATGTCATGAAAAATAGGTATCTAAGGAGAAGGTTGTTTAACACTAACAGTTACGATGAAGCAGGAAGCCGAATAAGAAGATGCTTAGATGACTAAATGCTGTACTGCACACTACAACAATATCAAGTCACACACACACACACACACACACACACACACACACACACACACACACACACACACATAATGACACACACAAAACAAAATGACTAAAAAGAAAAACCTTTCAACTGAAACTGCTTCTTGGGGAAGTAAGCAAATAGTACCAGCAGGGAAAGACAGGATGGAAGGGGGTGGGGGGTGGGGCAGAGTCGAAAGGGATGGCTGTGAGAGAGGTATGAAAATAAATTTGAGACCATGCGAAATACTAGCACACAGCACAGTTCATACAATATTACCAATCAAAATTCTCTGACTTGACTCTCCCTGACCAAACATCTTATTGTAACTGAAAATGATACAAGAAGCTAAAAACAAAACTTCTTTTTGCAAAGGTATCCTCCAAACTGCAATGTTCACAAAGCCATAAGCAGAAGGGACACCAGCAACATAGTGTTCACTATCCACAAGCTGCAAGAGATATGCCTAAAGCAGAGCCAAGAACTCCACATGGTGTTTGTCATTTGTCAGATACTGGACTCTGTAAAATCTAGATGGATTTAAGAAGATATTGCCTAAGTTTGGGGAGTACCAACAAGCTCATTACATTGATGTTTCTTACATAAAGGCATGCAAACAAGGTTACAGGAAAATGGGAATGTATCAGACCCCTTGCCAGTTGAATATGAAAAGAAATGGAGTGAAACAAGGCTGACTGTTTCTTGGTTCCAGTACTCTTTTACACCCATGGCAATGGTGATAGATATCTTTGGAGAATTCATCAAGGATATGTATATCCAGTTTCACACTGATGCCAAACTTTTCAACCTGCAGCATCCTCAGGCCTGAACAAGAGCGTCTGAGGTCATAGAAAACTAGTTCCTCTTTGTGGATAAGGGTGTACTTGCTGAACACTCCCGTGAAAACATCCAAAGCATGACAGACTTCTTCGCATCAGCATGCAGACACTTTGGCTTCACGAATAATTTCAGCAAGACTGAGGCCATTGTTTCAACCTTTACCATTACAGGAAACCAGTGCCCCATCCACACTATCCGTTGTCATCAATAACATGACTAAGATTGCAGACAAGTTCTGCTATCTTGGCAGCAGTGTGACTGTGAGCAGCAACGGATCTGTGGTTGCAGAGCAGACACAGCAAAGGTTATGGCAGACTCACAAAGAAACTGTAGAAATCAGAATCAAGCATCACTCTCCGCTTAAATCGTTGTGTATAGAGGTATAGAGCAGTGGTCCTACGTGCTCTGTTGAATTATTGTGAATCCTAGAAACCAGGGCTCCCCATTTAATGGTCCCTGCATCCTGTACGCATTAGAAGCAGGAAAACAAGTATTTAGGTTTTTCAGAGGGCACAAGAAGATCCAGGGGCGCATGATATCTCCCCTGATGAATGTCCAGTATAATGTCTGCTTTGACAACATCTGCATTTTTTGTGTCAGTCTCATGAATAAAGGAAGCAATTGGAGTGACTTGCCATACACACACACACACACACACACACACACACACACACACACACACACACACACACACAGCTATGCCCTGCAAAATTGTAGCCTAACTATTGACATTGCAGTATAAAGCCATAACAACTGTGGGCTGTTTTGCCATGGAAAACAAGCAAATCTTTCATTTTCAACACATTATATGAAGTCTATGAATGACATCGAAGGCACTGGTTTGATCTTTGTCACCTCTGCCTAAAAAAGTTTTGAGATTTAACACTGACAGGCCAAAACAGCTTCTCTGGCTTCAATATCACTGTGAAGGCAGAATATCATACACTAAACTAAAAGAACAAGTTGACCAAAACTCTTATCTCATGCGTTCATCACTGCTTCAGACAACTACAATGTCTGCTGTCTTAATTTATAGACATTGCATGACTTTCACAATGCAGAAAGCTTGTTGTCTGTTTCTGTTTTGGTTTTAGAGTCTTCTAACCTAGATTGTCCTGTACTTTGTATGTCCTTGGTGGTATCTAACCCCCCTCTCTTTCTAAATTTTATTTCATTTTCCGCCCTCAGTCACTCCGTTTTGAAACTAGATTCAAAGTTTGAATTAAACAGCTCCTTTTTAATTTATATTTTTACCTTAATCTTCTTAAATATCTCAAATGCATGGGTCTCAAATCAGAGTCTACATTGTGTTTGTACAAATAGCCAAATGTTTTTCTTTATTTTTTGAAAATTGTGAAAGAGTTTGAACTCCAGTGTTGCTGAAACCTTGTCTTATTAAAAACAGAACTGATCAGCAGACTTTAAATAAAATGATAGGAATTACAATATTTGATTGACACACAATCCAACAGCAAACTTTTTATTTCCGAAAGTTTGAACAATGGAATCAGACCCATGCAGTAGCTGGCTACATATTTGTTCAAATGTGTGCACTGTACTCTGCTGATAAAGTTTCATTTTCTTTGACTGTAACTTAGTGTAAGTGTAACAGAGTGGAAGCAGACAGCAACACTTTGAAAACTTTCAGTGATTTTTCAGTCAGCCAAACTGATCTGCATGCTTGTTATCAAAGCCAGCAATGATACTACTGTGTTTTCAATATGACCTTTATTAGATTACTATTTCAGTGCAGGCATTTCACTGGTCCTTATTGTAAGATTATCTAATGATCGAGATCATAAGTTTTAAAACTAACCCAGTAAACTTGGCAGAGGGAAATGCATCAAACAAAAATGGTAGCTTGATCATGGTAATAGGTAAATGTCAAATAGTATCTAGATGCAGAGTATACTTTCCCACCACCATCATCCACTCTAGATAACAATAATTAAATCATTATGCAATCCCAGTGGCCTTCATTTTGGTTGATACTTTATCATGTGAATGGTAATATATTGCTAATTATCAGTCAAAGCAAACCCTGTTAGTGTTATTGCCAGTATCAGGATGCAGTATCTCAACAGTAAAACAAGTTTCAGTTTATAGGGCTGTCTAATCCACTCTGCATCTTCCATGACACACTTTTTAAAAACAGGAAGACAGACCAAATTCCAGGGACACTGGTTGCAATGTCGGATACCAATCTCACATCAAAAACAAAGTAAACGCTTGCTTTTATTAATCAACACTGTGTGCAATTCCTAGAAAAGTCTTATGGCAAGTTAAGATGTCCTGAACAAATTGAATCTCTGGCATGCACTCTTCTGCCTTCACACAAGTCACAGTCACACTCACAGATCAATGCCACCTCTTCACACTTAAAATTTCAGCAGACCATAGATACATATGCATCCCTGTTGGTCAATTCTGAGATGCTGGACTTTGTCTGATAGTTTGAGATATCTTGGCCCCCTGGCACCTATCTAGGCACATTCACTGTCACCCCCCCCCCCCCCCCCCCCCCCCTTCACCGTCAAGTTCTGAAACAGATTCCCAGGATTTTCAGGTCAGATTACACTTTTCTATTATTTCCAGGGAGAAATATATGGTTTATCCTGGGCAGCAACAGCAGCCCCACTTTCTGCCAGAGTTGCTATTTTTACTTCTGGATGTTTAAAAACTGCTATTTAAGTATTAATCTGGCATGTCTAAAACACCTTTGCATCATCATGATCCCCATGTTAAACATCTATGCATCAAATCTGAAGTGTATACAGAATAAAGCAACAATTGCACATTATCTGGAACATTAGAATATTT
This sequence comes from Conus canariensis, assembly GCA_033310375.1. Taxonomy (NCBI): domain Eukaryota; kingdom Metazoa; phylum Mollusca; class Gastropoda; order Neogastropoda; family Conidae; genus Conus; species Conus canariensis. The sequence goes on along the minus strand of CM065716.1, from coordinate 49,080,265 downwards.
CCCTGTCTATTATCATTTTTTTTAAGAAAGCAGGTATATTTTCCAGTTCTTCACCACTTGTTAGGCATCAGAATTATCTTTGTTCAACTAACTACTGTAAAAACAACCTGCAAATAAGCCTGATGTATAAGTGACAGAAAACCGAAGTTTGAATTTGTCTCACTTTAGTGTTTGATTAGGTTGAAATTATTTTGACTGAGATCTAAATTATACTGGGTAAATGACTCTCCTTCTTCCTTTTTTCATTCACTGTGTGTGTGTGTGTGTGTGTGTGTGTGTGTGTGTGTGGTGTGTGGGTGTGTGGTGTGTGAGGGATGGTGTGTGTATACATGTATGCTTTGCACCATCAATCCTTTAAAACTTCACAGTCTAAGCTGATAAGTGTTTTACTCTTGTTGAAGGATTCTGGGTATTTGTTCTTTTGATGCAGCTTTATAGGAACAACACTAATCTTGAGCTTTACAATGCTTTCAAGCTCGTAAGTCACTGCAACTGTCACCTTTGACTGTACTGTACGCATTTTTTGTCTTGGAAATATTTATGAATAAATCCTTGACTAATGCAGTTGCACAGTACTAAATAAACTTTCTCCATAGGAATAAATTTCAGGTTTAGTTTGACAGCACGAGATCTTTACAGAATGTCAGAAATACCCCTCACCACTACCCTCCCTCCCCCTTCTGCTTTCTCTGACAAGTATTTTGTCCCTTAACATTTTACAGACTGCATGGGTCAGGCCACATTTAGGTTATATCTCGTTGTTATCCTGCCGCCAGAATTTCTTTTCCCCTGATGCTGCTGGGATATGAACTAGCAACTTCTGGATGAGTGAACTTCAGAAGGCATTGCCTTTTAAGACAACTGTCTTACCCACACTGCAATCAGTTTTAAGCAGGGAATTAAAATCTTAAGTAGTTCTTTTTTGCTCATTGACAAGAGATCTCGCTGGAAGTGAAAAGTGGAAATCTTTTTAGCTGCCTAAAGCTGCAACTGCCTTTGTAGTTCACTTACTGTGTTAAATCAACATTCTCATAATTAATTACATATTTCCTCCAGTAGTATGAGTGTTAATGACACTGCATATCCCTTGATGTTACAAATAATATATGCATTAAGATAACAAACTCATAATTCTGACTATCCATGAGTTTCAAACAATCAATTAAATCGGGAATAATATAAACAAATAAACGAGCAACAGTTTTAACACCGAGTTAAACTCGACTCAGATATATCATGCCATCATGATGATCGACAATATCCACAAATCTACCCCCGTATACTCTTCTCCGTGAAGTACGGAAAATCATGTTTCTTAAAGTAGAATACCCATAGGTACATGTAAGTTAGGGAAAGTTGTTTCTCAATACTTTAAGCAGTAGAGTACACAATTTGATAAATGTGGACATTTTTACCGCATTTTTACCCATACCATCACACCAATCATCAACATTAGTTAAACTCGAGTCATCGCATTTCAAGCAAAATATATCAATAAAAGATATCATGAATATCTGATCAAGCATTACAGCTATTGATAATAACAACAACATAACGTTTCTTTCAATCAAAAATGAAAGAATGTTCTGTACCACCAGTCTTTATCTTGTTGTCAAAGTCTACTCGTCAGCATAGGCCAAACGCAAAACAGGAACCACCACCGGAAGTATTTCGTGAGGCTGCGCAATAAGAAGCTTACCCGACGAGAAGAGTACCAATTCTGGTTTGACTTTCCGTTTTCGGTGCAGCCGAGAAGACGTCAAGTAGGAAGCCAGCGAAATACTGTGTAAAGATTTTTATCCTCAGTTTCTCTTTGTTTTCCCCATCCAGCCCCACCCCTTCTCCCACCATGTCCTATTTCTTCTTCTTAACAAGCATGTACAAAACAAAGATGAGTGAATAGTGACCCCGTTTCAGTTGCCCGCTAACTGTGTGAGTGTGGGAATGTTCATCATACGCTACTTTGCGCAACACGTATTTACCAAAAAGATTTCTCTCCCCAAAATCTGTCTATAATTTTTGTCAGATGATTTCTTCTAGTAATGAAAACAAATGCTTCTATTGTCAACGTATATTGGATTATCTTAAGTGTTGTAGGCCTAAATTGTTGGTCCATGTCGGCATTGACTAGCAATTTATGTTTCATTTTGGCTTGCTTTTCTTTTCCTGTTATTGCTTTAAACACGCCCTTCCTCCATACCCCAAAAGGAATAAATATTGTATTATATTGTATTGTAGTGTGTGTGTGTGTGTGTGTGTGTGTGTGTGTGTGTGTCAATAAGATTTGCGTATGTAATCTTAGACAAACAACAAAGACAACAACAACAACAATGATAATGATAATAAATGTTAATATATAAAACACAAAGGAATGAAATTTACATTATGATGAGAACAAATGAAATTGATTACGTAGGCTACGCACGCACATACGCATGCACATTCGCACACACACCATACACACTACTACTACTACTACACTGTCGTAAACATACACTGTCATCATAAACACTTGAACTTTATTTCACCTTTCTTGGGTATGAAGGATAACAAATAAACAAACAAGCATATGAACAACGTCAACATTTCTTTATGTTTAACAAATAGGCCTACACAAAAATACACACGCCCAAAATCGTCCAAAGAAATACACGTGTGTGTGTGTGTGTGTGTGTGTGTGTGTGTGTGTGTGTTTATATAGACCTACAACTTTCACATTTTTCAGAAATTTTGAACGTTTCGGGAATACCCCCGCCCCCCTTCTAAAATGATTCAAAATCGAAAAATAGGCCTATTACAATAATAAGCAGGTGTATCTTGTTTTCATAACGAATCGTGTTTAAGGCACGCAATAATAGAAAGATATTCATTAGGAATAAATTTCATATCATACCATGGCCGTTCATTTCTTTCAATACCGACATTTCTTCCCGTCTCGATGGAAAGTTTATGATTACAACATCTAAGGTTTCTAAGTTAGTAAACTATCTATCTATCTCTCTCTCTATCTATCGATCTCTATTTATCTGTCTTATCTGTCTATCTATATCTATCTAGCTATCTATCTGGCTATCTATCTATCTATCTATCTGCGTGCGTGCGTGCGTGCGTGTGTGTGTGTGTGTGTGTGTGTGTGTGTGTGTGGTGTGTGTGAAGCTACTTTAGCTGCTACGCTGACACTCTGGAAATATATAAATTCTGCAATTCAAGAAATTAAACGAAAATCAAAGAACAGTTTCAAGGAAGGCATCACCGTGAAGTCTTTGCCAGTAGAAAAAGATACACTCAAAAGTGCAAACGGGACCCAGAGAAATACTGTCCTCAAATGCCAATCCAACCAGCTGGGAGCAATCATGCGCCCCTTTGGAAGCCTGCGCTGTGTTCACATAGAGTACAGGCACGCACAGTGCATTCCATTAAGACTGCAGAGCTCATTGGTGAAAGACGCGACCGTCAAGCAACTGGTTTAAATAACTTTTATTTCAGAAACAAGTAAACAGAATACCTTCGTAATTGTCAGGACAAAGGAGCAACAACAAGCCCTCGGCTTATACTGTGCTCAAATATACATTTACAACAGGCCTATATTGGCGGTTAAATACATTCACAATACACTAAGCATTTCACTTCGTGCTTGGGATTTTTTTGAGGAAGCAACTGCCGTGTGCATTCTACGGCTTCACTCATTGATGTTCCGCTGACAGCTGAAAACAGGACAACTCCAGACACGGCTAAGCTTTCGCCACGTAAGGTCCTACGCGCCCTCTGAAGTGGATCCTGGGTTGCAGTCTTTCCTGCTGTAAGTGGGTCTTTCATCATCGTCACGGGGCCTTTCCTGAGAGTCGGCCAAAAGGAAGCCAAGAAACAGACACACCCGAAGGTGCCAGTGGGACCCAGAAAAATAGGGCCTACTGTCCTCAGCTGCCGAACCACCCAGCTGGGAGCAATCTTGCACTACCCTTGGAAGTCTGCGCTGTGTTCACACAGGGTGCAGGCACGCACAGGGCATTTCATTCAGACGTGAAGGGACATAACTGCTCACTGGCAGATGTCATTGTGTAATGACCATTGGACGTGACATGACAGAACCTCCACGGAAGTGCTTCCAGGGTTTACCAGCTCATATTTCATGACTGCAGAGCACACCGGCGAAATACGCCACCGTCAAGCAATTACTGTATGCATCCCGCAGCTCACTCATTACCGTTAGTCAACTATACAAGAGAAAATATGACGAAAATAAACTGTATCTACATCTTTAATATACAAGCGGGCCAACTGACTTTAACACAGGCAGCAGTATCAATGAAAAAAAAAAAAGGATGATATATAACTCGAATAAACAAGGGAAGTATTCTAGTTTTTCCCCCACTATAAATTGTTCTGGAATAAACACCTCATAGACAAGATGAAGAAAAATTGCTCTGTTACGACTAGGTCTACTTTCTGGCATCGGTTTTAAAGTGCGGCTCGAATAATTATGGTCCCGCTGCATTAGGTACGTTCAAAAGTAGGCCTATCTTACAGTTTCAAATATACACATTCAGAAAATGATAACAATCACTTCTAGATTTTAAAATCGGTTGTGCTTGGATTACTACGACAGGCCGGGCCGCTATTTTGCCTCTGGATGAAAAGGCCAACTTGTGATTCTGAACCTTCTCGTTCGTAGGCTAAGTATGTATGCGCGCGTGTTTATGTGTGCGTACGTGCATGCGCATGCGCGTGTCTGAGGTAAAGTTTAACGGTAACAGCTTTTCGACAATTATACGCGCTACTTAGCAAACTTGACTGAACGATGAATAAGATCTTTGCATGCTCCCATTTTTTCAGCATCATTTCAAAAACTACAAAACTTAACATTTTCTTAATGTCATAGCAGAGGAATCTATGTATAACACTGACGAAAAATGGAACGACGGATCTAAAGTAAATGTTGTTACATTTTATCAAGATCAGATCGTAACGAATTTCAGCCTAGCACAAACACAGACTGGACCAAATGTTCTAGCAAATATTGAACTGAGGTCACATAGTAATTTACCTTGCTAGGTATAACAAGGTAATACTATGTGACTTTAATGTTTGTGGTGAATCTTGCTTTATTCAACAGTAATAGGTCTTTACAAAAACTATACAAATACATCTAGTTGCAAAGTGAGACGACTGCAGGCGGAAATCTAAATAAATCTTAAATAAATGTTATCGAACCGCCCAGAGAAACGTGGACAAACGAGTCACAAGACAAAACACAACGCGTTTCGACCTCTTGGGTCTTCCTCAGGTGAGAAACAAACGAATAAAACAACGAAAATTCACTTACCTTGATCGCTTCAGATCGCTTCAGAGTTCAGCGCAAGGAAGAAGGCGAAAATTCACTTAGCTTTGATCGCTTCAGAGTTCAGCGCAAGGAAGAAGGCCTTCTTCCTTGCGCTGAACTCTGAAGATCGCTTCAGATCGCTTCAGAGTTCAGCGCAAGGAAGAACCCTTCTCTGGGCGGTTCGATAACATTTATTTAAGATTTATACAAATACAATGTATATTGTACGTACATTTTTAAGTCAAATGTTACAAAGTTGGCATTTGGGCTCGTGGGAAAATTGAAAATGAACGCACGTAAAATAAGTTGTTAAGGCATTATATCTGATGTATGAACATAAGACGTTCTATGCATTACATCGGAAATTAGACCTACCTGATGAGGCATATTTAGCACAATTCAGTCCAAAGATGTGTCCTGTTCGAAACAGAAAGGGAAACCGACACAGTTAAAGCAAAGCGTCTCCTGAACTAGATCACTGCGTGGCAGCATAAAGCCCTTTTCACCCCACAGAACATTAATTGAGAAAATGCCGCAGACAGCCCTTCTCTTTCTCTCAACACGCCTCTGCACATTCATCATATTTACTCTCCCACCCAGAACTATTTCCGGTGTGACAGCAGAATTACTCTAATCAGGGGGCATTACCGCTCACTCGCCTTCTAACATTTCTCTCCTATGTGTTTTCTTCTTGTGTCAAGGATCAAAGTGATTTTAATCAGGAAACAATGTTGATGTATATTGATAGCTGGCCGCAACCTTCAGCACCCAGAACTTTTACACTTTTTTGAACTTTTGACCAAGTTGAAAGCGGATGATTACAACATTATTTTGGCTTGGATTCCTGGTCATGTTGGCATTGGAGGGAACGAAATGGTTGATCGTTTAGCCAAGAATGCCACAAGAGAGAAACTGTCCAACATATATATCCCCTGCTCAGATCTGAAACCCAAAATTAACGATTATGTGAGAGACCTCTGGCAGGAGGATTGGAATACACAGACGGATAACAAACTCTTTCAGATCCGTCCAAACCTTAAGGAGTTCCTCCCATCTGCGTCTGGTGGTCGTAAAGAAGAAACAGTTCTGTGCCGGCTGCACACCGGCCATTCGTATTTTACCCATTCGTACCTTTTAAAGAGTGAAGAAGCTCCGTGGTGCATTCCATGTCATGTGCCACTCACAATGAAACATATTCTTTTAGAGTGTTGGGACTTGCACGATGTGAGACACAAACATTTTACGGCAGAGTCCATGAAAATCCTGTTCAGGGATGTCCCGCCTGACGTGATCTTTGAGTTTTTGAGAGAGATTAACGTTTTTCATCTGATTTAAGATTTTACGGATGAAAGATTTTTAACGAAGTTTCTGGGGCGTTTCTAGAAGATGTCTTTTAAAGAGAGGTGTGAAAGGTTTTTTTTTTTTTTTTTTTTTTTTTTTTTTTTTAAATGACTTGTGAGTTGATTTTAACGTGGTGACAGCCCTGATGTGGCCCCTTGCGGTCGGCTGGGCTATAAGCAACATTATCTTATCTTATCTTTGTGTCAAGGATCAAAGTGATTTTAATCAGGAAACAATGTTCTACAGAAATGCCAAACAAACACACAAGTTACCATGTATTATATTTGATCAAATACTTGACAGAAGGGAACTGTCTTTCAAAGGGAAGTCATCTGGCCAGGGATTGAATGGGGGCCTCCTATTAAAAATTTTGGTTGTGTTTTTAGAACGGCAATGTTTGTAACGTGCTGCACCGGCACAGTCGCTGACTCTAAACAAACTCTTCCAAAACCTGGTTCCATCAGCACAACACAAAACTATTTATAATGTACACAAAAATTAGGCACCTTATACACAATCATTGGCAATCAATAGGCCTACTTCATGCGTACATAAGCAAATTATTTAACTGAAACGGCAACAAGCAGATGTTTATGGTGTGCTGAATGAATAAAAAAAAAAAAATTACAAGAAGAAACCTGTCGGCAGAATTGTATTTGTCAATAATGATACAAAAGGAGAAAAAAATTCTTGGAATTATAATGGAAAACTTGTTGAAAAACTTAAATGAAATTGAAATGAAAGAGGAATAGATGGCAAAGGAATAAAGAATCTAACAAAAAGAAGACAAAAACAAAAACAAAATAAAAAAGCAGTCAGACGACCTATACGACAAATATTCTAATCGTTTCGTGTGCTCGGATGTACATAATTATGCACAGAGAGAGAGAGAGAGAGAGAGAGAGAGAGGGGATCCTAATTCCGAAGATGTCTAATGACCCACCCTGTGTCATAGTGGGTCTAGTGTAACATGAAAGTTGTTACCAATACAGGGAGTGTAGACAGGATGTGCTAGTACAGAGAAAACAAATCACGGTACTTGTGGTCAGTCGGCTGTAAAGATTGTTACGGTAATAATACCTATAGTAACAAGAATAACTAACTACAGCAAGAACGAGAAGAAGAGGTCGTAGTAGTAGTAGTAGTAGTAGTAGTAGTAGTAGTAGTAGTTGTAAGAAGAAGAAGGAGATGATGATGATGATGATGATGATGGTGATGATGACGACGACGACGTTGATGATGACGACGACGACGACGACGGCGATGACGATAACAAAGATGATGATGATGATGATGATGATGATGATGATTGATGATGATGACGATGACGATGATGATGATGATGTTTTGATGCTTCA
>CM065716.1:49042246-49059746 GCA_033310375.1 Conus canariensis | reverse complement strand
TGAAACCGTCACTCACATCTGCAATTTGTGCATCTCAATGGCATTCAAAGGTACAAAAATCATTCCTTTACATACATGAGGAAACCATTCAGTGCCTTCTAACTACAGGCCTATTTCTTTGCTACCTCTCTTGTCCAGATCCTTAGAAAATCACATTAAGAAATCTTTACTCTGCCATTTCAATGTTTTTCAATCTACTTCATCCGAGTCAGTAAGGTTTCAGAGCTAACTACACATGCCATAGTGCACTGACATCCTTAGTAGACAATGGTTAGCTAATATCAATGATAATGAAATTACTAGTGTCCTTTTTGTCGACTTCACGAAAGCATTCGATTTACCTGACCATGCACTCCTAAAAAAACTCCTAAAGATCTATGGTTTGTCAACAAACTCACTAGAACTCATGTCACCTTTCCTGTCAGATACAAAACAATCAATATCGCTCAGTGGAAAATGTTATCGCCATTTCGTGTCAAATACGGTGTTCTACAAGGTTCTGTCCTAAGACTCTTATTATTTTCAATTTACATTAATGATTTACCTTTTTTTTTTACTCCCGTATGCGAGTTATTTGCAGATGACACGAGTTTACACACCACCAGCACTAATGTCGTCGAGATCTGAACAGCTCTTCCGGACATTAGTCAGGTAGTTGACTGGTCTGAACTAAATCATATGTGTTTACAACCAACAGAAAACGAAATACATGCTGATAACAACCCGACAAAAACATCATAATTCGCCAACTAATTTATTTCCTCTTACACAAATGACAAAACTGTTAGGAAACGAATAGCCATAAAGTTCTTGGAATTGTAATTGATAACAATTTGTCGTGGTCGGATCACATTACAAGGATATGTAACATTATTTCTATAATTTTTTTTTAATCAACACTCTAAAGAGCATACAATTTTAAAATTTGCACAGTCGAAAAATGTTTTCCATGCGTATATAGAATCTCTACATCAATTATGTTTTAACTCTTTGGGATTCAGCAAGCTTGAATTTCATGAAACCTTTGATAAGTCTACATAGACGAGCCTTAAGATTGGTTCTTTTGAAGTCGTCGACTCTGTTAGCTTCTGATTGTAAGGTATTAAACATTTTGCCATTAAAAGTTAAATTAGAATATAACAAAGCTGTTTTTCTGTTCAAATATTATCGTGAAAAGCTCCGATCTCTCTTACTGATATGTTTTCAACACAGAGCAATAACCATTCATCTAGGATAGTGCCACCGCGTCCCAGAATTGATCTTTTTAAAACTAGTCTGACCTTCTCAGGGAGTTGTTTGTGGAATGCTATTATTCATAAAATCGACGTTAATACTAGTCTCAACATGTTCAAAGAAAGGTACCACTCATAACTAACAGCTGAACCAGAAAAGAAAATTCCATGAATGCAGTCATTCGTTTTTCTTTTTCTTTTCCTCTGTTATCTACCCAACTCTGTTTTACAGTCGATTTTGCCATCTCATGTTGATCTCCTTTTTCTCTCCTTCCTTTCTTTCTCTTCCATTTTTTGCCCTTTCTACTCGTTTCTATTTATCCGCCTGTCCACCTGCATCTCTCTCTCTCTCTCTCTCTCTCTCTCTCTCTCTCTCTCTCTCTCTCTCTCTCTCTCTCTCTCTCTCTCTCTCTCTGTCCAGATGTACGAAGACTTAGTGGATTCGTCTCTGAACGAGTTGCTCAAGTTTCCTGATTAACGTGAGACGGGAGTCTCACAAACCTGGCTGACACTGAGATATACGAAATTCAGTGTAGAATATATGTCATGTACTTTCTGACCAGAACAGAACTTCATAGCATTATCTTCATCATCCTCATCCTCATCGATCAACATCAAAAAGACTACACTCAGACCAACAGACAGGAGCTGGGATCAACAGAAATGAAAAGGTGGTCAAAAGCGAAAGGGAAAGCAAAGAAAGACACCGTAATAGAGGAGCTGAAGAAAGAAGAGGATTCCAAGAGAATCCAGAAGACAGTTCAGCAAGGCCAACAAAGACAGTGACAGCGTAGGAAAACGCACCCCACAGAAGTCTCACATGGAATGAAATATGCCACAGTGTCAGCTTCATCCTCATGTATATGACCTCCTGCCCTCGAACTCAAACCTGGTCAAATGGGGGAAATCAGATGATCCTACGTGTCCACTCTGCCAGCAAAGAAACAGTGGAACATGTCCTGAGTTCACACAAAGCAGCGCTAACCCAGGGAAGCTGCACGTAGAGGCATAACCAAATGCTCAAGGAGATCGCCGTAAGTACTACCGGAGGAAGCACTACACCACCAAAAGCTCCAGAAACGAAGTTCTACAAGGCAGAAGCCCAACAATCACGGTCTGTAACAGCTGTGATACCAAGAGCATGGAAGCAGGGTTTACTGTATGGAGTAGATGAATGCACAGTAGACCTTTCAGAATGGAAGAACCATCCAGAGATCAAGAACGGCATGAAGCCAGATATTGTCCTCCACTGAGGTTCATCAAAATAAATGATTCGAATCGAACTCAGTGTGCCATACGAATGCTGAATGGAGTAAGCTCTCACATTTACAAGACAGGAAATATGGCAGTCTAACCTGCAACTTGAGGGAATCCGGCTTCCAGACCCAGTTTTCGCCGTAGAAGTTGGAACAAGGGATTTGCAGGCTCATCAGCTTATGGTCTCATGAAACAGCTGGGGATTTCAGGTAAGAAGAGGACCAGAACCATGAAGGCGATGACAGAAGCAGCTAAAAAGAATTCCAGCTGGATCTGGTAGAAAAAGAACGAAAGTGAACTTCATAAGGCTTCCCAACTTAGAACAGGTGCCCCGCTAGCAGCGTGGTAAGACACCCGTCTAAAAAGGCACTCCTTGCAACCCCACCCATCCGAAAGTTGCTGGTTCGAATCTTGGCAGAGCCTGGGAAAAAAACTGGCAGTAGAAGGGCATCTGAGAGTCACGACCTGGATGCGGCCCGGTCCCCTAGAGTATAAGCTGTTCACGGCCGAAACACTTGTCTGAGGGGGTTTCTTCTCTGATGGGTTTCTGCTGTCAACCTCTCCCTAGAGTTTCTTCCAACCTCAAGCTATATGGTTCATCAAACGCTGCCCTTGTGGTAATCTCATTTTCGATTCCCTGTCCATGTCTATGTCCTTGATGAGCTCGTGTCGAAATCGTCGGTTTCGGCAAGTTCATGGGGACTGCCGTTGAACTGATGTAGTGGAGCCTTCGAAAGGAGGAGTGGGGAGGGGGGGGGGATGTCTCTCAGACTGACTCAGCGACTGAGTAACTATTGTTGTCAGTTGGGGCTTAGTAGTTTTTTGTTGTTTAAAAAAAAAACTAATAACGGATATGCATATCGCACACGATGTATTTTAACTGCTTTGGGTGCTTTGCCGTGATGATGATGATGATGATGATGATGATGATGATGATGATGATGATGCTGATGCTGCTGATGATGCTGATGATGGTACTTATGCATGCATACAAAGCATAGATCATTCTACTTAACACAAAATGAAAATGATACACATATGACATTCATATACATAAACACTCGAAAATGCAATTAGAAGCATACCAGCATGCACATTTCCTTACAACACATACATGGACACATACACAGTCATCAAACATATTATACATGTGCAGAAGTGCATACTGTTTGGATGAACATACTTCAACCAGACCTGTTGACGGGAGAAGAAATGAATTTTCAGGCCAGTCTTAAAAGAGGCAAGGGAATCAAAGTGCAGGGGGTTGTCCGGGAGTCTGTTCTAGGTTGGAGCTCGGAAAGAAAAAAAAAATCTAAGCCTTAGTTCTGGTATGAGATACCCGAGGACGTTGAGCACTGTGATAAGAGCGAAGCTGGCGGGACAGAGTATGGGTTTGGGGCTGATCAGAAAGATAGTCTGGTCCAGTAACCACTGAGAGCAGGAAAGCTTAGAATGGATAGCTTGTAGTCTATTCAGTTAGAAACAGGTGACCAGATGACAGAGTGAAGAAGAGGAGAAACACAGCCTGATTTAGCAGCTCTACAGATGAGTCTGGCAGCGTTTTTCTTTTCCTTTCTTTTTTTTCTGGATTCCTTTAAGTATTTCTTACAGGTAAGTGGAAAGGCCGACCAGAACTAGAATTACAATCATCTATTCCTCACAGGGCAAAAGCGCACACGAGTGTTCTAGCTGCAACAGTAGAAAGATGGTGTTCTGCGTATGTTGGATCGAAACAGGAACCACTGAACACTACAGAAGAGACTCAGCAGCAGCAGTGTTGTGTCTCTTTTGGTGGGTGGCCTCATGACGACTCAATATTGACTGTTTCCTGTATATTGCTGGTGACGGGGCTGTGATGGGGCAAACCAGGATGTGGCTGTGGAGCCAGAATGAGCGGCGTGGTAGTACAGTGCCACTGAGGCGGCACGGAATATGAGACAGAAAAGTAAAAATAAAGGTATAATCAGATAACAATTAATCCCTATACGCATACGCAAGGAAGGCCTTATTTTAACTGAAACATGTATATGAACACATCTCTAGATATTAACAGGGCCGGTATAAGTAATAATATGATAGAGAGTGGGGAGAGACCAGGAGGTAAGAGAGAGAGAGAGAGAGAGAGAGAGAGAGAGAGAGAGAGAGAGAGAGAAGAGAGACAAAAAGACAGACAGAAAGACAGACAGACAGACAGACAGACAGACAATCAATCAATCAGACAGACAGACAGGCAGGCAGGCAGGCAGGCAGGCAGGCAGACAGAGACAGACGGACAGACAGACAGAGACAGACAGAGAGACAGACAGACAGAAGTAAGAGAGAGAGACATGCAGACAGACAGACAGACAAACAGACAGCCAGCCAGACAGACAGGCGTCTTATTTTTCTAGCAGCATGTCCACGTCGTGCGATTCTGTGGCACGTTCTTTGCATGTGTGCTTCAGGAGAAGACAGGCGAGGGGGCTAAACGTAGTCCAAAAGCGCCTAACATCGTCTTCATCCGGTATCGCGGATGCAAATTATTCTCTACGGATCGTGTGTTCCTGGTCCTGCCTTCCTCTGCTCACTCTCGCTATTCGCCCTCTCGACCCCCCCCCCCCCCCCCCTTTCTCTTCCGCTATTTCTCTATACCCCTTCACCAACCTCCTCCCCCTCCCCTCTCTCTCTCTCACCCCCTCTCTGTTTGTCTGTCTCTGCCTGTCAGTCTCTTTCTCTGTCTGTCTGTCTGGCTGGCTGGCTATCTGTCTCTGTGTCTGTCTGTCTGTCTGTCTGTCTGTCTTCTGTTTTTCTCTCTCTCTCTCTCTCTCTCTCTCTCTCTCTCTCTCTCTCTCTCTCTCTCCACAAGGTCTCCCCTGTGTGTGTGTGTGTTGTTGTGTGTGTGTGTGTGTGTGTGTGTGTGTGTGTGTTTTGTGCACGCACATATGTCCGCATGCGCGCGCGCGCGCGGGCGTGTGTGTGTGTGTGTGTGTGGTGTGTGTGTGTGTGTGTGTGTGTGTGTGTGTGTGTGTTTGCGCGCGCGCGCGCGCGCGTGTGTGTGTGTGGATGAAAAAAGTCACTTTTTCACAGTGACGGGAGACTCGTAAATATGGTGTCTACGAACAAATTTATAATCAGAACATGGCAGTAATAAAACACCTTGTGTCACTGCCACACCATTGTTGTATAAGTAACCATTGTTGTATAAGTAACGGCCTGCTGATGTTTTCTTGAATATTCATAAGAAGGGGAGATAAAGACAAGAATCTAAAATGTTCCCGGCAAAATCGGCTCATGCTTTTGAATATGGACTGTTTTTGTTTCAGGATTCTATTGTTCACGGAAAAAAAAGGTCCGTGAATGAGCCAAAGGACGTTGTAGTGTATTTGGCAGACGTGATTTATCTTTCCATTCCCCTGCCTTCTCCCGTTTGACGTATTGTTTGCCATTGACTTTATGCGAATGTCCTTATACTTTGGGTAATTCAGGGTTTTTCTTTCCACGGTTCCTTTGCAAACTGAGGCTGTGGGGAATCCGAATGACGTTGATGGTGATGGTGATGGTGATGGTGATGGTGATGATAATGATGATGCTGTTGATGATGATGATTGTGATGATGATAATGATGTACTACTACTACTACTACTACTACTACTGATAACAGTGATGAATAATAAGGATAACAGTAATCCCGGTCTGCTACGATACCAGTATTACCAGGAACATCAATAACCGAAACATCGGCCACAAAAAAAAGAAGAAAAAAAATGACAACAGCAATGATTACAAAAAATCTTAGTAGTAAGGATTAGCACCATCACGATGACGATGATGATGATGATTACAATCATTCATGATCATTATCTTCACGGTGATAACCATAAAACCATTCATGATCATTATCAACACAGTCATAATCTCCATCATCTCTATCATCACAATCATAATCTCCGTCATCTCCTACTATTAATGTAGATAATGTAGATAATTGTGAAGGAAGGAGGAGTGGGGGTGGGAGTGAAGACGGTCTGGAGCTAGGGAACGGAGGAGAGAGAGGGAGTTTTGGTACACACACACACATGTGCAAAAAAATCATTTTGCGATGTATATAGGACGCAAGGAAGAGAACAAACCTCGGCGAAGGTTGAAGGCATGCTGGATATGCACTTTGACCCGGATTTGCACTGCGGATGCGCGTCACAAACTGAAGGCTTTGCTCTTGGGTCACATACATCTTCTTACGAAGTTTTGCTAAAACTGGTGCAGTAGAATTTACGAAATAATGCGGAAGGAGTCCTTTATAGCCCCCCCCCCCCTCCCCCCTCCCCAGATCCGCATCTGCACAAAAATTGAACACCTTATTTGTGGTCCACCTTCCATCTTTTTACAAAGTTTCGTAAAAATCGGTTCAGAAGTTGGTTTCTTTTCTTGTGTGCATAATCTTGCTGATAGACACAGAAACAAACCAACAGATGCGGGCGAAAATATGAACCTCCTTGGCTAAGATAACCATGAACAAAATAATAAAGAAGTGTGTGTGTGTGTGTGTGTGTGTGTGTGTGTGTGTGTGTGTGTGTGTGTGTGTGTGTGTGTGTGAGCAGAAATTCTTAACAGCATTACCAGCCGCCGTTGCATAGCTATAGGCGTCGCAGATTCTGGACCGTGAGGCCATGGACTCCCATCTAAGCCATTTAATTTGCTGAGGTGTTTTCTGCTCCGACCGGCTCTTACCCAGAATTAAGTTGTTATGGGCTCAGTTGGGAAAACTGAAACCACACAATCAAGTTTCCTTCATTTAATAGACGCATGTCTGACAGTGTTGCTCAAATGTCAAATTTCCTGACCAACACTGCAGATGTCTGTAACTCTCGGGACTGGTTGATGCCGGGATATGTTTTGAAAGGGAGCATAGAGTACAGCTTTTTTATATACCCTCCACTGCGTCGTCGCCATCGTCCGCACCCTTATAAATCAGCAGAGAAAGTCTCAAGTTCTGTGGACTTTCCCGCCAAGCTCTCGTGGTGACCTCATTTTTCTATTTCCTGTCCACGTCTATGCCTTTGAAGACTTTGCGTTGGGGTGATCGATCGGTATCGGCGAGTTCATGGGGACTGTCGTTGGACGGACGTAGTGGCGCCCTCCATTTGATCGTTTGGTCTCGGAGACAACGTCACTGTGCGTTCCCTCCGCCACCAAGCAATTATTGTCGTCATTTCTAGGTTTAGTCGACGGTGTCCTGGGTATGTTGGATTAGAGCAGACACTACTGGACATTACCGATGTGTCTCGGTAACAGAGCAGTGTCTCCTCCGGTGGGTTGCCTTCTGACAACTTGATATTGGCTGCTCCCTGTGATGCCGGTGCCGGAGCTGCGACGGGACAGACCTAGATGTGGTTGTGGGCGGGAGACAGAATGAGTGGCAACTGGTAGCGCCACAAAAACAGCACGGAAGATGAAACAGGAAAATAAATCACAATATCGTTTGGATCTCTTGTTAGGAGTGTTAGGTTGTTTGTTTGTTTGTTTTTAATATCTTAATATCAGTGGTATCCTACCACATTTTCTTTTTTTTATTTTATTCAACACTCATTATCTACTCTTCGGCCAGGATATTGACCCAAGATACTTTCACCTATATCAAAAGAAAAAGAAGACAAAAAGAAAAAATAGTAAAAGAAAAAAAACAAACAAACAGAAGGAAAACAGGAAAAGAAACGAAAACCACACTCCATGTTGAATAAAAGCTCAAATAGCTACAACCTTGTTGTATGTGCATGGGTAGGGGGAGGGATATTCTTATTCTGTTTCGTCTCCCTTAATGTTGGCATGTCTGAAGGATTGATAGGACAAGATCGTCCCTTCATGCCAGCGCCAGACTATAGGAAACAATGCCGTCTGTGTATGGATGGATCTACGGACGGTGTCTGACAGGTTTCCCTTTTCGGAAGTTAGGCTTAGTTTGTCCCTTTCCCGCCGTTATTCATGCTTAATGCCTCTTTTTGTCGTTTTCTGTTGTGTTCTCCGGGACGTGTATGTGTGTGTGTGTGTGTGTGTGTGTGTGTGTGTGTGTGTGTGTGTGTGTGTGTGTGTGTGTGTGTGTGCTCAATGGCTGTATTGTTTCATAGTTTGTTTGTTTGTTTGTTTGTTTTTGCAACAGTAATCTTGTCGCTGATTCATAATTTGCCCTTTCCTAGCCATTTCATTCACCACTAGCATCAAGCTATTGTTTCAGTTTTGCCCTACACTTATGACATTCGTTCTCTCTCCCTCTCTCTCTCTCTCTCTCTCTCTCTCTCTCTCTCTCTCTTGTATATATACATACACAAGAAGGATAAGAACGATCACGAAATGCGTCGTCACTGATTTTTCAACTTAGATATCTCTCCTAGAAAAGGTGGGTAAACGCCCTGTGTCAGAACACACACACACACACACACACACACACACACACACACACACACACACACACACACACATGCGGGTGGTGGGAACATAAAAATAGTGTGTGTGTGTGTGTGTGTGTGTGTGTGTGTGTGTGTGTGTGTGTGTGTGTGTGTGTGTGTGTGCGTGCGTGCGTGCATGCGTGCGTGGTGTGTGTGTGTGTGTGTGTGCGCGTGCGCGCCCCGCGTGTGTGTGTGTGTGTGTGGTGCGTGGTTGTGTGTGTTGTGCGTGCGTGCTGTGTGTGTTGTGTGTGTGTGTGTGTGTGTGTGTGTGTGTGTGTGTGTGTGTGTGTGTGTGTGTGTCGGCGGCGCGCGTGTGTGTGTGTGAGTGCGGTTGTGTGATTAGCCTACTTATTGCATGGTTTGTTTTTATATTCATGACTAGCAATAAGAAGTACAGGAAGTATCTTTCTTGTGTTTTCGGTTTTTCTTCTCTTTTACGCCCTTGTTAATTTTCTATTGTTTTTTTTTTTTTTTTTTCCTTTGTCTTTTGTTCCTTGTTTTTTAATCATTTTTTTTTTTTTTGCTGTTGTCCTTTCTCTATATCTGTCCTTGTTTATTCTTCGATTTTTCTTCAAACTTCGAGTTTCTTTGGACACATCAGCCTCCCCCCACCCTCCCCCCTAAGTCTTTTGACACTGCCGCTCGACCTAAAGTTGTTTCAAGGCGGGAACAGAAATAGAGGATAAGGATGGAGGTTGTAGGAGGAGGGGCAGAGAGAAGACAGAAAGATTGAAGAAGCACGTGAGGGGATGACTCAGAGAGCCAGAAAGGTCAGGTGGGGGTGGGCGAGGGGGGGGGGGGTGGAGAACCGGAGATGGAGGGGGTGGATAGGGAGGGAATGGGGGAGGGTGCAGGTGGACGTACAATGTCCGAATCAAATAGACAAGGGGAACGTGACGGCACTGTTTGCTGTCACATCTCATTGTACAGGTGTCACGAATGGTGAGTTAATGCAGACCTGCCTTGGGGTCATTCGTAATGAGGATATAATAATAATGCAGTCATACAAGCGCACATCTGTGTGAGCGCGCTCGAGCACACACGCACGCACACATTTACACAAAGGCACGTTAATCAGCCTCTTTCTCCCGCTTCCCCGCACACCCACAACACACACACACACACACAACCAACACGCCGCGCGCGCGCACGCGCATGCGCACGCGTGCACTCCCCGTCCCCCCCCCCCCCACACACACACACACACAACCCGCACGAACCTATAAAATAGTACAGCAATAGAACAATGGACAAAGGACCAAACTGTACAAATTGATGCTCAGATGAAGACAGCTAGAAACCACGGAAATCTGTTTAAAAGGAGGAGGAGGGGGAAGTAGTAGTAGTAATAGAAGAAGAAGAAGAAGAAGAAGAAGAAGAAGAAGAAGAACAACAACAACAACAACAACACAACAACGACAACAACAACAACAACAACAACAACAACAAAACTGACGAAAGCTACAACAGCCGATTAGTCGAAAGTGGAAAACAAGTTATACGAACATACATTCTCCTAAGCAATGCTTTTAAGGATGTAAGAATACATAGCAATAGTCTGCGGCATTGATTTGGTTTAGTAAGTGAGTTGATTTGTCAAGAGCCTGCGTAATATAGCCTGATAATTTTTTTTTAATATTGTTTGAAGACAATTGTTTTTCGGGATCCTCTCTCGGTTGAAATTCATTGTTAAAAAATAAAATGGCGTATTTAACTTCCGGTTTACAAGTAAATAACATGTGTACTGCGTCCTAAATTAATTATGAATTAGACATGATTTGTTTACCATATTCTACAGTCGTAAACTATATTCAATAGTTAATAAAACCACACATTTTGAAAGAAAAGTTCATTCTTTATCTCTGAATCCATTTTTTCTTAACGATATTGCATACTGATAATGACCAAAGCATCTTTGAAAGAAAAAAAATCACTGACATTTTTCACTAATTTCTCTATTACAAAACAAGATCATGTCTTCCTTTAAATTCGTATACATTACCTCCACAACCGACAACACCAACATCATTTATTGTTAAAATGTTTACTTTGACTAGACAGTTCTCTTGCCATCACTATGCCGGATCAATGGTGCTGGACATACTCACCTACTTTTTCTGGACATTGGTAGTCTGGTAACTTTAATCAATTTTTCAATGCATTTTATGGCAGATCTAATACATAAGGGATACCTACCAGTTTCTCCAGAATGCAAAGGAACCTGAAATCCTCATCCTTCGAAGAACTATAAACCGAGTTCATTGTGAACCAGCATACATCTTGCACAGTAAAATCATCACCGACTTTCGAAAGAGCATTTGGCCGTTGGTATGGATGACACTTCACAAGCATGCACCCTGGTGAAATGGAATGAGATAGGAACTGATGAACGATGAACGTATGACGATACCGGAACGAATAGAAGCGCCAGTGCAGCTTCAGCGCATACGGGTAGGCACTTGTGTAAACGAGTGATTTAAGCGCTTAGAGCTTGGTCTCTACCGAATAGGCGTTTATAGTATTCTGTATTCAAATGTGTAACTTTTTTAATTTAAGTATCTCCAACCCACTTAGCTGCAAAGTAAGGACTGGTTCCGTTGTATTAACAATCTGGATAAAGTGACATCTGTTGACTTGATTTCACCATTGACTTTATAATTTGTAGAACCCTGCTTCTAACCTTTCCGTAAACTTCATAAAAATGTTGATACACAAATTTGCTGGAAGCGTAATGCAGATATACATATGATTGGGGTTTTTTTGTTTTTTTTTTTGTTTTTTTTTAATTTTAAACTATCACTTGAACTGTATGTGTCTATTTTTCATGTCATTTAGCTGACCACCCATTTAAAACCGTAATGATCGTTTTATATAAATTGACTACGAAAGAGAATCGATCTGCTTCATTTGTTTTGGGGATTGTATAGTTATTCTGTAATCCTGTGTGTCTACCTGAAAGCAGAAACAACGTCGTCTGCACAGAGTATCAAAAACAATTCAACCGCCCTCGGATTTGATTGTATCCCACATTTTTGTGCCTAGTTCATCAATGTAAAGGCAAAACAACAATGGGCTTAACATACAACCTTGCTGAAATCCCCTGGGGCAATAAAAAAAAAGTTACCTTAACAATCGTCTCTCACAAATGAAGTAACAGGAGAGTCTATACTTCTTACAGTTTTATAATCTCTTTCCACCTACCCCTGTCTTTCATTGCACACACTATAATGTTTCTGTCCACGGACTCGAAAGCTTCTGTGACTTTGACAACAGCTGACCACAGTTTAGCGTGTTGTTACATGCGTTTAAAATGTTGTTGTGAGTGTTTCTGAATAAATCTGTATCGTGCTAAAATGAGGTCGACTTTACTGTGATCAGACATCAGTCCTGTATGTTCTTCAACTATATTTTCCATTTACTTCCGCGAAGTTTGTCAACCTTTTTTAATGAGGAGACTTGTGTACACTTGTTAAAGACATCCATTGCTCCCTATTTTGAATGGACAAAATAACATATTTCATCCATTCTTTCGGGGAAAAGCCTTTATCGGCTAGTTCATTAAACCATCGTATAAAGTAATTGATGGTTCATTGAGAGTTTTGTATGCGTGTGTGTGTATGCGTGATTGCGCGCGCGCGCGCGCGTGTGTATGCGTGCGTGCGTGCGTGCGTGCGCGCTCGCGTGTGTGTATGTGTGTGTGTGTGTGTGTGTGTGTGTGTGTCCTAACCTATAAAGTGGGTTTACCAATTGTAAACTATCAATTCTTATACATCCGCTTTTTACACTACAATACAACTTATCTTTGATTCAATTTTTAAACAAAATAGGCCATGACGGTTTCCGTGAAACTGAATTGAAAGCTTTTTCGAAATCTACAAAAGCCACGTACAGCTTCTTGTTATTTACAAATTGTTTTTAAACTGTAGCTTATAGACTAAACATATGATCAATGGTAGAATAATTTTGTTTTATTGATTTAATCCTGCTTGATGTTCTCCTATTATGTTATTCTGAAACATCTAGATTCATGTAGCCTCTTATACCTTTTTCTTTTTAAAATGAATGTAATATGGATTCTTTGCCATCTTCAGGATATATCTAGTGTCAAATAGATAATTAAGTAATTTTACTGCACAAAAAATAAAACAATCTCACCAGAATTCTTTGAATAAAAACCGCTCTCCAATGAGGCCATTACTCCGGCAGTTTTAGCATTCCTTAGTTTCTTAACAGCTGATAATAATTTTCTCTGTGGATATTGGTCTGTCGAAAGTATTTTCTTCTTTACCTACCTCATTGTCAGTCTCAACGGACACGATAAGATCCTCTCTTTTTTTCTTTGTTTCCTTTAAAAAAAAAAAATCTTTAAGAGAGAGAGAGAGAGAGAGAAGCCCGGTCACACAGGAGACACTCAGGCAGACAGACAGATAAGAAAGCGAGACACAGACAAGGACACACAAAAGAGATGAAAGGAGGCGGAAAGAGAGGGGAGACAGAACTCATGAAATGTCAGCATGGCCAAGCTTATCAGACTGACGAACTGAACAACCTCATATGCCCTTTTACTTCCAAAACGCCTGCACAGGAGACAGGTAACTACACTGAGGTCAACGAAAGGCCCCTTCCGCACGTCACGATCCTGACCCGTCCGCATCATGTGTGTAGACAGTTATGAGGCCGGCGTTCATTAGTAGTCTAAAGTCTGGCCATGTACGGGGTGTGCGAATGCACGTACAAGCTCACAAACACGCACATATGCATACAAACGTATGTGCTGCGCATACGCACACACACACGCGCGAGCGCGCGCGCTAACACATATATACACGCACACACACTTGTGCTTACACACATACATACGCAGATCATACACACACACACACACACACACACACACACACACACACACACACACACACATGTATACATGCACGCATCCACGCATGAATTCCCCCCCCCCCCCCCTTTCTCTCTCTCCATTTTCCATCCCCTCATATGTGTGTGTGTGTGTGTGTGTGTGTGTGTGTGTGTGTGTGTGTGTGTGTGTGTGTGTGGAACACGCGCGTGCGTTCGTGCGTCCATGTGTGATGCGAATGTATGTATATGTGTGTATGCATACATGCATGCATGTATATATGCATGTATGTTTGTTTGCATGCATTTTCAGTGTATGAATGTATGATGCATGTATACGTGCATGCATGCATACGTGTGTGTACGTCAGTACAAACTTACATGTTAACCTCTGTACCGACATATTGTAGCACTGTGCGGATGTATACTGAATCAACAAATGTGAATACGGCAGACTGTCCGACAACACTATATCGGTAGGGAATGCTCAAATGTATGAATGATGAACATTAATGAGAAAGAAGAGGAGGAGCTAGAAGGAGAAAGCAGAAAATGACTAGTAAAAAATAAAACAAAGTTATGCTTACTTTGTATCGAGTTGAATATTATGACTTAAGCTTAGTAAATCACTCAATCGCTAGATCACCCTTTCGATCACTATGGATTGATTCGGCGCAAGATGGGCGTTGGAACCTGAGAAGATGAGTGATTGCTCGTTTTTCGTTTACATCGTCCTGAATGTTGTTTATCTTGCCAGAAGAAGACCTACGAGGTCAAAACGCATCGTGTTTTGTCTTATAATTTATTTGTCCCTGTTAACTGGCGGGTTTATTACAAATTCCTTTTGAAATTTGTTTCAATTTCCGCCTGCAGTCACTTTGAAACTCACTATAAATTAGTTATCCCCTTTGACAGCCAACAGTTTTGCTGCGTCAGGCAGAGTCGACCAGGCAAGACTAACAAATCCGGCACATACAGTGACAGTCCATCTTGAGTGGTACGGACTTATGCCATACCTAAATGCCAGCTATGAAGAGGTCAGCACTTCAAATTCTATGTTATTGTCACCTCCACGGAAGAAAACCAAATCCAATAGCCTCCCTTGGTAGCCAGCGAACGGTAGAATAGGAAAGTAGGAAAGAAAATGAAATCCAGAAAAAAAGTTGCAACATCCACCTTTTCCCCTAAGAGAAGATAATCTATTGATGGAAAGAAGCTTTCAAAATTACTCGGTGAGCCTTTTTATTCCGAATATCTTCTCTCGAGGGCAAAAAGTGGATACTGCAAAAGACATCAACAAAGTGGAAAAGGCCCAGCGTCGCGCTATCCACTAGATGGTCAACCGGCAGCTGAACAGGACTCCACTGAAAGACCGGAGGCGCACAGTTAGAATGGTAATTTACAGGACCACCAGGACAGATTACTATCAACAAACCCTACAGGCCCAGCCCAAACCCTCTGACAGATCAACTCGACAATCGAACAGGTCGTCCAGTCTTCCTAATCCTGTTGTACAACCAGCAACAGAAAGAATTCCGGCTTTGCACGGTTCATCAATGAGTGAATGCAAATCCATATAAGGTCATATCTTCTCTGACGGGCTTCAAGTCCCGGACTGAATGTCCCCCCTCCCTCACCCCCACCCCTCCCCGCCCAATGTCCATCCTCCATGTCCAGCATCTCACATTCCCAGCTCTCCCATTTCTTCCCCCTCCGCTCATCCCCATTCCCAACCCCCTCTTCCCCCTCTCTACTGGGCAGAAAAGACGTACACAAAATGGCCGCTAGATGTAGATCTCGGTTCAGCAGTGGTTAGATCTGATGCATTTTGAACACACACACACACACACACACACACACACACACACACACACACACACACACACACAAAAGCAATTTACTCACTGAGCTTTCAGTATTTGGTGATGCATCCATTTGCTCGCAAAACCTGCCTCATTCGAGCTGGCAGCGAGTGGTAGAGCCCCTGAATGTAGCCTGGAGTGAGGTGGTCCCAGATGTCAAGCACAGTCCTGATGAGAGTGTCTCTGTTTACAACCTCGTGCACTCTCCTTTATAACCGCTTTTGAGAGTTCTCCACACATTTTCAATAATGTTGATATCTGGGCTTTGTGAGGGCCAGGTCATGGTCGGAATTCCGTTCACCTGTTTCCAGTGGGTGGTGAATCGAGAGGTGTGGCATGGCGCATTGTCATCTTGGAAGATCCAAGGCTCTCGTGGGAACTCTTTGGCTACTACAGGCCAAAGATTGGTGTCAAGGACTTCTACATACTTCTGAGGGTTGATTGTCCCCTCAACAGGCACAAATGTTCCTATACCGTTAAATGTAACGCATCCCCAAAACATGACACAGGCCTTGCATCTTGGGTCTGGATCTGCATGCACTCCAAGACACTGAGGATCGTAGATTTCGTTGTCTTTTCGCCACACATACACTTTCCGGTCCTTACCAATCACAACCTGGGTCTCGTCACTAAAAAGCACCCTTTTCCAGTAGGCCTACTGTTCAACAGTATGATGAAGCTTAGATCGGCACCATGACCTGCGACGTTTTCTTTCACCTGTGATACCACTGTTTTCTTCTTCACAACTCTTCTTTTGTAGCCCACAGCCTTCAACCTCCTATACACAGTCCTAGTAGACACCTGCACATGTTGTTCTTCATTGAATTTGATGCACAGCTCCTTCAAAGGCTTTCTTCTCTCTCTTTTCACAAGACGAAACAACTTTCGATCTTAACGTTCATCTGTTTTCTTTGGCCTGCCACTTGATTTGCTTGCTTCAAGCGATCCTGTCTCCTTGTATCGGTTCAAAAACTTGTAAACAGCAGAAAATGAAATCTGCAGCAGCTGGGGGATCTTTCTGCCTTTTAATCCACCAGAAACTAATTGTAAAATTAATCTCTTTTGCTCGATACTGAGCCACACCCTCACATTCACTTCAAAAGCAGACGAACAATTTGGAAGAGATCACTCATACAGATTGTGAAAATTAAGCCAACAGGAGTAGTCTCCCATAATGCTGTTTTTTGGTATGTCTTCCCTTCTTTCTTCTTGTGTTTGGGATAATGCAATTAGGGAAAAGTTATTGCACTGGGGCCCAATCACACTTAATATCAGCCATTTTGTGTACTTCTTTTTGGCAATCGACTCTGTACACTGTGTGGAAACCCTAAATATTCTCTAAACATCTAAACTCTAAATAATAATAAAAAAAAATTCATAAAAAAAGAAAAAGGGAGGACATAATCAGAAGGCAGAAGAACGTGTCGGAGAATCGATTGTTGTTGTTGTTGTTGTTGTTTTTTGTGAACAGCTTGGTGACCATCAGAGTTTCCCCAAACAGAAGAAGTCTGCGATCAAATATGGCACGCAAAACGCATACTAATTATGGACATTGACGTGCCATTTTCGGTTTCATTCCTTGTTAGCCCGTGCACAACCAATACACTTGCAACTTCCGGCAGCATGACACTCGTGTTGAGAAACCTTCAAAACATTGTGAAATTGAGAATGCCACAAATAAAGAAAGACATAGAAACGTTGAGACGATTGATGACAATAGACAAGTATGATGTTTCTGTGTTATTTGTCACGGACAAACACATACAAGAGCTGAATGAAGGATACAGACAAGTGGAAGGGCCAACTGACGTGCTAGCTTTCCCAGCGTTGGATGTAAGTAGGTACCGGCAGCCAAAATTAGCATATTGTTTTTCAT
>CM065716.1:49032246-49037246 GCA_033310375.1 Conus canariensis | reverse complement strand
ATGTTAAACTTTCTGGTGTTCAGTCTTCCTAAAGTTGAGAAGAAATTGATTAATAAAAAATCAGAAAGGAATACTGAAACAGACTGCAGCAAAACTGAAAGAAGTTTATACACATAGACAACCATAGCCAAGTGCGAAGTAATGCTTATTTCAATACACAGTGTGAAACATACAAGTGAATTTTCAACAAATATGCCTTCTTTGGACTTCACTAGAACACTACAGACATAAAAATGCGCAAAGAATACACCCCCGATGACTGTCAGTAGGAGAAACTCTAGCAAATATTATATTGTGCATTTTTTTTTAGATGTCTGATATATATGTAACGTCTGAAGAAGCTTGTTGAAAAGTCACTTTACTTTGTTTTTTGTATTATGTATTGAACAAGTGATGGTTTGAAATATGTATTGAGTGTCCTGGTTAAAAGAAAAATCATCCATTATCTGTTCCGGAATCTGAAGGAGAAAACTACAGAATACTGAAATAAACATGACAGTTCATCAGCTTTATATATTGTTCTTTCTTTACAGATGTAAATATGTTTTTGGCAGTGTGTAAAATTAAGGTGCATTCTGAAGAGTAAAGATATTTATTTTGTGACTCATGTGTGTGTGTGGTGTGTGTGTGTGTGTGTGTGTGTGTGTGTGTGTGCGCGCGTACACTGTTGACTGTTCCTGTATGCCCATGTTTGCATTTTGTTTGTAGGCAATGATACGAGGCACAGACGTAATAGCACTGAGCTTTGTTGTTGTTCTGGGTTTTTTTTTTTTTTTTTTTTTTTTTGTTGTTAATAGACTTCTGTTCTGTTATTAGGCTTCTGTCCTGTTGTTACATGTCTACACAGCAGTCTTAAGGATATGGTGTTTGTCTCAGTAATATAATGACATTTGTGTATACATGACTGGTGAATACTGGTTTAGATCTACTGACCAGTCAAATGTAGCATGGCCTAGAGTTGCTGTTACTTTACACAATGGGAACAAAATCAAGAAAATAGAAAAAAATTGAACAAAACCACAAATTCTTGGCGCTTCTATTTCCAGCTTTCTGTTCACGCTACTTTCAAATTGGTCCAAACTGTTTCTGCCCTCATTTGTTTTTCCTTTTTTGGGGGTTAACATTAGCCCCTTCTTTGTCTGTTGACATAAGCTTTTTCTCATGATTTAGTTCACTTTTAGATCTTCACTATTATTGTCACATTCTTTCTGTTCGCGTCAGTTTTTTCTATTTTTGTTCACATTAACTCTATTTCTGTTCAAATTTCTTCTTTATTATTGTTTTCATTAGGTTTTACTGTTTATATTACTTCTTTCTGTCTATGAAAACATTACTTTTATTCACTTTTTACTGAAAAAGTGTATTGGCATGCAGTGCCTGGATACAGTTGCTACATTCAGTCTGGTACCATACATTTTTTTTCCTCACGTGTGTGTGTGTGTGTGTGTGTGTGTGTGTGTGTGTGTGTGTGTGTGTGTGAGTGAATATTTTCCCCCAGAATTCTGCCAGGGTCAAAATGTTCTTGCCATGGGTTCTTTAGCACATACTTTTGATTCCTTGTCCAGTCTGAGAGAGAGAGAGAGAGAGAGAGAGAGAGAGAGCGCGCACCAGACCATTGCTTAACAAAGGGAGCAATTGACTCATTCTCCAGTGTCAGAATTGACATAGGACTTGAGATCAGATGGATTTTTAGGTGGGACTCAATATCCAAAAAACCAACAATGGTGCAAGGAGTGTGGCCATCAGTAATCACCTGGTCTGATTGTACGAGAAGGTTTTAACGGTGTTCTTTCGTATGTAAGCGCCTGTTTCTTCTATAACAAGTTTCAAAGGGAGGTGACTGTAGGAGGAAATTGAAACAGACTTAACACACAAAAAAAAGGTACTATTCCACCAAATGAAAGATACAAACAAATTACAAGACCAAACACTGCGCGTTTCATCCGCTTTTTGTCTTCTTCAGGCAAGATAGGTTCAAGACAGTGAAAACAACGAACGAAAAATCATTTGTCTCCTCAAACTGGGTGCAAAAATGGATGTGCAATTTTTCTTCAAAGTTTTCTTCTTTTATTGTTTTTCACAAGAGAGATTCTGTTTCTTCTCTTATTAACTTTACGAATTGTGGCATAGAAGTGGAATGTGTGGATGTACAAATACTCTCATTGAACCAGCCGCCGTGGCGAAGTGGTTAGCGTCGCGGACTCCCGGCTGGGAGGTCGTGGGTTGGAATCCCATCAGAGTCATGTGGGTTTTTCTGCCCCGACCGGCTCCTACCCAGAGTTGAGTTTGCTGCGGACTCAGTTGGGAAGACTGGGACCACACAGTCGAGTTTCATCCACTTAATGGATGCGTTTCTGAGAGTGTTGCTCAAATTTCCTGACCAACACTGCAGGTGCCTGTATCTCTCGGGCCTGGTTGACGCCGGGATATATTATGAAAGGAAGCGTAGAGTACAGCCCTGTCATGTAGTCTCAGACCGAAATGGAAATCCGTAGCATCATCTTAATCATCCTCATTCTCATCGATCAGCATTAAAAAAAAAATGTCTCAAATTCGGTGGCCCTTAATGCCCTGCTCTCATGGTGACCTCAGTTTCGATGTCCTCTCCACGTCTGTGGCCTTGGTTTGGTTCCGTCGGGGTCACCGGTATCGGCGAGTCCATGGGGGCTGTCGTTGGACGGACGTGGTGGCGCCCTCCGGAGGGAGAGCTCACTTGCGCCGGCTCCGCGACTAAGCAATTATTGTCGTCAGTAGGGGGCTTAGTAGGTGGTGTCCTGCGTATGTTAGATCAGAACAGGCGCCACTGAACACCACCGAAGTGACTCGGCAGCAGTGCAGTGTCTTCTCCGGTGGGTTGCCTCTTGACGACTTGACATTGACTGCTCCCTGTGGATTGCCGGTGCCGGGGCTGCGGCGGGGCTGACCGGGCTCTGGCTGTGGACGGGGTGTCGGAATGAGCGGCGTGTGTGCACTGCCTCTGAGATGGCGCAGCGGTTGGGACAACAACAACAACAACAAAAAAATACTCTCATTGAAATTATGAGATCTAAATAGACCTTTTCCTGGCTAATAGATTACATGTTTGTTTTACATTTACAGAGATGTTTTATGTAAAGTATGATTGAACACCCATTAGTTGAAAAAAAGAAAAAAAAAGGAAAAATGCTGACTGTTGGTCAACAAAAGTAACCGCATTATTCACCAGGAACCAGACGAAGTAGTTTCTATTGATTCTTTGGAATGAAAAAAAACATGATGATTTTGCCTGGTTCCGGAAAAGCAAATGTCAAACCAACTTCATCAGGAAATTTCTGGTCCAAGGGAAGCAACTGTTTCATGTTTGAGAGTGAAACTGGGCAACCTGCTGTGGCTGTGAACAGGAAAAGGCACAGGTGTATTTAGGTAACTGTGTTACTGAAAAGAAAAAGGAAACTGTCCACAAAGTTCCTGTATGTATGCCCAAGTTAAAGTTTTTGAAAGAAAGTGATTTGTATCTGCAGTTATTTGTGTAATAAGACGGTGTGCCTGAGCTTGATTTGCTTCAATACTGATTAAAAGAAAAAAAAAAAAAAGAAAAAGCAATATAAGTGTATGTGGGTGTGTACTGAAAGTTTGGGAAAGTGGGTGGGAGAGAGTTTTGCCACTGCACTGAAAAATACTTCATCTTAGTTTGAAAAGAACACACACACACATTCTCTCTCTCTCTCTCTCTCTCTCTCTCTCTCTCTCTCTCAAGTGCATTTGTTACATTATGGTACTGTGTACATGTGCTGACGTCAAATTCATGGTCTCTCTCTCTCTCTCTCTCTCTCTCTCTCTCTCTCTCTCTCTCTCTCTCTCTCAAGTGCATTTGTTACATTATGGTACTGTGTACATGTGCTGACGTCAAATTCATGGTGCTCATTTAGAGTTGAAACTTTAATCCAAAATACGCCTTTTTTTGTCAGATTTTTTTCCAGGTGTTCCTGAGACAGTACAGACACACTGATTGGTATCATTGGCAGAGAAATGTATGCTGTGTGTGTGTGTGTGTGTGTGTGTGCGTGTGTGTGTGTGTGTGTGTGTGTGTGTGTGTGTGTGTGTGTGGTGTGCGTGCGCGCGCGCGCGCACACAAGACAAAAAGACACGTTTTTACCTCTTAGGTCTTCTTCAGGCAAGATAAACAACGTTCAGGACAATGAAAACAAAGAACGAGCAATCACTTATCTTCTCATATTCGACGCAAGATGAAGCCATTTTCATCATCTTGGACAAAATATGAGAAGGTAAGTGATTGCTCGTTCTTCGTTTCATTGTCCTGAACGTTGTTTATATTGCCTGAAGAAGACCTAAGAGGTCGAAACGCGTCGTTTTGTCTCGCAACTTGTTTGTGTTTGTTTTCGGCAGACTCACTAAGAATTAATCTTAAGATTTTCTTAGAAGAAATGTAAGTTTCTCAACCCACGCCGTGAGTATATCTGTGGCATGCAAGAATCGAACCTCAGGGCCAGAGTCTTTACATCTTCAAATACAGTTCTTGACATTGTGGGCGATGGTGTTCGTGCCAGTGTCTTAATAATGGCCTGCAATAACAGACTTCTTATTCCACTACTATTATTTCTACAGAAAGATTCAGTTTACTACTGTTTAAGTCACTTGTTTCATTAAAATGTTCAAGGTGACAGAAAATGGTGTGAATGGGAGAACCAGAAAAGTAAAGACCGGCCATTGATTGTCAGAAAACAATATGGTTCCGGTAAAACAACAACTAGAATATTTGAGCTGATGTACAGCCCCCCCCCCCCCCCCCCCCCCCCCCCCCCGATGTGACTTTTTTATTCTCTGTACCTTGTTTTAAACTCAGGTGTGAAAACTCTCTCTCTCTCTCTCTCTCTCTCTCTCTCTCTCTCTCTCTCTCTCTCATCACCACACACACACACACACACACACACACACACACACACACACGCCCCATTGTTTGCACTTTCTCTCCCTCTACCCCCCTCCCCCTCTCTCTCTCG
>CM065716.1:49022246-49027246 GCA_033310375.1 Conus canariensis | reverse complement strand
CTACCTACCTGGACACACACACACACACACACACACACACACACACACACACACACACACACGCACGCACGCACGCACGCACGCACGCACGCACACACACACACACACACACACACACACACACACACACACGACAAAATTTGCATTAGCAGCCAATTAATGTCTAATTTGTTAACGCAGTATAACGCGAAAAAAGGCAGACAAAGAAAGAGACAGAGACGGATCAGGCATGGAAACAGTGGCAATCTTTAATCAGGCCACCGAGTTTACATTTGCACGAAAACGATTTAAAACTGAACATGAAAATAGTATCTCTCCCACAATCTTAGACAATGATTATTGTTGAAAAAAAAATCCCTCTGTTGAAGGGAGATCCTTCTAAACTGACAATGCGGGCTGTGGCCATTTTGATGATCCTTTGGGTCCTTTCATGAATCTTTCACATTTCACGCTGCTATGTTCCTTCAAGACTTCCATTGCAAACCCCGACCGCCTTAAATGACAAATAAGAAAATCCGGATAACTGCAAAGTGGAGGTGCTTAAATTATTGTATTTGTCAGTTCAACGGACCGCAAATTCAGTCCAATCCTGTATTTTGAAACTAAATGTGAATACAAAACACAACTTTTGTTCTGTATCAAGAAATAGAATTTGAAATGAAATACCCGCGCATTTTGCAAAGCGCTCGGACTCATCAATGCAAGACATCGATGTTGCTCACGAGGTAAAATGGTAACCAGTTGATGGAGTATGGCTGACATAATTACATGAAAAGGCTGTCAATAGGCGAGAGACACTGCTTACAGGAGATTACAAAGTAAGGTATGTAAAGAGTCGAGTTTAATAAACTCATTACCTTCACCGAGGGAGCCATATTTTTGCCTGCGTATGTTTGTTTGTTTGTATGTCGGCAAGTTCATGTTAAAACTACAGAACCGATTCAACGAAACTTAGTAGAGGGATGGGGTGTGATCCAAGGATAAACCTGTTAAAGTTTGATGTGGATATGAACCAACGGCGGCAAGATCTAGAATTTTCTTTTATACTTACTTTAACATCGTTCGAGAGGACATTGAAATGTTTAAGAAATAGGGTGTGGATCTCGACGAACAATACCAGGTTTATCCGACACATTTATAATTACGAGACAGAGAAAAACGATGGAGTCGGGTAGGATTTGAAGTTAACAGGACTGTTTAAATGTGGACGAGACCTGCGTTCTCCCGAGCGTACTTCCGGTTGGCTTTGGACAGAAACGTTATGACACGATTAAATATACGCGATTTCAAACCAGTGCAGCTTACTTACTGATTCACATGAGAAATATCTAGACAAGTGGCACTCATTTCAAACTACGAAGCATGTCCACTAGAAAGAATTTCCAAGCTCGCTCACATACTATAACACTGACATACGCATACTGCAGTGAATGCTGAGGAAATATACAAAGACAAATAATATTCTTCTGTCTTGCATAGCACGTTGCTCTTAAATATTGTTATCCAGAACACACCGACGAACGTTAAAAAAGATCCATGTAACCTGAGTGCGTCTGATATGAAAGGACACACTGACATGAACATGAAACGAGGCAGGAAGAT
Source organism: Conus canariensis (assembly GCA_033310375.1). Taxonomy (NCBI): domain Eukaryota; kingdom Metazoa; phylum Mollusca; class Gastropoda; order Neogastropoda; family Conidae; genus Conus; species Conus canariensis. Next base: position 49,025,644 of record CM065716.1, on the reverse strand, counting down.
AACAGAAAATAATAAACAAGGAAAGTGACTGACTCTCATAGTGAAAGGAATACCTTTTACTGGGTTTTGTTTTCTTATGATTTGCAAACATTTTTCTGGTAGGAATGAAAGGAATAGTGCCTGAAATTTGAATTTAAAACCAAATCAGGTTCAACCGATGAAACTTGAGCAGAACGAAAAAAAAAAAAAAAAAACGGCCAGCAAAAAGAAATGCGTAAAACTGGATTGAAAAGTGACACTGGGTGATATCAGAATGGAGTTTTCTTTACATGGAATTCAGGAATAAACGTGCGGTTTCGTCTTTTAAGTTGAACAGAAGAAAGTGTTCACTTAAGCTCTGAAGGACGAATGCCATGAGGACCTTTCTTGTTTCAACCCCCAAACGTGGAGGGGCTTGCAGTTCAATGATTAGAACCTACGTCAGCTGAGCCAAGGATTGCCAAATCGAATCAATCGTGGAATCGACTTTTTACAGCTTGAAAGTCTTCCCTGTCAACCCAGCAGAAAACGAGAACCAGATTCAGTTGAGGGATGGTTAAGGCGACACAAGCAAGCTGGGCTCTGTCTTTCTTAACGCCGAGGCCTGAACAAGGTGACCGCTGCACCTACAGCAACCGGGCCGTGGGACTTCAACCCTATCTTACGTTACCTCCCAGTCTCGAATAAAAGTTAATTTGTATTTGTTCATTTCTCCAGTTGTTGTTGCTGTGTACATGTGTCAGGTATAGGGTATACGAGCAAGCTTGGAGCATCCTTTTCGGGGATGACTCCTTGCTTGTTCCGTGTGCTCTCTCTTGTCGTTTCTGCTAGGTGATTGGGTGTCGTAAGCAGCATTTGTTTGGAGTTATGGGCGTCTATTCATTTTATCACGGGAGCAACAGTTATCCTACTTGTTCTTCAACCTTACCCAAACGTATCACCTCACAGGAACTCTAAGGAATATCAGCCGCCTTGGAGCAGTGATTAGAGTGTATGCACACTAGACGTAGCAGCTTTAGAAGCTTAGTGCCCTTTCAACCCCCCCCCCCCCCCCCCCCAAATCTATATGTCTCAACACTGTCCGCAATATTGAGAGCAGGTCACTAAAACATCAGATTAATGATCTGTTTTGGTTATCTTCTTTTGATATTGGATATCGCATACCCAGGATCAGGAGTAGATAACCCACATGGATGTTGTGTGGCTTACGTCCGTTCCACTCTTTGGCAAAATGACGCCCGTTTTGCCGAAATCAGTTCAATTATAAATTCGATTACACAAAGCATCTAAGAGTTCAAAACGCACGGAATCAATGAACATAATTTTTTTCACAAGTGTGATTAAACTAAAAGGCGTTCGTCTGATTCAAAATCAGTTGAATGGAGGAATGCGACAGCTGAAGCATTTTTCACCGAACGCGTGCTGCTTGTGTGACAAACTAATTCAGCAACCCCATGATTTGTCACAAGTGTGTCAGCAGGATCGAATGTACGGTACAAGTAATACGTGTCAGTATTAAAGCATCCTTGTCATACAGCTTACATCTGTGCACTGCCACAGTTTCATTCAGTGACCTCTTCATGACCTATTCAAATATTTTCATGACTTCATTCAAATTCCTGGCATACATGCCCCTGTGCACGGAATACCGGGCATAAAGCAAGGTGAAAGGTCATGGATAAAAGTGACCTTACGGTGTTTCTTTCGTGTTGACAAGACGCGTGTGCAGGCGATGATGAACGCAATATTTATGCAACAATGTTTACTCATCCAATGTCTCTGGGTCGCCTTAACGTCGTACACTTGAGGATTGGGAAGTTGTGGATTCGATTTTCATCGGGGGCATCCATGTGTGGAATTATTTGCGCGTTGCTGGCTCCAACCCAGAGCTGGGTATGCTTTGGGCTCAAATAGGAAGGCTGGTACCCTACAGTTGAGTTTCGTTAACCCAACGGATGCGTTTCTGGGAGCGTTGGTCAAATTTCCTGACCAACACGGCAGATGTCTGTATTCCTCGGGCCTGGTTAACGTTAGGATATGTTATGAAACGCCGTACCATAATCTTTATTCTTTTTTCTAGTTGATCATCATAAAAACAATACATTGTCAAATTCTATGGCCGTTCATGTCCTGCTGTCGTGGTGACTTCAGCTTCAATGTTCTCCCCATGTCCACACTCAGTGTCAGTTCATGTCAAAGTGGCCGGTACCGGCGACTTCAGGGGACTGCCCTCACACTGGCGTGACGGCACCCTCCAGAGAAGGACGTACGTTACTCACACAAACTTCAACGATAGAGCAATCATTCTTGTTTTCTTGCGTAAGTTGAGTCATACCAGAACAACGCGGAAGTGTTTCAGCAGCATTTCAGCTGTTATTTGACTTATTTTACTTATTCCTTTTAACATTTTTTTCAGTTTCCGCCTGCAGTCACCCGCCTTTGAAACTAACGCTTCTTAAAACCCAAGCAGATAGTTATTTTTCGAAACTGGGAATCGAAAGGGTTTGCCTTGATGAAAATCAATTGAAAAACCAGCCTAGACAGCGGAAAAAAAGAAAAAGAAACTCGAATATTCAGACTTGTATGAGAGATTACAAAAAGTTGTCAATAAATGGATGACGAAAGTAATTAATATTTGACGGTTCGATGTAATAAGTCAAAATACGCAGCAAAAAGAATGTTGAAGGTAATGCTCTTTTCGTGATACAATATATGAAACAGACAAGCGAATATTCGACAAAATTGTTATCTTCAGGCATGTCATACAACAGACATAAATCATGCACAAAATAATACACCCCAGATCACAATCAACATGAAATGACAATTTATGACAGAGAAGTGGAATGTTCAGGACAGTTATTTAACAAAACAAAACAAAAAAAACATGAGAGAGGAAAGAGAGAGGGTGGGAATTGGGTAGACATGAGGGGGGGGGGGGGGGCGGTAATATATGACGTCAGTGCACGAGCAGACGCGCGCGCGCGCAAGTATGTGTGTGTGTGTGTGTGTGTGTGTGTGTGTGTGTGTGTGTGGTGTGTGTTGTGTGTGCGCGTGCGTGCGCGCGCGCGTGTGTGTGTCCAGAACTTTATTTTCGTAACAGTAAAACAACAACAAAAAACAGCCAAAGCATTAATGCAGTAATAACAACATATGCACCATAAACATTTAGTACCACAATTATTCTAGTCATTAACACACACACACACACACACACACACACACACACACACACACACACACACACACACACACACACTGTAAGATCTGCTACCCATGTGCTTACGTTCCTGCTATCAAACAGTACCACATACGGTGACAGAACTACAGTTGAGAAACCCACCGTTCAAAGTCCGCTCGACGTTCCTGACCACCAGCCCAAGACCCTTCTGCTGCCCCTGTGCAGACGTCCGCGGCCT
>CM065716.1:48984746-49019746 GCA_033310375.1 Conus canariensis | reverse complement strand
TACACTTAGTCCCTTAACGGGGCAAGGGCCGGATGAAAAAAGCATGTGTTTGCTTATCTGTTACCCTTGGAAATAAAGATTATCATCATCATCATCATCATCATCTACCTACCTACCAACCTACCTACTATATACCCACCCGTCTATTACCTCGCTATCGAGCTGTCTACCCACCTGTCTATCTACCTCGCTATCGAGCTGTCTATCTAAGGGCTTAAAGCCATGCATACATGCATACCTAGCTATCTGCCTACCTAGCTACCTACATGCCTTCATACATACATACATATACAATCATACTTACAAACATGTATATGTACTTGAACGCATGTACACTGCCATGCGTAGTAATTACACTGAAAAAACATGCATACATATGTGTATGTTTACGGAGAGGTACGTAATAGTTATATTTACAAACATACATATATACAGTGATGCATGCATATGAACAGCCCCCCCCCCCCCTTCTCACACACACACACGCGTGCGCGCGTGCACACACACATACACAACACACACACACCACACACACACCACACACACACACACACACACACCACACACACACACATAAGCGCGCGAGCGCACACATGTATACATGTAGACACAAACAGCTGTCAAGCTGTCTGTCTATCTATCTTTCTACCTATCTACCTACCTACCTACATACCTACCTATCTATCTAATATCTAGCTGTCTATCTAAGTGATTAAAGCCATACAGACATGCATACCTACCTACATGCAATAATACTTACAATTATGCATAGGTATATGAATGCATGACCATTGCCACGCATAGTAATCATACTGAAAAACATACATGTATGCTTACGGAGAGATGCAGGATAGTTATATTTACCAACATACATATATACAATGATGCATGTATATGAACAGCCCCCCCCCCCCTCCCGCACCCTTCGCACGCGCGCGCGCTCGCTCGCACACACACACACACACACACACACACACACACACACACACACACACACACACACACACACACACACATGCGTGCGCGCGCGCACACGTGTATACATCTAGAGACGAACATTTATGTCTATCTATCTATCTATCTATCTATCTATCTATCTATCTATCTGTCGATCGATAGATAAATAGAAATATAGAGAGACAAGCAAACAGATAGATAGATAGTTAGATAGACAGATAGATAGACAGATAGATAGATAGACAGATGGATGGATAGATAGATAAATAGATGCATATGCGCGCATGCATACGCATCGACATACATTATAACGAATATGTACAAGCACACCTGTATGCACACAAGCACACTTTTGAAAGGTGGGGCCTCTATTCTTGAATTTTTTTCTTTTTTCAATTTTTAAAGATTTTTGGTTCACACACTTAGCATGCAAGTCTGTGTGTTTAATTACTGATGGACATTTTCTAGCGGACTTTAATATTGTTGCATTTCATACAGAGCATCTGGGTTTGTTAATGTGTTAATGTTTGTAGTATTGTCACTTATATTCTTATAATGATAGGAAAACACAAAACAGCGGCAACAACAACAGCAACAGCGACAAAACAAAACAAACACAAAACAAACCAAAACAAACAAACAACAGAAAAGCGGACAACGAGTGAAAGTTAAAGGTATAACAAATCAAAACACACAGCAACGTAGCAGAACGCCATAGTCCAGCTGCGACCAAGCATGGGTTCAATTTCAATTTCTCCTCTTCCTTCCACCTCCTCCCTCCCCACCCCCTCTCCCCAACCCTCCCTCTCGCATAGGTCCGAACATTTCCCCGAAGACGGCCTTGAAAGCAGAAGCGAAAAAGTAGGACGCAAGGACGACACCAGGAAGAAGAGACGAGGACAGAACAAAGGGGGGTAAAAAAGGTGTCAAGGTGACGGATTGTCTGTCATCTCATGAACTGGCCCATTCTGCAGAGGGTACCCTTATTGCGCAAAAAAAGAAGAAGAAAAAAACCCCAACTAAAGTCTACAAGGAAGACAAGAGAAAAGCCCATAAGAGAGAAAGGAATTATTGTGTGTGTGTGTGTGTGTGTGTGTGTGTGTGTGTGTGTGTGTGTGTGTGTGTGTGTGTGTGTGTGTTCCTCACCAGCGTCGTGGAAAGCTATTATTTCTGTTGATTTTGTTCCTCAATGTTTTGAGACCACTGACATTGACAGTCACGGTCACAGAAGTCACACAGCGCTGTCCGGTCTGCTCGTGTTTTTCATTGTCAAAGAGACTGATGATGATGGGCGAAGAATACCGATTGTACCATGAGTGACAAGTGAAACCTATAAAGATGTCAAAATAGACACTCTTCTTGACACTGACAAAGCTGTACGGTAACAGACTGTGTCGCAAGACTTCTCAGAAACGTTTTGACGGATAGTCCTGGTGTCACTCGTGGTGTTAGTCTTCATCGTAGTATTTTGATCTCAGATGTGCCTGTCAGAGTCAAACCATGCCCTTTACCCTTTTCAACACGACAAGTTGTCGAAAACAAAGTTCAACTGACGGTGAGTATGGGTTTTTATTCAATTATCTATTTTTTCAGTTTTGTTTACCTGTTGTTATTGTATCTGACCCTGATGGTTCGGTACGTTTTTGCATTGTTTACAGGAAGTTGAACAGTATAATTGTTTTTGATTGTGAACCCATTCCTGACATAGACGAACTGTTTGCACTAATGCGCTACATTTAGTATGTTGGAAAGATAGACTTAACAAAAGAAATCGAAAAATACCCGTTGAATCATCAGATAAGCATAGACTGCTTTCCAGACACCACTTGACTTATTTCAATGGATCAGAATACCTTCTGCATAATCTTTCCTCTGTCGAAATGTTTTCAGCCATCCCTTATCTTTTGATATACCTAGTTTATACTCTTCACCATACCATCTACTTTGTTTATTCTTCTTTTCCAACAGATTTTTTATGTAATCAGCGGAGAGAGAGAGAGAGAGAGAGAGACAGACAGACAGACAGACAGACAGACAGACAGACAGACAGACAGACAGACACGGAGAAAGAGCGAGAGAGGACAGACAGACAGACAGACAGGACAGACGACGACAGAAAGAAAGACAGACAGACACGAAAGAGAGAGAGAGAGAGAGAGAGAGAGAGAGAGAGAGAGAGAGAGAGAGAGAGAGAGGCAGACAAATAGAGAGAGACAGAAAGAAATGAAAGACCAATTGCGGTCATGCTTTTACATGCCATTCAGAATAAAGGGAGGGGACTGGGGTAGGGACTGAAAATAAATTTCAACAATTAAACCGATCAGTCATTCCCTTGACCGCTGGGGTCGTTGGGGGGACGATACATTGTGCATTTAAGTTCATCGCAACAAGGGTGCGCGCCGACAGACGGACAGAACAGACAGACAGACAGACAGAGGGACAGACGGACGGACAGACAGTCAGACTGGTAGGGACAGACAAACAGACGGACAGACAGACAGGGAGAGACAGGGAGGCAAAGAGAGAAGTGCAATAACTTACCACAGAAGGGCATGACCCGGGACAGTCCCAGGCACGTCTTTTCAGAAAGTCCACGACCCCACGTCACAATGATTATTTACCCCTCACAGAATGACAAATAAAGTCAAAGATGCATACTTACAATGAATATGTGAAATGAATATTTTACAATTAATTTGAAAGCCTTGCCGAGAGAAGAAACAAAACAACGAAAAAAACACAAAGACATGAAAACGGAGGAGAGAGAGAGAGAGAGAGAGAGAGAGAGAGAGAGAGAGAGAGAGAGAGAGAGAGAGAGAGAGAGAGAGAGAGAGAGAGTATTTCAAGGACCACGCTGTGAATAGCTTTTTCCCCCTCCGGTATGTCAACTGATAAACTACCATTTTTCCGAGTTAAGTTGGTTACTGAATTTGGACTTTTTGTCAATGTTTAAATGCAGGTTCAAACTGCAATCAGTAGAGCACATTTAACACTGCATCAGATTACATTTGCATGACAGAGATCCAACCGACATTCACACACACACACACACACACACACACACACACACACACACACACACACACACACACGCACACACCGCCCCACACACACACACATGCGCGCGCGCACGCACGCACGCACGCACACACATTTATACATACACACTTACATACATACATACATACATTCACACACACACACACACCACACACACACACACACACACACACACACACTACACACACATACACACCACACACACACACACACACACACACACACACACACACACACACACACACACATACATACGAACAAAAAAATAGGAGGATAAGATTCAGTAAGGAAACTTAGAAACCTAGGAAAGAATAAACTTCTTGGCTGCAGGGGGAGGGTATGATCGACTACAAAAGGCTGTCGTTTCCTTGCGGAGAGATGAAGCAGACATATGACGTAAACATGTACCACTCTCTGTTTTGTCCTCTTTCAGGATGGAGAGAGAGAGAGAGGAGGAGAGAGAGAGAGAGAGAGAGAGAGGAGAGAGAGAGAGAGAGAAGAGAGAGAGAGAGATTGACTGCTCTCCTTTGAGTCTGTACTTCTTGTATTGTATTCAGCAATCAATGAATGCAGAAGATGAAACATATGTACGCAAGAGGACTTAAAACTTTTGAAGACCGTAATACGACATACAACTGTGATTGTGAAATGACAGCCACAGCTGATACCCTTCTACCAGTCATTTCTGATTCCGGCTTTTCCTCACAGGAAGTAGCGAAAAAAGAACTCGGGAAATTCTCTTTGGGACTGGAGAATATTTTCAGAACACACAAGGAAATCATCTCAGAGAAACGTGATGTCTTAGAGTTCCTTATCATTTCTCCCTGTTCTAAGGGCTATGTTAATTAGGTCTGCAAGGTTGTTGACATGGCGAAGTTCACAGCTTGCAGCAGGGTCTCCGTCTGATCTCACAGTTTCTTCCTCAGGGGCACGCTTCTGTCCACAACTGAATTCTTAGATCATTTCATGTTTAGCAAAGCTGAGGGATGTGCTCTCGAGGAGGGACGAGGACGGAGAGGCAATATGTCTGAAGAGGAAGAGTAGGGCAAGGGTGTCGAGAGAGATGGCCGAGGGACTGGACATTAGTCCACGATGGAAATCCGATCAGTCATTCTAGACAACTGGCTGAGGCCAGCATCACCTTAAGCTGAGCCAAATGCTGGAAGAAGTAGATCACTTCAGCCACACGGGATCGCTTCTGAATAAGGGCGACAGCTCAACAAAGGAGACCACAAGAGAAGGCAAAGCTGTTTCCCCTGCACAAGTTGTGATGGACATAATAATGATCAAACGTGTGGGTGACGATTAGCATTAGTGTCTCACTGTTCAACAAAAATGACCTTTTTCTCGCTTTCTTTCAATGCTTTTTTTCCTCTCGTCCTCTGACATTATAAAAAAAAGCCTGGAAATATGTAAGTGACCTTTTTTATCTCACGTTTTAAAACTTCAAAATAATCACGCCCTTCTTTTTCTCTGTAGTTTTCTTTTATGTGCTTTGACATCATAAAAGTGTGTCCTTAATGAATCAGCTTGACAGGAAACAGTTCTGAAGATGACTTAACTATCTTGTATGTTCCTGATGTCAGTGAACCACACACGCAAGAACATGAAGAACATACCCAGCAGTTTAAAACATTAATCACCAAGAGACACAAACAAACAAACAAACAGATGTGATATGTCATCACCCCCCCAAAAAAAAAAAAAAATGTCAGCGCGTATGCACAGCCGCTTGTTAGAATTTACAAGAATCTTGTTCGTTCGCTGACTCTATTCTTCTACAAACCTTATAAACAGGATATCATTGTCGACAAGGTAGGCTCCTTAACTGTGAAAATGACAGTCGGGGTTCAAGCTTCCCATAAGATTGGATGTTTTCTGCTTGAAAACCTCCCCTGCCCCCCCCCCCCACTCCCCCCCCCCCCCAAGCAGTAAATGAGTACCGGATTCAGGTAAGTTAAGGCAGATGAATGAGAGGGATATGCTCCATCTCCCATAATGCCATGCGTTAGACACTGCTTTTTTATTTTTTATTTTATCTCTGACAGTTTATTGCCTATACAGCCATTAGGCTATGGGACTTTAACCTTTATCTATTATATCAGCTTCTGTACAGCCTCTTTGATGATACACTGTGAGTCAGGAAGGGCATAGATTGTGACCCTGTCCCCAGGCGTGGCATGGCGGGAAAACCGTGACTTGGGATGACAAGTTCGTGCCCTCCAGCCTGTCTACCAGGATTTGTAGGTATCAACAACATCCGACAGAACATGACAGGAGGTGACAGAAACCACGACACCAAAAGAAACACAGCTGGAGGGTGGGGGCTGAAGAGGTAGGAACAGAGATGTGGTCTGGTCTCGCATGAGCGTCTACCACCTCGCGCGCTAGTTGACAATGTACACGTGCTAAGTCTTTTGACTGATGAATATGCTGTTTGGCAGATGGGCTCTCACTCACTCACTCACTCCTCTCTCTCTCTCTCTCTCTCTTTTCATTGTATCTGTGTTATTGTCTCTGTCTCTGTTTCTCACTCTCCATCTCTCTCTCTCTCTCTATCTCTCTCTCTCTCACACACACATTCACACACACACAACACACACACACACACACCACACACGCACACACACACACACACACACACACACACACACACACACGCAAGCACACGCGCACTCACGCATGCATGCACACACACATATGCGTGCACAAATACACGCACAAAGAGATCACACACACACACACACACACGCGCGCGCGCGTGCGCACGCACACACACAAAACACACACACACGCATATCTATCTATCTATCTGTCTATCTATCTGTCCAGCTAGCTAGGTAGCTAAAAATAGGAGGGTAGGAGTGTAACATTCCATAAGCAAACGAAGAAAACTACGAAAGAATGAACCTCTTGATTGCAGGTGGAGGGTATGATCGATACAAGAGACTGTCGTGTCCTTAAGAAACGATGAGGCAGACACATCAAGTAACCATGTACCACTCTCTGTGTTGTCCTCGGTATAGGAGAGCTCGACTCTGATGAAGTGATGACAGCTTTAAAGCAAAATTTCCTACTCTCTTTTCAATCTGTACTCCCTGAATAGTAACCAACAATAAAGGAGTTTAATAGAGAAAACATTTGTATGCAAGTGGAATTAAAGTGTTGAGGTGAATAGCAATAAGCAAATGTGGATGTTTGTGGAAAGACAGTCACAGTTAATACTCTTTCTAATTCTGACTTTTCCTTATAGGAGGTAGCTAAAAAGAATTCAGAGAACTCACCATGGGAATGGAGAAAGTATTTAGAATTCACACACAATTCATCTCAGAGAAAAGTAATGTCTTAGTTCCTTATTATTTTTCACTTCTACTGGCCATGTTATTCAGTCAGGACTGTTGACATGACGAAGTTCGCAGTTTGCAATGAGGTCTCCGTCGGATCTTACAGGGTTTTTTTCCTCAGGGGCACGCTTCTGCCCTCAGCTGACTACCTGGATCATCAGATGTTGGGCAAGACTGAAGGTCGTGCTGTCGTGGAGGAACCAGGAAGGAAAGGGAAAATGTCTGAAGGGGTAGAGTCGGGCGAGGATGTGAAGAGAGAGGAGAGAGAGAGCGAAAGATATGGGCACTGGTCTATGTTGGAAAACTGGTCAGCAATTCTCAACAACTAGCAGCAGCCAGCATCACCCTAAAGTGAGACAAACGCTGGAAGAAGTAAGTCACTTCAGCTGTGCTGGTTCGTTTGTGAACGTGGGCGGCAGCTAACAAAGGAGTCTCAAGAGAAGGTTCGGCTGTTCGGTACCCTGTACAACTTGTGTTGGACATGTTGATGATCATACATATAGGTGACGATTAACATTATTATTGCCTTCTGTTCAAAACACCAAAATGACTATAATCATTTTCTTTTAATTCTTTCTTTCATGTACTCTGACATTACCAACTAAAAAGAAAAAGAAAAAAGAAAAAGACTTGCAAGCATGTAAGTGACAAGATTTTTTTTATCCTGCTCTTCAAAACATCAGAATAATCACGCCCTTCTTTTTCACTTATGTTTTTCTTTTCTTTGACATAACAAAAAAAGTGTCTTCAATAAATCTGCTTGACGGAAAACAGTTCTGAATATGACTTAACCATCATGTATTTTCTGAGGGTCAGTGAAACATGCATGCAAGCACACGAAGAACATAGTCAGCAGGAAAAGCATTAATCATCAAGAGACACAAACAAACAAACAAACAGATGCAATAAGTCATCCAAAAGAAAAGTGTGCAGATATGCACAGACGCTTGTCAGATTTTCCACAATTCTTATCCGTTCACTGGAAAGGTAGAAAAGGAGATATGATCTGATTTCATGTGTGTATCTATCACTTTGCGCGCCTGTTGACGATGTGCACGTGATGGGTCTTCTGACTGATGAATGTCCATTTTGGCAGATGGGCTCTCCTCTCTCTCTCTCTCTCTCTCTCCTCTCTCTCTCTCTCTCTCTGCTTCCGTCTTTGTCTCTGACTTTCTCTCACTATATATATATATATATCACACACATACACAAACACACACGTATGCACGCACACATACACACATATGAATGCATACACACAGAAACACATGCACACACACATATATACATATAAACACATATATCATATATATACATATATATATATAATGCTAAACAATTAAGTAGTGGGTGAAAACAAGTGCAGGTTAACAATTCTTCCATCATTATAATAATGATTTGGCAAAGATTTGAAATTTAAAAAAAAATGTCGAAGATGAAGAAAATGGGGAAATATATGTTATAAATATCAAAACCCTTCACTAGCTGCATGAGGGAACCATCACAATCCCTCTTGAAGGCAGATTTGTATGTATTGCCTGCTCCTAGGCCTTTCGTCCGCTGGATTGGACTCATCAGGGAGACACGGCTGATTGTGTCTGTGCTCTTGGTGTATATATATGACATATATATATATATATATATATATGACAATTATATATAATATATAATTATATGTATGTATGTATGTATGTATGTATGTATGTTGTGTATAAAGAAAAGGGGGTGCATTCAGTAAGTAAACAAAGAAAACTGTGAAAGAGTTGACTCTCGACTGCAAGTTGAGGGTATGATTGACTGAGAGCAACTGTCACATCCTTGTCAAAAGATGAGGCAGACATTTTAGGTAAACATGCACCAATCTCTGTTTTGTCCTCTTTCAGGAGGGACAAGAGAGAGAGAGAGAGAGAGAGAGAGAGAGAGAGAGAGAGAGAGAGAGAGAGAGAGAGAGATGGAGCGATGACAGCTTGAAAGCAATATTTACTTTTTTCAGTCTGCATTTCTTGTATAGTATCCAACAGTCAAGGAGTTCAGTAGATGAAACGTTTGTATGAAAGTGAACTTAAAGTGTTGAAGACTGGACTGTGATACGCAACTGTGACTGAAATGACAGCTACTGTTGATATTCTTTTAATGGTCATCAGGAAGAAGCAGAAACAAACTCGAGAAACTCACAATGGGATTGGAGAATGTGTTAAGAACACAAAGAAGTCATCTCCGTCTGACATAATGCAATGCCTTATATACTGTTAATCTCTAACGCTTATTGCTCCCAAAGTCTTTGGGCTATGGGATTTTAACCTTTAACCATTATTCCAGTCTCTGTACAGCCTCTTTGATGATACACTGTAAATCAGGAAGGGCATTGATTGTGACCCTGTCCCCAGGCGTGGAATGGCGGGAAAACCGTGACTTGGGATGACAAGTTCGTGCCCTCCAGCCTGTCTACCAGGGTCTGTAGGTATCAACAACATCCGACAGAACATGACAGGAGGTGACAGAAACCACGACACCAAAAGAAACACAGAGGGTGGGGGAATGAAAAGAGATATGGTCTGGTTTCGTGTGTGCGTCTATCACGATGTGCGCTAGTTGACGATGTACACGTGCTGAGTCTTTTGACTGATGATTTTGCTCTTTGGCAGACAGACTCTCACTCTCTGTCTCTGTCTCTCTCTCTCTGATTCTCTCTCTCAATCTCTCAATTTTTTTCTCTATTTTTCTGTCTCTCTTTTTCTGTCTCTCTACTTCTGTCTCTGTGTCTCTGTCTATGTTTGTCTGTCTGTCTGTCTGTCTCTCAAATACACACACACATATGTATGCACATGCACACACAAACACACACACACACACACACACACACACACACACACACACATATATATATATATATATATATATATATATACACATATGTGTGTGTGTGTGTGTGTGTGTGTGTGTGTGTGTGTGTGTGTGTGTGTGTGTGTGTGTGTAAAAGAATAGAAGGGTAAGAGGGTAGGGTTCAGTAAGCAAATTAAGAAAACCATGAAAGAATTAATCTCTTGACTACAAGTGGAGGTTATGATCGACCACTAGAGACTGTCACATCCATGTGAAAAGATGAAGCAGACATATCAGGTAAACATATAGGCCTACCACTCTCTACTTTGTCCTCTTTTGGAAGGGACAGGAGAGGCTGGCTCTGATGAAGCGATAACAGCTTTAAAGCAACATTTACTACTCTTCTTTCAACCTGTGTTCCTTGAATAATATCCCACAGTCAAGGAGTGCAGAAGATGAAACGTTTGTATGCAAGTGGACATATACTGCTGAAGAATGGACTGAGATACGCAACTGTGGGTGTGAAATGACAGCTACACTTGATTGTCTTTTCCTGGTCATTCCTAAGTCTGTTTTTTTTATTATTATAGAAGGAAAGGAAAACAAAAACCCAAGGAACTCACTACGGGACTTGGAGAATGTGTTAAGAACACAAAGACGTCATCTCAGAGAATAAATGAATGAATGAATGAATTATTGAGATCAGCTTGCAAAGCCCATTCTCACGGGGAGAGCACGGTGGGGAGAGGGGCTGTTCATGAAAGAAAAATCAAAGAATGAACATCCAATGCATGGCAAAAAAAACAATATCGCGATGAGGAAACCCCATCACGAAAAGAGTTGTCTATCTGAAGAATGATGTAACGATCAACATGATCGCCAACAAGTTTATCTCAAAGAGGAGAGATGTGTTAGTTCCTTATCTCTATTCTAGTGACCACGTTCTTAACTCAGGACTGTTGACATGGCGAATTCCACAGTGTGCGGCAGGGTCTCTATCCGATCTCACAGTCTGTTCCTCAAGGGCATGCTCCTGTTCACAACCGAGTTCTTGGATCATCGTATATTGGGCAAGGCTGAGGGACATGCTGTCTGGGAAGGATGAGGATGGAAGGGGAATATGTGTGAGGGTAGAGCGGGGCGAGGGTGTGGAGAGAGATGGCAAAGGGGTCTGGGCACAAGTCCATGCTGGAAATCTAGTCAGCCATTCTAGACAACTAACAGTGGCCAACATCACCCTAAACTGAGACAAACGCTGGAAGAAGTAGACCACTTCAGCTACACTGGATCTTTTCGGAATATGGCCGGCAGATCAACAAAAGCGACCACAAGAGAAGGCTATGCTGTTCAGTACCCTTACAACTTATGTAGGACAGACATGGTAATGATCAAACATGTGGGTGATGATTAATGTGATTAATATCTCACTTTTCAAAACATCAAAAAGATCATATTTCGCTTTCTTTCAGTGCTTTATTTTATGCATTCTGCCATTACAGAGGAAATTTGGAAACATGTAAGTGATGATCATACATGTAGGTAACGATTAACGTTATGATCTCACTTTTCAAAACATCACAACGATCATTTCTCGCTTTCTTTTAATATTTTTTTCCTATATACTTTGACACCGTTAAAAATCTTGCGAACAGGTAAGTGACAAGTTTGTTTTTATCTCACTTTTCAAAACATTATAACGATCACGCCCTTCTTTTTCACTGTTGTTTTCTTTTCAGTGTTTTGACATAGTTAAAAAATGTGTCTTTAATGAATCAGCTTGACAGGAAACGAAGAACATACTCAGCAGATTAAAACATTAATCATCAAGAGACACAAACAAGCAAACACATTTCATAAGTCATCCCTCCCTCCCTCCTTCCCCCCCCCCCCCAAAAAAAAAAAAAAAAAAAAAAAACAGAAAAGAAAAATGTCGGTGCATGTGCACAGCTGCTTGTTAGAATTTACAACGATCTTGTCTATTCACTGACGCCATTCTTCTACAAACCTTATACACAGGCTATCATCGTGAAAATGGTAGGCTGTTTAACTGTAAAAATGACAGTTAACTGTGAAAATGACAGTCTGGGTTCTAGCTTCCCGTAAGGTCGGATGTTTTCTGCTTGAAAACCTTCTCTGTCCACCCAGCAGTAAACGAGTACCTGATACAGTTCAGGGTGGTAAGTTAAGTGGGTGAATGAGAGGGATATGCTCTGTCTCTCATAATGCCACAGCTTTGACACTGATGATCCCTAACAGTTTATTGCCCCAGTTGCCGTTAGGCTATGGGACTTTAACCTTCATCGATCATGTATCTCTGCTTCTGTACAGCCTCTTTGTTGATACATTGTAAGATAGGAGGGGTATAGATTGTGACCCTGTCCCCAGGCGTGGCATGGCGGGAAAGCCGTGACTTGGGATGACAAGTTCGTGCCCTCCAGCCTGTCTACCAGGGTCTGTAGGTATCAACAACATCCGACAGAACATGACAGGAGGTGACAGAAACCACGACACCAAAAGAAGCAAAGCAAGAGGACAGGGTTTGAAAAGGTAGGAAAAGAGATATGGTCTGGTCTCGCGTATCCATCTATCAGTGTGTGCGCTTGTTGACGATGTACACGTGCTGGGTCTTTTGATTAATGAATATGCTCTTTGGTAGATGGTCTCTCTGTCTCTGTCTCTCTCTCTAAGACACACACGCACGGAGTACTATATTTGGTCCGATCTCATGTTGCTCTTCCCGTTAATCTCTCTCTCTCTCTCTCTCTCTCTCTCTCTCTCTCTCTCTCATCCACACACACACATACACACACACACACACGCACGCACGCATGCACGCACGCACGCACGCACACACACACACACACACACACACACACACACACACGCACGCACGCATACACACCACACACACACACACACACACACACACACACACACACACACACACACGGACACAGACACAGACAAAGACACACACAGAGACACGACACAGACACAGACACACACCACACACAACACACACACACACACACACACACACACACACAAAACACACATTTCTTTTTCTTAACCCCTCTCTTTGTGTTTATTTTCTTCGAAGTGAGAGATCTCTCTCTCTCTCTCTCTCTCTCTCTCTCTCTCTCTCTCTCTCCTTCACACACACACACACACACACACACACACACACACACACACACACACACACACACACACACACACAGTGAAGCTTTATTAAAAGCAAAGCAAAACAAAACATGAGTAGATACCAGTCATCATCAAACTGATATGGTTTTAAAGGTAGACTGTCTTGCTCTCGGTATCTGCTGACACTATTTACGGCACGGTCATCCCATTCGCTTTTAAATTTGCTCCAGTCTGTTGCAAAACATATGGCTTTATACATTGTAACTGTCCATACGGATCAGGAATCTTTAGCAAAAGGGACGGAATGCCTTTAAAAAAAATGACTATGGTTTCTTGAAGCAGATGTCTCCACTACAATTACATCAAATATTTCAGTTTTGGTAGTGTGTGGACCGCCCATAAATCTGACATCGATTCTGGGTCTTCTGAACTTTTTGAGAAAATGTCGACTGGTCGTTGTCAGTCCACTTAGATCTGGGAAAGTACCACCTCACACGTACCTATAGGGGATGAAAAGGTAATCACATCTTTAATCGCTCTTGGGCTTCAGTTGTGTGAGGTGTTATAATTCCTGGGAATGAATTGGCAGGGAAAACGTACAACCGATATTGTGGGAGTAAAACAACTGGATGTCAGCCCAGTGGTGGCCAACACAAAGTGTTCACGTAAAGTGTGTGTCTGCACTTTCAAGATTTATGAACGAGGCAGGTCAGTGACAATTTCTGAAATTTCAAGGGAATTTTGAGCTTCAGTCTCTGTTGGAGTGAGTGACCTGACCATCCAGAAATCTTCATGGACTTGGATATTCAAAGTATTCCTTAGTGAAAAAGGTAGAGTTCGTGAGGTGAACAAAAAGAAACAATACTTCACTGGAATATGAAAAACTGCAAGAGAATGATCATCAGAGATGAAATGAAAATTGTTATCAAGCAAAATGGGAGAGTGAAACCGTGGAAAAAGACCCAAAGAAACATGGTTAGCACTTTCTCTTGGCAATGTCCCCTTTGCTTTTATAACAATACTGGAATATTGGCGTGAGGATGTGTCGTTACGATCAAAATTGACCACTTATGTTTGTGGATAAAAATGTGATCAGTGTAACGTACACTGGACCACTTGAAAACACTTTTCTCCCTGTGTTACCGACCAGTTTCCAGAACATTGATACTGCCCCCCCCCCCTCCCCCCTCCTCTGAAGATAACGCCTCCATGCTTAAGTCCACTCGGACAGGGAACTACATACGACAGAATATAATTTCTGTCAGCTATGGTCCCCAGAGAGTCTAGATTTAAACTGTTGAGAACGTGTGGCATCTATTCAGTCAAATACGTGAAAAGAACATTCGCCGCTTCAGGACTGTTACTGACTTACCGGAATCCGTTGTCTGTCACGTGTCTTCCCATGCTGTAGGACTCCTTCCGGAGGGGATTGTCAGCACGTGCTCAGGCAAAGACATATTGTCAAATATTTGCATGTGCGGACAAAACTGAAGGTGAGAAAATAAGCTTTAAACGGCAGGTGTCTGCAGACATTTGGGACCGGCGGTGGTATGTGAGGAAAGATTTGTGTCCCCATAGTGTAGTGTAGGTTGCTGACAGCAGATCATTCACTAGTAAATACTCTCGAATTTTGAGTGAACTGTCAAGGCCCTATTCAACGATCCACGTCAGAGATACTGACTCTGATATCCTCGAGCAAAGCCACTGGCAGCAACTGCTCAATTCAACTGTGCACCTCAGCAAGTACAATGTTTTTCTTCTCTGTCAACTCCGTGGTGAGTCACTGGGGCACCACACCGAAGAACATTAACCAGGTTCCCCCTGGTCTGTGGGTCGTTCGCTAACGCTCGGGTCTCAGCCAATGTTTTCCCTGACGCATCTGCAATGTCATCAGTCCATTTTCTGTGTGTGTCTTCCCTGCCATCTCTTCCGTCGATAGTTAGGTGGAGAATTGTTTTAGCAATGCAATTAGATATTCTTACAACACCATGCCATCTTAGTTTTCTTTTCCTTGTTGTTGTCAGTCGATCTTTATATGGTCCAATTGGCTGTTTGATGGTTTGAAGCGCTTGTTCATTGGTGATATGATCAGTATATCTGTGTGTGTGTGTGTGTGTGTGTGTGTGTGTGTGTGTGTGTGCGTGCGTGCGTGTGTGGTGTGGTGTGTGTGTGTGTGTGTGTGTGTGTGTGTGTGTGTGTGTGTGTGTGTGTGTGCCTTCAATCTTCAAGATTAACCATACTACACTCAACAACTTTGGCCTAAAATGATAATGTCTCGTATGGAACTCGAACCACAGACCTCCCAGGACGCAAAAAAAATGACACTAACCTTCGGACCAAAGTAATGAAAATAACTTTCCTTCCCCCATTTCCTTTGAGATTTTTTTTGCTCAACATAAAAGCTATAATGAATCATCAGAAGTAAGTCCAGACGGAAATGTTTTAAGTAGGAATTAACCTTTCCCCGAAGACGAGGAAACCAATTTAAGAAAAAGAAAAGAAAAGAAAAAGAAACCCCAGCACACACGTGACCAGCATAGCCTCCAAGCAGACCCGTCAACGACAGCCACGAACAGACCGACGATATAAGTCATGCCCTCACTGTCACTCCATCTGCCGAAACAATTAGTCAGGATTTGCCAAAGTCTCGGCCTGTCACCCAGCCCGCTCTTACGGGACCGCTTTAAACAATCCAGAATGTCACGCTTGGCATGCGAGACGGGGTGACGTAGCGTGACAAGTTCGTGGCCTGTCAGTCTGCTTGCCATGGGCTGAGGAGTGGACTTAAGGCATCAACAACATCAGATAGTAAACATGACAACAAAAAAGGCGACATAAAACTACGGTGCGATAACAAATACACAAAGAGAGAGAGAGAGAGAGAGAGAGGGGGGGGGGGTTGTGTGTGTGTGTGTGGGGGGGGGGGGGTTGGGTGGAAGAGGAAGACGGGGGTGGTGGAAAGAGGTGAAAGATTTAAGGTGGGACAAAGTGTTCGTCTGTCATCTGGCGCTTCAGTTAATGACCTGGCCTGGGCATAGAGCTGATGTGCTGTTTTTAGCATCTCCTCGCCCGGTCCTTCTTCCTTGCCCCCCCCCCCCTCCCCCCAAACACCCCACCCCCACCCCATTTCCTGACCCCGACTCCCAGTCACTCTCCCGGCCTCCCTTTCGCTCTGCTTCTACATACAAACACGCACAAGCATTCTGGCAAGCGAGCAAATGGATCTGAGCACACACACACACACACACACACACACACACACACACACACACACACACACACACACACACACACACACACACAAGTTTCAAAAACGTCTGTTCATGTTTTGTTTTTGACATATCTTGATTGCCCAAACACGAATCCACAACAGATCATGGGCTTCCGGGGTATTGTGGGTGATGTTTCGTTCACAAAGGAACACTCTCCTCCCCTCCCCACCCCCTTTCAGATCCCACCTGTCTGCATCTTTCGTCGTCTGGCGGAGCGTATTGATATTCGCCCTGCACGATGTTTTCCCTGTTCAATAAACCCTGCTCGATATTCCACCTGTTGTATACTCCCCCTGCACGATGTTCCCCCTGCTTCATATTCCACCTGTTGTATACTCCCCCTGCACGATGTTCCCCCTGTTCCATATTCCACCTGTTGTATACTCCCCCTGCACGATGTTCCCGCTCGATATCACGTTGTATACTCCCCCTCCGAGTTCCCGTTCCATATTCCACCTGTTGTATACTCCCCCTGCACGATGTTTACCCTGCTCGATATTCCACTTGTTGTATATTCCCCCTGCACGATGTTCCCCTTGCTCGATATTCCACCTGTTCAATAAGCTCTTGTTCTGGGGGAGATGGATACGTCAGGAAACCTTTCCCATACCAAAGCTGAAGACACTCAAAGACACACATGTCTTAGGCAAGTAGTGGGAGTATCGGAGAGGGGGAGTATGGAACTCGTGGAGTATTGAGCAGGGGCGAGTATCATGCAGGGGCGGGAGGGGGGGGGGCGGATATCGAACAGGGGATACAATTTTTGAATCTGTATTGAAAAAAAAAATCAACTTAAAAACATTTTTCCGTGTGTAACTATCAAAAGATATACAATCCAGTGTCAAAAATTCTTGGTTCACCAGGCAGAATCTTAAACACATGAACTACATTACTTTAACGGGGAAAAATGTGTACAAGTATCATTAAGAAAACAGATTCTGTTTCCTCTCTGCTGTCCATTGTTGAACAAATGAATTTTGAAAAGTAGGCGATCACGCTTCCCACGCCCACTTCTATCCTCCTCTATCCCCCCCCCCCCCCCCCTTCCTCTTCCTTTCCGCGTGTGTTCTTTCATTATCTCCCTTTCTCCGTTCTCTGACAGCATTTGTCTGGATCAGGCTGCCAGCGCGTCTCCATTTGTCTCCCTTCTTCTCCGTTAGTGTCCATTTGCTAGGCTATCCATCAGGCTGCCCGTTCCTAGAGTACCTAAATATGTACGGTAGATTTGAAAATGCGCGCTTGCATTACCTTTGATTGTAAGTAAATAATGTCGTTTACAGCCCAGTCGACCGCAAAGGGCCATATCAGGGCTGTCGCCGCGTTGGAGTCAACTCACAAGTCATAAAAACAAACAACCTCATTCACACAACTCTCTATAACACAGCTTCTGAAAACACACGCACGGAAATTTGGTTAAAAATCTATTTTCTGTAAAATCTTAGATCAGATGAAAAATGTTAATTTCGTTCAGAAATTAAAGATCACATTAGGTGGGACATTCTGAACAAACATTTTTTTCGTTTACAAATTAATCAATATCCACATTTGTTTGAAAATGATATCATTATGAAGTGCGTATTTGGATCCAGTCTCAGTCTTCACACACACACACACACACACACACACACACACACACACACACACACACACACACACACACATGTATCTGTCCTCCCCCTTACCCCCCCCCCCCCCTCCCCAAGCCATTTTGTTTCAAGGGTGGCTTCGTTTTTAGGATTGCTTTATGGGAGTTTTCAGTCCTACAGGATAGAGAGGGAATGACAGAGGGGAAGTTGAAACTCATAAATGTATTCGAACATAGATATATCTGCAGTATATTACACACTACACTTCATCATTATTGTGCATTTATTTCATTTTCAGTGTGCCGTTTACTTGGCTTATCTATCTGTGTGTGTGTCTGTGTGTGTGTGTGTGGTGTTGTGTGTGTGTGTGTGGTGTGTGTGTGTGTGTGTGTGTGTGGTGTGGCGAGCAGTAAGTAAATGAGAATGAAACTGTCAGTGCACCAAACATAAGTAGATGGATAACCGACACCCAAACACTTTGCACCAAACAGCAAAATATTACAAACCGCAAGCAAATGTCTATCGGTAGCAGGGCATACAGAGTGCTGCAAACATCAAATCCGTCCCGATTTGAAAACATAACTTTAAAGACAGACTTGCGTCTAAGACGAAGACGGCATGAAAAGTAATCCCTTTCCAGTGAGTGCTCTGTTACTTTTGTTGTTCTTCCAAAGTGGAGGTTATCAGGACCAGCAAGACACAACTGTTTTGCTCAATGAAGAGCTCATCAGGTTCATTCTCTCTCTCTCTCTCTCTCTCTCTCTCTCTCTCTCTCCTCTCTCCTCTCTCTCTCTCTCTCTCTCTCTCTCTCCATAGTACACAGGCGATTACGATATATAATGTGCGCATGTAAAACACCCGCCATGGTGATAGCGGAATAGAAACATCAACTTTGCCATTGGAGCGCAAGGGGATTAAATTGCAGCCATAAAACAGTCTTAATTTGTCGCCCTTCCTTCACGAAATGTCGTCACAGAGAGAGAGAGAGAGAGAGAGAGAGAGAGAGAGAGAGAGAGAGAGAGAGAGGAGGGGGAGGGAGAGGGAGGGAGAGAGAGAGAGAGAATTTTGTTGTTTTTGTCGTGCTTCTGAAACGATATGACAAAAAGATTAGTCAACGCCCACACGTAGCCTAACTTGGAACTAAATGCGACATGATGCATTAAAACGCTTGAAGTTTACATGGCAAATGCTGCATGATTCGGCGGACACCGCGTCCAAACAAGAGGAAAAACACAAACAAAATGAACATCTGTCACGGCAACAAACACAAAAACAAAACAAACAATCAAACCAACAAAATGCATTTCCTTCCCAGCGTTTTTGTAGCAGGGGGGAACAAACACAGAAATCCATATCACACACAAGGATTCATTGGTTCACCGGTCCCAGCGTCCACCAGAATCATGGGAAGGTTACTGCAATGATGAATAATGCACCAAGTTGTCTAGAGTTACATAAATGATGAATACTGCACCACGATGTCTGCAGTTACATAAATGATGAATACTGCACCAAGTTGTCTAGAGTTACATAAATGATGAATACTGCACCACGATGGTGCAGTTACATAAATGATGAATACTGCAACAAGTTGTCTGGAGTGACATAAATGATGAATACGGCACCAAGTTGTCTGGAGTGACATAAATGATGGAAACTGCACCAAGTTGTCTGCGTTTACGTAAACGATGAATACTGCACCAAGTTGTCTGCGGTTACATAAACGATGAGTACTGCACCAAGTTGTCTCCGGGTTACATAAACGATGGTACCGCACCAAGTTGTCTGTAGTTATGTAAATGATAAATTCTGCATCAAGTTGTCTGCAGTTACATAAATGATGGATACTGCACCAAGTTGTTTTGAGTTACAGGAATGATGAATACTGCACCAAGTTGTCTGCAGTTACATAAATGATGAATACTGCACCAAGTTGTCTGCAGTTACATAATGATGAATACTGCACCAAGTTGTCTGCAGTTACATAAATTATCAATGCTGCACCAAGTTGTCTGTAGTTACGTAAATGATGAATACTGCACCAAGTTGTCTGTAGTTACGTAAATGATGCATACTGCACCAAATTGTCTGTTGTCTGGAGTTAAGTAAATAATGCATACTGCACCAAGTTGTCTGTTGTCTGGAGTTACGTAAATGATGCATACTGCACCAAGTTGTCTGTTGTCTGGAGTTACGTAAATGATGCATTCTGCACCAAGTTGTCTGTTGTCTGGAGTTACGTAAATGATGCATACTGCACCAAGTTGTCTGTTGTCTGGAGTTACATAAATGATGCATACTGCACCAAGTTGTCTGCAGAGACGTAAATGATGCATACGGCACCTGAAGTGTGCACCTACTGCAATGAAAAATCTACAAAACTGTCTGCACTTGCTGCAGTAGGGAATACTGCACCAAGTTGTCTTTACCTCCTGCAATGGCGAATACTGCACTAAGTTGTCTTCACCTCCTGCAATGATGAACACTACACCAAATTATCTGCACCTCCAGCAATGATGAATACTGCACCAAGTTGTCTTCACCTCCTGCAATGATGGATGAACACTACACCAAATTATCTGCACCTCCAGCAATCATGAATACTGCATCAAGTTGTCTGCACCTCCTGCAATGATGGATGAACACTACACCAAATTATCTGCACCTCCAGCAATGATGCATACTGCACCAAGTTGTCTGCACCTCCTGCAATGATGGATGAACACTACACCAAATTATCTGCACCTCCAGCAATCATGAATACTGTATCAAGTTGTCTGCACCTCCTGCAATGATGGATGAACACTACACCAAATTATCTGCACTTCCAGCAACCATGAATACTGCACCAAGTTGTCTGCACCTCCTTGATGTGGATGAACACTACACCAAATTATCTGCTCCTCCAGCAATCATGAATATTGCACCAAGTTGTCTTCACCTCCTGCAATGATGGATGAACACTACACCAAATTATCTGCACCTCCAGCAATCATGAATACTGCATCAAGTTTGTTGCACCTCCTGCAATGATGGATGAACACTACACCAAATTATCTGCACCTCCAGCAATCATGAATACTGCACCAAGTTGTCTGCACCTCCTGCAATGATGGATGAACACTACACCAAATTATCTGCACCTCCAGCAATCATGAATACTGCACCAAGTTGTCTGCACCTCCTGCAATGATGGATGAACACTACACCAAATTAACTGCACCTCCTGCAATGATGGATGAATACTACACCAAATTGTCTGCACCTCCAGCAATCATGAATACTGCACCAAGTTGTCTGCTCCTCCTTCAGTGATGAATACTGCACCAAGTTGTCTGCTCCTCTGCAGTGATGAATACTGCACCAAGTTGTCTGCTCCTCCTGCAGTGATGAATACTGCACCAAGTTGCCTGCACCTCCAGCAATGATGAATACTGACCATGTTGTCTTCACCTCCTGTAATGATGGATGAACACTACACCAAATTGTTGCACCTCCAGCAATGATGAATACTGCACCAAGTTGTCTTCACCTCCTGTAATGATGGATGAACACTACACCAAATTGTGTGCACCTCCAGCAATGATGAATACTGCACCAAGTTGTCTGCTCCTCCTGCAGTGATGGATAAAAGTTGTCTGCTCCTCCTTCAGTGATGAATACTGCACCACGTTGTCTGCTTCTCCTGCAGTGATGAATACTGCACCAAGTTGTCTGCACTCTCCTGCAGTGATGAATACTGCACAAGTTGTCTGTTCCTCCTGCAGTGATGAATACTGCACCAAGTTGTCTGCTCCTCCTGCAGTGATGAATACTGCACCAAGTTGTCTGCTCCTCCTGCAGTGATGAATACTGCACCAAGTTGTCTGCTCCTCCTGCAGTGATGAATACTGCTGTACTGATGAATTCTGCACCACGTTGTCTGCACCTCCTGCAATGGTGAATACTGAACCAACTGCACCTCCTGCAATGATGAACACTGCACCAAGTTGTCTGCACCTCCTGCAGTGATGAACACTGCACCAAGTTGTCTGCACCTCCAGCAGTGATGAACACACTACCAGTTGTCTGCACCTCCTGCAGTGATGAACACACTACCAGTTGTCTGCACCTCCAGCAGTGATGAACACACTACCAGTTGTCTGCACCTGCTGTACTGTGAACTCTGCACCAGGTTGTGTGCACCTCCTACATTGATACATACTGCACCAAGTTGTCTGCACCTCCAGCAGTGATGAACACACTACCAGTTGTCTGCACCTGCTGTACTGATGAACTCTGCACCAGGTTGTCTGCACCTCCTACAGTGATACATACTGCACCAAGTTGTCTGCACCTCCAGCAGTGATGAACACACTACCAGTTATCTGCACCTGCTGTACTGATGAACTCTGCACCACGTTGTCTGCACCTCCTACAGTGATACATACTGCACCAAGTTGTCTGCACCTCCAGCAGTGATGAACACACTACCAGTTGTCTGCACCTCCTGCAGTGATGAACACACTACCAGTTGTCTGCACCTGCTGTACTGATGAACTCTGCACCAGGTTGTGCACCTCCTACAGTGATACATACTGCACCAAGTTGTCTGCACCTCCTGCAGTGATGAACACACTACCAATTGTCTGCACTTCCTGCAGTGATGAACACACTACCAGTTGTCTGCACCTCCTGAGTGATGAACTCTGCAGCAGGTTGTCTGCACCTCCTGCAGTGATGAACACACTACCAGTTGTCTGCACCTGCTGTAAAAATGAACCAGTTCTATACAGCTTTGTCTTTCGTTGCCAAGTGTCATGGTTGTGGCAAAAAGTCTTCCCCGTCCAGCTGTCTGTTCACCTCTAAGGAAGCATAAACAACAACAACATACGCACGCACACACACACACACACACACACACACACACACACCACACACACACACAACACACACACACACACACACACACACACACACACACACACACACACACACACACACACACACACACACCACACACACACACACACACACACACACACACACGAAAACAAATTTTAACCTTTTTATTTTTAGCTGCTTCATAATGTACTTTTCAAAATTGCTAGATCTGAAAACCTGAGAAACTGTTGGTCTAGGTTTGTACAGTATTTAACGTGAAGAGACAATTAAAACTTGTCGCCGCTTTTGGTCGTTTCTTTGGGATATTAATTTAGCTCCCTTGCCCCGCTTCTCTCCTCCACCTCCTCACCAAATATCCCTTGAAATGTTCTGTTATGACACTGGCAAATCAGCTTTGCATTGTCCGGTTGGCCACTGCTTGTAATCTTCTGTCTGCCTTGCTTCTTCCTTTTATCTGTCACACACACACACACACACACACACACACACACACACACACACACACACACACACACACACACGAACGTACGCGCGCCTGTGTGTGCGCGCGCATTCGCGCGAGCAAGCACACACATACTCACACACACACACACACACACACACACACACACACACACACACACACACACACACGCACGCACGCACGTACGCACGCACGCACGCGCACGTGCGCATGCACACACCATTCTTAACTGTCGTCTATCAATCTTCTGCATTTCCGGGCCATTCTTCCGGTCACAATTATGCCAGCTTTTTATTCTTTTTTTTTGTGGTCACAATTATATCAGCTTTCTCCAAAATCTGGCAACTTGGCAGTGAAACTTGTGCGCACTGTCCAAAATAGACAGTAGCTGCCCGTGATTGTGCGATGTCTGCTGGCCCAGAAGTATGGCTAGAAATTGTTTCTTTTTGTGAATGTTTTACTTTAAGTGTTATACGTCGATTTGTTTACAAAGGGAATGTAAAATAATGTGGAATGTCTGGGCCTCTTACCTCAGCACCGTCTAATCTGCCCTAAGGATATCACTATTGCAATTATCATGTTATTCATTGTTTTTCTTTTTTTGTTAATTGGTCTTCTTTAAGGCCAGACAAACAACATTTAAGATCATGAAAACGTTTTCAATGTCTTAAGTGTTGCTTGTTTTGCCTGAAGAGGACCAAAGAGGTCGAAACGCGGAGTGTTTGTTTTGATGTTTGTTTGCTGTTAGGTTTGACGGCACATTAGTTCTCTTTTCAAAATCTACTTTCTTACAAGCCCAGCATTATATGGGCGAGTTAGCAAATCCACCTAAGTCTGGGTTCTTCAGGACAAATGAAAGTAAATGTGACAGTTCACATCAACATAATGGTTTTCATAGGAAGAATTAGGCTAACGTTTGCAAAGATGGAGACAAGCAAACACTGAAACAAGCAGTAAAAACGTTTAGAATTTGTTTAATTGATTCTTCCTCCATCTTCTGTTTACTGTTTTTGTGCTGTAACAGTAAACCTGTATCGTTAGAAAAGTATGTCTTCAGTGACTGCTGCATTGCACGTGTCAATCTATATACTGTTCAAAAAAAAGTTAAGGACCAACATTGAGAATGCACAAAAACTTTTAAAAATTCACAAAAATTCAATTGTACCGCCTTTGTGGTCCAAACAAATTGAACCACACGCACAAATTGATAGTGAATGGGGCAACTGCAATTTTGTGGCACACATTTCTCACGCGCCTTGAAAAACACGTGTCGCGACTTGTCATTTTTGGAACAAATTGGGGTGAATTTCTGATGTGTTTGGGATCCGAGGAGCATGTGCTGAATCAAAATCATGTGAAGCACGAGCTAAATCAGGCTGTAGGTCATAAAGTATGCTCAACGAAATATCTTTAAAAGCCACTGTACCGGCGAAAAATGTAATGCAACAGCATGCCTCCACGTCGAAGACTGAACGAGCTGGATCGAGCAAGAGCAATAGGATGGCTCCAAGAAGGAGTTGCAGTCCGGGAAGTGGCACGGAGACTTGGGGTATCACACTCTGTTGTTATCAGACTCAGACAACGCTTTCAAGACACAGGAAGAGTGCAAGAACGACCACGCTCTGGTCGACCCAGAATAACAACATCACGAGAGGACCGATACATTGAAAGGCAGGCCACACAAGAAAGAACAGCAAGTGCAAACAACATCAGACGTCGCCTTAGAGATGCCACCAACACTGTTGTCAATGATCAGACCATACGAAACCGCCTACACGCCGCTAACCTCCGTGCTCGACGACCAGCCATAAGACCTCGTTTGACTGATGCCCACAGAGCAGCACGCCGAGTATGGTGCACGCAGCACGTGAGATGGACACATGAACAGTGGGCTAACGTGATGTTTACAGACGAGTCGCGGTTCTGCCTGGATCCCACCGATAGACGGAACAGGGTCTGGAGACGACGTGGGGAGCGTTTTGCAGAAGAAGCTGTCCTGGAAAGGAACCGCTATGATGGGGGATCCGTTATGATTTGGGGCGGCATAAGCACACGCTACAGAACGGTTCTCTACAATGTGGCAGGGAACTTGAATGGTGTTCGCTACCAAACAGAGATTTTTTTTTTTTTTTTTTTTTTAGCATACTGTATTTTATTTATTTTTTTTTTTTTATTTTTATTTTTTTAACTTTTTTTTAAAAATTTGCATTCAGTAACATGAAACACAAACATAAAAAGGAAAAAACAAAAGGGCATTGCCCATCCACAGTCGAGAAATAATTGTTTTAACAGCCAGAGGTAAGAGAGAGAGAGAGAGAGAGGAGAGAGAGAGAGAGAGAGAGTGGTGGATGGATGTTATCAATGGCGTTTTCATTCAATGTTCTATCTAGAGAAACATCTTAAAGAGGCCTCGAATACATCAACAATATAGGTAACATTGGCACGCAAAAGACTGTTCAAAATTCAACTTAGGACTGTGGCAAATCGCAATCGGATAAATCATACAAAAGTAAAATACATTTAAGAGCCCTCTATTAATGGTTTATATATCATCCATTTTACACAAAAATCTGAATATTTAGAGATAAGTAAAGCATTGTGTTTTTCAATTTTGTATCGCCACTCTAGTTTCTTCAAAAATACAGTTGTTCGTGGATGGTTTCCATTCAGTTTGCATGAATATATATAATACTTTGCAAATAGTACAATGAAGTAAAGTACACTGTCCACAATAACGTTTTTATCAAATCCTAAAAGCACCAGCACAAACAGAGATTTTGCAACCCCTGGTGCTGCCAGCCCTTCAACAGCTTGGACCTCAGGCAGTCTTTCAAGACGACAATGCACGGCCCCATCGCACCAGAGCTGTAAACACGTTTCTCCAAGCTGCTGGTGTCAACAGAATGCAGTGGCCCGCAAACAGCCCAGACATGAACCCCATCGAACATCTTTGGGATGAGCTGGGTCGGAGACTGCAGCAGCGTCGTCCTCCTCCTGCTAACCTGGGTCAGCTGTTTGAGTCACTCCAGGAGTGGGCTGCTGTCCCCCAGGCCTTTCTGCGCACACTGGTGAACTCCATGCGACAACGCTGCCTTGAATGCCTTGCCAATAACGGGGGACACACGTTATTAACCATGACATTGAACAAACGCTCCTCCTGTGACTTTCAAATTTGGGGTGGGGGTGTTTGTACTGCGCTCGATTCCAGTTTGTTGATTCCTCGGACTTGTCATTGTCTTTACACACTTTTCACATATTCAATAAATTCATGTTACACTTGGAGATTGATCACTTCCCAATTTTCTTTTTTATAAGTCAGTGAAATGTTGGTCCTTAACTTTTTTTTGAACAGTATATAATTGACGAGTGTGAGGTGGTAAACCGAGTCTTGGCCGACGAAAACCTTAACGTTATCTACTGCTCCCTTTAATCCGACCAAGGGATTTCATTAATCAATCTTTCTGTTCGGCGCACTGGTTTCTCTGTTATTTGTAATGCTTTTTTTTTTTAAATTCTGTTTATCAAGAATATAGTTAATTCTTTGTGAAATCGTAGTTTAAATTAATTCTGTATTTTGCGCCGATTGTTTTATAGCCATCACTTATGCTTATGTGTTTCAGGTTTGCCGAATTTTTTCTGTATTTTGTAGAGTTCTCTATTTGTAATCTGAATATTTGAATGGAAATTCAAAACAACTGAATACACACACACACATACACACACACACGCGCGCGCGCGCGCGCGCGCGCGCACACACACACACACACACACACACACACACACACACACACACACACACACACACACACACACACCAAAATGTTTTTGAAAATATTCAAAACCCGTCAAATTCCGACTAAAACTCAGCATTTGCATAAAACTTGATGTCTTGGAAACCCAGACAAATGAAATCTACATCGGTATCCAAGTTCCTAATTTGCCATCGTTTTGTTTGTTTTTCTCGACAACGAAACTACGGAAACCTTCGTCTCTCTTGCACACTTCGTTCTTCAGGCGTAAAACGTTATGTGCTTACTGTCGGATCCAAGTGGACAGCTAGTTCCCAAGCTGATCGCGAAGGCTATGTAAGGGAGGAAACCCATTCCTAAAAAAGGAGAAAGTGTTGACACGATTTACTCCTCTTGCTTGTATTTTTTAACGAGATAGGTTACCTCTTCTGTTGCTTTCTCTTGCCATGCTCATCGGGACTTGCTGATTCATTCTTTCAGGCGGGGTGTGAGGAGTTACGGAGATGAATGGACCCATAGATGTGGAGTAAAGAGATGATATGAAGTGTGTGTGTGTGTGTGTGTGTGTGTGTGTGTGTGTGTGTGTGTGTGTGTGTGTGTGTGTGTGTGATAGGTTATCTCAACAAGCATCCTTTTCTGTTGTTTCACATAATGTGATGATTTGAGGGATTCTATTTTTTCGTTCAGTGTGGCAACAATCATCCTTTTCTGCTGTTTCATAGAATGTGAACATTCATACATCAGACACGAAAACTGCAATTCCATTAACTGTCCATAGTGACCTCATGTGTACTGCTAGTAATAAAGAACTTTAGACTATATACTGAAGGATTCTCCCATCGTGTCCGACGGATGAGTAGGCAGGCAGGTCATCTGCTATTGTGGGTCCTCATGTGGAAATGAAGACCAATTCCTGAGCACAAGGTCGTCCACAGACGCTGCATGGAATGGAGTCCTGCAAGGAGGGGGCCTGTTTTCTTCGATCCCTCTTTTCCTGGATGGCGGCTGCTCTGTTGCGCTCGAATGTCTTTGAGCCCTGGGTACACTGTTGCTTCCACTGTGTTCTGTCAAGGGCGACGTCTTCCCAGGAAGCAGTGACGATCTTGTAACTTCTGAGTTTGGCCTTCAAGATGTCTGTATCTCTTGAGAGGCCTTCAGTGGTCACGTTGTCCTTCCTCCAGTTGTCCTTAGAGCAGCATGTTTTGAATTTCTGATGTCCTTCATACGGACAACGTGTCCTGTCTATCGGAGCTGGCTTTTGATAAGTATATACTCAGTGCTGTGTAGGTCTCACCAAGACTGATTGTAAGTCCAAAACGTTGACAGGCCCTTGAAAAACGATCTGCGATGAACTGGATCTCTTCACGGGAGTGTACAGCCAGTGCACAGTCATCAGTAAAGAGGAACTCATTCAGAAGCGCATCAAATAGCTTAGTCTTGGCCTGAAGTCGTCGAAGGTTAAAGAGTTTACCATCTGAACGTAACTGGATTTATACCCCTTGTCACAGTACTGTATCAATCAGCATTGCATCAAAAAGAATGAAAAAGGGGGTGGGAGCTAAAACGCATCCGTGCTTCACTTCCTTTTTCACTGGGAATGGGTCAGAGGAATCTCCACTTTCTTGCACTCTCGCCTGCATAATTGTCACTGGACGCGTTATCACCCTTCCTCTTGTAGATGTGTACAATAAAGGCGTCTCTGAGGTCTTGGGGCATTTCTCCCTTTTCCCATATGGACTGGAAGAGGTTGGTCAGCTTTTCCAGGAGTACCTCGCCTCCATTCTTGAAGATGTCAGCTGGAAGATCCATCTGCTCCTGGTGCCTTCCCGGACGTGGTCTGCTTCAGAACTTTCGCAGTATCTGCACTGGAGGGTGGGTCTGCCAGAGATTTTCTTTACTGGCAGTTGGGGAAGCGCTGCGATTGCTTCTTCAGATACTGACGAGTCTCTATTCAAGAGAGCATTGAAGTGCTCAGCCCAGCGAGCAGGGATGTCAGTCTTATCTGTCAGCAGTGTGTTCTGGTCAGAAGCACAAATGGGTGTTGACCCAGTAGTCTTTGGTCCATACATGGTGCGAAGACCCTCGCGAAATGTCTTCTTGTCGCTGATATCAGCCGTCAATGGTTCTTCACCTGCCGAAGCTCCTGTTGAATGAGCTGCCTGGCTTGCTGGTACTTGTTTCTTCTTCTCGCAGGTCTTGTCCCTGAGGTGATCTCTGTAGGTCTTGTGGAGCATGTCTATGAGCTTGTTGATCTCTGCTAATAATAAAAAAGAACTCTTGATTGTATACATTAACAAATAATAACACATCTGTGACTTTCGTTGCTATGATGGACAAAAGCAAAATTCAAGAGCTTATTGAGACACTAATCATTTGACGTTATTGTGATTTCTTGTCAAGTTGCGACAAGCACAATTTTCTCTAGTATGGCAGAGTGCGTGTATTTTAAAATCAATTACTTAGGAGTTTCTTTCCATAACAGGGCACACTCCAATGACATCACAGTGTGAAACAGTCAACGAACAGTGTAGAAACCTCCCTTTCCCCCTCCCACTTTCAAATCGTGGCACTGTGTAATTTCTTCTGAAAATCTATTCTTCTGAAGTGTTCAGATTGATACAGTGATTTGTTTATTCGCCTGTTTTACTTGTTATCAATTTATGGGCCTTTGAATTGCAATATAGGCTTTTGTGACCTGTTTACATTAATTCATAGCCATATTTTGGACACAATTAAAAAAAATCTTTATTAAAGTTTACTGTCCAAAAAAGAAACGCATACATTTTAATATTTTCAATGTGGATGCCAAAGCACAGGTAGGATGTAAACAACCTGTGGAAAATGTTTGTTTACGTCTGTGCTTCACGTGTGCTCACACATTTAGCGCCAGTCGGATTGCACGTGCACAAAATGGCCACTTGAGCAATTTTTCTTTTTTTTTTTTGGTCGTGCTTTGCGTCTGAGTGAAGCAAATTCATGCACGTTTTGGTGAATGAATGACAAAGAAAGGCAAACAAACCATGCACACAGTGAGTCATTCTGAGGAAAACCAGTCCGTCAATACAAAGTGCAAAGAAGCCGCGACTCAGTCAGCAAGAACGTGAGAAAGCACTGGGGCGTTTGCAAGCTGGGCAAAGTCAGCCTGAAGTCGCCCGACACTTAAACGTGAGCCAGAGCACCCCCAGCAGGCTTCTGAGTCGTCATCGCATCAGCGGCTCCACGGCAGACCAACCACGCTTTGTAGGACCTTTGGCAACAACTCCAGCTCATGCCCGCTACATCCGGGTCAGTCACCTGCGAAAT
Organism: Conus canariensis; assembly: GCA_033310375.1. Lineage (NCBI taxonomy): Eukaryota > Metazoa > Mollusca > Gastropoda > Neogastropoda > Conidae > Conus > Conus canariensis. Next base: position 48,989,161 of record CM065716.1, on the reverse strand, counting down.
CACTTTCAGTCAGCCTCATTAACCGCCCAGCAATTACCCGGAGGTCAAAGAACCTCTGACCAGACTGTTCGGAATCGCCTGCATACTGCAGGGCTATGGGCTTGCAGACCTGTCAGAGAACCTGTCCTCACACTGTGTCATCGTGCAAATAGGATGCAGTGGGCAACTTAGCATCGTTCCTGGACCCTCAAGAACCACTGGAACAGGTCTGGTTTTCAGACGAGTCTTTCTTCCTGCTCCAGCGCCATGACAGGAGGAGGAGGGTGTACCGCAGACATGGCGAGCACTTTGCCCAGAACTGCATGGATGAGGCACCTGCCCAGGGTGGTGGAGGCGTCATGGTGTGGGGGACCATTCACTATGTAGGCAGGAGTCCCCTTGTGCGAGTCCAAGGCACGCTGAAAGCCCAGCGGTATGTGGCTGAAATTCTCCAGCCTCATGTCCTACCTCTTATGGCCGGGCCTCGCACGCTGTTCCAACAGGACAACGCCAGGCCTCATACTACGCGACTAACAATGCAAACCCTCGCCAACAACATCAACGTTCTTTCTTGGCCCTCAAGGTTGCCAGATCTCAACCCCATTGAGCACATACGGGATGAGTTGGACAGACGAATCCGGGTGCGAGTGCACGCTCCTGACAACGTCAACGAGCTGTTCACCGCCCTCCAGGAGGAGTGGGACACCATGCCTGCAGAGGTGATCCGCAATGTGATCCGCTCCATACTAGCCAGGTGCCAGGCCGTTGTTGCTGCAGGTGGTGGACATACCCCTCACCGAGTCCTCGCTGCATGGAACGGTGTGTATCGGTGATGTGAACTGTACAGATACTGGAAATGAAATTGGAATTGATGACCTTTGAAACAAACAAAATTCTGTTGTGAAATGATTATTACTCCAATTTTTGCTAAATTAATTAAATCTGAAACAAATTTTCTTCAACAAAAGTATGCGTTTTTTTTTTTGAACAGCTATATATAACAGCCTAGGAAACGAGCTCGATTATTGCCCATGTATGCGGGCACACACGTGTGTTTCAAAACAAGGTTACCGAGGGCGGAAAATGAAGCAAAATTTAAAAAGAAACGGTGTTAGTTACCGCCACAGGTACAGACAAACAGATTACAGGACAAAACACAATGCATTTCGATCTCTTGTGTCTTCTTCAGGCAAAAACAAACAACATTTAGGACAACGAAAACAAAGAACGAGAAACCACTTATCTTTTCATATTCGGCGCAAAATGGCTGTTGGATGAAAACGAGGCCGTTAAGGAGGGGTTCATGGGAGCTGAAATGGTAACGATGACCATGATAATAATGGTAACAATGACAATAATAATGTTAATAGTGACGATGATGAAAACGTATGTAATAAGAGGAAGGATACTAGTAAATATTTTTCTCAAGTGTTAATAGTGGCTAAACACTGACGGGGAGAAAGAAAAGGGGGAGGGGGGGGGTGGAGGGGGGGGGGAACAGTAGGGTTTGTTTGTTTTGTAATTATTGTTCAATCGTATGATATATTAGTGATGGTAGTTATGGTGGATTGATAATAGTGCTTGGTGGTAAGGAATAGAAATGTTACATTAAAAAAAACCTATTGGACGGTGATTGTGATGATAGTAGTTATATGTGGGTGTGTGGGTAATGATACAGATTGGAAAGGAATGGAAGTGATCAATGAGTGAGGGGCTATCGTTGTTGAAAAAAAGGGGGAAGGGCAAGGGGGGGGGAAGCTCATCTCTCTCCGCCTACACATACGTATGCACAGGGAGGAAGGATGGGAGACTCATGCACACAGTATTATTGGAAAAATAAACAGTGAAGTGGGTAGTGGGGAGGGGGAGGGGGCATGGTAGTGCGCGTGTGCGTGTGTGTATGTATGTCTGTGTCTGTGTTGGTGGAAGATATTGCCGGCTGGTGTTTCGGTGGTGGATATGTATACTTGTGCTACTTTTGGATGTTGATGCCTTGGGGCTGCGGCATTTCGAGTTTGGCAATGAAATATGACTCCTGCATGATACGCTCAAACTTGTCACTCTTGTGATTGCCAAAGTGCCCAGACTTTGACATGGTTGATGTTGTGTTGGGAGTGATTGAAAATGTAGGGCAACTTGTTTGGGCCGATGGTGGCAGATATCAGCCAGGTGTTCAGAGATGCGCGTCTCACGCGTGCGGGATGTCTCAGCTATATAGATCTTGCCACACAGCTGGCAGTGGATAGCGTACACAAAGTTGCGGCTGACAGGAAAATGTACGTTTAATTGTGAAGGAGTCTTTGGTGCCCTGTAGGATGGTGTCTGGTTTGGTAAGAGGGCAGATTTTGCAACTGGGTTTTGAGCAGGGGAAAGTACCTGGTGGTTTAGGGGTTGAGATTCGATTCAATTTGGACCGCGCAAGTAGATCTTCGAGGTTTTCGTCATGCTTGAAAGTGATCATAGGTTTGGTTTGAAAGGCAGGTTTGCGGTTCTCTACTATGCGCCAGTTGGACTTGAGAATCCTGCAGATGGGGTGGGTGTGTGGATGGAAGAGGAGGTAGGTGGTGGGTCTGTCTGTCTCTTTGGGATGCTGGTTTTCCAGAGCAGATCTGGATATGGCTGGGGTGCGGCTGAGAGCTTCACTGATGACGGAACTGGGGTATCCACGGTTTGTGAAAAAATTCTGACATTTTGGATGTTGTGCAGTGAAGTCTTTATTGGAGCAAAGTCTGCATAGATGGAGGAATTGTGAATATGGAATGCTGTTTTTAGTGTTTGGATAGTGGGAGGATGTGTAGTCTAGGTATAAATGTGCATCAGTGGGTTTGTAGAAAACAGAGGTCTTGAGTAGGCCATCTTCGAGGGAGGTGGTGATGCCCAGGAAGTTAACCGACTGTGACATTGTGTAGGTTAGTTGGATGGAGGGAGGGAAGGTCTGGGCAAAGTTGAGAAAACTGAGATCTTGTATTGGCACAGATGTGGCTCTCAGTCCATCGTCTGTACAGCTCTGGTGTGGGGCCTGTATATGTGGTTAGTAGACGGTGTTCCAAGTGTCCCATAAAGAGGCAGGCATAGGACGGTCCCATTTTAGTGCCCATAGCAACACCACTAATTTGTGAGAAGGTGATATTGTTGAATTCGAAGGTGTTGAGGGTGAGGATTCTGCAAGTCTGACCAGTGTAGTTGTGGGAGGGTGTCGTTTAAGGAAGAATGCGAGGGCCTTCAGTCCATCGGCGTGGGGGGTAGAAGTGCAGAATGAGAACACATCAAGTGTGAAGAGGAGGCTGGGTGTGTGTGCGTGCGTGTACATGTGTGTGTGTTTGGGTAAGTGGGTGGGTACGTGGGAGGAGAGAGAGAGAGAGAGAGAGAGAGAGAGAGAGAGGAGAGAGAGAGAGGAGAGAGAGAGAGAGAGAGACGTCATGCCGAATACAATGAAGCAACCAGATAGAAATTCGTTATAACCAATGCGTCGGTGTAACGAAAGCTGGATATAACAGCAATTTTGAATGTCCCCAGAAATTCGTTATAAGTGGCTTCGACTGAAAATGTGTGCTTGTGCCTGTGCCTGTACGTGTGTGTGTGTGTGTGTTGTGTGTGTGTGTGTGTGTGTGTGTGGTGTGTGTGTGTGTGGGGTGTTGTGTGCGTGTGCGTGCGTGCGTATTCATGTGCACTCATGCATACTTATGAAAAGACACATACACCCACAGAGAGGAGAGAGAGAGAGAGAGAGAGAGAGAGAGAGAGAGAGAGACACACACACACACCACACACACAAATGCCTCCTCATCCACACAATCACATGCACGCATGCATACAGTCGCATGTGCAAAACCAAAACTAAACTTGATTTTTAAGAACACAGGCAAAGACACCGACACAAATATAAAAAAGTTGCGTATTTACTCTTTACAATACGGTATGTTGCTGTAATATTTGCAAAAGCGTACCAAAGGTAGGCCATTGCAAAGATTGGACAGCAGCATGCCGTTTATATTTGTTTAAAGTTTAACGCTGTATCTGGCACAGATGTCAAGAAACAGGAATACATAATGTCAGTGATTTTAAAAACACCATCATACACATTCCCAAAACACTGGGTTTTTCTTCATCAAAATTTCATGAAATAAAATACAGTTAAGAATACTGTAAGTCATGAGAAAGGTTAAAAAAAATTCAACCCATTTCAATATAGAAAACAAAAATATTGATCAGCTGTCCTGTCTTTGCACCCCCCCCCCCCCTCCCCCCTCCTAAAAAACAAAATGGTAGGCAAACCAACTCCACTGCACACTTACCCGGCCTCCACACACCTCTCTCAGACACGCTCACCATCCCGTCCGATTTCTCCATCATCACTATTTGCATGAGTGAAGAAAAGATGAAAACGTGTGAAGACAACCGAATGGACCAGAAAGCATGAAAAAGAATGGGTGATA
>CM065716.1:48924746-48979746 GCA_033310375.1 Conus canariensis | reverse complement strand
CACACACACCATTCCAGCCGATTTCTCAATCATCGGCATTTCCATGAGGGAAGAAGAGATGAAAAAGTGTGAAGACAGCTGAATGGGCCAGAAAGGCAGAAACAATGCACGATAGTAAGGAGTAAGAATGAAATGTAAAATTGAAATTACAGGAACAAGTAGAGGCAGAGTCACAGAGAAACACAGAAAAGAGGAAATAAGCACAGAATTTCCAGGTGTAACACAGTGGAAGATCCACCCACCCCATACAAACATGCGCGCGCACACACACACACACACACACACACACACACACACACACACACACACACACACACACACACACACACACACAAAATCCCTCAACATGCGCAGTCACATGTACTTGTATACATGCATACAGTCACAAGTACATGCACAAAACAAAAACTAAACTCAATTTCTGAGAACACATAAGCAAACACACTGACACAAACAAACTGCGTACGAGCTCTTCAAAATATGGTATCTTGCTGTAGATATTTGCAACAGCATACCAAAGGTAGGCCATTGCAAAGATTGGACAGGAGTATTACGCATTTATCTGTATAAAGTAAAAGTTGTATATGGCAGTAAAGACGTCAAGAAATAAGAATACACAATGTCAGTGACAGTAATAACACAATCATACACATTCGCCAAAGCATTTTTTTTCATCAAAATTTCATCCATTGAAGTACAGCACTGGATATTTTAAGTCAAAAGACAGGTTAAAAAAAAAGTGGCATACAGAGAGAGAGAGAGAGAGAGAGAGAGAGAGAGAGACAGAGAGAGAGAGAGAGAGAGAGACAGAGACACAGAGACAGAGACAGAGAGACAGAGAGAGAAATATTTTAATATAGAAGACAAAAATATTGATCAGTTCTCCTCCCTCTGTCCCCCCCCAAAAAAAAAAAACAAACAAACAAACAAACAAAAAACAACAACAACAACAACAACAACAACAACAAACAAACCGGCAAACAAGCAAACTGTACATTCACCACGCTTCCACACACCTCTCTGACACACACAACCATTCTGTCCGATTACTCCATCATTTCCATGAGGGAAGAAAAGATGGAAAAAGTGTGAAAACAGGTGAATTGACCAGAAAGGCAGAAAACCAAGGGACGATAGTACGGAATAAGAATAAAATGTAAAAATATAATTAAAGGAACATGTAAAGGCCGAGTCACACAGAGGCACAGAAAAGAGGAAATTACAAGGACAGAATTTCCAGGTGTAAAAAAGTGAAAAACCCCTCCACCACCACCACATATAAACTTGTGCGCAAGCAAACACACATACACACAATGCCTTCACATGGGAACAGTCATATGTACACACACAAAACCAAAACAAAAGTTAGTTTTTAAGAACACATAGGCAAACACAGCCACAAAAATCTTTTCAAAAATCATGTACTTATGTACTCTCCACAATATGGCATCTTGCTGTAATATTTGCAACAGCGTACCAAAGGTTGGCCATTTCAAAGACTGGACAGCAGCATGACGCTTACATTTCTTTAAAGTATAACACTGTATCTGGCACTAAAGATGTCAAGAAATAAGAATACACAACGCCAATTATAGTTATAACACCATCATACACATTCCCCAAACCAATGATTTGGTTTTCATCAACATTTCAAATGAAATACAACACTGAATACTGTTAGTCATAACAAAGCTGAAAAAAAAAAAAACTCAACACATTTCAATGTAGATGACAAAAATATTGATTAGAATAAAATGTCAAAACATAATTATAGCAACATGTAAAGGTCAAGTCACAGAGGCACAGAAAAGAGGAAATTACAAGGACAGAATTTCCAGAAGGTGTAAAAAAAGTGAAAAACCCCTCCACAAACACCACATGCAAGCGTGTGTGCAAGCGAAACACACACACACACACACACACACACACACACACACACACACACACACACACACACACACACACACACCACTGCCTCCACATGGGCACAGTGATACGTACACATACAAAACCAACACAAAATTTGTATTTTAAGAACACATAGGTAAATATTTGCAACAGCGTACCAAAGGCAGGCCATTGCAAAGATTGGACAGCAGCATGACGCTTACAATTCTATAAAGTATAACACTGTATCTGGCACTAAAGATGTCGAGGAATAAGAATACACAATGCCAGTGATAGTAATAACACCATCATACACATTCCCCAAAACAATGGTTTGGTTTTCATCAACATTTCATCAAATGAAACACAACACTGAATACCGCTAGTCATAAGAAAGGTACAAAAAAAGGTGAAGACATTTCAATACAGAAGACAAAAATATTGATTAGAATAAAATGCAAATACAATTATAGAACATGTAAAGTCGGGTCACAAAGGCACAGAAAAGAAATTACAAGGACAGAATTTCCAGAAGGTGTAGAAAAGTGAAAAACCCCTCCACCACCAGCACATACAAACGTGTGCGCAAGCAAACACACACACACACACACACACACACACACACACACACACACACACACACACACAACACACACACACACACTGCCTCCACATGGGCACAGTTATATGTATACACACAAAACCAACACAAAAGTTAGTTTTTAGGAACACATAAGCAAATACACCCACAAAAACGTAAACAAAAAACGTGTGCTTAATTAAGTATTCTTCACAATATTGTATGTTGCTGCAATATTTGCAACAGCGTACCAAAGGCAAGCCATTGGAAAGATTGGACAGCAGCATGACGCTTACATTTCTATAAGTATAACACTGTATCTGGCACTAAAGATGTCAAGAAATAAGAATACACAATGTCAGTGATAGTAATAACACTTCCATACACATTCCCCAAAACAATGGTTTGGTTTTCATCAACATTTCAAATGAAATACAACACTGAATACTCAAGTCGTAAGAAAGGCAAAACAAAGCTCAACATATTGCAATATAAAAGACAAAAATATTGATTAGCTATCCTCCTTTTGCTCTCCCCCTCACCCCCCAATTAAAAAAGCATAAACAAGAGACTATCAAATCTGTCATGCAGTGAGAGAGTGTTCAACAATGCAGCAGTAGAATACCAGGAGGCACTACAAAGAAGTGGATATAACTACAAACTACAATACAACCCAGATAACAACACAAATAAAAGCAAGAAAAATAGGAAAAGAAAAATCATATGGTACAACCCCTCATACGACGGGAAACTCAAAACAAACATAGGGAAAGAATTCTTCAAAATCTTAACAACTTCATTTCCAAAAGAACACAAACTGTCCAAAATATTTAACAAAAACACTGTCAAACTATCGTACTCATGTATGCCCAACCTCAAAAACCTAATTGATGCATCCAACAAAATGAAAACCAACACAGCAAAGAAGGGTGAAGAAAGGAAATCTTGCAATTGCACCAAAAAAAGAGCAGTGCCCACTAAGCAATAAATGTCTTCACAACAATATTGTATACCAGGCTACCGTGACATCAGAAAATGAAAAAGAAACATACATAGGGATTACTGAAAATCACTTCAAAACCAGATATGCAAACCACAAACAGTCATTCAACAAAGAAAAATACAAAAACCAAACAGAATTGAGCAAACACATTTGGAAACTTAAAGACGCAAAAATAAACTACAATATATCCTGGAAAATCATAAAAAGGGCATCACCATACAGCAACATTTCAAAAAGATGCAACCTATGTTTAACTGAAAAATGGCTGATACTATGTAAACCACACTTAGCAACTTTAAACACTAAAACAGAAATAGTAAACAACTGCAGGCACAAATGGAAATCGTTGTTAGTGAACACACCCCAAACAACAACCTGAAAACCTTAAAAAAAAAAACGTGCAACCAACCCACACGTGAAAATAGCTGCAATCGGGCCCCACACGCTATATAACACCGGCGGTGGGCAACCCAAATATCATCCTGAAGATAGCCACCCAGCTTGAAACAAATTTGTAGAGTATTTTAATATTCCTTTTTAACACATATTTTAACAAATGTTACTCCCCAAGGGGTTGAGCACTTTTAGAATCGTTTTAGGCTGTGCAACTACATTGATCTATATATATATATGTATATATATACACGCGCGCGCGTGCTTACACATACACACACATACAGGCGAGCGCGCGCACACACACACATACACACACACACGCACACACACACACACACACACACACACACACACACACACACACACACACCATATATATATATATATCGCGCGCGTGCTCACACATTCACACACATACAGGTGCGCGCGCACGCACACACACAAACGCGCGCGCACGCGCGCGCCCACATGCACGCACAGAGAGAGAGGGGGAGGGGGGATGAATGAATGAACGAATGAATGAATGAATGATGGTAAATGTTTTATTGTGATAAGCTTTACAAAGCCCATTCACGAGACTGGGAGACGAAGGGGGTGGGAGACTGTACATGCACACACACACACACACACACACACACACACACACACACACACACACACACACACACACACACACAAAATTAGAAATAAACATCACCAGTACAATACAGCAAAGTACATCGCGATTGGATTCCAGATCACGGACTTGTATACACAAGTGAATACAATGAGAACACAAGTAAGTGTCATTCGGATTTTCCAGATGTTTATCAGCAGTGACAACAGTGCAATAGTCACGTAGGATTGTCAGGATTTCGGTTTTCAACCCCTCTGCTGCATGTAGTGCTGCCCTTCACTTCTTCCTTCAATTCTGACAGGCGATCACTCATGCAGATAGAAAAATACGTCTAAGCCACTTTTTCAGGTATCTGTAAGTTCAATTTAGACATGCGCGAGCGCGCACACACTGATTATATATACACACACACGCGTCGGATGTCCTTGTTTTCTGTAATCAAAGAAGCAGTGTTGACTCGATGAGCACTGTGCTGCTGGGTGTTTTGTTTGTTTTTTTCCTATTCGAACATAAACACAACTTGAGATTTTTAAGCAAAAGAAATCATTTGTAGTAGAAGAAATAAATAAATCCAAAGATCACCATGTATACACGTGCGCGTTCAACAATATGACTGCCATTGCACACACACACACACACACACACACACACACACAACACACACACACACATACACACACACATGTGCGCGAGCACACACATACCCGCACGCGCGCGCGCGCACACAAACACGCACTTACGCGCATGCACGCACGTACACACACACACACACACACACACACGCGCGCGCGCGCGCGCGCGCGCGCACGCACGCACACTCGCACACACACACACAGATAGAGAGAAAAAGAAATACAGAGAGGGAGGAGGGAGCGACCAATGAAACCGATGGACAGAAATAGATTTGCGCCTTGTCGTCACGCACTCGTTCATGCACAACTACTTGAAGTGGCCAGGTGGCGGATTTGATAAGACACTGGGTGACGGTTTTTTTTTTTCTTTTTCTGAATATATTTCTTTCTGTGTTCTTTTCTCTCTTTTTTTGCGTATTTTTATCTATTGTTCTAAATATTATCTTTCTGTATCCCATCAATCCTTTCTGTGTATGTCTTTCTTTTTATTATCATTATTATTATCATTTTTTGTGTGTGTGCATATCTTCGTTTCTTTCAGTATGTCTGATGTCTTGCTGCGTTCCTTTCTTTCTTGGTTATTTCATTTCTATCTTTCTGAACCTTTTTTCTGAATCTTTTCTTTCTTCCTTGCTCGCTTTCTTGCTCTTTGTTTATATTTTGTATGTGTGCATCCCGTTCTTTTTCTACGTATTCCTTTCTTTCTTTTTTCCGTTTTTTTTTTCCCTCCGTGTATATTCATGTTGTTCTTCCTTTGTGCGTTCCTTTCTGTCTTTTTGCATCTGATCTATCTTTCTACATCAATTTCTTCCATTCAGTATCCATGTCTTTCTTTCTGTGTCTATTTCGTCATGCATGTATTCCTTTCTTTCTTTTCTTTTAATCCCAAGATTTCTTTTTTTTTTTGTCTCCTTCTTCGTCCTTTTTTTCCCTATCGTTTCTGTATATCTTTCTTGACCGTTCCTGTCTCTATCCTTTCTCTTTCTGAATGAATTTTTTTTTCTTTCATTCTTTCTGTCTCGTATGCGTTCTTTACGCGTCCCTTTCCTTCTTTTTCTTTCTTTCTGTGTCCATATCTTTCTATATGTATTCCTACCTTTCTTTCATCGTGTTTTCCTGTCTTTCTTTAGATTTGCCCCACCTTACATTGTGTATCCACTTCTTTCTTTCTGTGTCCATATCTTTCTATATGTATTCCTACCTTTCTTTCCTCGTGTTTTCCTGTCTTTCTTTAGATTTGCCCCACCTTACATTGTGTATCCACTTCTTTCTTTCTGTGTTTATCTCTTTGGGCATGTAACCCTTTCATCCTTGTCTTTACCCCTGCTTACTTTCTTTCTGTAACCCTTTCTCTCTTGGTGCTTCCCTTTTCTCCCCTAACCTTTCCGTTTCATATTGTTTCTGTTTGCTTTCCCCTTTTTTTCTTTCCGTCTTTCTGTATTCATCTCTGACTTTCTCTCTGTCAGTATTCATTTCGTTCTTCCTGTGTCCTTTTTTTTCTGTATGCATCCCTTTCATTCTTTCTGTGTGCCGTCCTCTGTTTCTGCATACCGTTCTTTCTTTTTATTTTCCTTTCTGAGTCCGTTCCTTTCTGTGTTGCTTTCTTTCTACATGCACGGATTCCTTTCTTTGCGAACATTTTTTTTTTTCTGTATCCCTCTCTGTTCGTATCGTTTTTTGTTTTTTTTAATTTCTCAATGCCTTTCTTTCCATCTATCTTCCTTTCCGTAATTCAGTATCCTTTTTTTGTATGCTTTGTTTCTGTTTCATTTTCTTTCTTCTTTCTACATTGTGTCCTTTCTTTGTCTTTTTATTTCTTTCTTTATCCTTTCTTTATTATTTGTGTGTCCATTTCTTTCTTTCTAAATCACTGTATTTCTTTCCGAGTCCCTTTCTTTTTGTCTCATATCATTTCTTTCTGTGATTGTTTCTTTCTTTTCTCTCTCTCTCTCTCTCTCTCTCTCTCTCTCTCTCTCTCTCTCTCTCTCTCTCATTTTTAGTTGTTTTTTTTTCACCTTTTCTTTCTTTCTGTCTTTCACCTTTTATTATTTTCCTATTGTCGTAATATCTGTCATCCTTTCTGTTTTTCATTTTAATGATTACCCCTGTAGTTTCTTTCTGCCATCCTCTCATTGATTTCTTTCTGTCACACTTTCCTTTTTCTTTTTACCCCCCTCCCACCCCTCCCCTATTTTCCTTTAAAAAAAAAAAAATTTTGTTTGTTTGTTTCTGTCAGCCTTTCTTTCTATTGTCAGCCGTTCTTTTTCTTTCTGTCACCTTTTCATTTTCATTTTCTATCATATTTTTTTTTATCTGTTGCCCTTTCGTTTTCCTTTTTTGTCTCCCTTTCTTAATTTCTTTCTGTCGTCCCCTGTTTTCTTTCCATGAGCTTTTAAAAATGTTGTTTTCTGTCATATTTTCTTTCTCCGTGTCAATCTTTCTTTCTTCCACTTCGTATTCCTTTCGTTCTTCATATATCCCCCTTATTTTACGTGCCTTTTCTCCCTGTATCCATTTTCCTTCTTTCTTTCTTTCTTTCTTTCTTTCTTTCTGTGTACCTTTATTTCTTTCTTTCTCAATTGAGTGGGGTGTTAGAGTTTCTTGCTTTCTTGCTTCTTTCTGTCTGTATTCATTTCTTTCTTTTTTACTTTCTTTCTGTTTGCATTACTTTCTTTTGGAATACATCTCTTTTTGCCTCTCTTTATGTATCCATTGCTTTTTGTATTTGTACATGTATTTTTTTTTCTATCTGCGTTAATTTCTTTCTTTTTTGTTTGTCTGTCTATTTATCCATCTCTCTCTCTCTCTCTCTCTCTCTCTCTCTCTCTCTCTCTCTCCTCTCTCTTTCTTGTGTGTGTGTGTGTGTGTGTGTGTGTGTGTGTGTGTGTGTGTGTGTGTGTGTGTGTGTGTGTGTGTGCGCGTTCGCAACCTTTACTTTCATTCCTTCGTTCTGTCTTTCTTTCTTTTCTGTGTCCCTTCTTTTGGCTATATATCTTTCTTTTTTCTTTCAATATCCGTTCCTTTCCTTTTTCTGTACCCTTTTCTTTATTTCCGTATTCTGTTCTTTCTTTCCGTAATTTATTTATTCTCTCTCTCTCTCTCTCTCTCTCTCTCTTTCTCTGTCAGGCGTACAAGATCACACACACACACACACACACACACACACACACACACACACACACACACACACACTGTTAAATACAGCTTTTCTGAACAGGCACTTAAGTGAAGAACGAATTCACACACACTCACACACAAGAGAGAGAGAGAGAGAGAGAGAGAGAAGAGAGAGAGAGAGAGAGAGAGAGAGAGCAGTGGCGGAGCCTTTCCAGTTTTCAAAAAAGAAAACGAAAATCTGACTGAACACCCACGCCCGACGGAAGTCCTCACGACGATCCGTCACCAAACGCACGCCTGGCACGGAGTTTCTCTCAGCCACGCTCATAGAAGACCGCGGGGTCTCTCACCCCCTGAACACAGTTCAGCTCAGACGAGAAAGTTTATAACGCGAAGGCGCAAGTGACACAGCTCCAAACGGTCAATCTGATCTTCGAATTCACACGTTCCAGAGTCCATCAGCAACCATGCTGACAGCAGCGGTCTTCAGTGTTATTGTGAGTACACTGGGATGTAGTTGTTAAAGAGAGCGTCCGTTCAGTGGGAAGGGGATGGGGGATGTAGTTGTTAAAGAGAGCGTCCGTTCAATTGGAAGGGGATGGGGATTTACTGTTCAGTTTTGATTTCTACATACAAAAGAATGTTTATTCTCTGATTCAGAAAGTCGTGTGTTGGATGCATGTCGTCCGTCGCCATTAAGATTGAAAACGATGGTCGAGTTGACGTTACTGCAGTTTTCAGCGCTTTTGAATATTCGCGCCGAGGCTACAGATTTGCAGTTAGATGGTGAGACATCCTAACCCCCCCCCCCCCCCCCCCCCTTAAAGTATTATTCACTTTTTGATAGGAGGGGGGGGGGGGGGGGGAAGTTGCGCGAGCAAAATTTCACTTTAGCACAGACTTCTCCCATTGCCCCCCTTCTCCCTCCACCCCCACCTCAGCCCCTTTCCTGTCCTCGCTTCGCTTTCCTTGTTCAGTCTTTCTCGATAAAAAAAATTGCTGAAAAATGAAAACTGGTAGAAAGAGAAGGGGGGGGGGGGAGTGAGATGGGAATTGGGGGCCGCTAAACAAGATTTTACCGACAGATGCATGGGTTTTAGTGGACCGTTATTCCTATTTTGAAACGCCGGTCTTCAGGCTGGATTTCAAAATAAGATATAGATCTATGAATGGAGGTCTTGAAATGTCAAGTCGACTTGAAGACGATGTCCTCATTGACCCTCCTGCATTTTGAAGGGAAAAAGAACTTAAGCAGCAGACCCACGGGTACGTGGAAGCCGGAGAAGTTTGCGTTTCGGCTATGTCCAATTTATCCACCGTCAGAAAAAATCTGACAAAACTTCCTATACTCGGTGGGCAGTTTTCCGTCAAGATCTTACGGAGCTGAATGTGGATATTACCAGCGATTACATGGGGACATTTACATTGCCGACTTAAATCATAAGGATAAATGCTTACGAGGCTATGGTTTCTCTCCAGTATACACCAAGTTCATGTGTACTGGAAGCAGTGGCCTCAAAGGCGTTTATCCAAATTCAGAAGTCGCCAAGCTATTTGCTCTAGTTGCAAAGTGAGGCGACTGCAGGCGGATATCTAAAATCTTAAATGTTGGCGAACCGCCAAGAGCAGCGTGGACAAACGAGTCACAAGTCTTGACTCGTTTGTCCACGTTACTCTTATTTGTTCGAGTTGCAAAGTGAGGCGACTGCAGGCGGAACTCTTGGCGGTTTGCTATTAGATTTATTTGTTCGTTTGTTTGTGTAGATGCATATTCCATAAACTAGGGACTGCGGAACAAGGCTATTGGCTTCATGGCCAGAGATTAGCTTCGATCATGGAGATCAGTTTTGTTATACTCTGTCGTGCAAACTGGCGAGGCCCGTGAATAACATTATGGAGGTGTGTAGAAACGGGGGGGGGGGGGGGGGGCAGCAAAACTGCACTCTACCCATAAGCAGTGCCAGGAAGTTCCAGGTCCGTTGTAGCCAGCCGACAAAACTGGAGGTTAGGGTCCCAGACTTTGGCACTGACTCGCCTTTAAACTTTTTTTTTCGTTTTAAACAAATATCAAGGGAATTGGAGAAAAAGTCCCCCCCCCCCCTTTTTTTTTTTATATTGAACATGACAAAACACCGATGGAACTGCGTATACTCATGGCAAAATGCGCATGACGCTTGAATAAAAGGTCTATTTCTTACCCACTTGCAGCGCACACAAAAGTATCGAAGAAACGGGGGAAAATCGCGCGGGCACACATGCATACACACACCACGCCCCACACACCGCGCACACGCACGCACACAGCGTGCGCGCGCCTTAGAAAACCTGATTTTTCACCCTTATTTTGGAACACATGGAAAACGAGCGTGTCGGTCTAAATTACAACGCGCAAAACGATCGCAGTGTTGCTCTCAACTAGGTCGGAAAGTTCGTAGTTGGATGTCAACAGCAGTCGAGGGGTTCCGCCTTTCCAGTCTAGAGAGGATCCAGTTCATGTCACTGGTCAGGGTAGGTCAGCAATACGTCCTTGGTCTAGGACCCCTGCATGTCTCTCCGATCAAAGATAGTATGCCCTACGGAAAGACCGTTGGGCGGATTGGTTTTCCTGCGCTGAACTACTCCGCTGGCTGTCTCGTCAGTTTTGAACCGCGCACCTCTATTCCAGGTCGCCCCGCCCCCTCCCCCCAAATTCTGTTTCCCACACGCCACTTCTCGTGACGGAATGTGCCAGGTGCCAGCGCTGTGCCTTGGTGATGCACCTTCAGGCAATCCACGCAAGCACGTGTGTCGCGGATATCATTCTATCCTGGAAGCTTGAATCCGGGAGATGGGGGATGGTGTGTGTGGGGGGGGGGGGGGGGAGATCGGTGGCAGGGTGACAGTTTGTATGACGTTTCGCCCCACTGCACCCTACTGTCAACAAACGGTGCAGGAATCTGAGCCAGTGACTTGGCATGTGCAGTGGAGGAGGGAGGGGGGGGGGGGAGTAGTCTTAGCGTCCCCCCCCCTCCCCATAAGAAACTACATAGAACAAAATTATGACATCGCTTCATGGAAACCATGCCTCGGACTTGCTCGCAAAAGCTACGCACAGTGCACACACACACACTCGCTCACTCTCACTCGCTCACATTCACATGCGCGTGCGAGCGAGCAGTGTTTTATTCACATTGTTTTATTCAGCACATGTCCACAAGATCTGGAACAGTCCTCAGTGGCAGTGTGCAGTTGGGGGCTGGCTACAAGATAAGCTGTGGCAAGACTGATTTTAGACCACAGTTCACAGCTTACAAACAAGCGCGCTGATCCCGTCGCTCGTAGGGCGCGCGCGCTGCACACGCATACCCGCACTACACACACACACACGCGCACAACACACACATACATGCACACACACACACTCGCACTCGCACTCACATTCTTTCTATCACACGCGCGCGCGTGCGCGCACACACAGGCACACTCAAACTGCCTTACCACCGGTTCATGGAACATAATTTAATGTCTTGCTTCGAAGCCTTTTTTTTAATTCCCAACTGTAGGGTCAGGGGTATGCCTGTGACACTGTTTACATATGTTCAGTCTTCAGGGAATATCCTAGACCAGGTGTATGGCATTGTCCCGTCCAGTCCGCCTCGACTTTTCCCAGGTGTTCTGTTCAGACATGCCAGGCCTACATTAGTTTTCGGCAGAGTGAACTAAAAGGGACCTCATCACAAACTGAATGGTGCCACATGATTTGTTTTGAAATTGCACTTTCCTTTTCATGCCAGTCTTATGGATCCCGTGGTCGGATAGGCTCCAAGCTTATGGGTTCAGAAGAAATTCACGCCGTTACCATTTTTCATAACGGTAACATATTTTCTAAATGTAACAATGTGCTTAAAAGACCAGCAGTGAAAAAAAAAAATCGCCCTGCCCCTCCGCAGTCCTCTTCCCATCCCCAATTCTCCTCTCTCTCGCTCGCGCGCGCGCGCGCACTAGGCGCGAGCTGGATGTAGGAAGGTGGTATTTGGGGAGGGGGGGAGGAGGGGGACCTAAGGTGTGTATTAGCCATGTACGTAGCAAAACGAATGTGGAGAATGTTGCTTGGTGGGTCGCTGTCTGATTGACGCGCGAGCACCGCACACTCGGTGGTCCATTAATGGCTCTGTCAGCAGCTGTGGTGACTTGAAGGCAAGGCTGGCGTCTGTATGTGGGGTGGAGGATGGTGGGTTTTTTTCCCTCGTCGACTGCCCTGTTAGTAACGATCAGAGTAAAGTCAAATCGTGACGCGAACTAATAGGTAGGATAAACATCCTGAACTCGAACTGTTCAGGTCTCAAACCTGCCCCTATCGTATGAATACGTGTGTATTTGTGTACATAGAGAAGGGTGGAACTGTCCGTTACTGTTAGATCGGTTTTAAAACGCACTTTTACCGGTTTGGTGTACACTTTCGAGTTCAGTTGCTGAATAATAGCCCGATTGCCCAGCCACTGGTATGCACATATCAAATTTAGAAAAGGAAAAACAACCCTGTAGACTGAATATTACTGACTTTCATAGGAGGGGACAGATACACGGTTGTGTGAGAAACGGGGACGCTTTTGTTACGTGAGACGCTTGTGTACTTTTTGTACTCCCAGTTCTTATAGAACAGGGAGTACTTTACAATGGGAACGAAGAAATGCTGTCTGTCCGTGGTCAAAATGTGTTCCACTCGCTCCAAACTTCTGGGCCGATCTTTCTGAAATTTAAGTATGTTCATTATGGGTCACGAATGACGCCCGATGTTTTATTTTACCAGAATAGCCATTACTAACGGCTGTAACGGCCCAAGACGGTTTTTCTTTATGGAATATCTCAGAAAATACTTGGCCGATTTATAAGTGGTATTTGACGGGTTCTAAAATAGCTTTAGATCTAATAACTGACTGGTATATCATGGGCATTTTCATAGTAAACATGCTCTTGACATGTACACGCGTATTCAAGATAAACTGAGTACGTATATATGCTTTGCATCTTGTTTTTGTGTTAGCTTTGTTGAAGCAGTATTGGTACACTCTCAAAACGGTGTTAAAGAATTTCTGTTGAAAAAAGTTTTTTCAGCTGGCTGCAGCAGCAGCACTATCGTTCCCGCCAGTGGATTTACCAAGTACATGCGCAGCCGTGGTAAGTTCTCTTCACTTTGTTTCTTTCGGAGGGGGGGGGGGGGGGGGGCTTGGCTGGGTGTATGAGGGGGTAAGGTATACTGTTCAAAAAGTTAAGGACCAACATTTCACTGACTTATAAAAAAGAAAATTGGGAAGTGATCAATCTCCAAGTGTAACATGAATTTATTGAATATGTGAAAGTGTGTAAAGACAATGACAAGTCCGAGGAATCGAACTGGAATCGAGCGCAGTACAAACGCCCCCACCCCCAAATTTGAAAGTCACAGGAGTTTGTTCAATGTCATGGTTAATAACGTGTGTGTCCCCCGTTATTGGCAAGGCATTCAAGGCAGCGTTGTCGCATGGAGTTCACCAGTGTGCGCAGAAAGGCCTGGGGGACAGCAGCCCACTCCTGCTGGAGTGACTCAAAACAGCTGACCCAGGTTAGGAGGACGACGACGCTGCTGCAGTCTCCGGCCCAGCTCATCCCAAAGATGTTCGATGGGGTTCATGTCTGGGCTGTTCGCGGGCCACTGCATTCTGTTGACACCACCAGCTTGGAGAAACGTGTTTACTGCTCTGGTGCGATGGGGCCGTGCATTCTTGAAAGACTGCCTGAGGTCCAAGCTGTTGAAGTGCTGGCAGCACCAGGGGTTGCAAAATCTGTTTGGTAGCGAACACCATTCAAGTTCCCTGCCACATTGTAGAGAACCGTTCTGTAGCGTGTGCTTATGCCGCCCCAAATCATAACGGATCCCCCACCATAGCGGTTCCTTTCCAGGACAGCTTCTGCAAAACGCTCCCCACGGCGTCTCCAGACCCTGTTCCATCTATCGGGATCCAGGCAGAACCGCGACTCGTCTGTAAACATCACGTTAGCCCACTGTTCATGTGTCCATCTCACGTGCTGCGTGCACCATACTCGGCGTGCTGCTCTGTGGGCATCGGTCAAACGAGGTCTTATGGCTGGTCGTCGAGCACGGAGGTTAGCGGCGTGTAGGCGGTTTCGTATGGTCTGATCACTGACAAGTGTTGGTGGCATCCTAAGGCGACGTCTGTTTGCACTTGCTGTTCTTTCTTGTGTGGGCCTGCCTTTCAATGTATCGGTCCTCTCGTGGTGGTGTTAGTCTGGGTCGACCAGAGCGTGGTCATTCTTGTACTCTTCCTGTCTTGAAAGCGTTGTCCGAGTCTAACAAGAGTGATACCCCAAGTCTCCGTGCCACTTCCCGGACTGCAACTCCTTGGAGCCATCCTATTGCTCTTCCTCGATCCAGCTCGTTCAGTCTTCGACGTGGAGGCATGCTGTTGCATTGCATTTTTCGCCAGTACAGTGGCTTTTAAAGACATTTCGTTGAGCATACTTTATGACCTACAGCCTGATTTAGCTCGTGCTTCAGAGATTTTGATTCAGCACATGCTCCTCGGATCCCAAACACTAAATAAATTCACCCCAATTTGTTCCAAAAATAAGTCGCGACACGTTTTTCAAGGCGCGTGAGAAATGTGTGCCACAAAATTGCAGTTGCCGCATTCACTATCAATTTGTGCGTGTGTTGTTGTTTGGACCACAAAGGCGGTACAATTGAATTTTTGTGAATTTTAAAGTTTTTGTGCATTCTCAATGTTGATCCTTAACTTTTTTGAACAGTATATATTCTGCTTCCTTCCCTGCTGTTGTGTGCAAGCAAGTCTTCCATGTTCATGATGGTGCTCTTTCGGAACTGCCCGATAGAAACCAAGAATCCCATCATTTTCGAAGTGGTATACTATATACACACGCTCACTTTCAACGATGAGGTGTTCGTTGGTTTTTTTTTTGTTTTTGTTTTTTCGTTCTTTTGCACGGAACGGTGATCTATGATCATGTCAGTTACTTAGTTTCTAGGATTCCAACCAGTTTTTACTTTTTTTTTTTATTCCATCGTAGCCTCGTTTTATCAATTTCCGCTGTTTAATATGCGGTGAGGAAAACGATAGCTTAAAAGCACATGCAAGAACCCCGACACTTTAGCAGCCGCAAATCCAGATGTCTGGATGCGGACTAAATTATTATTCCCCGTATACGCTGTAGCTTGGAAGAAAGTAAACATCTGTTCTTTTGCAACTGACGGAGGCACAAGAAACCCAAACTCCTGTACCAACAGGCAGCTAACGATTCCGTAGACGCTAGAGCCACGATACAAACAACCATAACTCTCTACAATTAGTCGTGGACAATTGTCATTTTATTGTATTGCTTATCATTGAGTCGATCTGAAAAAGGGAGAGACCACTTAACGAAAATAAAAGACCAGCTACCGTGGCGAAGTTGTTGGCGTCGCGGACTCCCGGCTGGGAGGTCGTGGATTCGATTCCCATTGGAGCGATTTGAGAATGTTCAGCCCCGATCGGCTCCTACCCAGGCTTGAGCCCGATATTGGCTCAACTGGGAATACTGGGACCACAGTCGAGTTAAATCCATATAATGGAGCGTCTGTGCTCTGCTTTGAGGTTGCTAAAATTTCCTGTCCAACGCTGCAGGTGTCTGTATCTCTCGAACCTGATTGACGCTTGGATATATTATGAAAGTAAGCGTTGAGTACAGCCCTGTCTTGCAGTCTCAGATCAGACTGGAAATCTGCAGCAGCATCTCCATCCTCGTCCTCACTGATCAGCATTAACGTCTCAAATTCTGTGGCCCTTCATGCCCAGCTCTCTGTGGCCCTTCATGCCCAGCTCTCGTGGTGACCTCGGTTTCAATTCTCCATGTCTGTGGCCTTGGTTTGATTCTGTCGGGGTCACCGGTATCGGCGAATTATGGGGACGGTCGTTAAACGGACGTGGTGGCGTCCTCAGAAGGGAGAGCCCACTCACGCCGGCCCTCGGCTAATTGTCGTCAGTAGGGAGCTTCATAGGTGATGTCCTGCGTATGTTGGATCAGAACAGGCTAATTGTTGTCGGTAGGGAGCTTCATAGGTGATGTCCTGCGTATGTTGGATCAGAAAGGCGCCACTGAACACCGCCGAAGGGACTGTACAGCAGAGCAGTGTCTCCTCTGGGTTGTCTCATGACTTGACATTGACTGCTCCCTGCGGATTGCCGTGGCTATGACGGATCGGGCCAGGCGGTGGCTGTGAACGAGAAGTCGGAGTGACCGGCATAGTTGCAATGTCGCTGACGTGGCACAGAAGATGGGATAGCAATAAATAGACGGGTGAATAAATAAATGAAATAGAATCAAAAGTAGAGGGAAGGGTTGGGTGAGATTGATGACTTGGACTGATTTTAGCCAAGTCTGAATTTGATTGTGTGCATTTTTTTTTTTTTAAATAAGCGAAGTGGAAATATGAATTTGACGTCATCAGTTTGGAGGACTGTCCATGGCACTGCAAACGCAGGTTCAGATCTCTGAAATGTTCAGTTAAACCGATCCCGTAATGTCGCAGAATTCAAGCTATGGAAAGGATTTTTAGTAGCTTTCTGTATCTTTTTGATGGCTTTTTGTCCTGCATTTGTTTCCAGGCGCTTTTGAATTCGATTTGATTTGCGCGTTTTTGTTGGGTTTTTTTTTTCGTTTTAAGGCAAATGGTCTTTAACATGTGCTTGTAGACTGTTCTGCAGGAAAATAGGCTGGAAATATTTGAAAAGATCTTTTTTAAAAACTTGAAAAACGTTGCACACATGTTCGCGGATAGGCATATTTAAATATATGCAGGCACACGCATGCGCATGTTGATATATATTAATATATATATATATATGCGTAATGCATGTGGTGCCGGTTTTTTTTTCAGTTGTGTCGGGTGGGCACGGTTTGCAGGGTGGAGCCGAACCAAAATGGAGACCTCCAAGCACGGTGTGTGGGTAAGTGTCCTATTTGACATTGAATTCATTCATGGAGAGAATGGGGTCGTGGATTTGAGCAGGTTTTTTTTTTTTGGGGGGGGGGGGGGGGGGGACTGTAAATTGCGCAGCTTTCAAGTGATAGCATCATACCTACATGTCCTTACATTTAATGGCACGTTTTATAAGACGTTTAAGTGTACTTTACAAGCCTGTCGTTTCAGGATACTGCTAGCTTCTTATGTATAGTTCTCCTTAGCATCGGCACAATATGGTCCATTTTTCCCAGCATAGATATCCTTTTTTCCGAAAAGCTTTGAAACGAAGCCCAAATTAGCACAGAACACAAACATTAGTCCGAAATTTATCGTCCAGTCCTGGTGATTGAAGTGTGCGTTTGACTAGCGGTCCTATCTCAACACAGTTCTGGAAAAAAAACTTTTTTTGGTCGTGCTTGACTTTGCTTTTACCATTGAAATGTTTGTTCGTGATGGTGACTTCCATGTGGGCACATTCCCAACAGCCATATCATTCTGTGATTTTATCTTGCGTTTAGTTTTTTCTATGCTGGCACTTGGTGAACAACCTTAGACACCGTCAGGTTTTTAAGCAGCAGACATACGGAGAACATTAACAACTGTCGGGCTGTCCTGTAGGTAGGTAGCAACAGGGAGGGGGGGAAGAGACCTCCGATGTGGAACGTGATGCTCAGTGTCGGCGTTTCCACAGATGAAAAGCAACAGTGCATAACTATGATGGTTAATTCATCTTGAAAACTGGGAAACGGCTACGCACGGGCAGTCACACGCATACCACACCACATGCGCCGCGCTCACACACGCATGCGCGCGCGCGCGCACGCACACGCTCACACACAAAAAAACCGAAGATGTCGATTCTGAATCTCAAATGACGTGCAGTAAGTTAGCCGACTTCCTCTTCTCGCAGAACTTTACAGCATTCGCTAATTTCTGTTGAATCTCGGATCAAGCACTGACCACTCCAAAGCCAGGAGACTGCCCCAGTCCAGACCCCTTCGGCATCGGTTTTGGCATGTGCGCCAGCAATTGCGTGCTGGACATGGACTGTGATGGAGACCAGAAGTGCTGCAAGAACCCCTGTGGAGGCTTCACCTGTCAGCAGCCACGACCGTCCTGTGACACTGTGGTAGGATTGTATCCTGTGACACTGTGGTAGGATTGTATCCTGTGACACTGGGTAGGATTGTATCCTGTGACACTGTGGTAGGATTGTATCCTGTTTCCCGTGACACTGGTAGGATTGTATCCTGTGACACTGGTAGGATCTATCCTGTGACACTGGTAGGATTGTATCCTGTGTGTATCCTGTGACACTGTGGTAGGATTGTATCCTGTGTGTTTCTTGTGACACTGTGGTAGGATTGTATCCTGTGTGCATCCTGTGACACTGCGGTAGGATTGTATCCTGTGTATGCTGTGACACTGTGGTAGGATTGATGTATCCGTGTTTCCTGTGACACTGGATGGATGTATCCTGTGTGTATCCTGTGACACTAATATGTATCCTGTGTGCGAGACTGTTCTGTAATACTGTGGTAAAATTGATATCCTGTGATTTATCCTGTGTTTAGATTGTTCTGTGATGCTTGGGTAGGATTGTCCTGTGTTTAGACCATCCTGTAATACTGTCCTGTGGTGTTGTGGTAGGGTTGATGTATCCAGTGGTACACTATCCTGTGGTGTTGTGGTCGGATTGACGTATCCTGTGTTAGATCATCCTGTGATACTGTGGTAGGATTGTGTCCTTTGTTGCACCGTCATGTGTCGCTGTGGTAGGATTGATTTAATCCTGTGTTACGCTGTCATGTGACACTGAGGTAGGGTCGATTAATCCTGTGTTGGATCATCCTAGGATACTGCGATGTAATCTATGATAGCCAGTCTTGTAGTGATGTCCGATTCCGATCTTGTAAGGTCCGGTGACCATCTTGTAAGAAGACGCCAAAGGAACGCATAGGTACATGGTCACATACAGTTTAATACGGACAGTAATTGCAATCGAAGTCGAAGGACACCATGATTTACATGCGCACGCGTTTTATGTACGACACTTTGTTAAGGAGACGTGTTTCATTGTCGCTAGTACAGCCCGCTCCACCTCGTCCGTGAAAATAACAGCCCGCTCCACCTCGTCCGTGAAAATAACAGCCCGCCCTACCTCGTCCGTGAAAGTAACAGCCCGCTCCACCTCGTCCGTGAAAATAACAGCCCGCTACAGCCCGCTCCACCTCGTCCGTGAAAATAACAGCCCGCTCCACCTCGTCCGTGAAAATAACAGCCCGCTCCACTCGTCCGTGAAAGTAACAGCCCGCCCCACCTCGTCCGCATGCACCGTACGCACTCGCACACGCACTTATACGCGCCCGCACGCGAACTTGCCCCCGCCCCCCTCCCCCTTTCACCCCACACCTCGACCCCTCCACCCTCTTCCCACTCGTCTCTCCTGCGCTTTTCTCTCGCTCCTGTTTTTCCTCCCTTCCCTCTCCTCCCTTCCGCTGCTCATATCCTCCCTATCAACTGATGAGACATCGATGATGTCGAGCCGTGTGCTTGGACACTCGAGGGCTGTCGCACTGCCCCTCCCTCAAGGTGCGCGGTACGGACTGTCACTGAGGACGTAACGCGGCCCCATTTTTCACCACAGTCGGAGTCGGATGGCACCACACGTCTGCTCTCTTAACTCGAGCACCGCTTGATGACGTCTGAGGTCCCGCGGGGTCGGGTTGGCTGAGCGGATGAAGTCCTTCCGTTTCTTGAAACCTCCAAGTCCAGGGTTCAGTCCCTTGTTGAGACGGCCAGTTTTAGAGATTTTCTGTTCGGTTCAACGTTTGCTTAGACTCCAATCACATGTCCTTCGGAGGAGACTTTGAAGCGAAGCCGAGTGTATGAACGCCTGGATTGAAATAGTCATGATTAGTTCGCATGTGATAGAGCTTGGCTCAAGACGTAGATCTTTCTTCTCTCGAAGATCCCATCACTCCTTCATTTACAAGGCTTTGCTTCATGATTTGGATGTATTGCATATTAAAGCTGTTTTTCTCCATTTGCACGCAACCCGAAATCCTGTTTAGGCCGAAAAGTGCTGGTGGAATGGATGACAAAAAAAGCATTCTGGCACACTCTTGTTCCGTTTAGATATCGCCTCCGAAGGCGGAATTTGGCTGCCATTGAAAATGGTCTCGTTCGAAAATGGCGCTTATGTGAATCTCGGAAGATCATGCCGAGAAATGAAGACGTCCGATTACTTTCACGTCAGTTCCTCAGCCTTTTAATTGCCACTTTGCCGTGCAATGTACACCCGTTGTGAACGTGGGACCCTTGTGTGCTGTGTGCAACAGAAATGCGAGCCTGGTCAGAAGTGCGAGATGCAAGATGTGGTCTGTGTTCGAGCTCCCTGCAACCCCCAGCCTGCCTGCGTCAGTGAGTATACTTCATGTATTTTGGTCAGATACTTTAAATAAAAACCCGTTGGGGTTGGGTGGGTGTCGGATAGCAAATGCCATGCTATGGTTGGTTCTGTCTAATTCAGTCGAAAAGCAAATCTTTGAGTGCTGGTGACAGAAATGGAAATCATGGCATTGGCAAGAAAAACGATGCCACTTCTGACGGTCTCGCTGACGCACAAGGAATCGTGCAAAAGTGTTGCCCAGTAAAACGTAGCTATGGATATATAGTTTATATGAAGACGGAATATATTTATGTTTATGTATTTATATGTATCATTATGATATGTAGTAAGAGTTGGCAGTGGTCATTTGTCAAACATGTAAGATCAAGACATGCACTGTGGCTTAGATTACCGTCTGCTGTCACAAAGTCTTCAGGCATGTACTTTGGTATTAAGGGGCTGTATACTACATTTTGTTTTGCTTATGGAATTTTTTTTTTTAAAGATTTCCATCCTTCGTTCTTGTTTTCCTGTCCGTTTTCTTAAGTTACTACGTCTCTTCTCTCCCTGTACCTCTCTCTCTCTCTCTCTCTCTCTCTCTCTCCCCCCCCCTTTCCTCCCTCGCTCCCCGTCCCTCCCAGATCGGCATAATACATGTCGTGCTGTGATGTGTTGCAGAGCGAGGAGAGTGCCCCAAGTCCAAGTTCAACCCGAAGGGTGCCTTCGCCTGCCGCTCACAGTGTTGGTCTGACGACGACTGCCCCGGGGACCAGAAGTGCTGCATGGCAGGCTGTGGGAAGCGCTGCAAGGACCCAGTGCGAGAGACCTGCGCCACAGTGGTAAGCACCGCTGACCCCCCCCCCCCCCCCCCCCCCTCCCCACACACGCACACACAACCTACTGCATGCATATGTAGACATGGCTCAGGCTGCTCCTTCACCACTCCTCCCCTTCCAACCCCCCCCCCCCCCCGCTCCCCACACACGCACACACAACCTACTGCATGCATATGTAGACATGGCTCAGGCTGCTGCTCCTTCACCATTCCTCCTCTTCCAACCCCCCCCCCCCCCCCCCCCCCCCCGTCCTATCAGTTTCATACTGTGGTATGTTGTGAGGTTGCGGATTCGGAGTCTTGGGTCTGTCGTGCAACTTGACACAGCGTGGTCCCAATGTGAGATTTTCATGTTGGTAACGCTTGGAGCCATACGATCTACTTCCATTCACTTTTTGATTCGACATTAAACATTGCTCCAGCTTTTTAATGGAACACTGCTGATATCGGTATCTGTCAGGCCAAGTTCGGACCGGGAGAAAATGTCTTGTTTTTTGTTTTTAATGTGCAGCCAAGTTGCGTACGTAAATGTCGGACCAAAAAATCGGAAATTGACGGCATCTCTTCCTCGTATCACAATATTTGGAAACTGTTACAGTCCATGCCTCTTCATGCCTTGCTGTTGTCGGGACATGGGTGTTGATTTCCCCTGCTCGCTGTCGTATCGATCTCAAACGATAAAGACAAAGTCGCCAGGGAGCAGCAGTACCGCTTCTGTCTAGAGAATGACGCATACATTGTTTGGCCCCGCGACTTGGCAGTTCTGATAATCTATCCCGTCCGCTGGGCTTAATTCTCTCTCTCCTCTGTCCTGTCTCTCTCTCTCTCTCTCTCTCTCTCTCTCTCTCTCTCACCCTCCCCTATCTCTCTCCCTCCTCTTTCTCTCACTCTCCCTCCCTCACTCTTATCTCTCTCTCTCTCTCTCCTCCCTCTCTCTCTTATATATCTCTCTCCCTCCTCTCTCTCGTGACGCATGTACGGTTTGGCTCTGCGACTTGGAACGTTCTCGTCATTGATCTTTCACTAAAATGTCCTGGGATCGGTGACCATTGCACATCACCTTCGGCAGCTCCTTTGGTGGCTGGTGTCGAGGCGATCGGGATGCGACTACTGCTGCAGTGCGGTGCAGAGTCTGGCTGTAGCTGTGTATGGAAGTGAAAAGAACTGGAAAGATGAGGCGTAAAGACTACTGCTGCAGTGCGGTGCAGAGTCTGGCTGTAGCTGTGTATGGAAGTGAAAAGAACTGGAAAGATGAGGCGTAAAGACTACTGCTGCAGTGCGGTGCAGAGTCTGGCTGTAGCTGTGTATGGAAGTGAAAAGAACTGGAAAGATGAGGCGTAAAGACTACTGCTGCAGTGCGGTGCAGTCTGGCTGTAGCTGTGTATGGAAGTGAAAAGAACTGGAAAGATGAGGCGTAAAGACTACTGCTGCAGTGCGGTGCAGTCTGGGTGTAGCTGTGTATGGAAGTGAAAAGAACTGGAAAGATGAGGCGTAAAGACTACTGCTGCAGTGCGGTGCAGAGTCTGGCTGTAGCTGTGTATGGAAGTGAAAAGAACTGGAAAGATGAGGCGTAAAGACTACTGCTGCAGTGCGGTGCAGAGTTTGGCTGTAGCTGTGTATGGAAGTGAAAAGAACTGGAAAGATGAGGCGTAGGCTTAAAGGCCGTCCAATTAAATGCTTCCCTCTTTCTGAAAGATACACGTTTCTGAAACTTTTCCTCATATGCTGGATTCGCTATCCAGACGTGAATACTTGACAGCAGACTTCTTGAAAACCTTGGGTCAGAGGTGTGTCCCACCTGATGTGATATCGAGTTCCTTGAAAGATCATCTCTCATCTGAACGATTTCACGATAGATTTCAAAGCAATTGGAGCGTGTTTTAGATGTCAATGAGGTGCGCGCGCGTGTGTGTTTTTGTGTGTGCATATGTGTGCGCGCTAGTTTTTTCAACAATAGTGTAGGGAATTGGGTTTGTCGAGGTGACAACTTTGATGTAGCCGTTCGCGGACGGCTGTGTTATAACCAGAATGATCTGATTCGATTAAAAAAAATTGAGAGGATTCGATTTAAGATCTATTTTTAGTTGATTTCAACGAAGTCACGTGACGGCCCTAATACAGCCATGCGGTTGGCCTGTCGCTGTAACCGAATGCTGAGGGCAAAGGTTGGATCAATGCCGGCGGATGGAATGACCGGACCTTGATGTGGTTGTTTGCAGGACTGCCTTCCTGACCACAAGTGTTCGATGAAGACGACGTGTAACAAACGCGGCTGCTCTCGAAAACCCATTTGTGGTGAGTACAACTGTGTGCACCTTACGTTTGTAGGTGTGCGGTAAAGGGGTGTAGAGCTTTTCCCTCATGCCTCCCTGCGTCTCCTCTCTCCCTCCTCTCTCTCTTCATCCCCCTTCCTCCCAACCCCTGCCTCACTTCCTCCCACTTCTCCCCTCCTATCTCTGTCTCTCCCTCTCTCTGTGTCCTACCTCCGAACAAATGGTGCTCACGACAGATGTTCAAGTATGCGAGAACGCTGTGTACGTGTCCTTCCACGTTAATTTATTAGCTTGTCTGCTTAAATTGTAACATGTGAATAAGAAGAAAAAACCCAAAACATGTCCAGCTGGAAGCAACGGCATGCTGCGATTTTTTTTCCCCAAACCACTCGGCAACGCCCATCCGCTGTCCACCGTTTACTGATTACAGCTGAGAGGTTGAAGAGGAAGATGTTGATCAGGGTATGTCTCTGGTTGGACAGCCAGCCAGCCAGAGATGGTCATTGGCTCTGGAACGTGTGCTTAGTGTTGGGGGACAAAAATGATGATCGTAAAATGTCGGCAGGCTGAGGTTGTGGTCATGACAACAGTTGCTATGTGACGATGGATTCCCTATTATATAAACGGCCAGTGACCCGGTAATGATCGATTTCCCATTGTTCTGCCGGCGACTGTAAACTGTTGAAACCCAGGGATGTTGTAGCAATACATGCCCCGTTAAAACATTGGGTAGACCGTGGCGCCATTGATTCCCTATCGTAGAGTCACTGACTGTAAGTCGGTTGATACCTTTTTTGTTAAAGACAATTACATTAAGACCTTTTTGTAAAACTAGGACACGATAACGACCGATGTCTAGTTGTAGAGGCAAGGACTATGTACGGATTGATAGTCTGTTGTACAGCCGATTGGTGTATAGTTAGTCGTACTGCCGATTGGTGTATGGTTGATAGTATGTTGTACAGTCGATTGGTGTATGATTGATGACCTGTTGTAGAACCAATCGCTCTATGATTGAAATCCTTTGTAGAGTCAATGTTGCAGAGCCAGTGACTGTATGATTGATGCTCGGGAGTTGGTGACTAAATAGCGATTGAAGGGCCAGTGACTGTATAATTGATGCTCGGAGTTGGTGACTAAATAGCGATTGAAGAGCCGGTGATTGTATGATTGATGCTCGGAGCTGGTGACTAAACAGCGATTGAAGGGCCAGTGACTGTATGATTGATGCTCGGAGTTGGTGACTGAATAGCGATTGAAGAGCCAGTAACTGTATGATTGATGCTCGGAGTTGGTGACTAAACAGCGTTAGAACCAGTGACTGTATAATTGATGCTCGGAGTTGGTGACTGAATAGCGATTGAAGAGCCAGTGACTGTATGATCGGAGTTGGTGATTGAATAGCGATTGAAGAGCCAGTGACTGTATGATTGATGCTCGGAGTTGACTGAATAACGATTGAATGGCCAGTGACTGTATGATTGATGCACGGAGTTGGTGACTGAATAGAACCAGTGACTAAGTAACGACTTGCGCGCTGTTGTGCAGTCGGCGACTTTGCAATGGATGCCCAGCTGTAGAGCCGGTGACTTTGTAACAGTTGATGCCCTGTTGTAGTGTCAGTCATGTAACAGTTGATACCCTGTTGTAGTGTCAGTATGTAACAGTTGATACCCTGTTGTAGTGTCAGTCATGTAACAGTTGATGCCCTGTTGTAGTGTCAGTCAGTATGTAACAGTTGATGCCCTGTTGTAGTGTCAGTCATGTAACAGTTGATGCCCTGTTGTAGTGTCAGTCATGTAACAGTTGATGCCCTGTTGTAGTGTCAGTCATGTAACAGTTGATGCCCTGTTGTAGTGTCAGTCAGTATGTAACAGTTGATGCCCAGTTGTAGTGTCAGTCATGTAACAGTTGATGCCCTGTTGTAGTGTCAGTCATGTAACAGTTGATGCCCTGTTGTAGTGTCAGTCATGTAACAGTTGATACCCTGTTGTAGTGTCAGTTACTACGTAACAGTTGATGCCCAGTTGTAGTGTCGGTCATGTAACGGTTGATGCCCTGTGGTAGTGTCGGTCAGTCATGTAACGGTTGATGCCCTGTGGTAGTGTCGGTCAGTCATGTAACGGTTGATGCCCTGTGGTAGTGTCGGTCAGTCATGTAACGGTTGATGCCCTGTGGTAGTGTCGGTCAGTCATGTAACGGTTGATGCCCTGTGGTAGTGTCGGTCAGTCATGTAACGGTTGATGCCCTGTGGTAGTGTCGGTCAGTCATGTAACGGTTGATGCCCTGTGGTAGTGTCGGTCAGTCATGTAACGGTTGATGCCCTGTGGTAGTGTCGGTCAGTCATGTAACGGTTGATGCCTGTGGTAGTGTCGGTCAGTCATGTAACGGTTGATGCCCTGTTGTAGTGTCGGTCAGTCATGTAACGGTGATGCCCTGTTGTAGTGTCGGTCAGTCATGTAACGGTTGATGCCCTGTTGTAGTGTCGGTCAGTCATGTAACGGTTGATGCCCTGTTGTAGTGTCGGTCAGTCTGTAACGGTTGATGCCCTGTTGTAGTGTCGGTCAGTCTGTAACGGTTGATGCCCTGTTGTAGTGTCGGTCAGTATGTAACGGTTGATGCCCTGTTGTAGTGTCAGTCAGTATGTTGTAGAGACGGTAACAGTTGTACAGACGGTGACTATGTAACAGTCGATGCCCTCGTGTAGTGTTGGTGACTATGTAACAGTTGATGCCCTGTGGTAGCGTCAGTCACTGTAACAGTTGATGCCCTGTTGTAGAACTAGCGACGATGTAGTGGATGTCCCGACGTAGAGTCGATGACTGACAGAGGTGCCCCGTTGTAACGCCAGTGACGCTGTAACGTTTGTAGACCCAGAGGCCACCGACGCTATCTTACCGTAGAGCCGGTGACTGCATAACGAAGCGTGCCCAGTGCCAGATCCAGTGCCTGTGTAAACGATTGTGCCCAGGTTGTAGAGCCTATAGCCATGTAACGATTGACGCCGTGTTAGTAACCGAGCCATTGACAGTATGCTTATGAATGCCCCGTTATGTTCAGTGTGTTAAGACGCCTGTCCTGTTAATGGCAGTGTAACCAATCGATTCCCTGTTGCGAGACCCAACAACGCCAGTTAAAAGGACGTGGCGCTGTGGTGTTGCAGAGCCGGTGAAAGGGTGCCTAGTCTACCCTATGTGGATCAACCGCAAATGTGTGCGCCGTCACCTCTGCTCGGTGAATGACCCTGGCGCATGCCCCGCCGGCACCCTCTGCTGCTCCACGGGCTGCGGGCGTCGCTGCGTCAGGCCTGTGGAGTAGATCCCACGCTTGGAACGGCCATGGGGCACGCAAATCGTTAAATATTGTGCATTATTCTCCCCCCCCCCCCCCCCACACCCTTTTTTTGTGTGTGCGTGTTTGTCTAAATTGGTCTGTTGGATACTCGATAACTTTTATGTACGTGCAAGTGCAGATTCTGCTTATCTTTTCAATATAATGGGGCGAATGTGGGCAATTTGAAACGCACGGACATCCTTGTGTATGTGTACACACGCGAGGGCGCGTGCATCCAGCATAAACATGCGCGCGTGCGCGAGGGGATGCACGCACACGCGCACGCACACACACACACACGCGTACGTCTCGACTGATGCATTGATTGGAGATCAATCATTACAGCTATGTAGGCTTTGTATTATACGTGTACGTACCGATACTGGAGTACAAACTAATCTCGCACAAACGATGCACGCACACCCACTCGCACTCGTGCGTAGTGCCGATACCGGGTGCCAAATTTTGACAAAGCGGCCATTACAGCTGTCTAATCCTTTTGTTTGTTTACGCGCGAGCACAGTAAAGTGTCTGGCGCGGGTTTCGTTTGTTTGGTTTTGTTTTTGAAGGAGGCAGAAGGTGGGGTAGTTTGGTTGTTGATGAGATTAATTTACAGCGAGTCGTAACGGGCAGAAATGAACGAATTTAGTGAACCAGTCGTCGATCCTGAATAGTGTGTAACCGAAGGCCATATTTCCCCTGCTCCAGAAACTTGTGCAACCGAAGAATTTGGGGTAAGGGAAGGGGGCAAGAGTAATCGTTTTTGACGTGTCCATTACTCCGAAATCCTCGGCCTTGAGAAAGCATTCCATATTTCTCCAGTTTGATGGAACGGTGCCATTGGTGTCCGACAGACAGGGGGCAGAAAATCTGTTCACAGGGAGATCCCGGGGATGTCGGAGGGGGGAAAGCTGGAGTGTAATATGACAGACGTCTCTTGTTATGGGCAAGAGGAGAGGTGTTCTGTTTTGTTTATCCGACATCGTGGTGATAATGTCTTTGGGAATTCCTCGTTGTTGGCAAACGTTTTCTTTGGAAGTTGATTTATTTGCAAAATAAATTATTTGAATTCATGCACCACTTTTCTGTTCAAGACGGTGTGTGTGTGCGCGTGCGCGCATGTGTTGTGTGTTCGTGAATTGGTTTACCCTGTTTAACAAAAAGAAATCGGGAAGTTATGGGTGAACATTTGAACTAAAAGATCCTGTTTCTCTTGTATTTAGCAAGCCAGGACTTGTTGCATTGGTCAACTGTGCACTCGGATGTTTGTTTATTGCAGGCGTTGAATTGTTGAAATCTACCTATGGGTCAAGAATGGACAATTTCTCGGTCTATCGGGATACCACGCCAGTTAGGCATTTTTTCCCTTTTTTTTTTTGGCCTTTAGTTGCTATACTAGAGTGGAGAATTGTATATGTGTAATGTAATCTCGTGGGCCTTCAGTCGAATATGGTACGATCTGCTGTAGAGCTGGTGTTCGTGCGTTCAAACGGTCCGGAAAATCTCCCACCCCACCCCCAGCAGTATGTGGGCTCCTGATTCAGTTCAGACCAGGTTAAAGCGGTGGAAAGAATTGCGTTGCGCCTTAAAAAAAAAAACCTGCCTTGCCTTTATACACGATGAATCTGTTCAACGGCTGACTGCCCGTACGGCTGTTAAGCAGGGTTGAACGTTTTTTTTTAAACGTATATGGTCATGACTGTTCCATGTGTGACCGACAGGTGTCTGGCATGAAAGTACGGAAGTGGCCTTGCTTTGGCCCCTCCGCACTGAGCGCGCAGCTGCCCGACCGTTACAGACCGCGTCAAATGCGCGTCAACCTTCAGAACTCTTACTGTGGGTGGCGAATTGCAATGGTCGCCCCCCACCCCCCGTCCCTCATACACTGTGTCTCGCTGTGTGCGTATGTTGTCTCATTCTCTCTCTCTCTCTCTCTCTCTCTCTCTCTCTCCTCTCTCTCTCTCTCTCTCGTAAACACAGAATAATGAGCTTAAACAACCCAGTGTAAGATTCAGCGTGTTCAGTTTACAATCCAATTCTCATGAACGAGATCAATATTTTCCTTTGGGAACTGGAGGTTGGTCGAAAAGCCAGGAAGCTGTTCTGCAGAATCCTACCTCGATTTCGGTTTGTTTTTAAGCTGAACCAATAACGCTCCTCGCGACAAAAGTTTTCTGTCCAAATTTTAATGAGGGTTAAACGAACCGTCGGACGTTTTCTGTTGTGTAACGAATGGAAATAAGTCGATGCTTTCAAAACAAACGTCATGGCACTTCCTAGTCGTGGATGCAAAAATGTCGGTGTTTTGGACAGTGTTCTAGAACAGTGTGGTGTGTGTGCGCGCGCACGCACGCATGCTCGCACGCACGCACATTCCCACAAGAAGCGGTGTATGAACAATTACAAATATGTTTACTGAAGTTAAACATCAGTTGCTGTTATATAGGATTTATTGAAATGGTTCTCCCAGTTACATTATATGCGCAATAGTATGTATATCTGGAGGGGGGGGGGGGGGGGAGAAGCCTGACTTTTTTTTGGAGGGGACGGACGGGAAGAGACGTTTACAACATGGTGGCTTCTCTTATCATTTTTGACGGAGGGGGACTTCTTTTCGTGTGTCTAGAATGCGTTTCTAAATGTTTGTATTCGAGAGAGGAAACGAACCTCTAACTCCTCCCTTTACCGTTCCCATCCACCTTCACCCACCCCTACCTCGTCCGCCTCTGCCTGGAACTGGCCCTCACTGAAGAGAAGCCTGCTCTCCACAAAACTGAGTGAGCAACGAAACAAGATAGTCCGTCAGTTGCTCCGCCTGAGTGATCTCCATGGCGGTCAGCCTGTCTGCCGTGTCGGCGTAAAAGCCGATCAAGGTCAGGTCAAGGTTGTTCTCGAGTAGGACTCTTCCGCTTCCGGTGTCCTTTCCCGAGTGCCGGATTGTCAGGCGGTGGCAGCCGTTCTTTGTCTACCCGATGGTTCCGGTCCAGACGGAGGTGGAAGGAGTCTGTTGATGGACATCCATGTCAAAAGTCAGTATGATCATTGTGACGCGTATCGATCTTTGATCGGCATGCGTACATCATCACGTTCATCAACATACATGTAAAACGTTCTTATTCGACGTGTATGTAAAACGTCAGTACGATGAGCGAGATACCTGTAAAAAGGCGACATGTCTATCGACCGTACGTGCAAAACGTCTATGTTCATCCACATATACCTGTGAAACATAAATATGTCGATCGACGTACACAACTATGTAAAACGCCATCGTCATCTGGTTGGTGGTAGGACTGCTGATAGTCATATTTGTAAAAGGTGGTTACGTTGATGGGCATGGTGTAAATCGGCAATGTTTTGATCTACATTTGGTCAAATCTCTTCATTATGTTCGATGACAAACGTGGAAAACGTCGATCGCCATACGTTTAGAACGTACTTCATGATGCAACTTGACATGCATATTAAACGCCGATAAGGTGATCGACACACTTATAAACGTCTGTGACAATCGACATAAAATTCAAAATGTCTTTTTGTTATGTGTATGGACATACATGTCGGACACCAGTAGGTAGATAGACATACATAAACGACCACGTTGATCGACATACATAAACGACCACACGTTGATCGACATTAACGACACCAATATGTAAAGCGTCACTAAGCACGTATACAGTCAGTATGTTGATCGATGAACGATGTTATTTTATCTATGGCCATGTACGTAACATGCCAATATGTTTATCGACATGGATACAGCACTTTAAAACATCGATGTGGTCGGAGTGTTTACGTAACATGTCGGTATGTTTATTGACATGGATACAGCACTTTAAACATCGATGTGGTTGGAGTGTTTGCCTGCGAAGCTGATGGTCGTGAGGTCGAACCCTGTTGGGTCAGTTGGGTTTTTTTTTCGGTTAAAAACCTTGTGTTTTCACCCGGCAGTCAGTGATGGAGTGGCGTGGCGTTGGAAGCATGGTGAACTTGCATTTCTACGAGGGGGTCGTCGTCGTTGTTTTTGCTGTCGCTGTTCAGCTTAACGTCTTTTCTCTAGGAGTGATATTAGAAGGGTCCTTGTTTGTTTGGTGTGCCTCTCGTCTATGTGCTATGTGAATGCAGTACTGCAAACATTAATTTGTAGATCAACGTGCGTGCACTCGTTTCATCATGGGAGAGCACTCGTTTCATCATGTTTATCACGCACAAAGTATCCGAGTTATTTCCCTTACACCCAAGGTGGGTGCGACAAATAAAACCTTACAAAAAAAATTAAAGAGAAAGGAATGGAATGGGAATACTTTACATTACAAGGGGGGGGGGGGGGGGGGAGAGATTAAACCTTCATTATCAAAATAAAAAGAGATATTCGAACACGTCAGCGATGAGCTGACTTTAACGAAGGAAGGCGGCTCTGAATTTCAATTCTGAATTCTGACCCCTGTGATAACTTAAAAAAAGTTAAGGAAAAAACCCATATTCGGTGATACAATTAAAAATCAACGATCAGAAATCATTTTAAAAAAAAAAAAGCTAAACACACACAGGTCAGCATTATCATAAATTGTTAATAGACTTTTGACGAAAGTTAATACGATAATTCATAATCATTTACTTGGCTAAAAGTAAAGTCCAAGCGAAAACATGGTATATTAAAAACAAAATTTCTGTACATACTGATGTATATATTTAGGGATATATATAATGTACGCTTAATTGATATCAACGAGTATAATCTTCAAATGCATTTTCTTGAAAATGGATAGGCACATAGCGGCATTGTCCCTTCATAGTTTCATCATTATTGTGTGCGTGTGCTCATTATTTATCTATCGGTCTCTTTCTCGGCTTCAATTGCCCTTGACAGATTGATCTAGATTACGACGTAATTATATCCGAGCTGTATTTTCAGGTTTATGGAAAAAAAAAAAACCTCAATTACAAAAGTTAATCAAAGGAGGATGAGAATATTTTCTGCTCAACGTTCTTCAGTGACGTTTGTCTGAATCGGTGATGTCCCTTTAATTTTCTTTCGAAATGCACACTCCATCCGTTATAATCCACCGGTCGTTAATCTGGAAGTTCCTCTGTGCTGATTTTATCAATAACATGTCCAGTGCGAAAATGTTCAAGCGAATAAAATATTTTGAACGAAAATGAAGCAACTTAGAGAGAGAGAGAGAGGGGGGGGGGGGGGGGGGGTAGCCACTCTCAGTGTGTGTGTGATGCCGGTTTTTTGACAGTTGTGTTACCATGATTTTATATGGTAATGCAGCCTGACAGAATAAGTGGATCGATAAATAAAGGATAGGCAAATAAAGAGCTGAGAATAGAATCTAACAAATTAATCAATAAGTAATATATATTTTAGAGTAGCTAGGATTTGCACACAACTCCATAAGCAGACACAGACTAAGAGTTTGGTCTCTGAGTTTTTATGCGTCTCAGAAAAAAAGAACATGGAAAACCAACGGTTATTCCAAAAACAAGGAGCGGAGCTCTTGAACCTATTGACGAAGACATAAATCATTTTAAGGAGCTCGAATGAAATACCCAATTTTCCTCATTTTACAACTTCCCATGTTGAAAAGTACTTTTTCCCCTTATTCCGAGCCCCCAAACCGTATACATTACAGAAAACGCAAAAACATAAACAAAAATTGCTGTGAATACAATGTAATACTCGGTATCAGGCAGAACTTAACACACACTCGCACTCCTTGAGGTGTCGCCCACTACCAACTAGAGCCTCTTTAGCTGCAGGGGGGTTCGTAGCCATTCTCGATTCAAACAATGCACACATGGAAGTTGATGAAAGAACCGCGCATGCGCAGATTACCGGAACAATAGAAATTTTTTGTTCTGCGCATGACCGATCATCTACTTAGTTCGTTCCCGTTTCAGTGCTAAGAGTCCGTGTCGTCTGCTACGAAAATTTGTTCACCTCGCAGTTTGCCTCAGTGATTTAAGATTTGCCCGTACAAATCAGTTTTACCCGTATTGAAACGTGTGTACGGCCGTACAGACCCGAAATTGTTTCCCCGTACAGCAATACGGGAAAACCGTATAGGTTGACACCTATGTATATCTGATCCAAATCTCTGGTGGTAGAAGCACACGGAGGACGAATTAGTTGTGCCATGCTATGGAGGAGGGCGTCGCTTTTCGTTCTTGGTGGCAGAGACAGTTTCTTCTACTATTGGTGCGACCACATTCTGTTCAGAGAGAAGTTTCATGTCTGTAGTGTGTGCGTTTGAGCTGGAACCGTGGAGACATGCTGTGCACTTGAAGCGCGTGCCCCCCAGACGCGGTCTGCTGCCTCACAGCAAGTGCGTCTGTGTCTGCGATGTTATGTCCTGGTAGAAGACTTTGTATGTCCGAAAGGTGGTTTGCCAAGAACAACGCACATTTTAGTGCTCGTCATTTAGAACAGTGGTGCGTTTGTCACCAAGTCCAAGGTTGAGGAGTTAAGCAGCTTTCTGCACTTGATTTGACAAAGGTCTTGGTCAGAGCTTTCTTCAATGTGTTATACTTGTTATCAGTTGGTGGGTTGTTGAGAATGGCCTGAATTTCCTCTGTGTTGATGTCAAGTGCACTGACAACGCAGTCTTATTTTGATTGGTTTTGATTTATATTTATGCCTTAGATGCCTAACTGGGCTTCCACCTGGGCAAACCAAACTTCTGGTGATTTAGTCCAAAATTCTAATAGTTTGATGGACACTGAGTTGACTTGGTTAGATTGGGCATTTAGAGCCTTGCAGTTGTGTCGCTAAGTCACCTAGGATAGATCTAGGATAGATTGAAGAAATATTTCTTCGGTCATTCTTGAAGTCGAATCACGTTGGGGTCACCAATTTGGAGTAGCTACAATTTGACACAGACTCGAGTTTGGTTTTTGAGTTCTTATGTCAACATGAAAAACAAATCGTTACTCCAAAAACATCACGGGAATGAGCTTTTACACCCAAGTTACCAAGACAAGGGAAATAACTATCATTTTAAGGCGCTCGAATGAAATCAGTTCGGCGAGTCGCTACAAAATACATTGGTTTGATGTGTGTGGATATCGAAAGATGCCATTTTGGGAGGCAGATACGTCCACGGGAGTCTTCAATGCAAGAGAAGAAAGTTACATGGAGGACGTAACAAAATTGAATAGTTGTTTCCCTTTACTTCTCATGCGAGGGGCCATAGCCTGTATCGGCGCCAGATTTCTACAGACGCCTGAATAGTTACCAAGCTATTCGCGGAAATTTCATGATGTGGAAATTCTCAATAACAGTAAATCTCTACACAATTATCAACTGAAATTCAGTTTGTATCAATGATTTTGCATAATGATTTTACCTCAGAGTGTGTGTGTTAGAGAGAGAACGTGTCTTCTTGTAAAAATATGGAGAAACGGCCTCGTCATTCCAAAAGCTCATAATAAGGGAGGCAATTTGCCTCCATCGACTCACGTGCGATGAAGGGAGGGAAGAGGGCAAGGTAGGCAGGTACGTGCGTGTGTGATGCGTTTTGAGGTAGAGACTGTTCATAGCTTTTTGTTGCTGCTGCGATTTGAAAATTGTACGAATTCTTGACAGACCTGCCTTTTGTCTCTCACGTATCAAAGACCCAGTTTAATCCAAATGTTTACTATCATCTGGCTTTGAAGTCAAGAACGATGCACATTTTGTTTAACATTTCCTTACTTTTGCCAGTGCTGCTGCTGTTGTTGTTTTCAATTAACTGTAAATAAATGCTGTGTCTATGTGATAAACAATTGTTATGTAGTTAGACTTTTGGCATGTCTACTACTCGTTTTCTCCTCTCCCTCACCCTGTCTATGCGTCTCTCCCTCTTTCCCCATCTTTCTTTCTTTTATCTTATTCTGTCTCCGTTTTCAATCGTTCCCCATACTTGAGTCAGTGTATACCATGTTAATGAAGCTGGCTTTCTGTTTGTTTTTAATTATCTGGGCATGTCCCCCAACCCATCCGCCGCCTCTCCAGGTTGACCACTGTGTTGTCTTTCCTTGTTTTCCTTTGTTGTGAGCATGTCGGTTATTTAGTATTCGCTGACATTGTCTTCAAGATGTTTAACTCTCCCCCCCCCCCCCCCTATCCAGCTGCGAAGGAAATTTGATGTTCCCAGGAGTCTATGCAAAACAAGTTCAGATTTCTCATCTTCCGCAACTGATTTTCTTCACGTACTTAAGTCTTTCCAGACTTGAGGATTTATTTACTAGACTCGTTTTTATCTACTTTTGATTTGTCCAGTTTGCTTCCCAGTCATCTGTGGTAGGCTGCATCCACATTATGAAAGATTTAAGCAGTTTTCCTTTGGCGTTATGGGCGTGTCATTATTTTGACATGGATGGAAGAGTTACCACCCTTTTCGATCTTTGTGGCGTTTTAAATATTTTTTCCTTTGCAATTTTTTTTTTTTACCTTGAAACTAATTTTTGTGATCATATGCGTGAAACACCAAGCAGAAAGACTGGCACATCCACAATTGCATAATTCTGTTTCAGTATGTATTTAGGATTTCAAAGGATTTGGTTAGGGCATTAAATTATGAAATGCGGACATCTTGTCTTTTGCTAGTTTTTTTTTTTTTTAAATTTTTTTTTTAATACAATTATAGGGACTTTCCTTTTCAACGTGGCAAAAACTCTGAAGAGGACCTGTATGTAAACTAGGTCAGTACCGCATTGAACGTGAAACTGAGAGCGCATCTGAGCATGTACTTGACCGTGTGTATGTGTGCCCTGAAGTATGTGTGTGTGTGGTGTGTGTGTGTGTATGCCTATCATGCTGTACCCACTCGGGAGAACCATTTTTGCCTAGTCAAGACTCGAGGTCGAGTGAAGATTCATATTCGTCATTACCGATACCGTTACACCAATACCAAGGCTGGTCGTGTGGTCCCTACACAGTTTCAGTTTCATCAAGGAGGCGTCACTGCGTGCGGACTAGTCCATAAACGCTACACCACATCCGCTAAGTTTTGATACCACACTGCGCATGACTTAAAGCTGATGGAGAAATGAATTAATAACCAAGATGAGAGAATTTAAGAAGATGGTCTCGTGGCTGCGACTTAGCAGATGTCTGACCTACGCATTAGCCCAATGCGCTGGTCAGACCTTGAGTGCCTACCTAACATTTGTTTGGGTTTTTTTTTTTTATTTGTCCTCACACAAAAAGGAGCGAGTCTCGAGTTGACAGAGTTCCTACAACTGCTGAAGGTGCGAAAGAACTCGGCCAGAGACTACAACCAACACATGTCCTCTCTGTCTGTTCTGCAAGAAACCCCCTGTCTGCTGGAAGCCTGGGGCAGAAGAGACTGAACACCACAAAAAAAAACAAAAACAAAAACAAAAAATCTGCAGAAATGAGCACGCGGCTGTGGGGGAACAAAAAGACCATGCCACAGATACCACGAAGAGGACAGGAGGATGTCGGGAAAGAGACAGGAATGTCGCCAGCCTTGAAGGTGAACTTGAGGGGTTGGGGAGGATCCCCCCGACCTTTTAGGACCTTTTCAGGGCCACACATCTTCCAAAGGGAGATGGGACGTCCTGTTAACAAAAAAAAAAAAGATAAAAAAGTACACTGTGTTTACACACAAACACACACACACACACACACACACACACACACACACGATATCTATACATATAGAGTTGCTGTTGTTCTTCATCTTCTTTCTTTCTTTCCTTTGCACTGCAAGGAAGTTCTCATTCACGGGACAGATCTAAACACAAAATTGTTTTAGCCGCATGAGCAGTGCAGAGAGGTATCGGCCCAGTACATCGTGTTTACACACAATCGACCCCCTCTCTCGTCGCTAGGATACCGAGAGACAATGTTCCAGCGAAAACAGAACCGTTGACACAAAATCTATGACGTCAGTTATCTACGACGCCCGTTATCTGACACCCGTTATCTATGATAAACCCTGACATGACGCTAATCGTGCGCATGCGCATTACCCACTTCCAAGATCCTGTTCCAGTCGTTACTCGTCATCTATGACGACCGTTATCTATGACGTCTATTTATGAGACATTAGCTATGATAACCCCTGATATGACGTCACCTTATCTCTGCGCATGCGCACTACCAGAGAACCTCTATGGGGGTTGAAAACGCCCTATTATACTACTTTATATATATATATATATATATATATATATATATAGTGTGTGTGTGTGTGTGTGTGGAGCTGCAGATATGCACATATGTTTGGGGAATCTTTTGAACATTTCCTCAGTGAACAGCATTTTACATAATTTGATAAATTTTTGGCGTAGATGGACATTTAGAAAAAAAATTCTACTCTCGATTTCACTGCGTCGCCAGAATTACGTCCAGAAAAAATACTGGCGGTGTTGATGAGAAATGAGACCTCTATATATATTCTAGGTATTATTACCAACATTATCAGGTTGTTTATATTTAATCTAATTTAACAGGACAGGAGTGCGCACAGATGAGCGAGAATGTGTGTGTGTGCGTGTGCGTGTTTGTTCGTTTACATAAACTTATCGGTTGGCAATACTCGATTACCCGAACAGGGCGGGCATGAACATGTATGGATCTCATTTATGCCTCTCATCTTCATAAAAGCCGACTTAAAAGGTATCGCCATGCAACTTGAAAAGTTGTGTATTCAATTTGTGCATTACAGAACTGCTGCCTTACTTTTCACTTAAAATTGTAACCATTGAGTTAAACTTTGATTTTATTTTGTTAGATTGCACCTCCGAAAGGGATTCTCTCGTGTTGACAGCCCTGCCTCGGGTGGCGGTTGCCCCGTTAGCTGTCCCTCAGGCTCCTTCTGGTTTCCCTGTCAGCAGTCCTCAGTTACTGGTGGTGGTCTCCCCCATCGGCTGTCCACGTTCCTGGTGGTGGTCTGTATTATCGCTGTCCTTACTAATCCTGATGCTGGTCCTCCCTGCTCCAGGTTGTGGTCTATTCCCTGGGACTGCATCTCGTGTCTACGGGTGATCGCTCCTCGTTCCCCGTCTGAAATGAAACCCTTCGATGATCGTTCTTAATCACATTTCATTATCAAAGCTTTTTTAACACAATATTTTCATCAGTTGACAGAAACGAAGGGACACATCACTTCCGTTTATGAGTAAAACCCACTCGAAAGATAAAATGCTCAGAATGAAATCTATGATGCAAGACAAGGGAACATACCGTTTTTACTGACAATTTCTTTGCGTTTGATTGTTCAAGACATTTCCATTTATCAGTTTATTTTTCAGAATGATGTCTTCGAGATAGATTTGGATATGCACAGATGTCAAATATCCCTTCGCCTCTATTAACGGTGTTTGAAGTAGTCGCCCTCAGACTGACGTCAAGTCTCGTGCAAACGACCACCCCCGCCCTGGTACAATGGTCGCTATTGCTAACTGCAGGCCACAACGTCACTTTTTACCTACAGCTAAATCTGCAATAAAAGCAGCGAATCGACAGAAATACTACACTAGTTCAATTATCAACGTCACAAGCGCAAACATGGTTGCATCAATTCACGCCAATACTCATAGTCATTTTTTTCACGGTTGGGTCTGCTGTATTTCACTTGTTCATTGATCACTCGTCCTGCCGATCTCGCGCGACCTGTTGGGATTGC
Source organism: Conus canariensis (assembly GCA_033310375.1). Classification (NCBI taxonomy): domain Eukaryota; kingdom Metazoa; phylum Mollusca; class Gastropoda; order Neogastropoda; family Conidae; genus Conus; species Conus canariensis. The sequence goes on along the minus strand of CM065716.1, from coordinate 48,941,040 downwards.
GAGCCCTCCTGGCCAATTTTAATGTAGCACCATGAATTCTGTCCCTTTTATTTTTTGTCATTCATTTCATTAATGCCTTTTTTTGCCGCTGATTACCAAATGAGTTATGTCAGTACATAAATTTGTTTGATTAATGTTTTTGCTCGGTTCCATGTGATTCTTACAAGACAAGAAAAAGTAGCATCACCTGATGTTTTTGGCAGTGTAATATTACCCAGTTATAGCTTTTCATGTACGTGACGCATGCAAAATGTCAATGTATTTAGTTTGCGCATGACGGAGCTGTTTAGTACTGGTCAAAACACCAATGCATTGGCAAACACTCTCTTTAGCTAAAAGAGAACATCGGTTTACCCGTTTCGCTTGCATCTTCGTATGGGATTCTCTTGTGTTGTCTTTTTGTAGATGGCAGCGGTATCTCACTTTAGTTGTCCCTGGAGAATTGTCTCCCCTGTTGCTGTTTTTAGTGCCGTCGATCCCCACGTTCATGTCGAATACATAAAAATAATCATGTTAAACAGTATGACCGACACAAAGGCTAAGGTTTGTTTGGTGAACTACACAAATGGGTCTCAAACCCAGGTCATACTCAAATTGATAAAATCAGTGTCTCAGTTCTTGAAATTAACACAAATACATAAAATGAGTATAACCTAAACTCTTTCAGGCACTGAAAACGGAGACTTAGATCCAAACATGCCTTTCTAACTCAGCTGCCATGGTACCAAATCATACCCGAGATAGTTACCATTTGGTGATTCATACTGAATTATTTACACTGGCTCCGACCATTGTACGATGCAACTGCGTATGTGATACGCACGGTCTTCAGTTTTTTACTTGCCAAGCCAACAAAAAAAAAACCTCCCCAGAAAACACTGGATAACCCATTGAAATTCACTGCCGGAACTAGTATCATACCTGTCCTCCCCGATTTGTATGACTCGACCATGTGGTGGCAACGGTCCTTTGGTAGACTGGCACCGCTCCCAGGACAGTGCTCGTCCTCTTCGATCCTGCCACAATGGTAAACGAACTCTGATCAAATGACAAAAAAGTCATCAAACCCCGTGGAAGAAAACACTAATCCCTGTCACTTACAAAATCAGTCACAGGAAATGCACTAAATCCTTATTTCTCACATACACACTAAACCCTATGACACAAGGACATTAATCCCTATGAAAGGATAGACACAAGGCCGCATGGCAGGATATTAGTCTCTATGAAAAGATAGACACTAAACCTATGACAGGACAATAATCCCTATGAAGGATAGATGCTAAACCGTATGACAGGACATTAATCCCTATGAAAGGATTGATGCTAAACCCTGTGACAGGACATTAATCCCCATGAAAGGATAGATGCTAGACCCTGTGAGAGGACATTAATCTATGAAAGGATTGATACTAAACCCTACGACAGCACATTGCTCCCTATGAAGGGATAGACACTAAACTCTGATAGGACATTAATCCCTATGAAGGGATAGACACTAAACCCTATTTAGGAATAGACATTAAACCCTATGAAGGGATAGACACTAGACCCTATGACAGGAAGACATTAATCGCTATGAAGGGATCCACATGTTGACTCTGATCACCATGCCATCGCTTTCTGTGGGAGAAGCGATACTCACATCAGGAGGTACCAGGTGCGCACAAGGAAATCTTTCAGGAACAGGATCAAAGACTACTCCTGCAGCTCAGCCCCAAAGGATCTGAAGACATGCGTCCATGTCTCCGCGTCATTAGACCTGCTACATCACCGAAGTCATCATTTGATACCCTCCTGAACCATCCCCTCCGGTACCACCTGTTCTGTACCCTTCTCCAACAGAAAACTGGCACTGGAAACCAGAGCTGTCATGCTGTTCACAGGAAAGGACGTATAACACTGAAGGAGAGACGCGTAAACATGTGAATGAGTAATACAGGTAACTCTGGGAAAGAACACCACTGTAACGCCCAGAAAACGCGACGCTAAACCCTGAAAAAGAAACCAGGCTTCAGCAAGTAAGTCCAATCTTTGTGAATGAAGAAGACACTAAAACCGCTAAACTCGGCGCATGAAGACGGTAAACCCGGGGAAGAAAACGCTCGAGTTTGAATAAAGACGCTAAACTGTAAGACAGAAGAAAGCCCTCTGTCTTGGGAAAGAAGAGAGACCTTGGAACATAAGTCAAGAAATGAAGGAAGAAATACACACGGAGAAAAAAGACCCTAAAACCTGTGAAGGAAAGCTGACAATCCTATCAAAGCGCATCAAAACCTTTGAGAGTACACAATCCATGAAATATGCGCATTAGTAAACCTCTATTAAAGGGCGCTGAACCATTTAAAGGAAAAAGTCAAATCCCTCGACAAAAAACACTGCAACTTAGAAGATGACGCAGAAAGAGGAGAGAGAGAGAAGAAAAATACTCTCCATACATTCAATTGCATTCTCCGAGTTCACGTGACCTGCCCTTCGCTTTATAAGACCGTTGATGCCACAGTTTACTGGCCCTGTTGATGGAAAAATAAAAGAAGAAAACATTCTGTACAAACAAACTCACCGATCAACTCGCTATACCTGAAATCTAGTTCAACATTAAGTTAATTGTTCCCCTACCATCTAACAATATGATTTACATGATGTATTGTGTGAACTACATAGTGGCCAACTTATGCCATCCGTGATGTTGAAAAAAAAAATCTCCCACCTCGCTCTCTATTTCGAACACATTAGAATTACTGTCGAAAAATTGTAATTTTGCATTTTCAGTGCAGAAAGTTAACAAGGTATGCATTAAGTGATGTAACAATGTCTTCTATCACTTGCAACTTTCTGACACACTTGCGTATTCTTTTTACTGGTGAGGCATCTGACCGCGCCTGCTATGGCTCGATTCTGTTCCTGACGGTCTTTAACGTGAATCGTGTTCAATTGTTCGGCGTAGATTTCCAACAACACACTCATGGAAGGCTGCCATGATAGTCAACACCGGTCCATTGACAATAAAGCATTGTAACCTAAAGTGAAAATTCAAGATAAGAAGTCGATCAACGAAGGAAAATCATGTTTCGCATTGTTCAAACACGCGGACAGCATGTACACTGAGAGAAGAACCAATACAAATAATGCATATACTTAGAATGGGGATGCAAAAGGGGTTAAAAAAACAAGAGAATAGGATGAAAAGATGTTAAAGTGAAGCGCGCGCACACTTAAAGCGAGCCTTTAAAACTGCAGTACACGAACTGGGATGGCGAGGGGGGGGGGGGGGGGGGGGGGGGGGGGGGGGGGGGGGAGAGAAGAGGCATGCTTGGTAGGTAGTCTACAGATTAGTAGTAGTTTTAAATAACCAAGGCGGAGTTCTTTAGCCGGTTTGTTTTGCACTTCACATCGCGGTACCTTCTGCTAGAATGAAAAAGTTGGAACAGATGGTTGGCTGGGTGTGTGTTAAAGGCTATGATGAATCTAGATTTCCGTCTTGTGCGCATATCATAAATAGGGTCTATCTAATGGTATTAGCTTATCTTCGATTTTTTTAAGCGGTCTGTCAACTGCCCATAGTAATTCAAATGAGAATAAACGAGCATGAAACCGACTGCCGTATCTGCAGTATTGACAGTTGGGACCGCTTTGTGTAAAAGTGACTCTAAACCCCGTCACGTTCTTCGAAATTATGCAGTATCTACTGCTCTCACGGCATCCAGGTGGCCATATTGGAACCGACTAGTCTATGGTAAGCGAGTCGGCCCTCAATTTTCATGACTAAGAACTGAGATAACGACTACCGGATTTAAACAGGTCACTCAGCTAGGAATAACACTTACTTGGAGCTTTCGACAGACCTCCGTCTGTCTTCTCCAGCGGTGGTGTGGCTACTGGGTGAACTGGCGTTCAGTGCACTCGACCACGATGAGATCATGTTGGCCAAAAACTGAACGCGACCGTTTCTGGTGCAAATACTGGCTGTACGCAATTGGATAAGGTTTCCATTCAAGTTACTAGGATTTTTTTTACATTATACGTGGAATTTTGACAAATTATGTGGAATTGAAACAGAAGCCAGCACAGACTTCACAGTTTGAACGTGAGTTTTTCATCTTTCCCCCGAAGCTCTGGCACCTGCAATTCACTTGAGTCAAAACGGATAGTAGGCGCTAAGCGGAAATGAACGTAGAACCATTGACTCTTCGTTCACTTTTGCTTACCCCCGATATTTTGGGATTCATTACACATACATGCAGACACACAGACAGAGTAACGCCGTGTGTGGACAATACGCGTATCTCATGTATCTCTTCACCTTTACACACTGCCCCAAGGAGTTGCCATCAAAGTTCAGTTTGTTTAATTTGTGTTTTATAAAATCGCTTACGGTGCTTTTGATGAAAACTTAACCAATGAATCAAACATTTGGGATGGGGGGGGGGGGGGGGGGGTGGTAACAGACACACACATACACGCGTGTTTTCGAGTCTTGCCTGCACCTCCGCATGGGGACCTCTTTCATTTGTCGCCTCTGTCCCTGGTGGCGGTAGTCTCTCCAGTGCGTTGTCCTCCCTGTTCCTGATGTGCTCTGCTGTGGCCTGTCCTGCCTGTTGTGGACACTCCCCTGTGGGCGGTCAAATCAAATCAAATCATGTTGCTTTCAGCCCTGCCGACCACGAAAGCCGTATCGGGGCTGACACACTATGGCAAAAAGTAAAGTGAGAGAATTAAAATGCAAAGTTAAAACTCAATACCAGTTATTCTGTGGGCGGTCATCCCTGTAGTGGCCTCTCGCTGTGGGCCGTCCTCCCTGTAGTGACCTCTCTCCTGAGATGTATGATTGAAAGATGACTCTCTTGAACTGCTTTGACTAGAACATTTGGAAAATGCACAGTTCAAATGATCATCAGTATGTGTATTAATGTTCACACCAGCTAGGTGTGAGGTAAGTTTTTGTGACTGTCGCTGAAAGTTTTACAATGAGGATTTTTCAGATCTGATCAGATTGGATCGCATTTTGACTTGTCTTACCTTCAAAGTCGTCCCATGGGATCCTCAGGGTGGGGGTGGGGGAAGGGTCCTGCCTCCAGTCGTCTGCTCCTTTCATTGCTGGTGTTGTGTAGTCATAGCCATTGTGCATGAGATACAGAACATACTTCTTAGGTAAAAGCAAGGTGTTTAAAACGCATCATAATTGACAAAACGTCAATATTCATTTGCCTCAAGTCATTCCACTACTCGGCGAATTCAAAACCTACTACTAGAAACTGTACCGGAATGATTGTCTGCCCCTGCCGTCTCCTTCCCAAAGAGGAGTGCGCTTTAAGTTCCAGTGAAACGACTGGATTCACACAGTGGCGTTGCCTCCCTTTGGTTGACGCCGTTTATAAGTTATGAAAAGCGCTCTACTAGCGTTTTAGACAAGAAAGGAACACCATCGCATTAACTTGGCCGATTTCAGTATTACGGATCACCCTAAACAATTAAAACACACACACACCGATACTGGGTCCTCACGAGCATTCCTGTCATGGTGACCTCAGGTCCCGCTTCATCTCTCCAGTCACGCCCGAGGTGTCTTTAGGTCAACCGTTATGGACGTTGGCTGGTTCGTAAGGAACAGTGGCTGGGTGGACTGGGTGGCACAAATGGTGTGGCCTGGACTGGGAGCTCCGAAATGAGCACTGTGGGATCAGTGCCTTCGACAGGAAGCGAAAGTAGAGATGCTAAACTGAAAAGGAATCAAGACATGGAATGTCTACTGATATGAATTACGTTAGCACATGTCTGGTGACAGAAATTAAGTTTAAAAAAAAAAAGAGACATGGATATCTGATAAATTATGTTTTTAAAAAAAAGCAAGGGTGCTGGAGATGGAAATTACGTTTTAAACAATCATTGATGTCTGTCTGGTGACAGATATTGGATAAAAAAAAAAGACATGAACGTCTGGTGATAGAAATTAACTTTAAATGATATGGACGTGTGGTAATAGAACTTACTTTAAAAACATGATCTCTGGTGATCGATATTACATTTAAAAAAATGAGGCATTGATGCCCGAGATAGAAATTACTTTAAAGGATATCGTTACAGAAATTAGCAGATGAATGTCTGGTGACAGAAATTACATTAAAACAAGACATGTCTGGTAATAGAAATTACGTTAAAGACGACATCAACGTCTATCTGGCGGCAGAAATTACTTTGAAAAAGACATGTATGTCTACTACTAGAGATTACGTTTAAAAAAATAGAAGACTGGTGACAGAAAGTACATTTTAAAACAGGGCATCGATGTCTACAGAATTACATTAAAAACAACACTGACCTCAGCTGACAGAAGTTATTTTTAAAAGATAAAACAGTGGTCTAAAATATCTCGTCATGTGAGATGTGTACTGTGCTGTGTGAAAGTGAATGCACTTGTCAGGACTGCTTTAGCAAGATTTGATCTGCATGTGAACGCTATAACAATTGTGATCAACGGTCATTTTACAAGTATTTTCAAGCACTATTGTCTCTTTCTCTTTCTTATGGTATCTGATCGTTGAATTAGAGCATTAAAGAAAAAACACTTGATCTCAATGGCTGAACACTTCAAACGATAACAGCATTTCACATACCCGGCCATTACATACTACAGGTCACAGGGCTCCCGTATGTCTTCCTGGCAACGTGATCTCTGGGCATTCTCAGCGACAACAGTTCCACAGTTCCTTCAGGTATTTATTCTTCGCCAAAGTGACAGGCCATAGTAATGACACAGTGGTGAACATTTTCCAGCATCTGACATCCATCACAAAGTAAACCGCGGTCACGACCTCAGCATTTTTCCAGCGTATTCTTCAGACCCTATTTTCGCCGTGTCCCCCAAACGATCTGGACTAAGAAATGCATCTAGAATATAGGCCTCGGGGCTCATTTTTAAATGCACCGTCTCAACGAAAAGGAATGAAGCTGGAAAGAGCCGATCCTTGAACTTCCCAGCCTGAACAAAAGCGCTAAAGCTTACTATTCTAGTTCAAATGGCCGCACTCCCCTGACATATGAGCAGCCTGATCACCACCGCCGACGCCCGATTGATGCTTGCAATTCTTTTGCCTCACAATCTGTCGAGGAACCATGAAGATCCCTTGCAGGCTGGTCCCAGGGTATACAGCAACCCACTCAACTGCATCCCTCAGTGCAACACAACAGAAGACCAGCTAACTCTGACAGTCCAGGAATCGTCAACTCGACTGATGAATCATTAGAAAAGGGGGTCGGGTCCAGAGCGCGTGACAATGGTAACGCTAGAGACAAAGGTTAATTTATCTATCTATCTACGTGCTTAATATCTGCTACCTATCTTTCTGTAACTATCTAGCTATCTTTCTACCTAAGTATCTATCTATATATCTACCTTATTTATCTAATATATCTCTCTCTTATGTATCCACCCATCTCTCTATCCAGGCCTTTAGGTGCCTCTCGGTTCATTAACTGATCCAACACATCATCCAGCCACTAACAGAACTAATGACACGCAGTGACGTTGTTGAATGATCCGTGTGGATGAGAAAACGGATTTGTGGTAGTAAGTACTACCACAAATCAGGGGCGACACTTGGCATTCTTTGACGAAAGCCACGATAATGGAAACCGTTCCACAGGGCGTCCCTGCATTAGCCACTCGCTGATCTGATCGCCATGTCAACAACGGACACCCAGAAAGTACCAGGTGATCACAAGAAAACACTTCAGAAATGGCATGCCTGTCCTGAAGCATCATCTCTGGTACCGCTGTTCTGTACCTTTGTTCCACGGATACCTGTCACTGGAAACCAGAACAGCCACGTGTCACAAGGAAGGCCAGTGGCTTTGAGCTGCCTGCATCACAGCTCAAGCGTCCACCCCTGAATAGCACCCACGAGCAGGAGCTCGTTAAGCTGGTCCACTTTAGAACAGATCTCTTGGGAAAACCATACAGATCCATTCAATCGTTTGAAGTAAACTCTACACCGGAGACGCCTCTCTCGATATGCGTCTCCGACTAAGCAGGACCAAAGTTCCTCATCCACGCAGAACTGCAACAACACAGCACCCTACACATCTTCAGCCTTGCCAGCAGCCAGATAATGCATTCGATCAGAATATGGACCCTCAAGTACCTAAAGGCCCACCAGTGCCACCACTCTATGCAAGACCCCCTGTCCCTAACGACCCACCATCCGAGATGACGAGCCACCTGGGCGTCGAAGTTGCTGAACACCCCCTGCTGTATTCCACAGACAGATGTAGTCAAACAAGACACCGTACACCATGATCCCTGCTTACAGAAGACCTCCACCATTCCATGACAGACTGTGAGACAAAAGAATTTAAAGACTTCAGTAAGACGTGCCAACGACTGGCGGTAAATCTTTGACTCTTCACACATCAAAAGAATGCGACTACTACCAGAGACCACACACACCCCCTCTCCCCATCTTCCCACGACAGACTTCCCAAAGACTTCAGCACTGGCACCGAGAAGCTGCTGTCAACAGTAAACCCTCAGGTCTGAACGCCAGACATACTGATCAGTTCAGACCTCATCGAACACAGCCAGACTGGCACAAAGGCCCTAGGGAAAAACACCAAAACCCTCAAACACTCTTGTGATGAGATATTAAATACCTGAAAAATTACACGCCACCGTCCAAACCGACTGACCAGCCATTTGGAAGGAATAAATAACCTGGCGGAACTTCACAGAACTGCTGGATTCACCGAGAATGTGCTGCGCTGCAATGAAATGTATATTATGTTGGTCCGGGTTTAGAATCCATATGTAATACAGTAATCATCCTAAAATTTCGTATGTGACCCGCTTTTGAACATGCATACACCTCCATGTAAGGACTTGACAATAGTATAAACCAGCATGTAGGAAGCTCAGAGGCTGCATCCACGCGAATATTGCTGATGGGAATAGCTGAATCAAGTCACTTTACAGACTGAACATGTTCAACGGTCAAAGTGCGCTGTGTGGTGGACAGGGCTGTGTGAACACCGACACAGAAAATGTCTGACGTCGTTAGCAGTTTCTTGAACTAATTGAGTCCGTCATTATTGACACCACCACTCCCACACAATGCTGTTCCTGATCTGTTGAAGGACGCAATACAAGACAGGATTCTTTCCACATACTATCCAGGACTAGACAAAGAGGTTTTCCAGTTGGTATTGGCAGAAAATTAGTATGTGCACGTGTGTGCGTGTGCATTTGTGTGCGCGCGCGCGTGTGCTTGCGTCTGACTCAGATACCACTGTAAGAAATGCAAGGGGTCGACAAGTCCTTATGCTACTGGATGAAAAGTGTGAATTGGAGGCCTGCTGATTAAAACACTAGTTTTGAAGGGGGGCAGAGGGAGGAGGGAAGGGGGGCAGAGGGAGGAGGGAAGGAGCAGGTGCTGGGACGGAAATAAGCTTTTTTTGTAAGTCGATCACTTTCTGCAGATTCCAACCCACCACCCCCCACCCCCTCCTTGAAAAAAAAAACAAAAACAGTCCACCGAGAGTGTGGTCACTGTACAAAAGGAGAAAAGGAAAGAACCCTTCAAATCATCGACAGAAAGGAGAAAGTTTCCTTTCGTACACCTCTTCTATACAACGGCGGGAGGCGTGTTAAGGTAATGAAATGAATACCATGTGACAAAAATGTGCATAAAGCACTGGTGGCGCAAATATAAAGACAGCAAGCTATGAAAAATAAAGGCAAACGCCAACTGCTTCTACCGAATTTCAATTAAGTTTTATGCAACAGATCTTGAATTCAAATGACATTCGTCAGATTTTCTGACGCACACTTGGGGCAGTTTTCTTTGCCTGCATTAGACAAAACGGCTTTCATCTGTGTAAATGTGCATGTGCACTCGCCACTTATTTGAAATTCGCAACGTCAGCCTTCCAATCCAATTTAACAGGACAGGAGCGCGCACAGCTGGGCGAGAATATGTGGGTGGGTCGGGGGGCTGGGGTGGGTGGGGGGGGGGGGGGGAGGGTTGAGGGCGCGCGTGTGCGAGCACCCACATTGTGTGTACTTTTTAACGGAATCACCGCCACACACAAATATAATGCAAAGAAAAAACAGATATGAGTTGAGTATGTGCACGTGCGCGCGCGCGCATGTGTGTGTGTGGGCGCGCGCGCGCATGTGTGTGTGTGTGGGCGCGCGCGCACAGTTTTCAGGAAAGAGGGGATAAAGATTGGGACATGTGGTGAAAGAGCCAAATGGAAGGGGGGGGGGGGGGGGGGTGGACTGGCAGCATGTGAAGGGCATAATTCTTTTTCACTCTTTAGTTCGAATGAGAATCTGGTGAGTGTGTGGAACCTAAAGGACGTGGAAGTGACAAAAGTTGACTGCAGGGTTCGTGGTGAAAATGAAAAAAATAATAAAGTTTATAAAAAAAATTTTTAAAAAAAGTTTATAAAAAACCTTTTGGTGGTAGTCGAACCCTTTGGAAGGTAGAGACTGACGTTTCAAGCCGTATGGCTTGAAACGTCAGTCTGTACCTTCCAAAGGGTTCGACTACCACCAAAAGGTTTTTATAAACCAAAGGACATGGCTGTGTGAAATCCTGCCCGTTTGAACTTAACAGAGATTAGGTTCAAGTCTGAAGCAGACAGGAAGTGAAAGCATGGCAGACAAGCAGAGAGAGAGAGAGAGGAGGGAGGGAGATAGAGCATTAAATGAAAGGAGTGCGGCAGGGAAAGGGAAGAATTTCCATTCTGACCCCTCTCCTGCTTTGCTTTAAAACTGACGGCCATAAGAATGAAATTAAGTTAATCTCGGAACAAAGCAAACGTTACCATAAATAGTCCGTGCTCAGTTTTGTTTTCTCAATTTCTTCCTCCTCCTTCGCCCCTTCCCCCCTCCCTCCCCAAATCCTTATCACAAAAGATCTGGGATGCTCCCCCTCCACCCTCTCTGGTCCAAATGAAGAATTTAAAAATCAAGGTCGGTTAAACCCTCCCAACCTCCGCCAAAAAAAAAAAAAAAAAAAAAAAATTACAATGCTATTAATGTTCTTTCGCCCCCCCCCCCCCCCTCCCCCCCAACCTTATAAGAGCTCCATATCCGTCAAAACGTTTTTGGACTGTTTGACTTTGTATATGTCAGAGCATTCTAAATAAATTATGCAACCATACTGTCCTTGACGGTTGACGGACGACACGCGTTTGTACCGGTGTAACGAAAAGTTTTAACTCCCCGAATGGTGTAACTCCAAGTGAGTTAAACTGTTCATATGTAAATTTTAACTCCCTGGGAGTTAAACTAGAATGACTCCCACCCTGTGCCAAAATAACTCCACTCAGTAAAACTTCAAAATGTTCTAAAATCTTTTTTGTACAAGTCTCAACAAATTCTTGAAACATTAAGGGGGGAGTCATTTTGTACATATATCAGACTTAACTCCCACCCTGTAACAGAATGACCCCCCTGGGAGTTAGTACAGATTAACTCCCGGGAGTTAATCCAGGCGTGTAAAAGTTTAACTCCCTACCCACTAAGGGGAGTCAGTTTTTCACAGTCTAGAATAACTCCCCTGGGAGTTAATGTGTACACGTGTTTTCCGACTCCCAGGGAGTTACTTTGTAACAGAGGGGGAGTTAATCTGATCATGACTAAGATGACTCCCCACCCACCTATTCCCAGGTGTCTTTCGGTAAGAGAATGGAGAAGGGGATTTAATGTTCATGATCATCATCATCATAGAGAAAGGAAATGCCCGTGTACATATTCATGTGCTCATCTATGCATGTCCTTGATATTTTACTATGCCTTTTTGTATATAATCTGTATGTAAAGTCTGTATATACATTAATTAATGGCTTGATGCCTTTGGTAGAAATACTGTACCTTCAGTCTTTGGCGTTTTTTCTCTCTCTCTCTCTCATGGAATCTACGCGACTATCAAACAGTCACCCACAAGTGTAGGCCATTACACTCAAACGGTGTAGAAATGAAAAATGTTCAATTTTTCATTGTGTCATGCCGCCAAATTAGGGACTGAGGGGGGGGGGGGGGGGGTGAGAGGGTAAGGAAGGTGGGGAGAGAATGACGAGTAGTCGCGACGTGACGTAAAATTGTATTGACTCGCTACATCTGGGAGAGAAGGAAGGAGAAAAAGGGTCGGCATAGATTAGAAATTTGTGTGTGACACATGGGATAGAGAAAGGAGGGGGAGGGGGGGGGCTGTTTTTGTACAAGAGGGTGGCTGCTTGGGACCGATCTGATGAAGTTGTCAAGTGACTCGTCACAGGTGTGGTGGTGTGCGTGTGCGAAGCTAAAAATGAAAGTCGGCCAGCCAATCAGAAAAACACACATTTTTCAATAATATTCAGGACACGTGACTAATTCACAGAAACCAATAATATCGAAGGAAACAATTCTACCTCACAAGTCTTGATCTGGCAAGTTAGTGTAAGAAAACACACACACACATTTCGAAAATATATGTATAAGATGCATGGGTGATAGCGAGGTGCGGGGAGTGGATGGTGGGTGGGAGTCATTCTGGTGTTATGTCAGAATAACTCCCCTGGAGTCAAACTGAAACACAGAGGGAGTTAGTTTTTTATATTCTAGTTTAACTCCCAGGGAGTTAAAATTTACAAATGAACAGTTTAACTCCCTGGGAGTTAAACCATTCGGGGAGTTAAAACTTTTCGTTACACCGGGGCGGGGAGGGGAGAAGGGGTACGGAACGACAACTCGGGAAGATTGCTTAGTACATATTGTTGCTTTATTTAAAAGAAAAGGGGGGGGGGGGGGGGGGGGGGCTTGCAAGACATCAGGTGACCGTCACTTCAACCACATTCAGAAATGGAGGTCCATTTTGAAAGCTTCCTTTCCAGCTCTGAGTGGGATTAAGTTGCAGAGGTAGCAGTAGCGGCAGTAGTAGTAGTAGTAGGGACTGGCTTCCATGAGGCTAGGTTCGCGTCCGCTCATAAACTGATTTGAAATTTGGGTCTGGTCATAGTAATATCGCCAGACATAACTGGTGAAAATCAAATTCTTCAAATTTTGGAATTCTGTCCAGAAGATTCTTCAAACTGTTAACATCTCGTACAGCTTTGACGTCAGCATTCAGTTCTTTCCAGTACTTAGCGACGACTCGAAAGTGAGAAAATGAACACTTTCTTTTGCAAGACTGTGAGAAAAAGCACATTTTCTTTTGTGAGACTTTTTTTAATCAGTCAAAGTGTGAAACTGAAATAAAAATAGGTCTCTCATTTCTGGTCTTCAGTTTCCATTATGTTTACTGGTCAAATACTCCCTTGACCTAAGACAGACTAAACACATTCTCTCTCACTTGCCGGTGTAAACCAGAATTTCGCGTTCTCAGTGCAGCCAGGTAGACTCAGCGACGCTCTGCAGGAGAGTGAAAGGAAACAGCGCGCGCCCTCTCCTGACTGGACGCGGTAAAAATCACGAGATAACACACACACACACACCATCACAACACTGTTTTCACGTGCAATGGAAAATGTCACTAGGTGAGCTTTGTAATCTCTCTCTCTCTCTCTCTCTCTCTCTCTCTCTCCTGTGCATGCACGCACGCGCGCGCGTGTGCATTTATATTGTTTGTTTCTGTGCGTGCACGCGCGTATGTGGATATATACGTGTATATGTTTGTGTATGTGTGTATACCTGTGCGCGCATCCTTAAGTGTGTGCGCATGCGTGTGTGCATGTGTGTGGGTACGTGCGTGTTTGCGTGTGTACTTGCGAAAATACACGGGCGAGCGAGCAGGCCCGCGCGCGTAAGTGTGGGAGTGGGTGTACGCGCGCGCTCGCGCGTGTGTTTGTATAGGTACGTATGTGTTTTTATATTATATATATATATTATATATATATATTATATATAAAAATATTAGGACTATATTATATATTACAGATTATATTAGTATATTATTTAAATAATATATATTATTATATATGATATGTGTGTCGGGTGTGTATATATAGCTGTTTGTGTTTAGTGTGTGTGAAAAGATTTAGGAAAATCGGTAAATTCATAACAGTCGATGAATGCACTGTGAAAGTAAACACAGTATGCTGATTTTTCATCAAAACAAAATCATCTTAAGTATTCAACTAACAGCCAGTTACGTCATTGGGTATTTCATAGAATTATGTACAGTTGTAGTATAATGCCAGACTTTTCAGTAGACAGCTTTTTGTCGAAAACCGGCCTTCATGCGGTCTAACAAAACACAAGGACGTCAAGAGCTGCAGATAACCTTGTCTAACACCCGTTTGAATCTGGATAGCTCTTGTAACGACAGTACATATAGCTGTTTGATCTTTCATATAAAGAAGTAGATACAATTTTTATATAAAAGTTCTTTTTCCAGTCCCTTTTGTCATTCATTTTTGCTATGGTCTTTGCCATGGTCTTTGCTGTTGTTGTTGTTGTTGTTGTTGTTGTTGTCATTGATGATATGATGATGATGACGATGACGGCGGCGATGATGATGTTCTTGGTGGTTTCCTTTTTCACAGATCGTGATCATTTTGATTTTACTTTTTTTTCTCAACATCCCTTTTTTCTGTACTTAATAATGAATGACTTTTTCCCTTTGCATCCACCATTACTGCTAGAACGATGTTTTAAGGTCTTTTCAATTGTAATTGTGTAAAGTATGTCATCAACATTGTCCGAGAACAGTAACTCATAGGGGTGGAGCACGCTTGGATAGTCACTGATTTCTATAGCTTTCTGTCGTCAGTCACCTGCGACCAGGTACAAGAGCTGTTTGCAGTACATTCCTTTGCGTAGATGGATAGCAAGATGGGTGTGCCAGCCCAGTACACAGTTTCCTTGTTTACAAATACTTGTAATCCAAGTTTTTCGTTTTTGCTTCTGAGCAACTAAATACAATAGTTACTGAAGTGCCTGGAAAGAAAGATTGGTCATTCTTAAAAGCTGGTCCACATGCATGTAAACCAGCACGAACAGTATTGGGGAAATTGCACAGCCCATTGCAATACCCACTTCCAAGTTGATCCAGTCTGTTGTGTACTCCTTGGTAGAGAACCGCATTGAGAAGCCATTGAAGTACTTCTTGAGCATGTCGCGGATGTTCTTTGGCACATGGTACATCTCAAGAGCCAACTGTATCATCTCATGGGGCACAGATCCATATGCGTTTGCCAGATCAAGCCACACCACGTCCAGGTCTCTCTTTTCTGTTTTTGCTTTTTGGATTGCGTCCCAGATCATTGTGGCGTGTTCTACACAGCCAGCCACGCCTGGGATGCCACCTTTCTGGACTGACACATCCAAGTACTTGTTTTCCATCAGGTACTTGGTCAGCCTTGCTGCCATGACAGAGAAGAAGATTTTCCCTTCGACGTTCAGTAGTGATATTGGCCTGAACTGGCTGATGTCACTTGAGTTTTGCTCTTTGGGGATGTACACACCATCTGCCGTCATCCACTGGCCGCTGATCTTCTGGTTTCTCCAAGCCGATCGCAGCAGCCTGTGGAGCCACTCCAGCACCTTGGGACATTTCTTGTACAGCTGGTAAGGTATTCCGTTTGGCCCTGGTGATGATTTGGCTCTGGCTTTGTCGACCACCTTCTTGATTTCCGCCAACGTTGGAGGCTTGCCATTGAACTGTTCCTCAGGGTTGGTTGGCCACACCAGACCTTGAATGTCGAGTGGTGCTTTGCTCTGTGGGTCAGAGTATGTTTTCCTCAGATGCTGCTCAAGAACTCCTTTGTCCACACTAGGGTCCCAGATTTTGGCTGCTCAAACAGTGTTCTGGCAAACTGGAAGGGGTCTCTGAAGAAGCGCTCTTGTGTCTTCTTCTTTTTGCTCTTCCCTTCCCCACCCCGTCCCTGTCCGGCCCTACAAGTGAAATACTAAAGTCTTTGCGGTTCTTTTGTTAGTAAAAAAAAAAAAGTGAAAAGGCAAGAACCACGATAGCATGCCTTGCCATTTTTGAACGGGGGAAAACATCTTTGATACGGGTTTAAGTATTATCGTTCTCCGTTTCACCCATTTCACCGGTTCATTTCTTTTCTTTCGTTCTTTCTTTCTTTCTTTTTTCTTTCTTTCTTCCTATCTTTTTTCTTTCTTTTTCTTTTTTCTTTCTTTCTATCTTTTTCTCTTTCTTTTTTCTTTCTGCCTTCCTTTCTTTCAACTTTCTTCCTTTCTGTCAACCTTTTTCTTTCGTTCGTTCTTTCTCTTTTTCTTTTTTCTGTCTTTCTTTTCTCTTTCTTCTTTTTTCTTTCTTTCTTTCTTTTTTTTCTTTTTTTTTCCTTCCTT
>CM065716.1:48897246-48917246 GCA_033310375.1 Conus canariensis | reverse complement strand
CGACTACTACGACTGCTACTGCTACTACTACGACTACCACCACCAGTACTACTACTACTTCTACTACTACTACTACTATTGCTATTACTATTGCCATTACTGCTGTAAATGTTACGTCTACCGTGAACTACCACTGCAGTTTCTACAGCTCCTATCACTACAAATAAACAATGATAACTTGGAGACACTCCGTACAGCGCAGACATCCGACACACTGAAGCCTTGGCTAGGGGAAGTAATTGTTGGCAACAGTCGGTACAGAGTGAAGGAGTTACTCCCCTTACGCACATTAACCTCGCTGAACCGCCTGGGATCTGTCTTTTGATCTACATCCGCACTACAGATCGACACCCAAATGTAAGGGATTCGTCCCTTCGCCATATTCCATCTTTCCACGGAATTTCGCTAAGAAATCAGTCTTGTAGTCGTTGCGTAATCTTGTACACAAGCAAGTAAACAGATTAACGGACGCAGACGAACACTTAACATTCTTGAATAATGTAATAACAACAGCAGCGACGACGACGGAGGCACCGATAGCACCACCACTACTTCTACCACCACGACAACAGGAGCAACATCATCAACAACAAGTACTACTACTACTGCCACCATGACAACAGCAACATCAGCAACAGCAGCAGCAACAACAACTGCTACCGCTGCTGCTGCTGCTGTTGCTACTACTACTACTACTACTACCACACGACGACGACGACGACGACTATTATTACTACTACTACTACTACGACGACGACGACGACGACACTTTCTACTACTACTGTTACTACTACTACTGACACTATTACTACTACTACTACTACTACTACTACTACTACTACTACTAAGACGACGACGATTACTGCTGCTGCTGCTGCTGCTGTTGCTGTTGCTGCCGGTGGTGATGGTAACGCCAACCATCATACCAGCCACCATGGACTGATGCCTGAAGGTCGTGGACTGGGAACGTGATCAGAGACACGGCTTTTGTGGGATTGCTCAGCCCCCGGCCAGCTCCTGTTTGAACGTTTGAGTGTGTTATGATGGATCCAGTGGGAACAATGCAACGCACAGTCGTGTTTCACGAACATAATGGACGCAGCTCTGAGAGTGCTGCTCAAAATTCCTGACAAGCGGATGTGTTCAAATGAGAAGCGCAGAATGCAGCCCTGCTACGTGGCGTCAGACCGACAGGGAACTCCATGTCATCATCTTCATCTTCGTTCTCGCTGATAGTCCTAAAATGGTGTGTGTGTGTGTGTGTGTGTGTGTGTGTGTGTGTGTGTGTGTGTGTGTGTGGAAGGGGGGGGGGGGGGGGGCGGGGCGGCGGCGGGTCCAGTTTGTAATACTGTCAATCATCATGCCCTCCTGCCGCGACCTCAATTTCCATGTCCTTTTCAGCCCCAGCTGAGGTGAGTTTGTGTGAACGTGTCCACGTTCACGTCGGCAAGATCATGAGGCTGTCGATAGAAAGACCTGGTTGCTGCCTCCCTTCCGAGAAGAACGCTGAGCTCAGCGAGACCCCCTCCACGACTCAACAATTATCATCACTAGTGGCTGCCCTGGCTATGGTAGAAGAGTGAGAGAACAAGCAGCAAGATCGTCAGCAAGGAGTGGCTCTCGTGGTGCTCTTGGCAGATCCGGTGGAGTCTGGTGCTGGTACTGTAATAGGATGGTCTGGTGTGGCTGTGTAAGTGGCTGTGCAATGATCGACGTGGAAGCATGATACTGAGCAGACACGGATAAAGTGGCAGGAGGAAAGTTGCGTATGTAGTAGCACTAACTGTAATAAAATGATTACAGTTCAGCTGCAGAAGTGGCCAGCACGCAGCGGCGACAGTGGGTAAGTAGTCGTTGATCGTTCTTGTCATAGACAACACTATCATCAGATTCTATCATAACATGTTTGTGTTGGTGGCACGGGGTGAGTGGTGGTAGGGGGTGTCGTTGATGTCTTGTCAGTAGACACCTTTCTCGTATTCGTGGTGTGTGTGTGTGTGTGTGTGTGTGTGTGTGTTGTGTGTGTGTGTGTGTGTGTGTGTGCGTGCGTGTCGCGCGCGCGGCGCGCGTGTGTGTGTGTGTGTGAATACATAAAAGAAAGAGGGGGGAGTGGAACAGGTTTATAAAAGGATGAGAGGAGAGAGGAGAGAAGAGAAGAGAGAGAGAGAGAGAGTGGAACAGAGTTATGACAGCTAACGGAAACCGGGGGGAAAAAAACCGAACAAACAAACAAATAAATTCCAAACGTTTCACTTACCCATCTGCGCCGAAGCGACGTCAATGAAGAGAATGGAAAGGACTCCGAGAAGAACCAACTTCAGCATTCCCATCTGTTAACATGCCACAGACACACGTACACCGGTGCAGTATTCTAAAACCACCCTCCTTCCTAGATTTACACCCACCCCATCCATTTTCTTCATCTTCTTCTCCATACCGTTCACTATCTGAGGTCTACGACGGAAGGCAGCTGGGGAGCTGCTGTCAGTGACAGCCCTGATATGGCCCTTTGCGGTCGGCTGGGCTATAAGCAGCGTCAACTTACCTAACTTAATTGCTTTCAGCTGAGGCAGAACCTTTATTCTCTTTAAATGGAGTCACAATTTCAGAAGCCATTATTTGGCTGTCTGAACAGCAAAGGGAGAAACATGACATCTTTTCTCCGACCCCTCTCAGCTCACACAGTCCTTTCAGACTAAGAAGTGTGAATTTAATGATAATGGAGTTTGTCTTGTGGAGGTTCAGTATTCTAGCTGAACTCCAGACAGGGAACGCGAACAAAACAAAACAAATAACAACAACACAACAACAACAACAACAAACAACCACCACCTAAGGAGGAGGGACGAAGACTGTCCTTTTCAGTTGAAAAAGACAGTCGTGAGAAGCATTCATTCCGTGTCAACGCACTTTGTGTTTCCAGTCTAGCCGACACAGCCATTGAACTTTACTCTCCTAAAGCAAGACAAAACGACAAAAACGTAATGGCGTTCTGTCTGTCTGTCAGTCTGTCTGTCTCTCTCCCCTGTCTTCAAATTTTGTCCCATACAGGAGAAAGACATTTTGTAGGCCGAGAGCTCGAAAAAATCACGCTGTGTTATATTCAAAAGAAGTCACGTAAAACAGGAGAAACAAACTATGTGAGAATACAGAAATTTCCAGATAAAATCTTTTGTGTACGTGAATGATGATAGATGAACACCAGTATATCATTTTTCCCTTCAAGTTCTGACACCCCACACAGTCAAAATCAACACGTCTCAAAAAGTCACAAGTTAACATCATAGAGACACCCCCCAAAACAAACAAAACAACAACGACAACAACAACAAACAAAACAAAACAAAAAACAAAATCAAAACAAAACAAAAATGTGCAAACCAACATATAAAACAAAATGAAATGATGCAAACATGCTGAATTCAAATAAACTCACGCTGTTCTTAGCCCAGCCAACTACAAAGACCACAATACGGGTATAAGCGAATTGCTGTTTTTAAACCATGTACAGATTAAAAAGCTGAGACTAAAATTTAAAACCAATTCATGTACACCAGCTGAAAGACCGATCTTAACGTTTATCATCAACCACGTATTAAAAGAGAAGTGATAGAGAGAGAGAGAGAGAGAGAGAGAAGAGAGAGAGAGAAGAGAGAGAGAGAGAGAATCTTTCAGATACATTTGAATTAGGTTGATATTCCATACGAGTTCCGTTCAATAAAGTTTACCAATTTGAATGGAATATTTTGCCTTTTTTGTATTCCTCGAAAGAATTTAAGCTATTCATCACATATCTAGACGATATCTCCAGCACTGGAAATGAGATCGAAGTGAACTTAATGATTGAGACCACAGTCCTAGTGTACGTATGAGCTTTCCATTGTGGGTTTAGGCTTTGTTTATTTCTTGGTCGTTTCGTTCGACACTCCCCCCCCCCCCCCCCCCGCCCTTCCCATTTCTTCTCTTCCTTTACTGACTTAAAAAAAAAGTCTTGAAATGTTGTGAAATGAAAAGGCGTCGGCAGAAGATAGAAATAAGGAAAAGGTCAGGGTACGCAACTACACCCTATCAAAATAATCACATTCTCTTTTCGCTACCCTGGCAGTGAGAGGGGAGAGAGAGAGAGAGAGAGAGAGAGAGGGAGGGGAGAGAGAGAGAAAGAGAGAGAGAGGTTGGGTGAAGAGAAGAGAGAGGAGGTTGGTGTGTAAGAGAGAGAGAGAGAGGAGAGAGAGAGAGAGGGAGAGAGAGGAGGTCCTTCTGATGTGTAAGAGAGAGAGATGGAGAGAGGTAGATAGAGGGTGAGAGAGATAAGAGGAGAGAGAGAGAGAGAGAGGGGGGGGAGAGAGGAGGTCCTTCTGATGTGTAAGAGAGAGATGGAGGGAGGTAGAGAGGGGGTGAGAGAGAGAGAAAGAGAGAGAGAGTGAGAGAGAGAAAGAGAAATAAAGAGAGCGAGAGAGAGAGGGGGGGGGAGAGGAGGGGTGGGGAGAGGAGGTCCTTCTGATGTGTAAGAGAGAGAGATGGAGGGAGGTAGAGAGAGGGTGAGAGAGAGAGAGAAAGAGAGAGAGAGCGAGAGAGAGAGAGGGGGGGGAGAAAAGAGATCCTTCTGATGTGTAAGAGAGAGAGGGAGAGAGAGATGGAGGGAGGTAGAGAGAGGGTGAGAGAGAGAGAGAGAGAGGGGGGAGACGAGGACAGTGAGGGAGAGAGAAGAGAGGAGAGAGAGGAGCGGGAGGGGGAGGGGGATGAGGTCGTGCCGGTGAGAGAGAGAGAGAGAGAGAGAGAGAGAGAGAGAGAGAGAGAGAGAGAGAGAGTTCTCACCCGAATATACTTTCTACTTTACCTAGTGCAGCCAATCGATGTTGGGTCAGATCATTTGAAGCAACTTTTCACACTTAAAAAAAAAGTTTACAAAACGAGAATAATTCATTTAACTTTTTAAAAATTATCATTGTTATTATTTATCTACTTGTTCATTTCTTTTGCTTTAGAAAGATACAGCAACTGAGAAAAATATCAATCAATTAAGAAACAAATTTCTTTCTGCACAAAATTAATGACCTTTCATTCATTCAACAATTTAATCATTTAATTTTTTTTTTTTTTTTTAAATTTTAAAAAAAAATTTTTGCTGTCCCAACCCCTGCGCCACCTCAGAGGCAGTGCACCCACGCCGCTCATTCCGACACCCGTCCACAGCCACAGCCCGGTCGGCCCGCCGCAGCCCCGGCACCCGCAATCCGCAGGGGAGCAGTCAATGTCAAGTCGTCAAGAGGCAACCCACCGGAGGAGACACTGCATGCTGCCGAGTCACTTCGGTGGTGTTCCGTGGCGCCTGTTCTGATCTAACATACGCAGGACACCACCTACTAAGCCCCCTACTGACGACAATAATTGCTTAGTCGCGGAGCCGGCGTGAGTGAGCTCTCCCTCCGGAGGGCGCCACCACGTCCGTCCAACGACAGCCCCCATGGACTCGCCGATACCGATGACCCCGACGGAACCAAACCAAGGCCACAGACGTGTAGAGGACATCGAAATTGAGGTCACCATGAGAGCAGGGCATGAAGGGCCACAGAATTTGAGACTTTTTTTATGCTGATCGATGAGAATGAGGATGATTACGACGATGCTACGGATTTCCATTTCGGTCTGAGACTACATGACAGGGCTGTACTCTACGCTTCCTTTCATAATATATCCCGGCGTCAACCAGGCCCGAGAGATACAGGCACCTGCAGTGTTGGTCAGGAAATTTGAGCAACACTCTCAGAAACGCATCCATTAAGTGGATGAAACTCGACTGTGTGGTCCCAGTCTTCCCAACTGAGTCCGCAGCAAACTCAACTCTGGGTAGGAGCCGGTCGAGGCAGAAAAACCCACATGACTCTGATGGGATTCGAACCCACGACCTCCCAGCCGGGAGTCCGCGACGCTGACCACTTCGCCACGGCGGCTGGTAATTATTTATTTATCTATTTCTTAATTAATTGATTAATGAATGATTTAATTATCTTTTATCTATTTACATACTTACAATGGCTCCGTGATTAAGACAAACTATTGATTATTTGGTGCCTGAACTGTTATGGTAGCCGATGGCGGAAAACAGATAAGTAATTAGATATTCAAGGGGAAACATACACGGTAGAAAAAAAATCCTCGGCAAGTTTTATCAAATATAACTACTTGTCTATGAGAATCTTCGAAATAGTTACACAATGTATCATTTCCATTGATCGAAATTTTTCAACAAGAACAACACTACCAACAACAACAAGAAGGAAAAAAAAAGAAAAGAAAACACGAACAAAAAGCGGCACTTTAAGCTAAATAGTAACGTAATCACCAGACAAACCAAACAAAACAAGCAAGCAAAAATTAAACGAAAAACGAACCAAAACTACCACCCATTTCAACAACCAGGCGAAACTTATTATATCTCAAACTGTATTTTATTTTCTATTTGGTTTTGTTTGAGTCAATTCGTTTTCAATTCATTTTATCCGCTATATGCAAAGGCAACACAGGGAACAAAGGCAACACAGGGAACATTGTCTTTGAGCCCCACTCATTTCCCCACACCGACCGTAACAAAGAGACTGTCTGTGTTACCTTGGTGGCGATAGCGGTGATTGGACAAAGGAGGCGACAGCTAGACAGAAAACAGCCAACCAGAGAGCGACAGCGGAGAGGCGTCAGCGGAACCCGAGCAGCCTGGCCCCACACCTCTTTTTAAAGACTGGCTGCCGATTACATCACCTCTGGCCTGTCATGGCCGCCAGGGGGGGTATGGATGAAAACAGAAAGACAAATGGCTTTTCCGGTGAAGGGACAAGGAAGAGGAAATCTGTCACGTCGTGCCTTTATCATTTTCTCATTTTTCATCCCCCCCCCCCCCCCCCGCCACCCCCCGTTGAGGGCTTAGGATGAGGTGAGCAAAAAGCTTTTCGTTAAGCGTATGTGGGTTTATGTTTTAGCTTTGCTGACTAGTTAAGCCCACATGTATGTCTTTCTGCTGTGGTGGATGTTCTGGTGGTGGGGGGGGGGGGAGGAAACGTTGCTTTGTTATTCAAGGGTCGTTTGGGGGCCGGACCAATGGAGTTCAGTGACGGGGGAAGAAGGGGAGGGGTGGCAGAAAGGAGAACGGGTAGGACGGGTTGGGGGGCAATAAAGTAGGGGTGGGTGGGTATGTGTCTTAGAAGGGGGTAGGCGATGGTGGGGGTGATTCCGAAGGTTAAGGGCATCAAAGGCAAGTTAAAATTTTACGTCAATGATACCTTTTCTACATGCAGTGTGGGTATGACGGTGATAATTATTCATCCAAAGAAAGGGCTGAGGAAGAAATTATTTTAGGCCTGGCATCTCGATGGGCCACCAAAGTTTGAAATAAGAAAGCATTTCTCTCGCGCATGGCATCGACGGCATGGTGAGGCCACAAGTGGGAAAGGAATTGATTTGAGCTGTTGACGATACATGTGGAAAAGGAATTATCTTCGGCAAGGCAAAGCCAGTTATTGAGGCTACAAATGAGAAAGGAATTAACTTGATTCTGGCAAACCCCGGCTTTTGAGACTGCAACTAGCAAGGGAATTTATCTTGTGCCTAGCAAAGCCGGGCTACTGAGGCTACAACCAGAGAAAGGAAATATCTTAGACCTGACAAAGGCAAATTCCTCAAGCCAAACCAGGGAAGAGATTCATCTTAGGCCTGGCAAAGAAGAGCTGTGAAGGCTTCATCTTGTGAGTATCTTGCGGCAATAAAAGACAAGGTGTTGAAGATGCACCTGGGGAATGGGTTATCTTAATTCCGATAAGGACGAACTGTTGAGGTTACTTCAGGCAAATGGAATATTTTGGACCTATCTCAGATGAGTTGAAGCTACAAGTAGCAAAGGAATTGTTTTAGGCCCGGCAAACATGAACTGGATGAGGCTACAAATCGGAAAGGAATTACCCTATGCCTGGCAAAGATGAGACGTTGAAACTCGATCTCACGTTGTCGACTGCTAATCGTCATTGTCACATGCGCTAGGTAGGACCCTGTCCTAATGAAGAGGAAACAAAACAACGTTGACACCATCAATCATTAACATAACTGGACAAACATAACTGAAAAACAACCAAGATAAATGGAAGAACAACACACTGACATCACCAAGATCAATGGAGTTACCGTCACCATCAAGAAGAATAGACGAAGATTACAGTGGACTAATATCATACTTATAGACAACACCGGGAGGATAAAAAAAAACTTACACTAACATTGCCAAGGTGAATGGGTGAACATTGCAAAGACAACACCAGGAGGAGAAAAAAAAATACACTAAAATTACCAAGGTAAGTGGATGAACATTACACTAACTCCCCAGGATTAACGGCAAACAATCACACTGACACTATCAGGATCAATGAACAAACATTACACTAACAAAACCAGAGAGAATAGACAAACATCACACAAACACCAACAAGATAAGCAGACGAACTCTTCAACACACCACCGGGATCAACGGACAAACGTTTCTCCCACGCCACCAAGATGAATGAACGAATATCACACCTACACTACCAGGATGAATGGACAAACATCACACGAACACCCATCAAGATGAGCAGATGAACTCTTCAATACACCATCAGGATCAACGGACAAACGTTTCTCCCACGCAGCAAAGATGAAAGAACGAGTAGCACACCTACACCACCAGAATGAATGGACGAACATAACACCAACACTGCCAAGCTCATTGGACGAACGTTACATCAGCATCGCCAAGGTAAATGGACAAACATTACATTCATACCACCATGAAACGAATTCTTGAACAGAGTGTAACATATCACTAACAGCGAATCTGTAAACTCATAACACTAAGATGAACAGACTAAGACTTTACTGACACTATGCTGTCTTCTCCCAGGAGGAGACAGATAAAAAAAAAAAGAAAGTGAACGTCTGTAAAAATTTTCAAAGGAAAAATGTGAAAACAAAAGCAACTATTCTCAAATTTCACACACAGATTCCGTTGTTTTAAGACGAGAGGTTTTAAGCAAAGAAATATACAGAGAGAGAGAGAGAGAGAGAGAGAGAGAGAGAGAGAGAGACAGAGAGAGACAGAGAGAGAGACAGAGAGAGACAGGAGAGACAGCAGGCAGACAAACGGACAGACAGACATATAAAACAATCAGAGAGACAGGCAGGCAGACAGACAGACAGACAGCAACAGACATATAAAACAATCAGAGAGACAGACTGACAGACAGACGTATAAAGCAACAGACACATAGGCAGAAGACAGGCAGACAGAGACAGAATCGGAAGTATAATGAGGGGACTGAAGGACTGAACAATGAATTGTCAGATCAGTCTTTGTTTGCAGCGTCGAAACAAGAACTGCAAAGTGTCAAACACCATGGTTAAAACTGACGAAAATCGAACTTAATTTCTACCGTGGTGTGGAGCACAGCTGACACAATTGATCAACACAGTTTCAGCCAGGTGAGTTTAGTCACGGATTAGACGCAGACGAAGTAAATAATGAGAAGACCAGCTCCAGCATGCATACCTTACATTATAGACTCAGAATTTGACCCGTCCACTCCCGAGAACAAACTTGGAGATTTCTCCTCCTCCTCCTCCTCCTCCTCCTCCTCTCTCCTTCTTCTTCTTCTTCTTCTTCTTCTTCTTCTTCTCTCTTCTTCTTCTTCTTCTTCTTCTTCTTCTTCTTTGTTTCAGTCTCTGTCTGTCTGTCTGTCTGTCTGATTGGTTTTTGTGCAATATGCAGTATTTTATGCGCTTGAAAAATTATCTAACATTTGATGGGAATCTGACTGATTCACAGTATAAAGGGTATTTCATGAATACAAAACAAAACCGGTAAAACACTTGATGAAACGTGTGTGCACCTTTTCCCATATGATTATGTAAGTTTTGTCAGATTTCAGAATGTCTATGAAAGCATTTTCTACTACACACACACACACACACAAACACAAACAGAGCAGAAGAGAGAGAGAGAGAGAGAGAGAGAGAGAGAGAGAGAGAGAGAGAGAGAGAGAGAGAGAGAGAGAGATCGTTTATTTATAGTTTGCAGCGTCCCTTTCTGAAAGACATTTGCACCATTAAAACAAAGTTCGTTATAACAGATAAACAACAGCGCAAAACAAAATGGAATAGCATTATGATGGCGTATGTTCCCTTTCTTGAAAAGCAATAAAAATGATGCTGATGAATTAATAAAGACAACGTAACTGTGTATGCAATGACATCAGCAGGCTCCTTTTGAAATTATAGTTTCTATATAATGTTGCTGCTGTCAGTTAATTCTTAAATATTGTGTGTGTGTGGTGGTGGTGGGGTGGGTGTGGGTGTGTGTGTGTGTGTGTGTGTGTGTGTGTGGAGAGAGAGAGAGAGAGAGACAGAGAGAGAGAAGAGAGAGAGAGAGAGAGAGAAGAGAGACAGAGACAGGCAGATAGACGGACAGACAGTCAGACCGAGAAATAGCCAAAGGCCCACAGGTCAACACAGGGACAGTCCAGGAACCATCCAGGGAGAAACTCAGGTGATATTTTTCCTTTTATTGGGGAAGTGCGTGTCCAGGTCTTACAGGTGCCCTTGTGGCGACTCCGGTCAAATACTACGAGTTAGTTCCAGACGTGACACCCATGCTGAGCAAAGTGACCTCAAGCAGGAGGGAATCCCGCTTCTGAATCGTCTGGACATCATAAATCTTACATAATCTTGGAATGTTTTGCGTATTTCCTCCTTCTTTCTTTCTTTTATTTTTCTTTCTTTCTCACAATCTTTCCTTTTCACTTCTTTACCAGTTACTTTCTTTTTATTTTCTACATTTTTTTCTTTTTTTTCATCGTCTTTTTTCTTTTCTTAACCACTAGCAACAACTGCAGCACAAGCAGCAATAGTATGGTGGCAGTAGTAGTGACGGCAGAAATAGTTGGGTTTTTTAGTAGTGACGGCAGAAATAGTTGGGGTTTTCTTTGTTAGTGTGGAATCAGCAGCAGCAGCAACAACAACAACAATAACAACGCGCTTAGCAGAAACAGTAGCATCAATAGCAGAAATAGGATTAGCCGTGAAAGTTAACTATTATCATTTAACCAGCCGCCGTGGCGAAGTGGTTAGCGTCGCGGACTCCCGGCTGGGAGGTCGTGGGTTCGAATCCCATCAGAGTCATGTGGGTTTTTACTGCCCCGACCGGCTCCTACCCAGAGTTGAGTTTGCTGCGGACTCAGTTGGGAAGACTGGGACCACACAGTCGAGTTTCATCCACTTAATGGATGCGTTTCTGAGAGTGTTGCTCAAATTTCCTGACCAACACTGCAGGTGCCTGTATCTCTCGGGCCTGGTTGACGCCGGGATATATTATGAAAGGAAGTGTAGAGTACAGCCCTGTCATGTAGTCTCAGACCAAAATGGAAATCCGTAGCATCATCTTAATCATCCTCATTCTCATCGATCAGCATTAAAAAAATTGTCTCAAATTCTGTGGCCCTTCATGCCCTGCTCTCATGGTGACCTCAATTTCGATGTCCTCTCCACGTCTGTGGTCTTGGTTTGGTTCCGTCGGGGTCATCGGTATCGGCGAGTCCATGGGGGCTGTCGTTGGACGGACGTGGTGGCGCCCTCCGGAGGGAGAGCTCACTCACGCCGGCTCCGCGACTAAGCAATTATTGTCGTCAGTAGGGGGCTTAGTAAGCGGTGTCCTGCGTATGTCAGATCAGAACAGGCGCCACTGAACACCACCGAAGTGACTCGGCAGCAGTGCAGTGTCTCCTCCGGGTGGGTTGTCTCTTGACGACTTGACACTGACTGCTCCCTGTGGATTGCCGGTGCCGGGGCTGCGGCGGGGCCGACCGGGCTGTGGCTGTGGACGGGGTGTCGGAATGAGCGGCGTGGGTGCACTGCCTCTGAGGTGGCGCAGAGGTTGGGACAGCAAAAAAACAACAACAAAAAACAAAAAAAAACTATTATCATTTAGATGGTATATGCCTCACGAGAAGAAACAAATCCCTTCGTGTATTCACAAACTAGCTGACTCTGAAATGATGGTTATCAAACGAGGCGGAATTCTGGCTCAATTTCTTTCTTTCTTTCTGCGTACGCAGGCTGATACTCCTGCGGACACTGCCTGTATAGACAGGTAGTGGAGTTTCGCTCAATGATAATTTAAAGAATTGGAAGAGACAATCGCTGGACCCTAACAACAGAAAACAGTAAGAAAAGGAGGAGAAAGGAATAGAAGAAGACTACCAGAAAAACGCGCGCGCGCGCGCGCGCCACACACACACACACACACACACACACACACACACACACACACACACACACACACACACACACTGAGAAACACACACACACACAAACGCGCGCGCGCGCGCGCGCACACACAGAGAGGAGAGAGAGAGAGAGAGAGAGAGAGAGAGGGAGGGAGGGAGGGAGGGTGGGAGAGAAGGAGGGAAGCCAGAGAGATGGCTGACATCAGATTGTCGAGGGAAAAATGATGATGGCACTGACATGGGCGGCACCCCCCCCCCCCTCTCTCTCTCTCTCTCTCTCTCTGTCTCTCCCCGGCCCCTCGTTTTTTAACCCACCCCCTCCCCCCTCCCCATCCGTTTCACTTCATCCCCACCGTTCAAGACATATAACAAGAAACCTTTGTTTTCGTGGGAGAAAAACAATAGAGGGCGAGAAGGGGAGGGCAGGAAGTATACACCACAACACAATGCAGAGCTAGATCATAAGGCACAACATTTACAATGTACCCATCGTATCCGCCTACGAAGTGAGGCTGCTGCGACGCAGAGGTTACTCCTAAACAGAGCCGTTACTCTCGGGGTGTCCCATCAGGGCCTGTCAGAAAGCAATGGGTCCAGACCGGCGGCGCTTCACCTTCTCTGCAAGTATCCTGGCGCCTTTCTGGTGTTGTTGGTGATTCCATAACCCACCCGAACGCTACCACTACGCGGCTAATTCCAGGTTCCTATCCACGGACACAGCCTGGTTTGTCCCTCACCGGCAATCCGCAGGGAGCAGTCAGTGCCAAGTCAGGTCATGAGGCAACCCACCAGGGAAGACACTGCACAGCCCTTAAGTCACTTCGGTGGCGTTCAGAGGTGTTTGTTCTGACACAAGATGCGCAGGACGTCCACTACTAAGCCCCTTAGAGACGACAATGCTCGCTTAGTGGCGGAGCCAGCGTCAGTGAGCGTCCCGCTCAAAAGTCGCCATCATGTCCGTCCGAGGTACCTTTTTGACTGCACATTACTGCTTCCAGCGACAGTCCCCATGACCCTACCGACACCAACACTGCGACACGAACTCACCGAGGGCATAGACACAGAGAAAAAAAAATTCAAAAGTGAGATCGCCATGACAGCAGGCATGAAGGGACACAGAATTTGAGACTTTTTTTTTAAATGCTGAGTGATGAGGGTGAGGATGTTGAATATGATGACATGGAGATCCATTCTGATCTGAGACTAAACGACAGGGTGTATTCTTCTTTTCATGACATAACATACCTTGGCGTCAGTCAGGCCCAAGAGCTGCAGACACCTGAAGTGTTCGTCTGAAAATCCGAGCAACATCCCTCAGTGACGCATCCATTAAGTGGACGAAGCTCAGCCGACGGTGTGATTCCAGTCGTGACAACCGAGCCCATAGGTAAGTCAGCTTTGAGTAGGAGCGGACAGGGCAGAAAAAGATCTCCAAATAAATTACTATGGTTGCAATGGAACCATGACTTCGCAGCACGGAATCCGCGACACTAACCCCTGCGCCACGGCGACTGGTACGTCCACCAGAATTTTAACGCATTGTACCTGCTCTTCTGCGTCTGTATACGCAAGAAGGGTGTTTCTCCATGAGCAGCTGTACGTATGTGTATGTTGAAAGTGGGAGAATCAAAGAAAGAAAAAAAGAAAAGAACAAATCCGATCCACACTTCAGCCTTAAGGCACTACAGGTGTAGGATCAGATATTTATGGATACAGTAGAGGTCTAGTAGTAACGGAACCATTTGAATAGGTTGGGAGCTTGATCGTATACGGAAAAATTGAAAAAGGTGTTATTTTTGGGTTGGCGCTGATGAATCAGTTCGATGTTATGCGTCGACGAGGATTGCGGAAATATGCATGGCATGTGGATTTCTTGTGTT
The DNA here is from genome assembly GCA_033310375.1 of Conus canariensis. Taxonomy (NCBI): domain Eukaryota; kingdom Metazoa; phylum Mollusca; class Gastropoda; order Neogastropoda; family Conidae; genus Conus; species Conus canariensis. Next base: position 48,903,070 of record CM065716.1, on the reverse strand, counting down.
CCTGTGCTATTGTTGGAACACAAAGAGTGTGAAAAAAATTATCTGATGACTTCAAAATGGGAAGGGTGTGGTGTGTGTGTGGGGGGGGGGGGGGGGTCATGCCGATACATTGAGATACTGGATCCGTCTCAGAGTCAGGCACAGTTTGCCACAAAGGCTGAACTGTGCAGTGAATTTATTTTAGTAAAGGCTGATCCTTTCACACATGCTGCATGCAGCATTGAGTGTAATAAAAATATACATAGAGTTTTGGTCCTAATCTGTATCTGCGGAGAAGGACCTGACACGCCAGACTGAATCACCTCACGCAGGAAGAGCTATCGTCATTCGCCCTCAAACATTAGTTCTCTCCCTTGCGTTTTCTTTTCGTCGACGATCAAAATAAGTTTAATTAGAAAAACTCGTCATGCTCTGTACAAGCGATACGTTTACTATTTAAACGAATCCGACCTTAATATTTGGCAGAAAGCTGTTTTTCAAAGGGAGGTTATCTTGTGCGGCTGAAGAGGTGCCATCTATTGAAAACTCTACTAGATAACTTCCCTTGGTAGGTGATTTTTGTTTTGTTTTTGCTTTGTTTCTCTCTGTTTGTTTTTCCCACGGTGAAAGTTTACAGCGTTAAATGCACCGGGGCTCGCACTTAGGGGCCTTTGATGAGAGTTCTAATTTATTCGACAGCAACAGCAATCTAGGTTAATCTAGGTCAAGCACCACATCAAACACTGAACAAGGCAGTACATGCTTGCACACACTCGCGTCCCCAGTCTACTCGACCCCTTTCCTTCCCATATCCACCCACCACTTAAGCACTTCCTCTCCCCTTCATCCGTCTTCGACCCTTACTCCCTGTGCAATGATAAATCTGCAGACCCTTACTCCCTGTGCAATGATAAATCTGCAGACCCTTACCTGCATGATAACTCGCTACTGTGCAATGATAAATCTGCAGACCCTTACTCCCTGTGCAATGATAAATCTGCAGACCGTGCAAAATGAACGTTCGTATTTTGTCTCGTTCCTGACAGAGGGATTTATGACAGGGTTTGTGAACGTGTGAAAGAACAAATTTGTAATGAGAGAACACACGCTCACACACATTGCACGGACATACACTCACGCACACACACACAAACGTATACACACGCGCACAGACACACTGATGGGAAGAGAGAGAGAGAGACAGGACAGACAGAGACAGACAGACAGACAGACAGACAGACAGACAGAGAGAGGCATGTAATTTATATAGCTCAGTCAGTCACAGGTATTATATCAAGTCTGAAATAACGTCACTGCGGCACCAGCGTTCACAATGAAAATCCAAAGTTCAACTTTCAAGCCAAACTGATTCCTGAAACTCAAAATACCATTCTACACACACGCGCGCACGCACGCACGCACGCACGCACGCACGCACGCACGCACGCACGCACCACACACACACACACACACACACACACACACAGAGATAAATGGGGGAGGAAGTGGGAAATGGCAACCACCTTATGACATTTTCTCCGAAAGCTAAGGTTATTTGAAGAGATTTAAGAATGGTTCTAAAGAGGCTGGAAGGATCCAACGTAGACTTAGAATTATGGACTCTGGATTAAAAAAAATGGTATTCACTGAAAATATCTTGGTCATTCCTCACGGCCTACATAAGTCTGCTGAAAAGAAGTGGGGTGGGGGCCAAAATCTGTTGGCGGATGGGGTATCACTCAGTAGTGGGTTCAAGACGGGTGGAAGGTCCATACCCTTGTCTCGCTATTCAGGCTTGATTCTCTCTGTCATTTTTCGATGCCTTTATCTTAAAAACTTTTCTTTTTATAAAGACGGGTAGTATGTCAAGGATTTCTATCTGTTGTAAGTTATTCAAAGGGATGCTCTGTGACCTGTTCACTGGGGACTGAAATGAGACCATCTTCTGCCTGCCTTTACATGGTACACCTGGAACACCGCCCACTAATCTCCCATACAGGCCAGACACATGCTCTACAAGTTGCATCGATCACGAATAGGCAGCCACATTCATGCCAGAACAGAACCTCCACAGCTTCATCAACCGTGCTCACACCCTTCATCCATCCATTACATTTACAAACACCATTTCACAGTCAGTCATATTCCTGAACATCTCCCCATCTCGCTCAAAGATGGACTGCTCAAAACCTCAGTTTTCCATAAGCCCACTGATGCGCATTCATGCCTGGACCACACATTTTCCCACTACCCATCCGTAAGCACAACATTCCATGCTATGAATTCCTCCGCCAGTGCAGACTTTGCTCCGACGAAGATGACTTCACAGTACAAACAGCCAAAATGTGGGAATTTTCACCAATGGATACCCCAGTTCTGTCACTGATAATGCGCTCAGCCCCACCACAGCTGTGTCCAGAGCAATGCATTGGAAACCCAGTCGCCAAACGAAACAAAAGACCTACCTTCTGCCTCTTCTCCCGCCCACATACTCTTTCCATCTGCAGGATCCTTACGTCCAACTGAAACATACTAGAAAATCACAAACCTGCCTTAGAAACCAAACCCATGATTATTTTCAAATGAGACAAAACCCTGCAAAGGCCTACCTGTGCGCTCCAAACTTAACAAAATCTCCACACCTCAGTCACCAGGTACTTTTCTCTGCTCAAAACCCTTCTGCAAAGTCTGTTATCTCACTAGGCCAGACCACTCTACATGGCTTCAAAGACTCGTTCACAATTACACGCACATTCTCTTGTCAGAGCCGCAACATCGTGTCCGCTATTGTGCAGTAAGATCTATGTGGATGGAATGTCCTCGCTTAAGATGCAGCATCTCTAAATACGTGGCTGACATCCGCGACCATCGACCCAAACCAGTCGCACTATATTCAACATTCCCAACACAGTATCAAACATGTCAAAGTCCTGGCGCTTTGAAAATCACAGAATGACAAGTTTGAGTGTACTATGCAGGAATCCCATCTTATTGCAACTGGGAACCCTCAGCCCATCAACATCCAAAAATAGCACGTGCCTATCCAACCACACACCACCAACCCGCAGTACTGTCCACAGACACATTACCGTACTACACATTATTTGCCACATACATATGTAACAGATATCTTAATTTCTCCATCTCCCTTTATTATTTCTATTTGCTTCATCAGTCCATTCTTCACTGATATATCTAGCCACTCCCATTTTTACTCTGGTTTTCCTTCAATTGCATATGCTCCCTTTTTATGTACAATTCCCTTGTTGCTTTCCTCTGCAGCCACGCGCAGATGTGTGTGTGTGTGTGTGTGTGTGTGTGTGTGTGTGTGTGTGTGTGTGTGTGTGTGTGTGTGTGTGTGTGTGTGTGTGTGTGTGTGTGATCCTACCTTTCTATCTTTCTTTTGATACATATTCTCCTTCTTCTTCCTCTCCTCCTCCCCCTTCTCCTTCTTCTTCGTTGTCTTCTTGATCTTCTATCATTATCATTTTTATCATTATTTGCTATGATGATGATGAATATGATGATGATGATGATGATGATGATTATCATCATTATTACTATTGTTACTAAAACCATATTGTTTACTATCCTGTGACCCCATTGCTTTCCCTCCTTTTGGGTCAGTATCGTTATTATCATCACTGTTTTAACCTGTACTATCTCGCGTCCCAGCAGCCTCGTTTCCATACGGTATCTATTTTGAGCCCAGTTTGAGAAACGAGTGACTGTTTGTTCGTCTTTTGTTTTATTGGCTTGAATATATGTCTGACCTGAAGAAGACCAAAGAGGTCGAAACGAGTAGCATTTGTTTTGTAATGTGTTTCTTCTTTCGTTTGGCGGCACAGTAATACTTCTTTCAATCATGTTCACCGACTCTGGTTTCCAAGTCCTTGCAGACTGGCTAACGTAATCTAAAGCCCAGTGCTGACAGGTTATACGACCGGCAGAAATCCTGGACATAAAACCTGTCTTCATGAAAAGTCAAGTCAAAGACACCGTTGAAAAAGGACAGGGAAAACTAAGCGTGAAGGACAAGATTTAAGACCTTCAAGCTGTCTACATCTCACTGCTGAAAGAGGCCTACCAACAGACTCCACACAGCCAGTCCATTTCTCTTTCCAGACTGACGAAGGCCTCGAGAAATGGTTGGAACCTACCAACTTTCAGAGGATCGTGAGTCCATAATTCTCAATGCACCAAGTCACTTCTCCTCCATTGGAAAAGATACTCTAACACGTTTGCTTCACGCATGTTAAGCGATTCTTCAGAATTAATTAAACAACCTGGGAAACAAATTAAACAATTTTTAAAATGTTATCGACAAAACAATCTTCAATTTTTTTTTTTTTTATAAAATTGACAAACACTTCTCATCATCTGTTGAACAAAGTATGATGCTTAAGTGTTGAAACTCATCACAGAAAGCTACTGAACATTTGTGCATACTGTAAGTAAATAAAATGTGCATTAAAATGATTCTATTCTTGACGGTAGCAAAGAGGTAGCATTTTTCAATGGGTTCCTCACAGAAATGATTCTTTTTGTGTGAGCGCGCGCGCGCGCGCGCGCGCGCGGCCGTGTGTGTGTGTGTGTGTGTGTGTGTGTGTGTGTTCGCGCAGCATGCGTGTGTTATTGTGTGCTTAACGGGCGCGGGGGGTGGGGGGTGGGGTTGGGGAGTGGGGAAGTGGGGAGGGTGATCTTATTTTTATGTTATCATAGAGTTAGATTATGGGGATTGATTCGTCCTCGTTTTAATTCTCGTTCCAGTAAACATTCGCATTCTGTTGGCAGCAACGCGCAAACATGTGTGCCCACTTCATGCTTATCAAAACTGATGGTGTCTGTCCCATCTCATGGCACAATTTGAATTTCCTGGTCGAATTTTTACCCCAGACTTGACATTTTCTCACGATGAATTCTAATCATAGTTCGCCTCAGTAGATTTGGAGATAGTACTGACCTGGGGCTTGTTGTACATCTTTTAGTAAAAATGTGTGTATACACACCACCATTACAATATAGTTCTCTGTTATGCAAAGCCGTGCCACATTACATTACAAATAAACGTTGAAATGTTGCCGCTTATAAAGTTGTTCCTCCCTCTCTCTTTCCTATCATCAGTGATGCAAACAGCAGTCGAAAACCATTGGCAGCATTCATCATCATCGTCGTCGTCACCAACATCAGGATAATCATCATTATCTGTCAAACAGGGAATATCTGTTTCACGTACACACGCTTGTTTCCAACTGACGTTCCATTAACAAGGATATGTTCCTGTGACATGCATGCAAATCAGTAACCCCCGGCCCTTCCTTTCACGCTCGACGCTCTGCCTTTCACTTTCCCTTCAGTTTTATCATTCAAGGAGTGGTGTGTTTTTAGCAGGCATTTCCGTCTGGAACTGGTTTCGGCTGGTTCCCTCTGCCCGCAGCTGGTAGGACTCATGACCAGGACTCAGCACTCAGGCTCTTTTCCCCAATGCAAGCAGACTGGTTACGTCCCTTACTAAGGAGGTTGTCTTCTCAACCACCTCCATTTTTGTTTTGTTTTGTTTATCTGTCTGTCTGCTTGCAGGATAACAACAACATACACACACACACACACACACACGCGCGCGCGCGCGCGCGCGCGCGCCGCACGTATGCACGCACCGACGCATGCACGCACACACACACACGCACGCACGCACGCACACACCCACGCACGCACGCGCGCGCGCGAACACACACACACACACACACACACACACACACACACACACACACGCAAAACACACACACACACACACACACACACACACACCACACACACACACACACACACACACACAACACACACA
>CM065716.1:48892246-48894746 GCA_033310375.1 Conus canariensis | reverse complement strand
TCAACTGCCACCGCGTGCCTTTCACTGCCTTATTTAGATACATGCATACATTCTTCAGTACCTTGTTTTACTCTTTGTTATCAGTAAGGCCACATTGAATAGACAAGAATTTGTCTAAAGATTTTCGTGGAACGTGTTCCTGCCGAAGGCCACAGAGACTAGGACAGCAAAATAAAAATCAACATGTACTTCATATTCTTTTGCATCTCTGCACAAAGGGCATGACACAGAATTAGCTGATATCTCACTATAATGATCCCGATGTATTACAATGTCTGTTACTCCGAAGCTAGATTTTGTTAGATAACATTCGATGTATTTGTCAACATCAAGTAGAAGAAGATACCTTTCACAGCTCTTAGATGGTTTAGGGGGGGGGGGGGGGGGGGGGGGAGAGAGGAGAGAGAGAGGAGAGAGAGAGAGAGAGAGAGAATCCCTCTGCCTCCACGTACCCCGATCCCTGTTCTTTAACAGTCTGTCTGTCTGTCTGTCTATCCGTCTGTCTGTCTCTGTATGTGTATGTGTCTGCATGGGAGGAGTGGGGATGGGACAATAAGAGCTAAATCAAACCATATATATGAAGGGGACACTAAGTTAACGGGCAATTTGTCGTATTGCGGATACCCAGGATTTTCAGTGTGCGTAAAAACAAAGTTTAAAAGGCACAGAACGAACGTTAATGCAGGCCGCCATGTTGCCCTGTGATGTGACGCTATACCCATGTTTTAGCCTCCATGTAAAAAAAAAAAATCAAGAATGTGCACTCATTTTAAACATTCGTTTAACATTGAAAACTTTATAATGGAATTCCTTAAGCTTCAAACCCAGATTTACTGACGAAGACCTGCTAAGAGCTTCAGAGAATAAAACTGTCTACCCAAAAGAAAGAAAATAATAAAACTGTCTACCCAAAAGAAAGAAAATAATAAAACTGTCTACACAAAAGAAAGAAAATAATAAAACTGTCTACCCAAAAGAAAGAAAATAATAAAACTGTCTACACAAAAGAAAGAAAATAATAAAACTGTCTACCCAAAAGAAAGAAAATAATAAAACTGTCCACCCAAAAGAAAGAAAATAATAAAACTATCTATCCAAAAGAAAGAAAAACCGTCCGCCTCCGATGGCTTCCACTGTGAAAGACGCGTGTCAACTTTTGGCGGAAATCTTGTTTTCTCAAATTTACTGACTTTGCCTGCCATGTTTTATGATGTTCAGTAGGCATTTGGAGGTTGGCAAATTAAAGCAACTTTTGTTAACTGCAGCTTTTCTTTATTGCCGGTTCAGTTAGCTGATCTGAGGCAGCCTAACGATGTGCATTACGGCGTATTGTTGGCCTTTACAGCGAACAGTGATTATGACGTCACATTCAGGGGAAATTAACTCTACAGCGCCTTCGAACATGGCAACATGGCGAAGCTACAGGTGTGTGCAGGAGTATGAGTGTGTAAACAGGTTTATAAAACTGGACGAAGCAAGGATTCTGACATACATAATAAATAAAAGAGAAAAGAGATCACAAACCAATAGACGAAGTTTAAAGACTCTAAATTCTAATTCAGAATGTTTTCGTGTGAAATCCATCCAACTTCCACGGAAACAAGATAAAGGCAAGGTCAAAAGAAAAAAATCTTTTGGAAATATGTTCAACCTTTTTTTTTTGTCCTTCCGGCATCAGAAACAGAAAGGCCATCTGATTGGATAGACAAATTGCGAGATTGTCACTTTCGAGGCCCGTGCAACCTAAAACTTAATACAATGAAGACAATTCACTTATCAGAAAAAGGAACATTCAGGGGAAAAAAAAGAAGAAACGATTAATATAGTTTAGTTTTGTTTTGTTTAGTTTTTCTTTCACACAGAAAGCTTTCAGCCCATTTCACAATTGACTTGTTACCCCCTTTGTCTGAAATGCTAAATGAGGATACTTTCCATTCTGTCCACAGGAACATAGTTGCATACGGCCACTTAGTGCCACTTCAACGTGTCATTTTCGCTCGTTTAGGCGGTCACGAGTTTCACTGGTGTCATCACATATTTATGACCTTTGCATGTCTAATGAGCATCAGCTAATTCATATTCTGCACCCCCAGCCCTCCGCATAAGCCAAGGAACGAAATAAAACGCTGGTGAACACCGACAGTAAAAACTGCGATGGCTCTTCTGACGAACCATAGCACGTTACTATTTTTGGCGCCAGCGGAGAAGGGGAGGTAGGGGCAGAGAGTGGGGTGGGGTGGGGGTGGGGGGGGGGGGCTAGAGGAAGAGAGGAAGGAGGGAAGATGATAGCTGAATATTATTAGAAACGGTTTTCTTTTTTTTATCTTAACGAAGAGGAAGTGATTTTTTAACGGAAGGAAGCAGAAAAAGTAACTGCATTGATCAGAAGTCTTCATTTTTTGGTTTGTGTATTGATGTCATATTTCCAACTCTTTTTCTTTTTCTTTTTCTTTCATTTTTTAAGATAAGTATTGACATATATGTGGAACTGAGTAATTCC
>CM065716.1:48854746-48884746 GCA_033310375.1 Conus canariensis | reverse complement strand
TTTCTCTGCAAGGATTGTCCGAACAAAAAATACTGCATGGGAAAAACAATGATTAATAGAAAAAATAAAATTATTTGTCCTTTTCTCTTCAAGGACTGTCTGAACCAAAAAAAAAAAAAAAGGGGGGGGGGGGGGCAAATCAATGACTTATCCTTCATTTAAAAAAAAATCAAAATCACTTTTCTAATCTAGCTAACTCCTTTTCTTCTTTAGTCAGATTGCATGAATTGTCAGTGACCCTAGTCAAATCCAAAGAAGTCTTCTTCGTCTTCTCTCCCGTCTTCCTCTTCTTCCTCCTCCTGGTTATGATCATCGTTGGCAGCGGGAAGGTGAACCCCAATGTCCTCTGGAAACCACTCCAGAGTCTGGTCACTTCTGATCCATCCATGGCATTGGAGATAGCACATCTCTTGAAGGCAGTGACGATGACATTAGGTCTGACACTGTCCCAAGCTCTGCCCACCCAGCTGATGACGTCCTGTCGAGTTGGTTGCTTCAGATTGCCCGCGGCTGTCAGTGGACGGTCTTGTCTCATCCAGGTGACCCAGCTGTCACGCATGGCATCTTTGAAAGACTTTGTGACGCTTACGTCCACTGGCTGGGCGAGAGGGGTGCAGCCCCCACACCACATCCACGTTGCACTCTTGTAGGGCTTTCCTCACTTCTTGGGTGCGATGAGCCGGGTAGCTATTCAGTACCAACAATCGCCGGTCATCTGCTGGGCCCAGGATTCGCCTGACCCACACAAACAGATCCTCTCGAGTCATCCACCCATTCCTCGTGGCATGAACTCGGACGTTACCTGGCAGCTGCAGCTGTTGATAGACCCGTGGAGGGATAAGGCCATTTCTTTCCTTGAAGATGATCATTGCTGGGAACTTTGTCCCGTCTGCTGCAACAAACAAGGCTACAGTGAAGCCCCGTTTTTCCGCTCTCGTTGTCTTTGTTCTGACCTGACAACAACCTTTTCTGTCATTGGTCCTTTGAGGCAGCACATCAAATCTCGCCATTGTTTGATCCATATTCATGATGCAGTTCAAGGGATAGTGATGGCGTCTCCGCAGGATCAGTACTGTACGCCGGTAATTAAAGAGCAGATCCCGGAAATTCCCTGGCACCTTCTGGCTGATGGAGGTGCTTCTTCGTGTTGATATGTCATGGCGGCTTTTCCAGCGTTGAACCCACATGTCTGAAGCAACGAACCCATCCAGCTGCAAAGCACCTGCAAAAGAAAGCAGAATCAACATAATCCGTTTCACGTGCGTTTACCAATCTGTGCAAAGATATGTGATGTTTTAAAAATAGCACTGAACTTTTACACACACACACACACACACACACACACACACACACACACACACAACCACACACACACACACACACACACACACACACACACACACACGAACATGCATGCAACTTGTTAGAAACAGTGTCGGAAAAGAAAGAAGGCTTACCTGCTATTTCTAAAGCTCTGATTTTGAGGTCTTTGTTGCAAACAACCCTTCCTGCTGCTCGTTCTTGATCCAAATATTCAAGCACAACCAGATCTAGTTCTTGTGATGCAAGGCGTTTACCAGGATGAATCTTCTGCTCCTTTTGTTTCCCTGTTTGATTCTGTATCAAGACATGCCTCATTTCATTCCACTGCCGCACCTGTTTTCTATCAACTCCAAACTCTTTGGCAGTTTCAGAAACATTGTGACTTCGTAAGAACTGGAGGGCAGAAAGTTTGAAATCCACTGAATATGACTTCCGACGAGGCATAGTCCTATTTCTGACAAACAACCATTAACTGAAAAGAAAACAGGGCCTATTGGTCACTTCCGGTGATCCAAAGTGTAAAAGGTTGACGTCACTACGGAAATATGATGACTCCCACTTGGGCACACACACACACACATGCAGAGAGAGAATGTTCTAGGAGAGAGAGGGGGAAAGAGAGAGAGAAAGAGTGATTGGGAGAGGGAGAGAGAGAGAGAGAGAATTGCAAAAAACAAACAAACAAAAAACAAAATTAAACCTGAAGTGGGGATGGGCTTATACAAGGTATTTCACCCTTTGCACCGTTTTAGCCTCAAAGTAGGGGGTGGGCTTATACTACGAGATGGGCTAATACTCGGTATTTTACGGTACGTGTGCAACAGGTGTGTGCCTTTTTCTCCCTTATTTTGTTTTCAGTTTAGTACAGTTTTGTTAATTCTATTTGTATGCGTGTGCGTGGGGGGGGGGGGGGGGGGGAGGGGGCAATAATAAGTCTATGCATATATTCCATTAACGTAATATGCACATTCACGCATTTTAGGCTTGTTTTTATTTTCCCATCGTTTTCGTATTTTCATTTTAGGCTTGTTTTTATTTTACCATCGTTTTCGTATTTTCATTTTAGGCTTTTTTTAAAATTTTACCATCGTTTTCATATTTTCATTTTAGGCTTGTTTTTATTTTCCCATCGTTTTCGTATTTTCATTTTAGGCCTGTTTTTATTTTACCATTGTTTGCGTATTTTCTTTTTAGTTGTTCATGTGATGCAGTTCATTGTCCACTGCGTCCCCCAGGACACGATGTATAGTGTGCAGGAGATGAAAGTCCTGGAAGCCGATGCCGACGAGTGGAGTGCTGAGAAGACGGCCATCGTGGCGGGCGGTCTCGTGGGTGTTGCGGTGCCATTGGTCAGCCTGGCGGTCGGCGCGCGCATGTTCCGGATCCGGAAGTCGGGGAACGTATTCTATGCTGCATGACACAGTGACATGTGGATGTGGTGTGGAGGATGGCGCTCTCCGTGGGGGGTGGGGGGAAAGGGGGGGGGGAGTTACGGTGAAATCTGGCTTACTCATAAAGAAAGAAGACATTTTCACGAAGACCGGAGTTTATACAGCGCCGAAAGAAGGTTCGTAAAGAATTATAAATTGTTTGTGAAACAAGCAAGAACACACATCAAACACACACACACACACCACACGCACGCGCGCGCGCGTGCACACACACACACACACACACACACACACACACACACACACACACACACACACACACACACACACACACATATATATATATATATATATATATATATATAAGCATAAACAAAAACACACACGCGTGTTCGTACGTACACACACACACACACACACACACACACACACACACACACACACACATATATATATATATATATATATATATATATATATATATGAACAATATAAAAGTGTCCTTAAAAAATCTGAAGGTGCTCAACCCCTTGGGGAGCAACATCTATTAAAAATATTTTTAAAAAATGAAGTATTAAAATCTACAAGCTTGTTTCAAGCCTTGCTATCTTCATATCCTGAAGATAGCAAGGCTTGAAACAAGCTTGTAGATTTTAATACTTCATTTTAAAAAATATTTTATATATATATATATATATATATATATATAAACATACATACGCATATACAAACCCACACTCACGCGCGCTCGCACGTACACGCATACACGCATACACGCGCGCGCACACACACACACACACACACACACACACACACACACACACACACACACACACACACACACACACATCGAGACACACGCGCAAATGAAAGAAGTCCATTGTCATAGCTCTTTCCAGTTCTTCAGGGATGAAAGGCATTGCGGGGACAGCTAATTAGGCCCACAATGGAACTACTGTTTGAAGCAAGTTTTCCAGTCACGAGAGAGAGAGAGAGAGAGAGAGAGAGAGAGAGAGAGAGAGAGAGAGAGAGAGAGAGAGAGAGAGATTTGTACCAGCGCTGAAATGTTTACTGGATGTGCCTACCAGCTTCCAACAACAAATAACACCTTTTATGTGTGTAAAATGCCTTTGTGGTGCTGTCACTCCTAATGGGACATCCTTAGTCAGTCGAGCTATAAACAAAATAAGTGACTTGACTATCATCTGTGCACACACCTCTGTCTCTGTCTGTCTGTCTGTCTCTATCCTCTCTCTCTCTCTCTCTCTCTCTCTCTCTCTCTCTCTCTCTCTCTCTCTCTCTCTCTCTCTGTGCAGTGCGATGTGGTCGAAGGAAAATATGAACATTTCTTTAGAATTAGAAGTTGTGCACAGGGAGACATCAACCTACACCCCACTGGTGAACAGATGAGTATATACCAGGTGAAGACCGACGGATTTTTCTACCAATGACAAGGAAGGTCACAGAATTCAGCTAATCACTTACCCGGCATAATATGCACACATAAAACGATTTACAAATGAAGAAAAACAGAGATGATAAACGAAGTCGAATCTGCTGTCCTGCTGTTTGAAAACAACTTCATCTTCAAAATAAACCCAGAAAAATGTTGTCGCAAAAAAAAAAGCCTAGAGGTTAAAAAAAAAAGCTGGAAAAATGGGAAAAATTTAAACAAACCAAACAAATAGAAAGAAAAAAAACACCTCAGCAATTAGATTCCTGCATGATACTCAAAATAATGACGTCTTTTGATTGGTAGAAAGAGCTGATGGTATTTTTCTCCATCGATCCACTGGCTCCTGATTGACGGTCAGCCGATTCATCTTTTTCCTTGACCGAACGTCAAGCATACACCATTCCCACTAATATCCAGCTCGGTGAATTTTTTTTTCAGCTGACTCACGGTCAGACACGTTTGATCTTCGATGATTCATCCTGCATTTCACCGAAACAAATCAAAATGAAACATAGCAAACCCTTCTGCTCTTCCTGTCTTTTATTTATGTGCGTGCTAGGTATACGTAAAGCGTCAGCAGCACTGGATGGGCGTTGTGTGTTCTTGTCTCAACGTGGATCGGAACATTTCAGTGCTTGTTTAACACACATACACACACACGCGCGCGCGCGCGCGCAAAACTCGTGCACACACACACGCACGCGTGCGCGCGCACGCAAAACTCGCAAAACGCAAAACACACACACACACACACACACACACACACACACACACACACACACACACACACACACACACACACGATTTTTTGTATGTCTGAAATTAAAAAAAAAAAATACCACAGCAGTTTTCAAAACTCTTTGAGAGAATGCGTGGTTTTGCTGGCATCGTTTTCTCTCGGGAAGCAATGGAGCTATGCCATGGTTTCAACGCTTGTTGTTGTTGTTGTTTTTGTTGTTACTGCTGCTGCTGTTGTTGTTCTTGTTGTTCTTGTGGTTGTTTCCTCTTTCTTTTCTTATAAGTGTTTTTTTTTTCGGCTAAACCATTCTTCTCTGTTCTTTAAGTCAGTCCGTCACACTATCGTCCCGGGCGGGGCGACTATCCCCAACCCGGCGGGTCCCCGGGTGGCGGATAGGGGGTCGGCCTCCATATATGAGGGTTAGCTGCGATAAAAGTCAGGCTTGCCTGGTCGAATAAGCAGTCCCGGACCAACTGGCGATGTTCCTACCAGGACGGGGCGGGGTAACAGGTGGCACTGTTACACCATATCAAATTCCCCATGTGTCCTGTGACGGGCTCATCATGCGAGTAAGAGGCGCATAAAAACCTCTAGCCCCGGGGAAGGAAAACCTTGGAGAAACAAACCAGGGTAGGGAATGCTCATCAGCCTTGGTCGGCAAGTCGCCTACGAGAGGAAAACTCGGACAAGAAAACCAACGCCGAAGACGGATATACTGGGCCCTTGGCGCGTAACGGCAGTACAACGCATCTACGTCATGGATGGAAAACCTCACAAATTTTCGATATGGTGCTCTACTAGAGGAGTCCCGTCGGGCTAGTAGAGTGCCGGACCCTGTGCCTCAAAAGGGCCTACCCCATGCGTCTGGTGGTCACCCCGTCCCGGTGAGTGGAGCCAGGCATCGGAGGCGGAGGGTAAATGCTAGTGGCCGAAACACATCTGACCCCGGAGAAACACCTAGACCACTCAACATTCTCCAGTGGAATGCAGAGGGCGTCTACCAAAAAAAAGATCCCACTTACTGAGAGAATGTACACAGAAAACATTGATGTGGCCTGTATCCAAGAGACACACCTGAAACCCAACCACAGGTTCAGAGTCAGAGGTTACCAAACCTTCAAGATGGACAGAGAAGGAAGACCAAAAGGAGGAGTGCAGATACTCGTCAAGAAGAGTATTCCAGCCTCGGAATTTACAGTGGACACAAATCAGGAAGCTGAAATCCACGGAATCAAGATCACAGTGAACAAGACTGTCTTCACCAACTTCAACGTGTACTGCTCACAAGACAAAGAGCTCTCTCTACAGAAAATGGACATACCATCAGAGAACTGCTTAGTAGTAGGTGACTTTCACAGCCACTCAACCTGTTGGGGTTACAGTGAGAATGACCGAAGAGGAGACGAAGTGGAGGACTGGCAGATAGAGAGCAACCTGCTTCTGCTGAATGATCCAGAAGACCCACCAACCTTCTTCTCTCGCCGATGGCTCACCATGACCACCCCAGATCTTGCCTTTGCCACTGAAGACCTTGCCCCAAAAAACAGCAGGAAGGTACAGAGTCAGTTGGCAGGTAGGGACCATAGACCAGTATTACTGGCCATCAATTTGCAGTACACACCAAGCAACGCCAAGTCCTTTCCCAGATGGAATTATAAGAAGGCGGATTGGGAGATGTTCGCGGGCCTCTCTGACGAGTATTGTAAGGCCATCAAAGTGGACGATTATAACATCAACAGAGCCACCAAAAGCTTCAACCAAGCCATCCTGAAAGCAGCCTCAGAGGCAATTCCACGTGGCGCTCGCAAGAACTACAGGCCATATTGGACAGAAGAGCTGCAGGAGCTTGAAGAGGAAGTGACAAGGATTAGAGAGGAGGTAGAAAACAACCCACACAAGAAAACAACATTACTCTCAAATCCTGCACTGCCAAATACAGAAAGGCCTACATCCAAGCTGCAAGAACAAGCTGGATGGAGAAAACAGAAAAGCTGAACCTTGACAGAGATGGCAACAAATTTTGGAAATTCACCAAAGCCATGAATAATGAAGAGACAAGGTCAGCGCCTGTCATGCTCCAAAAAGATCAGGAGATTGTGACAGGGAGAGAGGCAGCGAACTGCTTCATAGACAGCTATGAGCAGACCAACAACATCTCTGTGACAGAGGACAGAAAACAACAAGTCCATGATGAAATGAAGAATCATCAGGATGACCAAGACCAACCTGAGTACATGGACAGACCTTTCAAACTGAAAGAATTAGAAAAAGCCGCAAAATCTTTACAGGACAAAAAATCTCCAGGTCCTGACAAAGTCACCAACGAGATGCTAAAACACCTCGGCACCAAAGCAAAGACCAAACTCCTTGCTCTCTTCAGCAACAGCTGGAAGACGGAGCATGCTCCACAAAGCTGACATGGTGCCCATCCATAAGAAGGGCAAAGACAGAGTCAGGGCTGACAGCTATCGCCCCATCAGCCTCATCAGCTGCATGGGCAAGCTCCTAGAGCGTATGATCAACTCGCGGCTAGTTTGGCACCTGGAGAAGAACAACATCATCACTCCAGAGCAGGCAGGCTTCCGCCAACATCATTCCACTGAGGATCAAGTGACCTACATAGCCCAGAAGATCGAGGATGGCTTCCAGAACAAACAGCATACACTGGCGGTGTGGATAAACATGGAAAACGCGTACGACAAAGTCTGGAAGGACGGCCTCTGGAGAAAACTACAGAAGAGTGGTGTGACTGGCTGTATGTACCAATGGATCTCGCAGTACCTGAAAAAAGGAAGGCCCGAGTCCATGTCAACGGAGCAGACAGTCGGAAGAAGACACTGAGAGAAGGAGTCCCTCAAGGAGGTGTCCTCAGCCCTACCCTATTCCTTGTCTCTATCAACGACATCGTCAAAGATATGCCACGCAAAGTCAAGGAGCCATCTATGCAGACGATCTTGACCTATGGTGCTCGGAAGAACACCTCACAACTACCAACTACAGGCTACAGCAGGCGCTGAATGTTCTCGAAAGCTGGACAAAACAGTGGCTGGTAACAATTAATGCCAAGAAGACCACTTACACTGTTTTCAGCCTCTCACCCAAAGAACAGAAGGCCAACCTGAGCATCAATGGACAAACTCTGCTTGCTGAAAATAACCCCACGTACCTGGGAGTCACCTTCGACAAACGCCTGACGTGGAAGAAGCAAGCAGAGAAAACAGAATTAAGAGCAAAAGTACGTCTTGCCCTCATGAAGAAGCTGGCATGAACAACATGGGGTGCAGACAACACGACCCTCAGGAGACTGTACACTGGTAGAGTCAGGCCAGTGCTGGAGTATGGCATGACTGCATGGGGCACTACAGCCAAATCCAATTTTGAACGAATCAGCAAGATTCAGAATCAAGCTACCCGTATCATCACAGGAGCAATGAAGTCTACGCCAATCCAGGAGCTTGAAACCATCACAGAGCTCCAGCCTCTTGAGGACCGCAGAGACGCCAAACTCCTGACACAGGCTGCCAATTTCAAGAGGTTGCAAGGCCACCCTATGAAAGACAGACTGTCCCAGCCAACAAAAGGACGGCTGAAGAGAGGGAGCTTTGTACACCAGAGCAGGATCCTAGAACGGCAACATCAGGATATCCTTGACCATGACCCAAAAGTGATACCCCGGTGTCTTGCTGTCCCTCCCTGGAGCGAAGGAACCCCTCCCGTCATCCAGTGCAGCATCCCTGGTGTTGGCCCCAAAGATTCCCAAAGCGGCCCTGAAAGTCCCTCACCCTTGAACACCTCCATACCCAGTTCCTCAAAGAATCCTGGACTCATGTCTATACTGACGGCTCTGCATCAGATGCTATTCGAAATGGAGAGGCAGGAGTCTATGTCCAATATCCAGGAGGCAGGGAAGAAAAGATCTGCCTCGCTACCGGCCTGCACTCCACGAACTACAGAGCTGAAGCAGAAGCCCTGAAAACAGCAGCAGCCCACATCGAGGTCAGCCCCTCCGCCAGCCACAACGTTGTCTTCCTGACCGACGCCCTGTCCATCTTGCAGGCCCTTCAGTCCAACAGAGATCCAGAGCTCAACGATCTGTCCTCATCTCTCGCCTCCCTCTGCACAAGTCACAGTCACCCTGCAGTGGATTCCCTCCCACTGCAACGTGCCTGGCAATGACACTGCTGACTCCTTGGCAAAGGAGGGCACCACGAAGGAGCAGATGGACAGATCCACCAGCTACCCTGAATCCAGGACCATCATTAAGGCCAAGCTGCAGAACAAGTGGAAGCAGCAGCATCGACGCCACAACAGAGCAGACCCGTACTACCTGCTGACTCGACGAGAGCAGGTAGTCATCTTCAGGCTCAGGACAGGCCACAACCGCCTGAAACACCACCTATTCTTTAAACTCCGCATCGGCAACACAGAGCAGTACCCTGCAGAACAGGAAGCCAGACAACAGAATATCTGCTGCAGTCCTGCCCGCTCCACCAAGCGCTCCGAGAGAAAACCTGGCCCAATCCAATACCAGTGGCCCGGAAGCTCTACGGAGGACTGGAGGACCTGCGATGTACTGCCACCTTTTGTCGAGGAGACTGGGGAATCCATCTGAAGAAATGACGAACGAGACAACAACAACAACACTATCGTCACGGCACACACAGAGCATCACTACTCTTTTCCTCACACCCTCCACCACTCCAGTTCCTTAGTTTGGATTTTCTGTCCGCCTGCTTACCTGTCTGGCCATGCACTGACTTAAGGATCAATGTAACCACATTTGAATCCGCGCCCTATGCCAACCTACAGCCGGTGTCAATCAGCACACGAGAAGTACTTAATCACTGGCTGATTTGACAGATGATCATACGACTTGTGTATAATGCACACATGATCCTATCCAATTGAGGTGTAAGGCCTTTCTTCACCCCTCCCCTGCCCTGTCCTTCTGTCTTTTGCAAAGTCTGCTCCTCCGTCCATCAGTCATCTATCCTCTCCCCTCCCCTCCCTCTCCCTGTCCCATTCCTCAGGATAAAGAGACAGGGCACAGCTGTCTAAACAGTCTTTTCACGATATCGACAAGGCACACAGCTTTTAGATTGAATCAATGTTTCACTGTGGTACACCCCCATGCCTTTGGCTGCGTCCAGCCGTCATCGCTGTCACCCTACCTTTCCCTGCAGGCGAGGTTCACCCCACACTACCTTTTTCCTACTTTTACAGTGTGTCTTGTTAAACCCAACAGTGTTGTTTTTGTCCTATGTTCTTACTGCATGTGTCGTTCAGCCCGTACCACTCCCCCTCCCCCCTACTTTCTAAGGCCATTACTACTTTTTGTCCTAATTTTCACAGCATGAATCGTTCAGCCGGCTCTACTTTTTGTCCTAATTTTCACTCCTTTCTCTCTCTCTCTCTCTTCTCTTTCTCTTCTATATATATATATATATATATATATATATATATATATATATAAGTACAAAATAAAGTACAAAAATAAATGCAGGCACACCAGCCACATACTCTTCATGTTTTTTTATATAAAAAAAAGCTTTCGCCTTTTATTTAGGCTTCGTCAGCATCTGCAACAGAAACAGTCATGTATATGCACACTCCCACCCACCCAACCACGCACCCGCACAACAACCATACACCCCGCCCCCCCCCTCCTCACACACACACACCACACACACACACACACACACACACACACACACACACACACACACACACACACATCCACACACACATCCACACACACACTCACAACATACTATATCATATTATCATGGCTCCCCCAGGTTTAACTCTAAAAGTTGAGCCCACTAACAGTATATACATCTCCACCCCCTCACTCACACACTCATAGGCTACCCTCTCTATCCTTATTTTCACATATATAAAAGCAACCCCCCCCCCCACACACACACACCCCAATGTGGGGTGTGCATGGGGGAGGGGGGGCATGAGGAAATGCTAAAATCATCTGACATTCAAATAGTTGGTTGACTGCAGGACCTGGATCGATAAGACAACTTGCCTGGGGTATGGTAGCAGGTCCTTGAGGAAGAGGTGGATGAGGGCGCTTCGGTTTAAAACCTTCTTTGCTCAGAGGGACAAGTGGGAATGGGTGACAGTGGGCAGGAGAAATGGGGAAGTGAGGAAGTGAGCACTGCCAAAAAGCTGAAAAGTGAATACTGCTTGAAGATGAAAAGTGTTCAGCAAGGATTGAGGGGGAAGGAAGGAGAGAGTTGGAAGGGATGAGGGGGGGGGGGGGTATAGAAGGAGGGTGGGGAAGAAGAGAGAAATGGGCCAAGAGCAGAAGGACTGGGGGGGGGGATAAAGTAAATAAAAATAGTAATAATAATGTTAAGAGACAAAATCAAGATAAGTAAGAACAAAGGGCTGTTATAGAGGAAAGTCAGTGTTTGATATTGATTCCATTTGGGTGGATAGTGCCAAGTTTGTGAATAAGGAGGGACTCTTGTTCTTTACGTCTTATAGAGGAAGATGAATTTTGCCAGACTGCAGCAATCTGCATGTGGGAGAGGTTGTGGCCGGAAGAACAGAAATGGTTTGCAATTGGTGTATTGTAACCGAGACGGACTGCTCGTAGGTGTTCTGTGAAACGGTCGTTGAGGGTTCTGTAGGTTTCTCCAACATACAGGAGGCCACAGAAGGAGCAAGAAAGAATGTAAACTACATTGCGGGACTGACAAGTGAAAGGGTTGCGTATGGAAATTTTGCCTGAGGGGCCACAGATGGTTGTAGAAGAGTTTAGGTGAGGACAGGTTTTGCATTTGGGTTGCTTGCATGGAGAATTGCCAGGTGGTGAGACTGTGTTTGTGGACAATTTTGAATGCACAAGAAGATCTCTGAGGTTGGTGTCACGTTTGTAGGCAACTAGTGGAGGCTGGGTGAAAATGTGTTTCAGGGAAGGATCAGTCTGCAGAATGTGGTAGTTCTTCATAAGGATGTTTTTGATGGCGAGGTTGTGAGGATGGAAGGTGATAGCAAGAACAGGCCTGTCGTCTGATGAAGGAGTGATCTTTTGCTTAAGAGCAGTGTTTCTGGGAATTCTAGAGGCCCTTTGTAGGGCTTCTTGGCAAATGGGTTCAGGGTATCCACGTTCAAGGAAAAATGAGATCATCAGGGTAGATCGTTTGGCGAAATCGTCATCATCGCTGCAGATGCGTCGCAAACGAAGTAGTTGAGAGAAAGGAATGCCAACCCAAATGCAAAACCTGTCCTCACCTAAACTCTTCTACAACCATCTGTGGCCCCTCAGGCAAAATTTCCATACGCAACCCTTTCACTTGTCAGTCCCGCAATGTAGTTTACATTCTTTCTTGCTCCTTCTGTGGCCTCCTGTATGTTGGAGAAACCTACAGAACCCTCAACGACCGTTTCACAGAACACCTACGAGCAGTCCGTCTCGGTTACAATACACCAATTGCAAACCATTTCTGTTCTTCCGGCCACAACCTCTCCCACATGCAGATTGCTGCAGTCTGGCAAAATCATCTTCCTCTATAAGACGTAAAGAACAAGAGACCCTCCTTATTCACAAACTTGGCACTATCCACCCAAATGGAATCAATATCAAACACTGACTTTCCTCTATAACAGCCCTTTGTTCTTACTTATCTTGATTTTGTCTCTTAACATTATTATTACTATTTTTATTTACTTTATCCCCCCCCCAGTCCTTCTGCTCTTGGCCCATTTCTCTCTTCTTCCCCACCCTCCTTCTATACCCCCCCCCCCCTCATCCCTTCCAACTCTCTCCTTCCTTCCCCCTCAATCCTTGCTGAACACTTTTCATCTTCAAGCAGTATTCACTTTTCAGCTTTTTGGCAGTGCTCACTTCCTCACTTCCCCATTTCTCCCTGCCCACTGTCACCCATTCCCACTTGTCCCTCTGAGCAAAGAAGGTTTTAAACCGAAGCGCCCTCATCCACCTCTTCCTCAAGGACCTGCTACCATACCCCAGGCAAGTTGTCTCATCTGACATTCAGCCCTGAAACTTTCATTTTCTTTTGATAAATGATTTATGGAGTTATAGGTTAAAGTTATGTAGTAACGAGACCCCGCAAAACATAAGCAATAGCACACGGGAAGTCATAGAAGCTGCCACACAATAGCAGTAAAGGGGTTAAGCTAAACCATTAACCATTTCTAAAAAAAAAACCATGAAGAGTGTGTGGCTGGTGTGCCTGCATTTATTTTTGTATTTTGTGACTGGCCAGTTTCTGGATCAGCAGTGCACCCACACATCACTGAGTGGTGTCCAGCCTATTTAAGGGTTTTACCTTCATTTTACATATATGTATATATATACATATATATGTATATATATATATATATATATATATATATATATATATATATATATATATATATAGGTGTGTATAATTATATACATATCTTATATATATATATATATATATGTGTGTGTGTGTGTGTGTGTGTGTGTGTGTGTGTGTGTGTGTGTGTGTGTGTGTGTACATATCACTTCAGTTAGCATATTGAAAAAAAATTCAATATATTCAAATAGGAACAGCTCGTGAACATCTGTTAACATGTCTATGTAAATGTGAAAGTATTCGGTCACACGATCCGATGAGATTATGCAAACATTTTTTGCTTTTCCCTCTGAATATTCTGATGTAGAGAGAAATTGGCAAACTGCTGGAGTGAAACAGTATGAAGTGTGTGTGTGTGTGTGTGTGTGTGTGTGTGTGTGTGTGTGTGTGTGTGTGTGTGTGTGTGTGTCAGTGTGCGCGCGTGTGTGTGTGTGAGTGTGTGCGTGTGTGCGTGCGTGGTGTGTGTGTGTGTGTGTGTGTGTGTGTGTGTGTGTGTGTGTTTGCGCGTGCGTGCGTGTATATGTGTGTGCATGCGTGCGTGCCTGCGTGCATGCGTGTATGTGTGCTTGCGGTGTGTGTGTGTGTGTGTGGTGTGTGTTTGCGTGTGCGTGCGTGTATGTGTGTGTGCATGCATGCGTGCCTGTGTGTATGCGTATGTGCGTGTGTGTGTGTGTGTGTGTGTGTGTGTGTGTGTGTGTGTGTGTGTGTGTGTGTGTGGACGCGGACCTTGTGAGCCGGAGCGGTTGCGGTGGTATGAATAATCTTCTCCTGGGTGATAACAAGTAGAGAACGGGCAGCATTAGCAGTTAGTGTTAAATGTCTAACCAGCGGCAAAAAAAAAGAGAGAAACGGCTCAACCAACCAAACAAAAACAGGAAACTTCGTTGACCAGGCTAGTATCGACCAACAACTTGCATTCTAAACATGAGTCACTGAACGTGCAACCAATTACCTACACTCTCAGGTATTTAGAAGATGCAGTGTAGTTGGTTTCCTAGCGATTTGAAAGATGTAACTTGTCATATTACCTCAATAAGTGTAGATGTTTGCGGGGCTCTAGATCTCGATTTCATTCGATGGGCAGTCATCATTAATGAGACATATTGGCGAGGGCACATAGGCTCTATGTGAGAACGTACGTTTTCAGGTACCATTTTCTGGTCTGGTCATTGTTGACGTGAAATGCATTACTAAGTGAGAAGTTACATTTCCATGTCTCTCTTGTTGGGCAGGTCATTGCTGAAGTGAGATATATCAAAAAATTAGAAGTTGTTTTTAGGGTCTGTCTAATGTAATACGATAAAACGGCGCAACTGTGAAACAGTTTTCATTTTGCTGGAACTGTGCGTGGTTCGAGGCGACGCTCGTCACGTGCTTTATTCATTTATTTATCTATTTGTTTATTTATGTACTATTGTTATTGCTTCTTTCTTTTGTGTTTGTGTTCTTTTTATTGTCATGATGGTAATGATGATGATGATGATGATGGGGAGGAGGAGGAGGAGGATCTTAAGCACGAATTGCCTGAACCGATTGGCTTGACGGCCTTGCTTGTTCAGGCAGCAAGGTTTTGTAGTCACTACCTTTGAGTGGAAAACAACAACAACAACAACAACAACAACAACAGCAACATTAACAACAACAACATCAGGAACGTGGCAGGGTTGCCTGCACACGCCCTATCATGGCTCACGTTGTGATTGATACATGACGATCTCAGCCCTTCAAAACTTCACGAGCCAGCTTGCAGGAGAAGGAAGGTGTGGAGTCAGTATTTATTGACGTACAGTTTACACCTAGGCGTGCGCGATGCGTCTATGTGTGTGTGTCCTTCAAAGCTTCACGAGCCAGCTTGCAGGAGAAGGAAGGTGTGGAGTCAGTATTTATTGACGTACAGTTTACACCTGGGCGCGCGCGATGCGTGTATGTATGTGTGTATATGTGTCTGTGTCTGGTATGTCGAAACGTCCATCACTTGCCGAAAGCTTGCCGTGTGCGTTAATCGACAGGGAGAGGCTGACAAGGCGGTACAAACAGGGGGGAGGGGGAGGAGGAGGTAGGAAACGAATAACCGGAGTGTGTTTCCCCATCAGTTCCCCATCAGTTCTTGGGGCTCTGTGTTCACCTCGTCTGAAGTTGTTTTCGGTGGGTCTGTAGTTAGGACCGATAAGGTTATGTTCTCACCTGTGTTTTTCGGTTCCTCTGACTGTGAGCAACGTTACACAAAAACTACTGAACTGGACAAACCTCGGTGGTGCGGTGGTTAGCGTTACGAATTCCCGATTGGGGACGTCGCAGGTTCGATTAACACGAGAGCCATTTATTTGTGGAATTTGATCATCCTGTCTGGCTCTTTCCGAGGGTTGAGTTAGCCACGGGCTCAATGAGGGAGATGGGAACAACTCTGTAGAGGTTCATCCACCTAGCGGACGTGTCTCTTCAGTGTAGCTCAAAATGTTCTGGCCAACACTGGCGTCTGTATCTCTCGGGTTGACGCCGGGTTATGTTATGAAAGTGAGTATGTCGTACAGCCCTGTCATGGAGTCTCAGATGGGGATGCAATTCCATCGCATCATCTTCATCATTATCATCCTCATCGATAAGCCTAGAATGCCCTCAATTCCCCGATCCTCCATGGCCTACTCTCATGGTGACTTCTGTTTCGGTTTCCTCTTCACGTCAGTGCCATTGATCACTTCCTGTCGAGGTCGCTGGTATTAGCAAGCTCATGAGGACCGTCATGGCAGCGCCCTCTGGCTGGGATACGCACTTACGCTGGATCGACGACTACGCATTTATCCTCGTTAGCAGGGAACTTAGTAGATGGTGCACTGCGTACGTTTCATCAGAACAAACACTACTGAACACCCACGTAACTCGGCAGCAGTGCAGTGTCTCCTCTAATGGGTTGCCTCATGACGAGTTTACATTGACTGGTCGTAGTGGATTGCCGGTGGCGGGGCTGCAGCGGGGACAGGACAGGGTGTGGCTGTGGACGGGGAGCCTGAATGAGCGGCGTGGGAGTAAAGCCACTGAGTCGGCCAAAGACTTAGGACAGAAAAAAAATCTGCCGAACTAATTTTGATGAAACTTTGTGGGGAAAATTGAATGTTGCCTAAGACAGAACCTATTGAATCCAGCCTTGGACCCGTACCGTGGATCCGGATTAAAGAGTAGATACGGGATCCGTTCAGCAAGTCACCCCAACCCCCCGCCCTCTTCCCATTCACCCCCCCCCTCCCTCCCATATTACTCAAACGATGTTAATGAAACTTAGTGGAAAGATGAAATGTGGCACAAGAGTGAAAACCATTGAATGCTGGTATGAACCACGATCAAAAACCAGAACCAGGATCCGGCAGGCCATGACAGGGTGCTGCGCTCTCCCATGTACCCTTATGGTTTGATTCTGTCGGTCTTTCTTTGTTTGTTTGTTTTTCTTTCTATCTTTCTTTTACGCTGTTTTAGTGACTTCTACTGGTTTGTCTGCTCAGACCGGAAGTCCTAATTTAAAGTCAAACTAGTAAGCAGCAAAGACCTCTGCTTATTTCCGGTCCTATCTGTCTGACTGTCTGTCTGACTGTCTGCTGTCTGTCTGACTGTCTGGTCTGTCTGTCTGTCTGCTTATCTGTCTGTCGTTCATGGGGTTATTTTGGTATAAGCAAGCTACATTTTAACAAAAAAAGTTCTGCAATGTGGTTACATTTATGATTTTATTTGTTTGCTCGTTTGTTTTTGTTTGGAGCTATCTCTCTCTTTGGCTTTCTGTTTATATCTATCTCTCTATTTCTCCTTCAACTCTCACCCCCTCCGCCTCCCTTCCATCCTCTTGTTTATCTATCTGTCTGTCTGTCGTCTGTCTGTCTGTCTGTCTGTCTGTCGTCTGTCTGTCTGTCTGTCTTCTCTCTCTCTCTCTCTCTCTCTCTCTCTCTCTCTCTCTAGGCTAACATACGATGAATAAAACATTGATACATATAGAAAATACTAGCACGTGATTAAAAAAAAACTGGAGCACGATCTGATTGAAATATGTATAAATAAGATTTGATTTCTCGTGCATTTTGTCATTATTGTTGTGCTCTTCATTTTCATTTTCTTCTTGTTCTTCTTGTTCTTCTTCTGATGATGACGATGATGATGATCATGATCATGATGATCATGATGATCATGATGATGACGACGACGATGATGATGATGATGATGATGACGACGACGACGATGAAGATGACGATTATTATTGTCAGTATTGTGATTCTTAGAGGAGAATTACATATTCATGTAGCATTGGGATCTTTGAAATTACATTTTAATTTTGTGATCAAAAGCGTTATGATGATAATCAATAGAAGAAAACAGTAATATGGAGTATATACTTTTTTTTTTTTTTTTTTAACTTTTCTGTCTTTCGGTTCCAGATATAGACAGCGATTGTTTCGGATCTACTGGGCAGCAGAAACCTTATGGCATTCACAACTTACCTCAAAATGTGAGTGAGTGTACGTGTCTGGTGGGAGAGGGGCAGTTTGCTTCCAAGTGTAAGTGTCTGTAGTTGACAGTGTACAAAGTGTAAGTGTTTGTATTAGTTTGGATAGTAAAAACAACCAACACTGTGTTATTGCAAATTTTCGGTTTATTTAAAACCCTCCT
This sequence comes from Conus canariensis, assembly GCA_033310375.1. Taxonomy (NCBI): domain Eukaryota; kingdom Metazoa; phylum Mollusca; class Gastropoda; order Neogastropoda; family Conidae; genus Conus; species Conus canariensis. The sequence continues at coordinate 48,866,827 of CM065716.1, read as the reverse complement.
CAAGCTAGACCGCAGTAGACGATGTTTGTATTAGTTTGCCTTAAAGCCCACGTGAAGAGCGAGTGAGTGAGTTCTTTAACTGAGAGTCTGTTCATGCACACTTGGTGATATTAGACTTAAAAAAAAGGAGTGAGGGGATGGGGTGCGTTTATAAAAAATCTATTAATTTGATGCATGGAAAGCACTTTTACCATTTGCACAATTTCGGGTTTGTGGGTTATTGTTTTGATAGAATCATGCACAGTCACATCCACGTTTGATTTTTTTATATAATGAAGTTAATACTGAACAATGAAAAAGAATATAGTCCACTGACAGAAGGCTTGAACGATTGCATGCGACATTTTGGGAAAATTTGGTTTTCCACGAATTCAGTCGAAGCTTGTATATTAAAGATGATAAATATCGTGGACATGATAAGATTTCATACTTCTCTTGAAGGTGTTCACTGTTCACACATTTTCTGATAACGAATTAATTTCTTGAACATCCACGTGAAGACAGTTTATACCTCAAACTGTGTGCGCGTGCACGCATATGTTTTATTTGATGGTCTTGTTCATGTTCTTGATCCTATGTCATCTTCTGAACATTCACGCAGGCAGTCACTACACACACATGCGCGCGCGCGCGCGCCCGGGCGCGCATGCACACACACAGGCGCACACGCAAGCGCGCACACACAACACACCCCAAACCAACCACTCACACAAAGCAGCAGAAAAATTGAGGTCAAAACCCAGATCGCCAGTTTCACGTGAACAGCCACCGTGGTGGGATCAGGAATGTGAAAGTGCGAAGCAAGAAAAATACAGGCACCTGCAAAAGTTCAGATTTACAAATAAATGTGATGACTTGCTCGAATACCTTGACCTGAAAAAAGCGTTTAAGTTTCTTTGCTGTTCAAAACAAGAGAGACATAATCAGAACATTTTAAATGACCTGAATGAAGCATGTAATGATATAAATTCAAAATCATTTTGGCAAAAAGTACGTTCATTGACGACACAAAACCTAAAAACACCCAGTTCAATATCGGCTGGTAAATGGTTTCATTACTTCAAGTTCCTATTGACAACAGAACCTAATGTTGTTGATGCAGACTTTAATCAAGAAGTTACTGATACGCTTTACAATCATCTGTCTGAAACATGCGAAGAATGTAACTCCTTTGAATTTAACCATGAAATTTCCGACTCTGAGATACATGATGCGATTAAAGGAATGAAAAGGGGTAAAGCTTCCGGCCTGGATGGCCTGCCTTCGGATCTTTTCCACGAGGGAAGAAACGTACTTGTTAGATTTTTACATCCTTTGTTCAATAAGGTATTTGAAAGTGGTGACTACCCTGAAGGCTGGTCTAAGGCAGTTATTTTTCCTTTACACAAGAAAGGCAGTCGCGGATGTATAGACAACTACAGAAGCATTTCCTTGCTAAACGTGATCAGTAAAATTTACAATTCGATTATCAACAGGAGACTGTCACTTTTCTGCGACCACCATGAATGTATTCCTGAAGCTCAAGCCGGTTTCCGGAAAGGCTACAGCACCATAGACAATATCTTTACCTTGCAATCACTTGTACAGAAGTACTTGACCAAACAAGGTGGCCGCTTTTACTCGCTTTTCGTAGACTTTTCTAAAGCCTTTGATAGTGTTGACAGAAAAAAGCTGTTGTATGTACTACTTGCTAAAGGAATTCATGGGAAAATGTTCAAAACTCTGCAAGGAATGTATAAAAGTGTAAAGGCTGCTGTCTGTGTTGGAGATAAAATTACAGAATATTTTCAGTGCATGTCTGGAGTACGCCAAGGATGTGTCCTAAGTCCCCTTCTGTTTTCCATTTTCTTATCTGAATTACAAGCTGAGCTGATGAGTTGTGGCGCTCGCGGTATTGATATTTTTGGGGACCCATTGGGTATTTTCCTTTTGATGTATGCTGATGACATTGCTGTTGTCTCTGACACTGTAGCAGATCTTCAAAAGAAGATTTACTGTCTGGAAACATACTGCAGAAGATGGGGTCTGAATGTCAATATGGATAAGACAAAGGTTGTTGTTTTCAAAAATGGTGGCTTTATCAAAAAGTGTGAAAAATGGTTCTTTAATGGTAACGAGTTAAAAGTTGAGCCCTCTTACAATTATCTTGGGGTCATCTTTTCACCCTCCCTCAAATGGACTAGATGTGTGGATGCTCTTTCTGGTAAAGCTTTAAGAGCCGTCGCAGGGATAAAAAGGTTATACTTTAAATTACAAATGCTACCAATTGATATGGTATTTAAAATTTTCGATACAAAAGTTAAGCCCATTCTTTTGTATGGTTCTGAAATCTGGGGATTTGAAAAATACGATGCCATTGAAAAGGTACAAGTAAAAATATGCAAAATGATATTGGGTGTCGGAAGAGATGCAAAAAACAGTGTAGCACTGGGAGAATGTGGAAGGCTTCCAATATTTGTTGACACACAGACCCGACTTGTGAAATACTGGTGCAGGATTGTAAACCTGTCTAATGATAGGTACCCAAAGCAATGCTATGACATGTTACGCGCACATGATTTGTCAGGGCGGAAGAACTGGGCTTCACAAGTCAGGCTATCATTATGCAAGTACGGTTTTGGCTACGTTTGGGCTATGCAACATCCTGGACATACTCAGTATTTCATAGAACAGTTCAAAAGCAGATTGAAAGACGTATCATATCAAAACTGGCACGACTCCGTCTCTTCAGAGGAGGATTACTGTTTATACCATCCAGAAATTATAAGGGCAAATTACATCATAAGTCTGAACCATGTCGCACACAGACGTGCAATCTGTTTACTGAGGTGTAATCGCTTGCCCCTGAATGGTATCCCTCGTTTTGGACAATTAAGAGTTGACCCATACTGTAAACAATGTGATGGTGACCAGATTGAAGATTTGGTGCATTTTCTTTTTGTATGCTGTAAGTACTCTTCTCTGAGAAAGAAATTTTCTGCCTCTATATTATTATCGTTTTCCTAGCACTCTGAAAGTACAATTGCTTTGTCAAAATCTTAAAGGTAAGCTTGCTTTGAAAACTGCACTTTATATTGTTGAATGCCTAAAAGTAAGATGTTGATGTGGTAAAAATTGCAGCAGTGTCTTTTCTTTCCTTTTTGTATGAAAGGTTCACCTATAACTAGATGTTGATTATTGCAATTCTCCTTGTCATTATGGGCCAGATGGCCTGCAAAGACTGATATTAAATTATTGTTGTTATTGTTATTGTTACACACACACACACACACACACACACACACACACACACACACACACACAACATACAAACGTGTGCGCATACGTTCGCTCACTCCTACGAACACACATATACACATGCGTGCATGTGCACGTCCACACCCACACACGTGCGCACACACACGTATACACATGAACGCACAAATACATACACACACGCACATGCGTACACGCCCACATACAAAGACACACACATATACACAGATGATATATACAGATACGTGCGTGTGCTCACACAAACCCACAAATTAACACACACACACACACACACACACACACACATGCCCACGCACTTCTGCACACGCACACACACGCGCATGTACATGCAGGCACACACACACACACACACACACACACACACACACACACACACACACACACACATGCGCGCACACACACACACACACACACACACACACACACACATGGGCCCGTGCCCACACATCCATACACACACATATGTATATTCACTATACACACATACAAAAAACAATTACAAAAAAAAACCCTGTGGTATGTAGGCATTCAAGGTCTTACCAGCGCGTTGGGCTAATGCGTAGGTCAGACATCTGCTGAGTCGTAGCCACGAGACCCTCTTCTTCAATTCTGTCATCTTAGTTGTTAATTCATTTATCCATCAGCTTAAAATCATGCGTAGTGTGATCTCAAAACTTAGCGGATGTGGTGTAGCGTATATGGACCAGTCCGCACGCAGTGACGCCTCCTTGATGAAACTGAAACTGAAATGTGTCAGTATTGGACAGTTTACATAATATTAGGTCTACTATGAAAGCTGATAATGATAGGCCAGTTTAATGACATATCTCAAGTGTTTCATAACCGGTGAAAATCAACGCTTGAATTGCTTTCATTCGCGCGAAATCAAGTCATGAAAATGTGCTCACCTGCCTTCAACGATAAGGGAAGTAATTAACTAAATCTTGACATTGTTTAACTGCTCTTGAATATGACGTCGCTACTTCAAGCTGACCAGGGGCCGTAGTTACATGTCGTCGGTAAACTTACTTCTACAACGAGATGACCTCCTGGGTACAAACCGTGTGGGTTCAGCGCAATCTACTTTCGTATCTATATTCTCTGGGTTTTGTCTCGGTTTCTACCTACGAAGTGTCCAGAAATCAAAGGGTGAAGGTCAGATAAAAAAAAAATTCCCTCCTTCTGCGCATGTCTAGAATAACCCCCAACCTTCTGCGCATGCCCGCAAACACGCTGACACAGACACACACAAAGACTGAAAAAGCAGCTGAACTAAAACAAGTTTGATAAAACTATTAAAAGGCCATAAACATGATGAAGTCACGCTCACACACACACACACATACACACACTGACACAAAGTAACAGTGGCACACAAAGGCACGAAGACTGATTTAACCTACACACACACACACACACCAAGAGCTAAGCCAGCTATCGTAGCAGACGAACTTGGGAGCTACAGACACACTTGTAGAGCAGGAGGCCGAGTTCCGTGTCTCAATCTGTGCAAATCAAATTCAATGTTTTCTCGGAGAGTGTCTGTCAGCTGGAAGATGTTGTGACGACGAAATCTTAACTTTGCGTGAAGTTCGTGATCATTGAACGTGTCCAATGGCTTTGTTTTGATCTAACCCACGGCGAACTCATGCCCTGTCCTCGTTGTACGTTACCCACCCCTCACCCACTGCTAAACACGAGGTTAAAGGTTACTCTCGAAATATGGATCCCCAAGTAATGGCCCTTAGAGCTTACAACGAGGTACGGAGGTCACTTCCCCGTCACCCACGATGTGTATGTACGGCCCCAGGATGGCTGCTCAACTCAAGTCAAATCCATCCACCCGATATAGTTCTTCACTTGATCTTGCGATAATCACGTAGATTATTAAGTGCACATATTAACACTCGAAAGCTGGGTATTATCAGCCCTGCGAGTAGGAACCCCATGCCTCTAAGTCGCACAGAGACTGTGGCAAACACGGAGTTATTTTCAGTTGAAGCTATTTGTTTTTCCCCTCTGTGCTATTCACATGATGCACACGTCTATTGCTCGCGCCTTTTCTCTCTTTTACCATACAGTTTGTTAAGAGGAGCAGTATGACTGTTGAAAATGTTCTATACACAACAAGCACGCACAAACCCCGCGATCACGTCCATTCGCCAACAAAGAGTTACAGCTGCAAGAGCTGACTTACATTGTACTAAACTGTTTATCATTGCGTGTATATGACGTCAGAGAGAGAGAGAGAGGAGAGAGAGCATCTCTACATGTCAGTAGATTTCTATAGGTTGGATCTGGACTGTCGGAGACAAGGAGATGTATTTTTTGTTTTTCTCTTTTTGTTTGTTTTGTTCAGTTTTGTTCAGTTAAGCGTGTGGTTATCTCTATCTCTCTGTCTTTGTCTCCGTCTATGTGTGTCTCTCTCGGTCTCAGAGAGAGAGAGAGAGAGAGAGAGAGAGAGAGAGAGAGAGAGGTGTGTGTGTGTGTGTGTGTGTGTGTGTGTGTGTGTGTGTGTGTGTGTGTATGTCTGTGCTGCATGTTTGTTTGTGTGACAGAGTGAATGTGCAACAGTACAAGTCTTCTTGTACTGTGCTGTCACTCTTTCGACAGTAAGTCTGACTGCTAAAAGCGATGTGGATGAAGTAGATATTACTGTACACACAACACACACACACACACACACACACACACACACACACACACACACACACAACACACAGATAGACGGACGGATAGCTAGCTAGCTAGTTAGATAGATAGATAGACAGATAGATGTAGATAGATAGCCAGATAGATAGATAGATGGATGGATGGATGGATGAATGGACAATGGGTGAATGAATGGAGGGATAGATGGCTGACTGGCTGGCTGGCTGGTTCGCTGGCTGGATAGATGTATAGATATAGAGAGATAAATAGAAACCAGCTCTATACGTCAATGGATTTCTACCGATGGAGTCTGGACTGTCGGAGACGAGGTTTTTGTTGTCTTTTTGTTTTATTTTGTATTGTTTTGTTTTGTTTTGTTTTGTTTTGTTTTACGTTATCCCGCCTACAGCTACTTTTTATGAGACACACGGAATTACACCTCCCCCCTCCCACACAGTGATTTGACCCCATTCCTCCCTTTTGGCACTCTGGCACCGGACTGTTACTGAACAGTCATGTCATACACACGAGACAAGGCGAGCGTGCGCACCTAGGACGGTTGTTTTCGCTGCGCATACTGGACAAAGCAAGGGTTGCTTTTTTTTTTTTTTTTTGTTTATAAATTATCCGTGCAAAGCTTTTTATTTTCTTTTAATTTTTGTTTATAAATTATCCGTGCAAACTATCTCAATCCTAAAATGTGCACTGATCGTATGCTGCCACAATGATGACGAATATCTGGAACAAGTGTGGTCTCAAATGTAAACCTTAACGAAAGGCCCGTCAAAGGAAGGCAGCTTTTTTGTTTTGTTTTGTTTTGTTTTGTTTTTTGTTTTTGTTTTTGTTTTAAGCTACAGCTCTCTCAGTGTCCGCCTTGAGAAAATCGAAGGTAAACTCTACACAAACTTTCCTCCACTCTTCACTACCCTCATTCCCCTCAATCCATCTCCCCCATATCTCACCCCCCCTTTCATCATCCGCGAGACATGAGTCAAAGTAGTCAGCTGTCTTTCTCGATGTGATCAAATTGCTATATGTATGATGTGATTTGTGTAAACTTGAATGAAACTGACGACTTGCAATGTAATCTTAGAAAAAAAAACCTATATGACATATGTTTAAGTTTTGATGAAAGTTTGTGGTAGATTATGAGTCATAATACCTTCCTTCAGCAACAGGCCCTCCCCCCTCCCCCAAACAAACAAACAAACAAAAACGAAAAAAAGAAAGAAAGAAAGAAAACGAAAAAGAAGGGGTCCTTCGTTTGACCTTGATAATAATAGGCGAAGGACAGCGATGATGCTAATGGTGGGCATGCCTACCAAATTGCTAAAGGTGATGGTGGTAGTAGTGACGACACTGGTGATGACGACAGCGATGATGATGATGATGATGATGGATTGATGATGATGATGATGTCAATGGCTATGATGATGATGATGATGATGATGATGATGATGATAATGTCAATAGTGATGATGATGTCAATAGTGATGATGATGATGATGATGATGATGATGATGATGATGATGATGATGATGATACACAAGTGGTAATGTTCGAGTATATTCCTCCTCATCGTCACTGTCAATCGGACAACTTCCTGACCCGTGCCTTTTTTTCAGATGCGTGGCCATCCTGCTCGTTCAAGTCTCGTTAGTTTGGTTCCTCAACTCTAAGCTCAAGGTTCATCACCGTCAAAAATATCCACCTCAACCGATATTCCAGGATGTAGGCGACACTGAGGACGACCTTGGTGACGCTGCTTTCCATCAAAGTGTCTCCACCTGGGAGCACCTCCTGAACACCACATCACATGCCATCCGAAAGCAGGATATGCCGAAACCAAATCCATTGCATAAAAAGTTACCCAGTGCCAATGACCAACAATATGCATCGCCTGGAAGCACGCGCGTCCTACCTCAGAAGCAGCAAAAACGTTTGGAGGATTCCAGAGCAGGTGGTGAGGAGACGACGAAGAAACATCAGTTCTACGCCCACCTGTTGAAGAAGAAGGAAAAGGCCATGCTGTCTCCTGGCTGTCCCGACCGAAGGATGGCCGACCACGTGACCAGCTTGGCGTTCGTGAAGGTCCATAAGTCGGCCAGCAGCACGGTGGCCAACATCCTGGCCCGCTACGCCCTCAGACACACGCTCAACGTGGCTCTGCCTCGGAAGGTCAGGGGCATGTAACTGAGGGAAGGAAGGTGTATGGGAATTGGAGGGAGGGAGAGGGGTTGTTCTGAACCAAAGAGAGAGAGAGAGAGAGGGATGGGGAGGGGTTGTCCTGAACCAGAGAGAGAGAGAGAGGGAGAGAGAGTGAGGGATGGGGAGGGGTTGTCCTGAACCAGAGAGAGTGAGAGAGAGAGAGAGAAATATGGGGAGGGGTTGTCCTGAACCAGAGAGAGAGAGAGAGAGAGTGTGTGAGGGAGGGAGAGGGGTTGTCCTGACACAGAGAAAGACAGAGAGTGAGGGATGGGGAGGGGTTGTCCTGAACCAGAGAGAGAGAGAGAGAATGAGGGATGGGAGGGGTTGTCCTGAACCAGAGAGAGAGAGAGAGAGGGATGGGGATGAGGAGGGTTGTCCTGAACCAGAGAGAGAGAGAGAGGGGGGGATGGGAAGGGTTGTCCTGAACCAGAGAGAGAGAGATGGGGAGAGAGGTGTGAAAGAGAGAGAGAGAGAGAGAGAGAGAGAGAGAGAGAGAGAGAGAGAGAGAGTATAATTGACCTGCTGTACCGTAAAACAAATATTTTGCTACTTCGATATTTTTCCTATCGTCATGAACGCTGTATCCTTTTGGCCTTCTTCAAGCAAGATAAACAACATCCAGGACAATGAAAAACGAAGAACGAGCAATCACTTATCTTCTCAAATTGGGCGCAAGATGGACGTTGAATGAAAACGAGGCTTTTGGGAAGGAGACAATTCGAGATAAAATAATAATGATGAAAATGATAATAATGATAGCAATAATAAATAATGACAGTAGTGATGATGATGAAAATATTGAAATAATAAAGATAGGATAACTGCCACTTTTGGTAATAATATGACAATAGTAGTTGTGATATTAATAGTGTCTCTACACACAGAAGAGGAGACAGGAGAAAGGTTAGAGGATTGTCGAACAGCATGGTTGTATAGTCAATAGTGTTAGTGGCGATGATGATGGTGATGATGATGGTAATGATGCTGATGGTACTAACGAAAGTAATAATGATGATGATACTAATAATGATAGTAGTACTAGTAGTAGAAGTAGTAGTAGTAGTGGTAGTAGTAATAATGATAAAATGATAATAATGTTGATAACAATACTAATAATAGTAGTAACGGTACTTGTAATAAAAAAATGGAAAGAGTAATAGTAATGATGACGGAAGAGAGAAAGAGGAAGGAGGAGGGGGAGGACAGGAAGAACAAAGAGAAGAAGGGGGAAGATATAGATCATGGGAAATACCGGGTCTAATAAGTATATCAACAGTTATAAGAACAAGTATGATTTAAACCATACAATAATGATAGTAATATATAGCAGGCTGAAAAATGGCAAGTTGGAATGCAAGATACATAGTAACGTACTATGATAATATCCATGATTCTAGTAAATGTAATACTTTCAACAGTTATGAAGTTGTACCAACAATTATAATGATGGCTCTGGTCCTCTTCTTACCGGAAATTCACAACTGTTTCTCAACATCATAGACAGAGACGCTTTCAACCTCCTTGCACCATCCCCTCTAGGAAAAAATTGGCTTGGAAGCTACATTCCCTCACACTGCTGGCTGGATACACATACTTTCCATCTCACCGTCACAGAGCTTCCCCTTCTCTGTTTCCATACAGCACAGCTGAGTTACATCAGAATCATTTGTCGGGATGAACCCAAATGGAGTTCTACATTCAATTCAGCTCAGTTCAATTCAATCAACTTTATTGTCCATCGGAAAATTTTCTTCTGCTCCACATCATTTCACAAGTACATAAGACATTACAAAGAGACATTATAAATCGTTACATAAAAGCCTGTGTTAGTATATGTATTTGTATATACACCAACACTCACACCCCCCCCCCCCCCCCCCCCACCACACACACACACACACGCATGCACACATGAAATAAACATTAAATCCATAAGACATAAAACATTACATAGATTATAAAAACAGTACATAAAAATACAAACTCACCCGCACCAATGCCCAAACACTAAAACACACATATGCGTACACCCCCCCCCCCCACACACACACACACACGCACACGCACGCACGCGCACACACACACACACACACACACACACACACACACACACACACCACACATACACATACACACACACACGCACACACACAGTCATAGTCACAGTAAAAGCATAATATTGCAGACTGAATTGTTCATGTCTGAGAGACAAGGGTCATGGCAGTCAATCACAGGCTTTAGAGTTTAACATGCAATGGCACTTGGTAGAAAGGACTTCTTGAAGACATTCTTCTGTGCTCTGGGCATTCTGTAGCGTCTTCCTGATGGAAGTTTTTCAAAGTGGCAGTGGAGTGGGTGAGAGGGATCAGAGGTACTATTCACAGATTTCCTGATTACAGAAACAGTATAGACTTCTGTGAGAGCAGATTGCTTTTACCCTATAACCTTACTTGCCTGATTGACAATTCTGGCGAGCTTTGCTCGATCTTTCTCTGAAAGATTTCCAAACCAGACAGTAATGTTGAATGACATTAGAATTTGTATTAAACTTACATATACCTTTTCTAGTACATGTTGACTGACATTAAAACTACGTAATTTTCTCAACAGAAACAACCTTTGATTTACTTTTTTGAAGATACTGTCAGTATGTTGACTAAAAGACAGCTTATGGTCAATGTGTATACCAAGATATTTGAAACAGTCAACAGTTTCTATTGTCTGTCCATTTATCGCAACTGGTTGAAATGAACTATCTGATGTCGAAAAGTTTCATACAAGTTCTTTGGTCTTACACAGTTAAGTTGCAAGAAGCTGGAAGAGCACCAATCCTGTAGTTCTAAGATGTGACTGAAGTATGCTTGCTCATTTGTAGAGACTTCTTTAAACAAAAGACTTACAAGAGCCATATCATCAGCATATCTAAATAGGTTCAGAAGTGCACCCTGGATTTTCATTCCATTTGTGTAAATTGAAAATAACAAAGGATATAGAACACATCCTTGAGGAGCACCTGTGTTTAAGACAATTTCCTCTGACAAACAACCATTCATTAATACTCTGTGGGGTCGGTTTTCAAGAAAATTTTCTGACCCACTTAATAACCCCCCCCCCCCAACCCACACACACACACACACCCCACACACACACACACACACACACACACACACACACACACACACACAAAACACAAATCACAGAAGTCTGTATAAGTAGAGTGTGAATTTGCATGGTGTTAAAAGCACTACTAAAATCTACAAACAAGATTTTTTTTTTTTTTTTTTGCTGTCCCAACCTCTGCGCCACCTCAGAGGCAGTGCACCCACGGCGCTCATTCCGACACCCCGTCCACAGCCACAGCCCGGTCGGCCCCGCCGCAGCCCCGGCACCGGCAATCCACAGGGAGCAGTCAATGTCAAGTCGTCAAGAGGCAACCCACCGGAGGAGACACTGCACTGCTGCCGAGTCACTTCGGTAGTGTTCAGTGGCGCCTGTTCTGATCTAACATACGCAGGACACCTCCTACTAAGCCCCCTACTGACGACAATAATTGCTTAGTCGCGGAGCCGGCGTGAGTGAGCTCTCCCTCCGGAGGGCGCCAACACGTCCGTCCAACGACAGCCCCCATGGACTCGCCGATACCGGTGACCCCGACGGAACCAAACCAAGGCCACAGACGTGGAGAGGACATCAAATTGAGGTCACCATGAAGCAGGGCGTGAAGGGCCACAGAATTTGAGACATTTTTTTTTAATGCTGATCGATGAGAATGAGGATGATTAAGATGATGCTACGGATTTCCATTTCGGTGCAAACAAGATTCTTATATAGGTCTTCTGCTGCTGGAGATGTTCTGCGACCATATTTACCAGAGTCAGTGTGGCATCCTCCGTGCCCCTACGGGCCCGGTATGCGAACTGAAAAAGATCAAGGTGATCAGAGACT
>CM065716.1:48847246-48849746 GCA_033310375.1 Conus canariensis | reverse complement strand
TGTGGCAGGCAGCCTTCCGGAGGAGACACTGCCCTGCAGCCGAGTCACTTCGGTGGTTGTTCAGTGGTGCTTGTTCTAAACCAACAGACGCAGGACACTTCAGTCTTCTTCTTCTGAGCCGACAGACGCAGGATACTTCAGGGATGCTTCCTCTGACTAATACGCGCAGGATGCTGTCTACTAATCCACCTCGTGATGATTATAGTCCCTCAGTTGCGGAGCCGGCGGCAGTGAGCAGCTTCTTCCGGAGGACGCCACGACGTCCTTCCAGCGACGCTTCCCACGAACGTGTTGAGACTGGCGACTATGGCACGAACTGGTCACGGGGGGCTAGATACAACGAGACATTCAACACTGGGATCACTGCCATAGGAAGCCATGAAGAGCCACAGAGCTCGATCTTTTTGTACGGTGATTAACGAACATGACGATATGAAAACAATGAAAGATGAAAGAACATGACAGGGCTGTGCTCAGCGCTTCCTTTCATATCCGGCGGCAGTCAGCCCCGGAAGGTACACACACCTGCAGTGTTGGTCAAGAAATTTTGAGCAGGGTCTCAGGGATTCATTCATTAAGCGGATGCCGTTCGATTTTGCGGTCCCAGACTTGCCATTTGGGTCCTACTCCAGCTAGGAGCCGACTGGGGCGGAAAAATTGCCGGAAATAATGTCTCGGATGGGATTCGAACCAACATTGCAACCCAAAGCCTGTGACGCTAACCACTCCGCCACTGAGGCTCGTTGTTGTGTCATTATTATTATTATTATTATTATTATTATTATTATTATTATTATTATTATTATCATTTTCTTTTGTGGCAGACACCTGGCACCATCAGATTTAACTACTTCAAGCCCCGGATCACACAGAATGATGTGCTACCCATTCCACGGAACCAGTCATATCAGGTGTGTCAGGGGGTGGGAGGACGGGGTCAGGATGGTGATAGTGGTGGTGGTGGTAGTGATGTGTGTGTGTGTAAATGTGTGTGTATGTGTGTGCAACGTAGTGACAGTCCTGAGATAACCTCTGCTGTTGACGGGACTATAATTTTAATCTTAATCTTAACCTATGTGTGTGCGTGCGTGCGTGCGTGCGTGCGTGCGCGCGCGCGCGCGCGCGCGCGTGTGTGTGCGTGCGTGTGTGTGTTGTGTGTGTGTGTGTGTGTGTGTGTTGTGTGTAAAAGCGCGAGCGTGCGTGCGCGCGAGAGAGTGTGTACGCGCGCGCGTGCGCGCGCGCGCGAGTGTGTGTGTGTGTGTGTGTGTGGTTGTGCGCGTGTGTGAGCGCACGCGCGTGTATGCATGTGTGCGTGAGCGCGCGCGAGTGTGTGTGTGTGTGTGTGTGTGTGTGTGTGTGTGTGCGCGCGCGCGCGCGCACGCACGCGTGTGTGTGTGTCTCGATGTTAAAGCATTTGTATTTAATGACGTAACTGCTGTTTGGCACTGCGCACAAACTATGTTTTGACATGAATTCACAGTCAATGCCAGCGATACATTTCTAATTCGTCGGGTGCCTGCAATAGTGTCCTTATTCAGAGTCCAGAGTGCTCGTAATGATTAGCGCTCTGGACTCTGAATGAGGACACCATTGTCTCTGTTTGTTTATATAGGTGATAAGACCCTCATGCATGTACCCCTCGATTATTTTGTTCACACCCCTTCGTACGTAGATATTATGTCTTCAACGGAGATGTGAAGGTGTAGGTGTTTCTGAATGACATTTTTGTCACTTCTCTGCAGGTGGTGTTCAACCACATGATCTTCCACCGCCACGATCTGGAGGCCCTCATGCCACGAGGCACCTTCTACTTCGCCATCATGAGGCCCCCCCTGGACCGCTTCGTCTCCAGTTTCTTCTACTACGGCTTCGCCAAATTCATACAGGACAGTTTCAGGTTGTCCAGTGTGAAGGAGGCCCTCATGTTCTTCATGAAACGCCCCGGGATAATGAGGGAATCCATGATTCCTGAGGTGTACAACTCCCTGGCAGGAGACACGGGGCTCCACCCGGAGCATCACAGGAACGTCAGGTCCATCAAGGCTCACATCGAGACATTGGAGAGGGACCTGGACCTCATCATGGTCTTGGAGTACTTCGACGAATCGCTTATACTGCTGAAGAGGATGGCTTGTTTGTCCATGCAGGATATAGTGTATGTGGCGAAGAATGTCAGATTCCAAGATCAGCATAAAGACGTGAGCCTCAGCCCCGGAGAGAGAACTGTCTTTAACGAGTTTCAGATGGCGGACGTCCTCATGTACCAGCATTTCTACGAGAAGTTCTGGAAACTGGTGTATGCCGAGGGTCCCGACTTCTTTCTGGAGGTGCATCAGTTCAAGGAGATCCAACGGACAGTGATCGATTTCTGCAAGAGCGTGAGGTCCAAGTGGGACTTGGCAACTGTGCCGAGGTCAGCCTGGAACGAGGAGTTTGTGGTGACGGCCAGGGAATGTCGTCTCATGAATATATCGGAGCTTCACATGCAGCTTTACCTCAT
>CM065716.1:48827246-48842246 GCA_033310375.1 Conus canariensis | reverse complement strand
CGCCTCCCAGAGCCGAGAAACAAACATCAGAAAAGTTGGTCAGCAACGCTTTCAGTGGATAGGACGTGACCGCATGGCTCCAATCTTCCCATCTGATTCCCTGACACACTGAGCAGGACCGAAACACCTCAGAAATACCTGCTTCTGACGGACTGGAACCCACGATATGACAGTCCGCAAAGCTGAACAGTGCGCTGTGAGCTGGGGACCTGTCTGCATTTCTCCCTCCTTTTCTTCTTCTTCTTCTTCTTCTTCTTCTTCTTCTTGCTGAAGACATACACAGATTTTTTCCCTGCCTCATCTTCCGTGTCACCTCAATGGCATTACGCATACTCTGCTCTTTCCGGCTCCCCGTCCACAGCCACAGCCACAGCCCGGCATCGGCAATCCACAGGGAGCAGTTAGTGACAAGTCGTCATGAGGCAACCCACCGGAGGACACACCGCACTGCTGCCGAGTCACTTCGGTGGTGTTCAGTGGTGCCTGTTCTGATCTAACATACGCAGGGCACCACTTGCTACCCCCTCCCCCCCCCCCACCCTTATTAGTGACAATGATAGCTTAGTCGTGGAGGCACTGTGAGTCATCTCTCCCACCTCCGTCCGTCCAGCGACAATCCCCATGAATCTGCTGACCCTGACAGAATCTCACCATGGGCATAGGCGTGGAGAGGAATCAAAACTGAGGTCACCATGAGAACAGGGCATAGAAGGTTACAGAATTTGAGATATTTCTTAATAATGGGATCGATGAGGATTAGATTGATGAAGATGATGCTGTGAGTTTCCGTTCTGGTCCAAGACCACATGACAGGGTTGTTCTCTGCCTTAACTTTCATAAATCCAAGCGTCAACTGGGCCCGAGAGATACAGACACCTGCACTGTTTGTCAGAAAATTTTAGCCATATTCTCAGAGACGCATCCATTGAGTGGATGAAATTCGACTGTGTGCTCCCAGTCTTCCCAACTGAGCCCGTTGCAAACTCACTTCTGTGTAAGAGTCGGTTGGGGCAGAAAAACAGATTGTTCAAATAAAGGTTACAGACCATAATGATGACAGTAGGAATCATGAAATCATGTTAATGCTTGAACGACGACAATGATGATGAGATTTTGAAAGACTCGAAAAATAACAGACAAATACGATTCTTCACAGATGACATGCAGACTGTCACATTCACTGGCACACTCTCCACTAACAAATAAAAAGATGATTTGAGTTTGCTGCTTGTGCAGCATTCATCTTTTGGGGAAAAGAAGATCAATTAATACATGAAAAAAGCCACAATGTACCTACTTTTTTATTTCAGAGGATGATGATAAGGGTGTGAATGAGAAGACGTCGACCGTTGAAATTTGATCTAGTTGCAAAGCGAGAGGACTGCAGGCGGAAATCTAAACAAATCTTAAATAAATGTTAGCGAACCGCCAGAGAACGTGGACAAACGAGTCACAAGACGAAACACAACTAGTTTCGACCTCTTAGGTCTTCATCAGGTGAGACATTAACGAATAAAACAATGAAAATTCACTTAGCTTTGATCGCTTCAGATCACTTGGTAGGGTTCAGCGCAAGGAAGAAGGCCTTCTTCCTTGCGCTGAACCCTACCAAGTGATCTGAAGCGATCAAAGCTAAGTGAATTTTCATTGTTTTATTCGTTAATGTCTCACCTGATGAAGACCTAAGAGGTCGAAACTAGTTGTGTTTCGTCTTGTGACTCGTTTGTCCACGTTCTCTGGGCGGTTCGCTAACATTTATTTAAGATTCGTTGAAATTTGGTTTGTTTCTAAAGTTTGTTTGAATGCAAAGTCGTTGTTTATACGATAGTGTGCACTCCCTGGCATTGTATTCTCAGAGAGAGAGAGAGAGAGAGAGAGAGAGAGAGAGAGAGAGACAGACAGACAGACAGACAGACAGACAGACAGACAGACAGACAGACAGACAGAGACAGAAACAGAGACAGAAAGACAGAGAGAGAGAGAGAGAGAGCATACTTTGCATGTAATATGAAATGGGGAATGACGGAGATAGCCTTTTTTTTTCAAATGGAGTCAGCAAGCACACGCGATCAAGTTCCACACGTTAGTTTATTTTAGTTTGCATACAATACTGGATATCTCTTCATATCTGCCTTTAACTTTCCTCTTCCTCTCATGTTGTAGTATGATGCATATATACGAGTTTGTTGGGGGCATTCATTACAGTCAGTGTTTCATGAGTATTCACGTCCCCTCCCCCCCCCTCATCCACCTCCGCCCCTCCTTCACACCCAATCCCCCCAAAACCAAACCAAAGAAAATAAAAAAACACCCACAACAAAAAGCCAGAGGAAAACGAAAAGGAAACATTCCAAGCCTGATATGGACAGATACAAGTAATGCCCTGGAAGGTCATGAGTCACTAGGACGTGACTCAGGGAGGATGCGATCACAAAGTTTTTTTCTTTTCCACCATGCACGACCTCACGAGTCAAGTAAAGCCTGGGGCATAGGTCCTAGCTGCAAATGACTTTAAATACTCCCCAACCCCCCTCCAAACACCATCACCAAACTTCCTCCCCAACCATCCGTTCACCTTCCCTTCGCAAATAAAATCCTCCTAGCAGCTTTGATATTGCGCCCGAGTTAAGGCATCACGTTGACGACGAGGAGAAAGTGGGTGCATTGGCATAAATCAATCCTACCCTTAGAAACCCCTGGTTTGTTAGAAATGAAGGAATCCGTAAATGAATTAAAAAGTTTAATGCACAAGTACATATTCCTTCTGGAAAAGGAGACACCATAGAAACGGATCCCAATCCCGATCTAACTACAATAACGCACACACAGGATGCCCCTTGTAGATGGGATGTTCCAGCTGATGCCTATGTGGCGGTAATGTTGTCCGCCAGTGAACAGTTTTCTACCAGCCCATGGGTAGGGGAAGCATCTGCTTTATCAGCAGACAACCCCGCTCACCAACCCTTTCTCACCCGGTGTGCAACAACTAGTTAAAGACAAGTTTGTGGTGTGCATAACGGCAAACTATCCGTACATCGAAATGTGGGTGACAAATCAAATCTCCATGTTGACCATCTTTACATTACTTCAGAGATCGCATCGATCGTTTTACGTGGCTGCCAAAAACCCGTTTAGTTTGTAGCAACTGGTCACCATTAGGGACATGACCACAAACGCGTCCATGGGCGTCTGAACCTAGTAGCTGTATATGCAGGAGACCCCAACCGCATTGCTAACAACCCGAAGAGAAGAATTAAGCGTTGGCGAAGGCCATCAGCCCCAAGGGGCCCAGGCCGCCCATGCCCCCCATGCCGCCGCCCATACCCATGCTGAGCATCAGCCCCATCATGCTGGGGTCGCCCATCATCAGAGGCATCCACCGCATCATGTTGGTGCCGCCCCCCATCATGGCCATGGGCGTGGCAATCTTGTGGAGGTCCACTCCCAGCATGCTGGACATCATCATGGCGCCCATGGGGTTCTGCATCATGGAGGGGTTCTGCCGCATCATCAACATGGCGGGCACGGACATCATGGAGGGGTCGGAGAAGGCCATCTGCGACATCAGCATGGCGCCCATGGGGCTGTTCATCATGGAGTACGGTCCGCCGCCGCCCATGCCTCCTCCCATGCCTCCTCCCATGCCTCCCATGCCTCCTCCCATGCCTCCTCCCATGCCTCCTCCCGCGTTTCCTCCTCCAAGGATGCCTCCCGAGTCAAGTTGGGCTGTTCAACAAACACAAAGAGAGGTAGGTTATTGCTGTACAAAGACTGATCAGCTGGTTTTAAATCGAAGACCACTGTCGAGGCTTTCTCCGCAACACAACCGAACACAACTTGAGATGCTTGTTGTACAATCGCGGAGGAACCCAACAGTTTTCTGCGCTCGTGTTTTACACTGACAGTAGGACTCTCTCTCTCTCTCTCTCTCTCTCTCTCTCTCTCTCTCTCTCTCTCTCTCTCTGTGTATGTGTGTGTGTGTGTGTGTGTGTGTGTGTGTGTGTTTTCTGTGTGTGTGTGTGTGTGTGTGTGTGTGCGTGCGTGCGTGTGTGTGTGTGTGGGGGGGGGGGGGGGACGCGTGCGCGCACTCTGTATGTGTGTGTGTTTGCATGTGCGTGTGCGTGCGCGTGCGCGCGCGCGTGTGTGTATGTGTATGTGTGTGTGCGCGTCCGTGCGTGCGCGCACGTGTGTGTGTGTGTGTGTGTGTGTGTGTGTGTGTGTGTGTGTGCGTGCGTGCGTGCGTGCGTGCGTGTGTGTGTGTGTGTGTGTGTGTGTGTGTGTGTGTGTGTGTGTGTGTGTGTGTGTGTGTGACGATAGCAATACATAGTAGGTGATGTGGCTCATGTTAATAACAGTGCTGTAGCTTTCATCAATCATGCATCATGTCCTAATTGCCAAACATTTGCCAAGATGCTACCCACGTCTGAACATCGACATTCCATCAGTGTACACGCATGAGAGCTTAGCTTTAAAACCTCATGACAACCTGTCACACTATAATGAGAAAATCTTTCTTCGCAATGAAACATATTTTGAACACACACAAAAATGTGACAAAGGTCTTCAGTTTGCTGGCCATCACATTGACCACAGAGTGACTTTGTCATCGGTTCTTCATAAAGTGATACTCCATGCAAAGGTATGTTGTTTGTTCTTGATAAGCAGGTGACTGTACAGAGTTTAAGTGACTTTATTTCACACATACACTGTGCTCTGCACATACTAGGACGGTAGTCTAAATAGTCCGTGCGAGTCAAGCGGGAATCATGCCATTCATGGTAGTAAGTAACCTGTAGTCGTGTTTTGAAAGCGTTAATGAAAGACAGAGTATGATCACAGTTCTGCATTGCCTATGAGAGCACAAGAACTTTGTAATACGTGTTACCCAGTTTATTCTTCCTAAAGCATTACGCCTTTAAAACATCTCGTAAACACCACTTTTAGACATATGAAACCGTTTAGCCAAGTATTCAATTGTTCGGATCAAACAATAAATGTAGATTGGATGTCTACTGAAATCAATAGCAATATTATTCTCAACATCCCTTACCGACTCCAAAGACCAATAATCATGACATGAATATCATTCTACGTCATCATTTCGCGAAATTCCCTCGCTCCAAAGTCACACGAAAGTGTTGTCTCTGTTCTGGCACTGAAATGTCCGATGCAGTCAATACTGTCAACTTCTAAAGAACAGTCTGTCATTTCTAGGAACGGCTGTGACCGCTCCCCGTAATGTTCATTCAACACATTTGACCGAGATGAGAGAAGACTGATTCGAAGACATTCCACTAATGTAATTATATTTCATCTCACAGTACCATGTCTCACAATTCTTCAGAAGACGATCACTTAAAAAAAGAGCCGTAGTTCTGTCCGTGTTACTGGTAAGCCCCTGTTTATTACGATGACTCTTCTGGGAGCAGTTTATTTCTAAGTCTGTGACCGACTTTGAGACCACAGCAATGTCATCATTGAGCATTGTATACAGTGTGTGTGCATGTGTGTGTGTGTGTGTGTGTGTGTGGTGTGTGTGTGTGCGTGCGTGCGTGCGTGCGTGCGTACGTACGTGCGTGCGTGTGTATATGTGTGTGCGCGCGCGCGCGCGCGCGCGCGCGCGTGTGTGTGTGTGTGTGTGTGTGTGTGTGTGTGTGTGTGTGTGTGTGTGTGTGTGTGAACTATGTTTGCGTTCTGAAGTAAGGAATCAACTCACAAATAACGTTAAGAAGAGATGGAAGAGAATATAGACCTGCTATTCAACTCAACCCTGCTATATACACCTAGTGACATCCTAAAATGACCTCAGGCAACTAATGATCATAGGAAAAATCCAGTGTGTGTCGTGAGGGTCATCTCTCCCAACAGACCGGATGTGAATATTGAAGACGGACACATCCTTTTTTTCAGTGTTTCTTTTGCCTTCATTCGCCCTCCATCTTCCCAGTCATCCATCTTTCAGACACCAGTATTGAGCCATACCATATCCCAGGATATGGCCAGAGGAGTGCCGAAAGAGATACATGAGCATTACTGATGTGGTGGAGTCTGTATGATCAGACGCCAAGTTACACGCTATTTCAAAACAGAGAGGATATTTCTCGACCTGGTTTCTTCAAGGATCGTATGGCGTTCGGTTGAGGACAAAACAGTGTTTTCATTTCGGTGGAATAACAGTTTTTGTTCCCCCTTGTTTCACTTGGTGATGTTTTTTATGAATACGTCACTTGAACTATCAGGCTCTGATGTGAACTTTCAGACCACATTTATGCAATCAATCTTTTTCTGTTTATTGCCACATGAGGTATGCCATACCTTGCTGTACCAGCGTGCTGTTCCTTAAAACAGAATAGAATCGGATGTTCCGTGTTTGGGGTTTGATATCCCCGTTTTGGAATTGGCTGCTTTCTGTTTCTTTACGCAATCAACATTTCACCTTAGTTTATAGTCTGGTAGGACACGCAGGTCGTTGGAGGAATCCCTCAGGGCAGACAGACAGACGGACAGACAAACGAAACAGTAGACCGTAGCTCGCACAATGATGTCATTCACACCTACCTGAGGCCAAAGCGCAGACTCCCAAAAAGACGGCAAGCAGGCAGATCTTCATGTTGTTCTCCTTCTGGGAACAAAAATCAGAGAAAGTTGCTGAATGTTGTTTTTATAACCTTGGCTGGACAGTTATCTTTATTCGTTTTTCTTGTAAACGCTTAGGATATTCAATTGACTAGGCATGTAAATGATCTTACTACTGCTACTACTACCACTACTACTACTACTACTACTACTCTCTCCTCTCTCTCTGTCTCTCTGTCTCTGTCTCTCTGTCTCTCTCTCTCTCTCTCTCTCTCTCTCTCTCTCTCACGCACACACACACACACACACACACACACACACACACACACACACACACACACACACACACACACACAAACACACGCGCGCACACACACACACACACACACACACACACACAAAATTTACAGGAGCCAGCTCGACCCTTTCCCCTCCCTACCTTTTCTTTATTCATTCCCCCCCCTCCCCCCCCCCCCCCCCCTAACAAACACACGCATGTGCGCGCACTTTCATAAGTATGTAACTATGCTCTTCTCAATTATGAGAAACTTTGTTATCGCTGGTTGAGCTTTCTCAAAAATGATCTCCAAATTTCCCGTAAGAGTGACGAATCTAAGGGTTTTGTTTTCTATTTCTCCCTTTTCAGTCTTTATTTTAAGTCTAAATCGACAATGTACTTAACCATACAACAAAATAAAGCCGCAAATTAAACATACTCATGGAAAAAGATCGACGATTTTCTGTTTTAATTGCACAATCGGATTTAAGTAAATAAAATGATTGACATCCCGTGTAAAGCAAGGGATTGCTAAAGGGATTGTCAGTAATTGCTGCCAATCCTTTGGCTTATCCAAGCCATGGACATGAGATGTTACCACAAGGTAGTCAATGTCAGATACACTGATCACATCACCAATCATTAAGTGCACCAAACCGTCAGGTAGAGCATACGATCGAACGCAGATCTACTGTCATCAATCAGGAGAAGAAAACTGCGTTGGTACGACCATGTAACAAGATCCAATAGCCCTGCTAAAATGATCCTCAGGGGAAATGTTGAGGGCGGGAGACGGAGGGGAAAGAGAAAAAAAAAAAACACGATGGAAATCTAGCAGTAGAGTGGACAGAAAAAAAACAACAAACATTTGCAGAGACTCAGGGCGTTGGCACACAGCTGACTGAACTGAAGGGTCTTAGTGAACTTTTCTTCAATGTGATGCCCCAGTGACTCCCCAAGGAGAAGAAGAAGAAGAAGACCGGCGTACATTCCAAAGCTACGACGATATCTTAGGGACAAGCTAAAAACTAGAGGCTTGTCACAGAGGGGTACCAACGAGACATTGTTGTAACTTTTCACATTCCCTGTGATGACTGTTCATAACCATACTTGTTGCCGAAACTTCCAGGGAAAACTAATGCTTCGAAAGTCAGCGTGTATGAAAGGCTTAACTTCTATTGTAGACGAGTCAACAAATACATTTCTATTAATGTACTCATTTGTTTACTGCGTTATATATGGAAATGGTTACCACATAAATATTTCTCCTTATTGGGATCAACCCTTGTGTGTGTGTGTGTGTGTGTGTGTGTGTTGTGTGTGTAAGTCATGGAGGATTTTTTTTCCATTTACGACCCATTCTGTTTGCACGTGTAATGCGCAAGAAGTACCACCACGCCAAAACCACAGCCAAGGGAAGTTACCCAACAGGATCTGCAATAGGAGCTCCCATTAAAAAAACTCTACAATATGACTTCCCTTTGAAAGACACCCGCTTTTTTGTGTAAAATATCAAAGTTGGATAAACATACACGACAGATTACCGGCAACTGTGTTCATTGCATTTATATAAAACATCAAAGTCTTTTCTAATCAAATTCATTTCGATCCTTCACTTTGATTATTTCCCGAAGTTTGAATGAGATTATAAACCGAGGTTCCGTTAGTGAACGCACGCGTTACATCTTGCACACACGCAAAGTCCCGTCACTAACTTTCGGAGAAACAGCCCAGTTTGGCCGTTGACATGGATGCACACATTGCACGCACCCTGCGTGAAAATCGAAAAAAGGAAGGAAGAAAACTGAGTGACCGATATTACGTGAATGAGGCGGGAAACGACCGCATGAAGGGCAAGCAGGCAGCTCTTCTGTCAGTTTCAGCCAGGTAGACAGCCCGTTGTGCACGTGAAAGAGAGGATTTTCAAGCGCGTAGAGCTTGGTCTCTAACGGACGATAGAAGCAATGTAAGTATTCTTAATGATAACAATGATAATGATTGCAACAACAATCATAACAGCAGCAGCAGTGACATAACAACAATATACTACTACAACAACTACTACTAGTAGTACCACTACTACTTCTACTGCAAACAGTGCGGAGGGAAATCATGCGTGAAGGCAGGTGAGCGGTAGTCTTTCCGGCGTAGTGTTATGCCAGTGTGTTGCCCAATTCCATTGAATGACATGTCACCCCGTTACTTAGACTGGAAACAGACGCACTTGCCGCGAAAATAATCGTACCCGTGATCATGGCCGAATCGCCGTGACACCTTGCTGAAACGGAAACTGACTGACCGAACAGTTTCAGTTTCAGTTTCATCAAGGAGGTGCCTCTGCGTACGCTCTGGCCCCACTACGCTACACCACATTTACTATGTTTTGAGACCACACTGAGTACGATTCAAATCTGATAAATATATCATGAATTAATGAATTGTTGATTGAGATGAAAGAATTTAAGAAGAGGGTTTCATGGCTACGACTTGGCGGATGTCTGACCTGCGCATCAGCCCAACAAAAGAGAACAGCTTTTGTTCACCAAACGATTGTTTGTCAAAATAATTTTCATGAGTATTCTGTTCTCTTTATTTCCCCATCGCGAACATCTATCTATCTATATATCAACTTATCTGTTTATCTATCTATCTATCTATCTATCTATGTATATGTCAGTTTGTCTATCTGTCTGTCTGTCTTTCTATCTATCCTTTTACCAAAGTATTAGTTTATTCATGCATTCTATGTCAGGCAAATAAGAACAAATGTTATTATAATCGATGCTCCGGATAAAAAAAAAAAAAACCCTCATCCATCTGCGTTGACTTGTGAGGCTTTGAAAATCTCTCTGACCTCTCAGAACAAAACGAAACAAAACCAAGCAAAATACAATTTAAAAAAAAACAAGAGAAAAAAAAAGATTAAAAAAAAAAACACGACAGTGAAGTAGCTGAACTTGACATACCGTGCGGGTGGGTTCTCTAAAGAGGACTCGAACAGAAAGCTGACAGGCAGTCAGGCAGGCAGACAGGCAGCAGTCAGGCCGACCGGCGATGGAAACGAAGGAGAGCGGAGGAAACCAAGCCAGACAGTTGGAACAACACGCCCCAGGGACAGACAGGAGGTGAGATGGAGGGAATGGCAATCTGTCACCTTATAAAACACCAGTGACGTCACAGCCTCTCTCTCCCCACCCCCCCCTCTCTCTCTCTCTCTCTCTGTCTCTCTCTCTCTCTCTCTCTCTCTCTCTTCTCTCTTCCCCCGTGCCAGCCAACTTCGCGCGTGCGTGTTATCCTTTGTCACGCATCGCAGTCCTGGACCTATGAAAGACTTTCTCTGTTCTGGTCTTGAAGAGAAAAAAAAAAAGGAAAAAAGAAGAATGAAAGAAATGTCGCCGACAGAGCGAAATATATGAAATCTCGCAAGTAGCGTTGCTAAGTAGCACAGATCACGGAAAGACCGGAAAAGAGGACACACCGGTCACTTTTTTTTTTTTTTTTTTTTAAAAGATTTTCAGGGAAATGGTGAAAGATGTTGGGAAATACCGGTCACTTCATGAGAACAAGTAGAGTAATCCCTGAGAGTCATAGGTCATCTATGACACCATGTCTGGAATTATCAAGACAATTTACCAATGAATGACAAAAACTGACGAAGGAACAAGCTGAACTAACACGCCAAATAGATATCCGTTGACAATCCTGAAGCCAGTGTATGAGTGAGCAAAGAAACAAACACAGAATAAAGCGCAATTAATCAGCCGACTAACTGAAGAAGCCGGTTGATGAATGACTGAAATGAAGTCGGTGGCAGTAAAGGGTCAGGCTCCTCGTTTAGTAATGCCATGCCCCAGGCACCGTGAACCTTACACGACAGTTCACTGCCCTTACGGCCATCAGCATAGGGGAATTTCATCGTTGTAACCTTAACCTGCTCGACCTAATAATATATCTGCTGCATAAAGTTAACTTTTTTTTTAGTATATACCAATGAAACGTTAACAGTTCAGTGGTTTATTTAAAGTCTTTTCATCGCCAGATGATATTAGACACTTTTATAAGAAAAAAAAATAGAAAAAAATAATAAAGAAACTCCACACTTAACTCCATGTTAGTACTTCCAAACCAACATCTGATACATGCATATTTACATAAGTAAAATACCCTAGTGGTACACAAAATTGTTGCTCTTTATAAAAATGTTGCAACCAGTGACTGCGAAATAACCATGGCAAGTTCAGCAACATGTGAACTATATAAGACAGCCACTGGAACACAAGCTGGGAGTTATTCGCACCCTCACCCACCGAGCGGAGACCATCTGCTCCACCGACACCGCTAGGGAAGAGGAGGTGCAGCACATCAAGAAAGTGTTAAGTATATCGGGATACCAGAAGTGGGCCTGGGATATCCCGGGGGGCAAGAAAATCATTCCCCACCCCTCCACAGAACGTCAAACCCCTTCGAGAGGGCACGTCTCCATGCCGTACGTCAGCGGCGTCACTGAAGCTCTCAGCAGGAAGATCCGAAAGTTGGGAGTCAGTGTCCACGCCAAGCCCACCAACACCATCAGAAGCCAGTTAGTCCACCCCAAGGACAAAACAGACAAATTGGACAAATCAGGGGTAATATAGAAGATAGACTGCCAGGACTGTGACCATAGTTACATTGGTGAAACTGAGCGCAACCTGCACAAGAGACTAAAGGAACACAAACGTGAGTCCTCAACAGTGGGTGAACATCTGACCCATACCCAACATCAGTTTGAAAAGGACAACGTGAAAGTGCTCGACAGAGAAGCAGGATGGTTCCAGAGGGAGTAAAGGAGGCAGTCCACATCGCCGCCAGGAACCCCACCCTTAACCGCCACCGGGGCCGACACAACCTGCCATCGGTATACTCCTCACTCATTCAGTCGCATTGTCGTGAGTTCGCTCACGGCGGTGCGCACTGAATCCAGTTCTCAACCCAGCCGTTGCGCTGAAAGAAGTCGGCCGGATTGCCGATGAAAGCTACGCACACAGTGGTAGCCTTCTTTAACTGAGTGACCTGTTTTGTCTGGTAGCCATTATATATAAGACAGTATTGGCATTATCAAGTTATTCATCGAACCTTTCTCCTGATAGAGCGAGGTCAACACTGAGCATTCAAACAAAAGATGATGTACAGAAATGTTTTCTCTGCAGACACAAGTAATACCATGAGAATATTTAGTGTTCCAAGTATTCAGCCTTAAGTTATGAATTAATTTAACAATGTGCCTTGGGCACGATGGTAAAGTAGCCATTTTTTTGACTAGAATTCTGCTTATGCATACATTTTTCCATAATTTGGATTATTTCACAAGAGGATAAATCTAAGGGATTGTTTAGTAAATTTTCCGTGTTTCTATTTGCTCCTTCTTTTGCAAGACCGTTATTTCATTCCACGTTAATACAGTGACATTGTTTCCACTCCAGCTCATCCTACAGGTCTCTCCAGACTGCAATCGTGATGAACACAAAATAAAGGATGCGCTTTAAAGAAACGATGGCTTGATTCACAGAATGACGATTCCTGATTCTTGCAATCTCTTGTGATCAAGGAATTGTTTTTGTGCAAAGCCTAATAGATATATTGGGCGTTGGAAGGGGACGCAGAACGGGAGGAATGAAGGGTGGGGGACTCGCTCTCTCTCTCTCTCTCTCTCTCTCTCTCTCTCTCTCTCTCTCTCTACATATTATTCATACATATATATATATATATATATATATAATATATATATATATATACATATACATATATATATATATTTATTTGTGTGTGTGTGTGGTGTGTGTGTGTGTGTGTGTGTGTGTGTGTGTGTGTGTGTGTGTGTGCGTGCGCGCGCGCGCGAGTGTGTGTGTTCGAGTAACTTATTCCCTTAACCTGCTTTCGTCTCTTTCCACTTTTCATTGGCTGCGTTGGAATGCCGTGGCATTATATTTTTGAACCCTTAGTGGTGAGAATGCTACAGAATCCTAGACTTTGGTGCATCTTCGTTTCATGGCAGCGGAGTATTGACTCAACCAGCCGTGTCCACGGACGAGTCCGAATCAGCAGACGAAAGGCCTCTAGGCAGGCAATATGAAAAGTTCTGTTTTCTAGATTAACTCTGATGGTTCCCCGTATGCTGCTGGTAAAGTCCTCTTATTCATTCTCGTTTTATTTCTCTCACCCCCCCCCCCCCCCCTCCCTTTAAAAAAAATTTTTTTTAACTTCTTTCCAGTCTTTGCCAGGTCCTTCTTGTAACAACTGAGAAATTGTTGGCCTGTATCTGTTAACCCCATCACACACACACACACACACACACACACACACACACACACACACACACACACACACACGTGATGTACATATCAGTAATTTTGTGACAGGATTTGGGTTTCCAGGTCACTTAGCGGTAAACCACTTGTCAGACGTTCCGAGATCAAAGTCCACTTTAAACATACCCACATACGAACGAACGCATGAGCGCACCTTAGCTGCCTAATTTTTACAAGATGTTCTGGTGATGCCACTGAACTGTCAAGGTGCAGTTCTAAAGCCACCCACGCACCCACAATTCGCCTTGGATGGGTCTCTGTGTGGAATACCGCCTGTAGAAGGGGATGTGGTCATGTGACCTGAATGAAACTAATTTTATGAAACAATTTGATATATATAGAGAGAGTGAGAGAGAAAGAGAGAGAGAGAGAGGGGTACGGGGGGTAGGGAGGGAGAGGAGGGGAGTGGGTGAAGGGGGGGGGGGGGGGCTCATGAGTTGCAGGGTTTGGGTGGGAGGATTGGGGGAGGGAAAGAACTGCCATGCTGCACCTTGTGACCAGAGAATGAATTATGTCCCTTTTCAACAGTTACCATAAATTATCTTGCCGTCATTTTTCTTTCATTTTTTTCTTCTTCCCTTTTTTTTTTAAGGTGGCGGGGGCTGTGAAGCAGGAATGAGGGTGGAATAGGCTGGGGGGGGGGGGATTGACAGGGAGGGGGAATTAGGATGGAGAGGGAAGGGGAGTGGAACGTGTAGCTTTGTAACGATATTGCATAATGTGTAAGGGTGGAGAGGGAGGGGGGAGGACGTGTCACTTTATACATCATACAATGTCACGCCGTTTCCCATATCACGCGGGATCATGTCATGTGTCAGTTCACGTGACGTAAATATATATCATCTATATTTTCGCCGAGAGCTTGCTTAGACGACGTTTAATTCTTTCTTTTACACAACAGAAGCGCCAGTGTGACCATACTCGTTAAACTGAGCTTGGCTCTGCGGGTGAGGAACGATGCTTAAAAAAGTGAGGGATTCTAAGTCCCAGACTCCAGGATTTCCTCTTGATCATAGCTTTTCATTTATTTGTTCGTTTCGCCGTCTTGTCCTCCGTGTCCACCTCCCCATATACCCACACCAGTGGCCCTGTTCCCTCATCACTCATTCCGACCTTGCTGTACACAGCCCCTCTCAGGTTTGTCCTGGGGCATCTGCGGTCCACAGGGATCAACTCTACCGAATTGCCGTGAGGCAACCCACATAAGGAGACACTGCACAGTTCCTTAGTCGCGGGGCCCGGGCAAGTGACATCACCCTCCTCGTGGTCAACACCATGTCAGTTCAACGACGGTCCTCATGAACTCGCCCATGATGACGGCTTTGTCACGAAGCTGTCACGGGCAATGGACGTGAAGAGAGCGGAATCAAACGAAGGTCACCACGAGAACGGGCACGAAGAGTCGCACTGAATCTGAAACTAGTTCACAATGGACAATGAGGATGATGGAGATTATGCTATGGGAGTTCAATTCTGGTCTGAGACTTCTTGGCACGGCTGTGTCCTCTGCACTTCCTCCTTTACTACGCCCAGGTGCCGGTTACTCTCGTTTCATTCGAGTCTTTCTTTCTTTCTTTTTTGACAACTTTTAGTATTTTTTATACAATCCTTTTTCTTATTTTTTTTTTCCTAAAAAGGGCGGTATCAGTATGCAAGTCGTTTCTCAAAATAATTCATAAGGAAAGATACAGTGGTTGAAAAATAAAAGTAGACATGAAAATGCACAACGTATAACTCATAATTACAACTCCAATTCTACATTCTCAAGACAACAGGTAAAACGTAACTGGTCCGCAAAGAGAG
>CM065716.1:48817246-48822246 GCA_033310375.1 Conus canariensis | reverse complement strand
CAAGATGAAATGACTGGTGTAAGGCAAGAAATGTCTGACTTAAGGCAGGATAATGACAGGTTAAAGGAAGAAAACACTAGACTCACTGCCAAGGTGGAATCTTTGGACAGGAAGGTAGACGACCTGGAAGGGAGGTCGAAGAGGAATAACATCATCATCCACGGTATTCCTCGTACAGACAATGAGTCCTGGCAACAATGTGAAGCGTTGGTACAGGATATGATTACAGATAAACTGAACTTTCGGATGACATTCTTTTCGACCGTGTACATCGCCTGAACTCAAAGTCGAACTCGCCAATAGTAGCAAGATACACATTCTTTAAACATAAAGATAAGATTTTGCGTGCGAAACAAAAATTAAAAGGAACGGAGTTATTTGTTGGTGAAGGCTTTTCTTTCCGAGTTAGGGAGATCAGAAGAAAGCTTGTCCCTCACCTGAAGTCCGCCAGATCACAGGGCATGAAAGTGTCCATGGTTTATGATCACCTGGTGATCAACAGCAAAAGGTTCGGTCTGGATGGCAGTGACAAACTGATAGAAATGAAATAGGATTCAGGCCGGCCCGATCAGTGGAAATTGTCCTGTTATCAGAGCAAGAGGGAGGTTAAATGTAAAACATCACCGCACAGAGTGCCTGTTTCAAATTCACGTGGGGTCACTTTAACTGGGGCAGTGAACGATGCTGTCGTAAAGGAGACAGAAGATGAAAATCCCGTGCAGATTGTCGCTGCCATCGGTGTGGACGAAAACGTGTTAGCACACACCGACACACAGTCAGCCAGCGTGTTAAATGTGGATTCTGTTTTTGAACGTAATGATTTGAGTGATGCCTCTTCAATCACACATGGTGATGTAAGTTATCCGACGTGAAATTTGAGACGCCCGAAACCATGCGAAGTGATTTAAAGAGAAAGAAAGTTTTAGGGAAGAAATGTGTGATCGTGAGGGATGAGTGTGGTGGTGAGAGTATGCATGTTGACGAGAGAGAGAGAGAGGAGAGAGAGAGGAGAGAGAGAGAGAGAGAGAGAGAGAGAGAGAGAGGAGAGAGAGAGAGAGAGAGAGAGGGAGAGAGAGAGAGAGAGAGAGAGAGAGAGAGAGAGAGAGAGAGAGAGAGAGGAGAGTTTATCAGACAACGTATTTATCATGTGTTTGTTTGCCTTTTGAATTAATGTGTAAGTTTAGCAAAAATCCTCCGGGACATACTAAGTACTTTTTCAGATGACAAATGTCGTGGTAGACCGTCCAACCTGCGGGAAATCGTGATGGTGTTGCTTACGTGAATTACGTGTGATGTTACAGTCAGGCTGAACACCTCAAGGCTGTCTCTGTACTCATACACACTCACATGGGCACTCATTCACCCACCAAACGTTCCACTCTCCCTGGAAATAGAGTGTCGCGCGTTCACTTCTCTTCTGACACTACTGAGTACAAGAAACGTGGTTTCTACTTTGCTTATAATATACGGTGTGTGTGTAGATAGATATAGACACACACACACACACCACACACACACACACACACACACACACACAACACACATATATATATATATATATATATATATATATTACATATATATATATATATGGAAAACTCAAAAGCACGCACAAAAAATTATGTAATCGAAAAGCACGAGATGAATACTTCAAACTCCCGGGCTCTATGTTATAACAGGCTTCTTAATCAGCCAGGATTCCAGACACTCACACTTGCACATCACGCCACAGTTCCGTCTCTGTCACATCAACAGGTCATTGTGAATGCCTCAGCAGCAGGTAATGGCGACGCGTTGGGTCGTCTGGCACCAGGTTGAGGTACGGGTCTCTGTGGTCGCCTTCTGGGGACTCTTCTCCGACGAAGAAGAAGTCTTCATCTTGCCATCTTTTTCCCTAGTTTCTGGTTTTGGGCTTGCCTAACGCGTTCTGTCTGTGTCAGAGATTTAAGTTCTTACTTCAGTCCTTCCTGGTTCACGTTCTGTCAAATCTCCACTCTGTCCTGCTCCCTTTCTCTTCTCTCTGTCCCCATGATGTGTTGTTTTGGTTTCCCAGTTGATGTTTCAAAACGGAGTGACTGAGGGCGGAAAATGAAGCAAAATTTGAAAAGAGAGGGGGTTAGTTACCGCCAAGGACACAGAAAATTAGAGCACAGGACTAGACACAATTCATTTCGACCTCTTGGGTCTTCTTCAGGTGGAAACAAATCACATTTATGACAGTGACAATGAACAAGAAACCACTTAGCTGCTTCTCCTGTTTGTCTCCCAATCAAAAATGGCCGCCAGACGGAAACGGGAGGATCATGGGAGAGGAAGTAGGAGGGGGGAGAGAGAAGGGAGGAGGGAAGCAGAAAGGGGAGGGTGTGTGAAACGATGGTAAATAAAACAAAGTAAATAAATTAATTTGAAAAAAAGGAAATAATAACTAAATTAAAAATCAATAAATAAATAAATTTAAAAAAAATATGTACACACACACACACACACACACACACACACACACACACACACACACATACACACACACACACACACACACACACACCACACACACACACACACACGCACACACACACACACACATACTACTACTACTACTACTACCAATAATAATAAAATTAAAGAAAAAACTATATGAATAAAATTAAATTAAAATAGATTAATACATAAATAAATAAATAAAAGGTTATATAAATAAAGATAATAAATAAAGAAATACAAATAAATAAAATCAACAAAATCAAAACAAAATGAAATGAAATGAAATAAATGGAGGGTGGCTGCAACTTCTGTATGTAGTGGGTAGTGGGGGCTATGGCGGTGTTTAAGCGTCTGAGTAAACCTTTTACGAATTCGTACGGGTTAAAGATGCCTACGGATGGTTGTGTGTGTGTGTGTGTGTGTGTGTGTGTGTGTGTGTGTGTGTGTGTGTGTGTGTGTGTGTGTCATTGCTTTCGAGGAACGTTGAAAACTTTATTACAAACTCAAACGCGACTTAATACCATCCTATTACTGTCGTTTCCGCGAGGGAAAAAATTACTAAAAGGACGTGAACTCAGTAAAGAGGATGACTGACTCTGCATTCCAGAAATCCTGACATTGAGTGAAGTGAGGACTGGTACAGGCCATCACGTTTTGTCTTTGCGAAAGAATCCATATCAAAGTAATCTTAAGTGGCAAGTTGAACCGGTCATTAGAATGGTAACCCATTAGTATTCATCACTGTAGATCCGGAAAACATTTTCTCATCTTGCAGAGGACATCAAGGAGGAAGTGTTGTAGCATTAGTAAGTTTGTGGTAGAAGTTTTCACAGTGCTCCACCTTTGCCCTTCGTTTTGTACTTTTGCTAATTCTGCGTTGTCTATGGGAAGCTGAGTTAAGCTATTTGATTGATGTCGTCTGTGATACTTTCAGAGAGAGGGGTTGGAGGGAGATGGGGACGTGGGGGTGGGGATGAAACCAGTTGAATGTCAGATTAACCTGAGGTTATACTCTGTCTGTCTGTCTGTCTGTCTGTCTGTCTGTCTCTCTCTCTCTCTCACTCTCTCTCTCTCTCTCTCTCTCTCTCTCTCTCTCTCTCTCTCTGGTTATCATCGGGTGATGAACTTGTAAATTAAATCAGTTGCGAAATTCATCGCGGAAGCATTGAAAATTAGACAGATGAAGGATAGTGAAATTTAAGATAATACATTATAAGAGATATCTGAATGAATATTATCATTCATCGCATGTTGAAGAGATCAGTAAAATACAATGTCATCATTTGATTGAGTGGATGGTCGAGTCAGTCTTAAGTTTGTTTGTTTGTTTTTAACCTTACTGCATTACTCCTGTGCGTGAGGTGAGGACATAACGAAATGTTACGAATTTATTTGTTTTTGTTAACTTTGGATTTGATACACACTAGGAATGAAAGTGTACTATTTGTTTGCAGGAAAGGAAGAGGGAAATGTTTTTGTTCTGTTACCTCTCTCCCCTTGTCAAAAGACCTCTTTGGTAATGACAATAAAATATCAAAGTGTCTCTCTCTCTCTCTCTCTCTCTCTCTCTCTCTCTCTCTCTCTTCTCTCTCTCTCAAGAAAAAAACCCTAAATCTGTTCAAAACTATCAAGTTAAACAGGAGTGTGGCAAAGACGCTGCCTCTCAATCGCACAGAAATTAACGAAACTGTACGAATCACGTGATCTGACATTCATATGAACATATATAGATAAAAAAAGAACATAAATCAAAACCAAGTCTAAACAATCTAGGTTTTAGTACGGCTTCCGTCTGATTGAAATCTATCTAATCTTTGACACAAACAAGACAAATATAGCCTTGAAGGGCGAAAGGTTAAAGGGGAAATCTTCACGAATTCTGTTCAGCCATCACTTCTTGTCCCCATGCGCCACAAATAGTACTGTCATGTGATTGGCCAACAGAACCACTGTCAAAAGCGTTGAGGTATTCAGTCGATGTCAGTCATGTCGGTTGGGGTCCCCGGAAACCCCATTGCTTGGCTTAGGGTCTTTTGGCCACATTGAAAGGGGCGGGGACAAACGTGACTCTGTATAACCACTTCGATTCAATATCCTACTAATTAACAAGGATGTCGCGAAGTTCTTATACCTTCTACAGATAAACGGCGCGCTGCTTGATTGTGCCGATGCGAAAGTGATCATTAACTAAAAACAAAAAATAAGAAAATGAAAAAAGAGGCATGGTCAATGAATAAATGGAGGCAGGTTTAATTAAGCTGCACTGTACGCTGATTTACAAAACCACAGGTGTAAACCAAAGGTATTTCAGCATCAACAGCAATGTTACAAAGAGGACATAAAAAAACGCTTTGAGCGGCTTGCTTGTCAAAGTGCCAATGAGTCACTGTCTCCCTTCCTTACCCACTCCCTACTTTAGACCCCTCCCCCGCCCCGGCCCCCATCTCTCTCTCTCTCTCTCTCTCTCTCTCTCTCTCTCTCTGACTGTGTCTCTGTCTCTGTGTCTGTCTGTCTGTCTC
>CM065716.1:48789746-48814746 GCA_033310375.1 Conus canariensis | reverse complement strand
GAGGAGCAGAACAATAAAGAGAAGGGGAATGAAAGGAAAAGGACAGACAGAGGAGCAGAACAATAAAGAGAAGGGGAATGAGAGGAAAAGGACAGACAGAGGAGCAGAACAATAAAGAGAAGGGGAATGAGAGGAAAAGGACAGACAGAGGAGCAGAACAATAAAGAGAAGGGGAATGAGAGAAAAGCGGGCACACGGACGAGAAGAAGAAAAAGCACTAGGAATAACACAAAGAACCAAAAATGAGAAGAGAAGAGATGAAAAAAAGGAGCAAGCTGAAGCAGAAATGAGAAGAAGAAGAAGAAGGACGATGAAGAAGAAGAGACAGAAGAAGAAGAAGAAGAAGACGATGAAGAAGAAGAAGAAGACGATGAAGAAGACGAAGAAGAAGAAGAATGAAGACGCAGAAGAAGACGAAGAAGAAGAAGAAGAAGACGATGAAGAAGAAGAAGAAGACGATGAAGAAGAAGACGAAGAAGAAGAAGACGATGAAGAAGAAGAAGAAGAAGACGATGAAGAAGAAGAAGAAGACGATGAAGAAGACGATGATGAAGAAGAAGAAGACGAAGAAGAGAAGAAGAAGAAGAAGAAAGAAGAAGAAGAAGAAGAAAGAAGAAGAAGAAGAAGACGATGAAGAAGAAGAAGAAGACGAAGAAGAAGACGATGAAGAAGAAGAAGAAGAAGAAGACGATGAAGAAGAAGAAGACGACGATGAAGAAGAAGAAAAAGACTATGAAGAAGAAGAAGAAGACGATGAAGAAGAAGAAGAGAGGGAAAATGTGAAAAAAGGAGAAGGAAAAGGAGATGAAGAGAACAAGGTGGGGAGACAAGGAAAAGTAAACAAGCAAAAGGAAGAAGGGAGATGATAAAAGAAAAAAAAAAAGATAATGAAGAGAAGGAAGAGGGGACGGAAGATGAAGACAAGAGCATGGAGATACATGACGATGGAGAAGTAAAAAAACAAAAAAGAAGTTAGAAGGAGTAGAAAATGAGATGTCGAAGGATAAGGAGATGAGAAGGCGCAGGTGTATGGAAATCAGAAGAAGAAGAAGAAAGAGAGGGAGATGAGAAGAAAGTAAAAGGGTGGGGGGAGGGGTTTCTGATTAGCAATATGAATATGTGAAGGATAAGGAGCATAGAGATGAGAAGAAGAAGGTGTAGGGATTGAGAAAAAAAAAAAAGAAGAAACGTGAAGAAGAAAAGAAGAAGAAGGAACAGAGAGATCAGAAGAAGTAGAAGGATAGGAAGATGAGAACAGGTCGTGGGGTAGGGAGATGAGATGGAGTAGGAGGTCAGCAGGGGAGTGTGCAGATGAGAAGAAGAGGGAGTGCAGAAACAGAAAGACGGCGTGGGGAGATGAGAAGCTGTACAAGATTAAAGACATGAGAAGAAGAATAAGGCGCAGAGATGAGAAGAAGAATAAGGCGAGAGATGAGGAAGAAGAATAAGGCGCAGAGATGAGAAGAAGAATAAGGCGCTGAGATGAGAAGAAGAATAAGGGCAAGAGATGAGAAGAAGAATAAGGCGCAGAGATGAGAAGAAGAATAAGGCGCGAGATGAGAAGAAGAAAACATATGGAGGAAGAAAAAGAAGAAGAAACAACGAAGTAGCAGAAGCCACACACCACACAACACACACACACACACACACACACACACACACACACACAGAGAGAGAGAGAGAGAGAGAGAGAGAGAGAGAGAGAGGAAGAAGAAAGAAGAGTAAGGCAAGCTATCTTTTTTGTTGTGGTAAGCCCATTCGTATGGGGGTGCGCCCAGCCTCGCCCACGTATCCTCATGTAACGAGGGTTTTGCTATGTTCATAAGCCCCCCCCCCCCCCCCCCCTCCTGCTATCCGTTTCCTCCCCTCCAGCTAAAAATCCTCTTTGTCCACAAACCAGTGAACAGGTATCTGATTTAGTTCAGGGAAGGCTGTAGGCGATGGTGGGCGAGAGATAGGCTCCGCCTGTCATCATGCCGTGTTCTTCACATGGTGATCCTCTGACAGTTCACTGCCTTTTCAGCTCAGAGGCTATGGTAAAGTATAAGTAACATACTTTGCAATTCAAATTAAGTCAGATTTTCTTCAAAGATCACTCGTAATTTTATGATATATTGCGTTCTTTTTTTAACAAGGATGAAACAGGCTCACATATTTTGCAATTCAAATCAAGTCAAATTTTCTTCAAAGAACAGTCGTAATTTTACGATATATTGTGCTGTTAATTTCTTCAAAGATCAGTTGTTACTTTATGATGTATTGCGTTCTTTTGCAAACGACGAAACAGGCTGACATGTTTAGCAATTTAAAGTAAGTCAGATTTTCTTCAAAGATCAGTCGTAACTTTATGATATATTGCGCGCTTTTGCGAGGATGAAACAGGTTCGGGATGGTTTGGGTCTGTTCAGGTTTTATTAGGCATGTTGTTCCGCCATATGATATGAAAAGATTAGGCTAGACAGCGAGTCAGTACGCTCGCTTCTCATAGTCATCAAGCTTCGTAGGATTGCCTGGTACGGACGTACATCTCGCCTGTGAAATATCGTTATGCTGGGCACAGTGAAGGGAGGACTACAGGGTATGGTGTGGGAAGGAGTACATGGTACAAATTGGGGGGGGGGGGGGGGGGGGGAGGGGGGGGAGGGACGTTTTAGAAGCAGAATGAAGAAGTCCTGATTGTACAAAACAACGGAGCGAACTGATAGCAATACCTCTACTGTGTTGCGCAGGATTCAGGACAGATCATTGTCTTTCCGGGCATTCATCACGGCACCCCTGTGAGTTATTATCATGGGAGAATAATGGTTTTTAAACGTTCAGCGAGAAATATTAGGGGGGGGGGGGGGGGGGGTTGGGGGAGGGGAGGAGGAGGGGGGGCATGATAGCTCAGTTACACTGGACTCGTGATCTTGGTGACCCTGTGGTTGTGGGTTCGAATCTCCGCTGGGCAATTTCGTTGCAGGGAAATTTTCCCCTCAGGGTTACCGTTGATTCTGACTCCATTTCGCGAAAGCTCTTTCAAATGAGATCATAAACCGAGACTCCATTTGATCTCACGCATAACATCTTACACATACGTGAAATCTCGTCAGCGACTTTCGCAGAAGAAGGACATTTTGGACGTTGGTACGAATAACATTATATATGAATGTATCCTCCGTGAGAAATCGAGGGGATGAATGAAAAACTGAGTGACTGATGTTCGATGGAATGACGCGGGAAACGAAAGATTATCGCCAGGAGACAACTTGTCCGTCGTTGGCAACCAGGTACAGAAAGGTGAATGTGAGAGATTCATTTTACGCCCAACTGGAGGGGATTAGAGATTATTCGTTCTTCGTTTTCATTGTCTGGAATGTGTGTGTGTGTGTGTGTGTGTGTGTGTGTGTGTGTGTGTGTGTTTGTGTTTGTGTGTGTGTGTGTGTGTTGTGTGTGTGTGTGTGTGTGTGTGTGTGTGTGTGTGTGTGTGTGAGAGAGAGAGAGAGAGAGAGAGAGATGTTTGCAGATAGTCAGCCCTGTGAAAAGGACAACATGGATTTTAGGTGTCTAACCGAGGATGGGCACCGCGAAAGTATTCTCAGTAATAATAGTAATTATGATTGATAATTAGAAAAAAAAAAACGCCAAAAAGAGCCATGAAAACATTCTTTTATTCATTTGTTCGAGGTGTTACACCTGAAACGTGTCGCTGTCTTTTCAGCATACTGAATTTTATTCCAAAAATAAAATTGCCCATGTTGTTTGTAACCCGAAAATAACAAATTGATAAAGTTGCTCAATTGCATAAGGATTGTTCAGTTAACCTCCCTCATGATACGCAATGCCTCTCCTCTCTCTCTCTCTCTCTCTCTCTCTCTCTCTCTCTCTGTCTCTCTCTCTCTCTCTCCCCCACATCCACTCAGCTCATGCCCCCCCCACCCCCCACCTTTTTATATAAAAAAAATGTTTCTTATGTATTAACCGTGCCTCCACAAAATTCTGACGGATTTATACGCAGGCGCCTTTCTCACATGTTCAGGGGTTCATTGAGGTGACTTCCATCATTATTCGTCTTTTTCAAGTCGGACAGCTCGTGTGTTTAGTGACAGTAAGAGTTGTCTATTCTAACACACAATTTTTTTCACTGACGGTTCCTAAAATTTACTCATATATTTCAATGACGTGAAAATGTTCACGCGATGGTTTTCATATTGTGTGCGTGACCGTGGTCACATGAAAGTGATTTTTTTTTTTAACGTGCACTAGCATGTACAATGAAAACAGAAAAGGGGGAAAAACTGCATCAGCTGCATACCTCACAGACACTCGGGGCATTTTAATGAATAGAATACCATGAATATCTTGACGTATTCAAAGCTATTCTTGCCGGCACAAGCGCATGACGGGTTTGTTTCTCATTGCCCACAAACCCACCCATCCGTTCAAAGATATTTGTACGTGCATCTGCCAGCTCAGTTGATTATAATTCCACACCGTTGCAGTTTGGGGCATGCTTACACCTATGCACTCGCGCATGCGCACGCAGTCCGGAAATACAACTGCTGTAAGTCTGAAAATAACATTTTACAGAGACGAAAAAAAAGTGATTATTTATCCCCACAAGATATACTGCGAGTTGAGTTATGGTACAAGTGTTTTGATTACAGAATGTTTATTTTTAGGATAATGTGATTGGGACTTGGCTACATTATGCCCCTTGGCCCGCTCTTCTGGTATACCAAAATTTCAAAAATGCGAAAAGTTCGAGTTACGGCAATTATATTTCCGGGCGGCGTTATGCGATCTTCATAATATTGCTAAAAAAAAAAAAAAGAAAAAGAAAAAATGAAGCGTTAAATAATCACCAAACAATAATCAGTACCAGACAGAGTCTGCATAGTTTGATTTACTGGTCCTTCGCGCCATTTTCCTCACTTCACTTGTATGCCTTGTTTTCTTTTTCATTGTGTACGTGACCATGTTCGGGAGAAAGTGTTCTTTTCTATGTGTGTTGCTGTTACGTCACAAATGTTCCGGAGAAAGTGATTTTTGTCTGCGTGTGTTGCTGTTAATGTCACACATAGAGCTGCGATTTATCGTCTGCCTGGACTAGAGTCCGATATAGTGACCCATCAGGGTTTTTCTCGTCCAATTCTCAATATTTTTTATTTGCTTCTTCTTGATTTTCTTCATTGTCTTCTTTTAATTTTTGTTTTGTCCCCCTTTTCCTACTGCTCTTGCTGCTGTTGTTGTTGTTGTTCTTCTTCTTCCTCTTCTAATCTCTTTTCTGTTCTTCTTTTTTTTTCTATGATCTTCGTCTTTTGCCGCCGCCTTCTTCTCCTATTCCTCTTCCTACTCCTTGACCACCTTATTCTCCGATTCCTCCTCCTTGACCACCTTCTTCTCCTATTCCTGCTCCTCCTCCTTGACCGCCTTCTTCTCCTATTCCTCCTCCTTGACCACCTTCTTCTCCTATTCCTCCTCCTTGACCGCCTTCTTCTCCTATTCCTCCTCCTTGACCGCCTTCTTCTCCTATTCCTCCTCCTTGACCACCTTCTTCTCCTATTCCTCCTCCTTGACCACCTTCTTCTCCTATTCCTCCTCCTTGACCACCTTCTTCTCCTATCCCTATTCCTCCTCCTTGACCACCTTCTTCTCATATTCCTATTCCTCCTTTTTGACCACCTTCTTCTCCGATTCCTATTCCTCCTCCTTGACCACCTTCTTCTCCTATCCCTATTCCTCCTCCTTGACCACCTTCTTCTCCTATTCCTATTCCTCCTCCTTGACCACCTTCTTTTCATATTCCTCCTCCTCCTCCTTGACCACCTTCTTCTCCTATTCCTCCTCCTCCTTGACCACCTTCTCCTCCTATTCCTCCTCCTCCTTGACACCTTCTTCTCCTATTCCTATTCCTCCTCCTTGACCGCCTTCTTCTCATATTCCTCCTCCTCCTCCTTGACCACCTTCTTCTCCTATTCCTATTCCTCCTCCTTGACCACCTTCTTCTCCTATTCCTCCTCCTCCTTGACCACCTTCTTCTCCTATTCCTCCTCCTCCTCCTTGGCCACCTTCTTCTCCTATTCCTCCTCCTTGGCCACCTTCTTCTCCTATTCCTCCTCCTCCTCCTTGACCACCTTCTTCTCCTATTTCTCCTCCTCCTCCTTGACCACCTTCTCCTATTCCTCCTCCTCCTCCTTGACCACCTTCTTCTCCTATTCCTCCTCCATGACCACCTTCTTCTCCTATTCCTCCTCCTCCTCCTTGACCACCTTCTTCTCCTATTCCCCCTCCTCCTCCTTGACCACCTTCTTCTCCTACTCCTCGTCCTCCTCCTTGACCGCTTTCTTCTCCTATTCCTCCTCCTCTTCCTTGACCACCTTCTTCTCCTATTCCTCCTCCATGACCACCTTCTTCTCCTATTCCTCCTCCTCCTCCTTGACCACCTTCTTCTCCTATTCCCCCTCCTCCTCCTTGACCACCTTCTTCTCCTACTCCTCGTCCTCCTCCTGACCGCTTTCTTCTCCTATTCCTCCTCCTCCTCCTTGACCACCTTCTTCTCCTATTCCTCCTCCTTGACCACCTTCTTCTCCTATTCCTCCTGCTTGACCACCTTCTTCTCCTATTCCTCCTCCTGCTCCTTGACCGCCTTCTTCTCGTATTCCTCCTCCTCCTCCTCCTTGGCCGTCTTCTTCTCCTATTCCCCCTCCTTGACCACCTTCTTCTCCTATTCCTCCTCCTCCTCCTTGACCACCTTCTTCTCCTATTCCCCTCCTCCTCCTTGACCACCTTCTTCTCCTACTCCTCGTCCTCCTCCTTGACCGCTTTCTTCTCCTATTCCTCCTCCTCCTCCTTGACCACCTTCTTCTCCTATTCCCCCTCCTCCTCCTTGGCCGCCTTCTTCTCCTACTCCTCGTCCTCCTCCTTGACCGCCTTCTTCTCCTATTCCTCCTCCTCCTTGACCACCTTCTTCTTCTATTCCGATTCCTCCTCCTTGACCACCTTCTTCTCCTATTCCTATTCTCCTCCTTGATCACCTTCTTCTCCTATTCCGATTCCTCCTCCTTGATCACCTTCTTCTCCTATTCCTATTCCTCCTCCTTGATCACCTTCTCCTATTCCTATTCCTCCTCCTTGACACCTTCTTCTCCTATTCCTCCTCCTTGACACCTTCTTCCCTATTCCTATTCCTCCTCCTTGACCACCTTCTTCTCCTATCCCTATTCCTCCTCCTTGACCACCTTCTTCTCCTATTCCGATTCCTCCTCCTTGACCACCTTCTTCTCCTATTCGTATTCATCCTCCTTGATCACCTTCTTCTCCTATTCCTATTCCTCCTCCTTGACACATTCTTCTCCTATTCCTCCTCCTTGACCGCCTTCTTCTCCTATTCCTATTCCTCCTCCTTGACCGCCTTCTTCTCCTATTCCTCCTCCTTGACCGCCTTCTTCTCCTATTCCTCCTCCTTGACCACCTTCTTCTCCTATTCCTCCTCCTTGACCGCCTTCTTCTCCTATTCCTCCTCCTCCTCTTTGACCACCTTCTTCTCCTATTCCTCCTCCTCCTTGACCGCCTTCTTCTCCTATTCCTTCTCCTCCTCCTCGTCGTCCTCCTCATGTTCCATCTTCTTCTCCTCTTCCTCCTCTGTCTTCTCTTCCTCCTCCTCCTCCACCTTCTTCTTCTTCTTCCTCTTCTTCTTCCTTCTCTGTATCATTAGAAATTACTATTATTGTTATTACAATTGTTATTAATTACTAATATTATCATTTTCATCATTCATAGTGGTAGTAGTAATAGTAGCCGCAGCAGCCGCAGCAGCAGTAGTAGTAGTAGTAGTGGTGGTGGTGGTATTATTGCCATTATTATTATTGTCGGTGTCCGATTGTCTGTCGATAAAATTATGTTACATGTACTGGACTGATTTTATCAAACCCAGATGAAAAGATGAATGTGGTGTAAAGAGCAATCTTTTTGTTATCTGGATGCGCATTAAAGCGAGCATCCATGATTCCTTTAGCACGACTGTTTGTCACAGATTGGACTTACACAGTCCTGGTTTATGATCTTTTTGTTATCTGGATGCGCATTAAAGCGAGCATCCATGATTCCTTTAGCACGACTGTTTGTCACAGACTGGACTTACACAGTCCTGGTTTATTACCGTGGAATAATGGTTTGGATCAGCCTGTGGCCCATCGTACCCGGTTTCATGGTGCCCCTTAAGATCCCCAGGCCACACTTTCATCGAATCCCTTCTTTAAGTCAACAGAGACATGGTAAACTCCTGCAGGTTGTTGAGGTCCTTTTCACACTACATTCACAGATGAACAATCTTTTCCCTTCTACTTTCGGTATCCTGTTCGCTCTCCTGTAGTAACATACTGAGCC
The DNA here is from genome assembly GCA_033310375.1 of Conus canariensis. Classification (NCBI taxonomy): domain Eukaryota; kingdom Metazoa; phylum Mollusca; class Gastropoda; order Neogastropoda; family Conidae; genus Conus; species Conus canariensis. The sequence goes on along the minus strand of CM065716.1, from coordinate 48,806,379 downwards.
TGCGGCTTGAATCTTTTGAGAGGAGGGGAGGGGGGGAGTGGGGGGGGGGGAGGTGGGGGGGGGGGGGGCTTCATGCGGAGAACATTACTCACATAACAAAATTTTGATGTGAAATTCACAGTCGAGAACTTCAAGCAATATATTGCACTGTGCAATCATCGTGTGAAGCGCAACTTTTAAAGCACTTGCTGAAGATAATGCGTGAGTGTTGTTATATATTTAAAATTCAAACTAGGATCTCCTCAAAACTAAGGAATTGTGACATAGACTTTGAATAGATGAGAGTGATGAAGTATGACGTGTAAACAGAAAATAGGTTGACATATACAGCTGTGCACCAGTTACATCTGGAAAACCTCATGAAAACAAGGCATTCGTAAAACAGTTGATGTAAGTCTAGATTACTTGATGACAAAAGATATAAGTCTAGATTACTTGATACAAAGATATAAGTCTAGATTACTTGATGACAAAAGATATAAGTCTAGATTACTTGATGACAAAAGATATAAGTCTAGATTACTTGATGACAAAAGATATGTCTAGATTACTTGATGACAAAAGATATAAGTCTAGATTACTTGATGACAAAAGATATAAGTCTAGATTACTTGATGACAAAAGATAAACAAGCTATGAGGTTGGGCGGAGAAGGCAGGGGTGGGGTTGAAGAGGGCAGTACATTTGGGGGAGTGACCTTGTTTAGACGGAAACGTTGCCAAATCACGCGTGTGAACCAGTCAAGTCTAAATCATGGCTCTTATTGTATGCGTGTACGTCTGTCTGTTTCTTTCTTTTTTTTTTCTTTGTTTGTTTGTTTGTTGGACAACATAAACAGGACAAACATAATAAGACAGGAAGAAAAACCTTCCCCATGAAGCCTCACGACACTGCCATGTCGTTGATGTATACTACGCACAAAAAGTTAAGGATCGGTATGTGAAAACAGGTGCGTAATAAACTCAGTTCGCTACTGTTATTTATTTCTTAGTCCAGCCAAATTGTCATGAATTCTTGTTCAGCTGTAAGTGGGCGATGTTGTGTTAGTGCAAAAATTAAACGGGATTCTCTACTACTGAGTTGGGCCGCAAACGGAAAAGCGGAAACTTGCGAAAAATGACCTTGTTTTGGACCGTTCTGCCTGAACACATTGCACTTGCCAGATGGAAAAACCATTATGCACGTGCAAGCACTGCTGTTTATGTGTGAGATGCTGTCGCTCGCTTGGCTATATAAGAAGACATTCCACCAGCAGTAGGCCTGATCTGACAATGCCTCCACGACGAAAATTAAGCGAGTTGGACAGGGGACGAGCTGTTGCATGGTTCCAAGATGGTGTTCCCAAGCGAGAAGTGGCCAGGCGACTTCATGTGTCCATCTCGGTCATTGTCGACTGATTCAACGCTTCACAGCCACTGGGATTGTCCATGAAAGACGCAGATCTGGTCGACCGAAGAAGACAACCCCACGTGACGATCGTCTCATTGAACGACAAGCCCTGCAGACAAGAACAGCCTCTTCCAGCATAATTCAAAGGCAGTTCAGGGTGGCTACTAACATCAACATCAGCCAGCAGACCATACGGAACCGCCTACATGGGTTTAATCTCCGTTCTCGTCGCCCAGCAGTACGGCCACGCTTAACTCCAGCCCATAGGGCAGCACGCTGCGCCTTCTGCGCACGTCACGTGAGGTGGACACGTCAGCAATGGTCCCAGGTCCTGTTCAGTGATGAATCACGCTTCACCCTTCACCACAACGACGGCCGACTGAGGGTCTGGAGGCGCCCAGGGCAACGCTTTACTGACGCCACTGTCCAAGAAAAGGTGGCCTTTGGTGGAGGTTCTGTAATGGTCTGGGGGGCCTTCAGCCTTCACCACAGAACACCCTTGTATCATGTACAGGGTAACCTGACTGGCATCCGATACCGGGATGAGATCCTTCGACCGCTGGCTGTGCCTACACTGCAGCAGATGGGACCGAGGGCTGTCTACCAGGATGACAATGCTCGCCCCCACAGGGCAAGCGTGGTCAACGACTTCCTGTAGCAGTCTGGAGTCAACAGAATGGAGTGGCCAGCATGCAGTCCCGATCTCAACCCGATTGAGAACCTCTGGGATGAGCTGGATCGCAAAGTGAGGAGCCACCCCCCCTCCCAGGGATGCCCAACACCTCTACCAGATGCTGCAGGCTGAGTGGCAGGCGCTTCCACAGAGGATCTTCACCAACCTGGTCAACTCGATGAGGACTCGCTGCGTCGAGTGCCAGAACAGCCATAGGTGGTTACACGCATTACTGAGCTTTTGGGAGCATCAGTATGCCCTGTCTTGTGATTTCAATGACTTTGGGAAATCAAATTTGGATACGTACCCACTTTAATCAAATGTACACACCAAACGATTGCTCGAGATTGAAGGCAATTGTGTATCGTTATCACTAAAGAATGGAATTAAATGTTGGCCAAACTTCAACGCATTGACTTTATTTTGACAGTTATGAATGTTTGTGAAAGTGATCCTTAAGTTTTTGTGTGTAGCTTATGACGCTGGTGATGATGATGTAAAAGCGGCCAACAGGCAGCTGACTGATGCTGAGCATTCGACGTGTGACACAGGGGACCCCTCCTCGAGGTTTGCCCACTCCTCATGCAGTTGACAGCTACAAAGGGGTGATGTCCTCTGGAATCACACACACACACACACACACACACACACACACACACACACACACACACACACACACACACACACACACACAATACAATACTATACAATATTTATTTCCTTTCACCCCTTTGGGGGTATGCAAGATAATGGCAAAAGGTAAACGGTTGTCAGCATGCTTTTAAAAAAAATGAAATAAAATTAAAACTCACACTAATCACATCGTTGAATATTTAAGGACAATGTTCACGCATATTGACCAAGAAAGTATCTCATCCATGTAAGGCGAATGATAAATTATCCTGCTTCATTTGATGCACTTCGCTAAATTCCAAAGACATTTTTTTCAAAGTTCTACTTAAATTACAAAGGTTAAGCTATTGAACGTGCTTTTAGATATGGTTCTGGCATAAATTGATGACGTGAAGCTGCATATATATAGGGCAATGAAATGCAAAATGAAATTCATCACCGGCTTCATTCATATCGCAGTTTCTACGTATTCTTTCTTCTCTCGACAGTTCATGTCGCTGTCTCTGTTCTGTTTCAAGCTTATGATTATAAGAACGAAATTTCATAAACGCAATAGTATACTGATAGGAAAGTTGTGTAATAAACTTTCTCTGCAAAAATCAGATTTCAAACGTTTGGAAATAAGACATTTATTACTTCTATCGAGAGATTCTTGCCAACTTTAAATGAAAGAATTCATCAAACTGTGGTCTACATTCTTACTCAAAGAAGATAAACGAAAGATAAACTCTGTGAATCCCAAACACATTCATGACCGATCTCTGTTAAAATTGCTCTGATGCCACTCAGTCACCGTGATGTTCTAGTCCATCTGTCAAAAAGCGAGCGCATTACAATGTACATTTCACACACACACACACACACACACACACACACACACACACACACACACACACAGAGAGAGGCCCCGAGGGTTTTTTGTTTTGTTGTCTGTATGGGTCTTCTTGAGATAAGTCGGATGAATTCTTATGCAGTGTGTGTGTGTTGTGTGTGTGTGTGTGCGCGCGCGCGCGCGCGCCCGTGTGTGTATGTGTGTGTGTGTGTGTGTGTGTGTGTGCGCGCGCGGCGCGCGCGAGATCACACTCGCACACATATAAAACAGGTCCCTGTCCTAAAGCAAGCGTTTTTCCATGTTGCACGTGAAACCGCTCAAAGATCGCCCGTTACGGCCTCTCCTGTGTCAGTCAGACCTCAAGTGTGGGGGCAACCGACCCTGCTTCGTTGAACATGCCGCAGAGGCCACAGCTGTGCACAGTGTGTCTCTATCTGTTGCCCGAATGGTCACTCACCTCCGGCTACGTGACAGGCCAATGCTATACTTACGTAGTGCACGCGCGAGTGCCTTCAGACAAACTTCATACACACTCCTACCCGTACGTGCACGAAATTGTAAAAGTGTGTTTCTGTCGCGCACACATTAGAGATGCGCATGCTCGGGATGGCGTTGCGGTAAGGTGGAGAGGGGTAGAGGAGGTCAGAGGCGATGAGAGGGAGGGGCAGGAGATAACGCAGGTGACACAGCAGCAGTTTCATGTGAGGACTTCGTCTCTTTGTGTTGGGACTGACGATATCATTCCTTTCATAGCGTTCTGCAGACGACAGCTGACATAGAGTGGTGTATTCCTGCTCTTCTTCTTCGTTCCAGGGCTAGACATCCGAGGCTCACCACTGGTGGAAGGTTTAGGTGTACGCCACCGTTTGTGATCCCACCATTAATTAAGGTAGCCACATGTTTCTTCTGGGGATGATGTCTAACCACGAGACCAGTGCGCGTAGTTGTTTCCTTGTGTGTGTGTGTGTGTGTGTGTGTGTGTGTGTGCGCGCGCCGTGCTTGTGCGCGCGCGTGCTTGTGCGCCCGTGTGCGCTGGTGCGTGAGCGCGCGCGCGCGCATATGTGTGTGTGTGTGTGTGTGTGTGTGTGTGTGTGTGTCTGCACACGATGGCCCACCGGTTGTTAAAGAATGGACTGTGGTTAATTCTCATGCACGTGCTTTCAAACACACAAACATGCACGCACACACACACACACACACACACACACACACACACACACACACACACACACAGAGGGTGAAGTATGCACAGATGTCGATCCCGAGGAGAAAAATCGCCTCTGACCTTGTTATCTCAAACAGGAATTGACCGCAGGACCCTTAGATGAAGAGAACACTGCTTCATGCGCCCGACCAATCATCATACCCAACTCCCCCCCCCTTCTCCACCTCCACCTCTCTCCCCTCGCCCGTGTAGCTGTTTCTTCCAGTTTTTCTTTGACTGTTGGTGGAAGGCGATAGTTAAGCATGCGTTGATGCGCATGATTTTGAGGCCAAAGGGAAATAGACTTTTCACCACGTTTTTCGTACACCATGTCATGTCACGTCACTGACAAGCACATTTAATGCCATCCCTTCCCTACCCTCTACAGTCGGTAGATAACTACTGTTTTAGTCATTCGGTCTGAATCTTTGACAGTGAGCATCAGTATGGCTTTAAGGGGACAGGGTAACCACTGTGCGGAGGTGCTTTCAACCGCAGGTGAAACAGGCCATGCAACAATTAACTGCATGTCATGTCACAAGGGCCTGTGGGGAGGGGGCCCAGTAGATTGCCTAGCAAGGTACAGACTACTGTGACCGTGGTCGCAGTCTTGTGCGTGGCGATGTTTTTCTTTTAATTTTTTTTTTAATCCCTTGCTATTAGGCCAGAGTTGTAGACTCTCGCTACATGCTTTTTGGTGTTGTTTTTACTTTACTTTCTTTTTTTTCGCCCCGTGGTTACACTGTTTCATTGTGGTACAAGTGTAAATTTGTTTGTTCATTGATTCCATCTGATAGCAAATTCTTAAAACGCATACACACAATTTAAACACTGCGACTCACCATATTCCCCCCCCTCCCCCCCCCCCCCACCTCCATCAAACACACGCCCTGTTCTTTTTCTATGATAACTGACACATAATGACAAGAAGTGTTCAATTATAAGATCTTACTTGCAATTCAAAAATAAGGTTTTTACATTGGGTGTACATTTCTTGAATTAGTTACTGCAGAGTGCTTCGCTTACGATCGACCCCCACGCGGGAGAGAGAGAGAGAGAGAGAGAGAGAGAGAGAGAGAGAGAGAGAGAGAGAGAGAGAGAGAGTATAGTGATGATTCAAGACATTTTTCCAGCAACGTAGGGAGAAAAAGTTAGTCGTAATCTTTCCCCTCTTTCTCAACTGATACGATACCAAACTCACGAATGTCGCTATTTTGACGGGGCAAAGTCTACGAGGTGAAGGTCATCGGATCCACAAGCGATCTGGGTGCCAATCTTTTGGATGAGACGATAAATCCTGGCGCCGTGCTAAAGTTTGCTGCTAGCGCTAGTAAAAGATCCCATGGCAACAAGACAGTTGTTTCTTCTCCAAATTTTGTCGGAAAATGCACCATTCATAAGTACACAAAAGTGTGCGCGAGCAACAAAACAAATACATAACAGAGAGAATACAAACCGATGCTGTACCGATTGAGAACATGTCTGAATATGTACACAGAGCAACATAACACGACACGATACGATACGATACGATACGATACGACACACAACACGACACGACATGTCACGACACGATACGATACGGCACGGCACGGCACAGCACAGCACAGCGCAACACAGTACAACACAGAGCAACACAACGCAATACAATACAAAATATGTAATTGTAAAACGTGAACGTTAGTGTGAAGGCCTCATGACCAATGGTCACTGCTGTCAAATTTTAATGAAGTTTTCGACGTTCTTATTTATTTAGCTTCTCCCCCCCCCCCCCCCCCCCCCCTTTTTTTTAAACTGAGGATTATAACAAGACTCGAGAGCAGAATAGCATCAGCTCTCATTGCGGCCTAGTTTCGTCTGTCTTAACGCTGTTTTCAGTTGAACTATGGTGTCATTGATTGATGCATGCTTCCTTTCTTTTTCCAGTGGAAGACTTCTTCCCCCACAGTATAGTGACAGTCCTGATAGACAGCCTGTGTACGGCTGGTCAGTAACAGAACTGACACAGCGAGGACTGATGGCACCGACAGCATGGATGATGATAATGATAATGATGATGATGATAATATTTATGATAATAATAATGATGATGATAATTATGATGATGATGATGATGATTACTATAATCATTATTATCATTATCATCATTATTATCAGTGTTGTTATTATTATTATTGTTGTTGTTGTGATATTATTATCATTAATATCATTATTATCATTATTGTTATTATTGTTGTTGTGGTTGTTGTTGTGGTGGTGGTGGTGGTTAATATCATCATTGTTATTACAACAGTAACAAAGTGATGCTGCTGCTGCTGCTGATAACTGCGTATGTATGGCAGCATCTTAAGCAATAAATAATACACATTGCAATCTTCTTTGAATTAACACAGAAAGAAGAAAACAAAAGCAAAGAAAATTCAATTCAGCCAAATAACATGACATTATAACATAATATCATACAAATCCAGACTTCCACAAGCATAGAAAAATGTTCAATCTTTAGTTCCCGAGATCAAAAAGCAGACAAGCGTTTGGCCAGTACTTCTTGATTCTGTTTAACACTATGATTTTTTTTATTATTCTACCCGCTCTCAACGTCTTTTGAGACCTTAAAATGTCCTACTATCATTGTACGTGCTACTAGTTCAAAACAGACACCGATAAAAGACTTTAAAGAAAAATTTCTGTGCCACCCAACGAAATAAACGAACAAATTGCCCTACACACACGACGCGCTTCGAGCTCTTTGGTCTTCTACAGGAAAGACGAAAAACATTCAAGACAACGAAAACGAAGCAAGAACACACAGTCACTTATCTCCCCAAGCTGAGGCGCAAAATCCCGAAGTTGTGTGACAATTTAATAGTTTACACTGACGTATAAGAGGCGGAAGAGAGTTAAGCTCGGGTTCACCGTCAAGACCTCAAAAGTCAATTTGAAGAATGAAACAGTTTTTTTTTCAAACGTTTGTCTCTTCCTGTGAATCTTACGTGTACTTCATGAGGCTTCTGCTTTAATGGGACATGAAGAACAAATCATAAGAGCAGACTCCTCGTGCTCTAAATCTTTCTTGTCCCCCACACCCTCCATCTCCTCCCGTCGATGGGCGGGTAGTAGTAGCGTCTGTTTAAAGTTAATTAATGGAAAGGGTTCTATAAAGTTTATTTCAATCCAAAAAATGTCCTCGGAAAAGTCACGAAAATGTACGGTTGCAAAATAACAACAGCAACAATGATAATAGTAACAACAACAACAATAATAATAATAATAATGATGATGATGATGATGATAAGCATAATTATAATAAGAATAATGTAATGATAATGAAAATATAACGTTAATGATAATAATGATAAATAATCAACCATGCAAATGTGTGTTCGGTCAGACCACAGCATGCCACAAGAAGGGAGATGAAAGATGAAAGCGAGGAGCGAAGCAACGGCAGTCTTGAGGTTTGGGCAGTGCCGTAAACAGTGTGGACTGACCACGACGAAGCACTGTTATGACCGAACAACAAGAGGCCGGACTAAGGCCAAGCTGACAGTGGACCGATGTCAAACGTGTCTGTCCACGTCGTCGTGTGAGTGTCTGTCTCTAATCCCTGTCCGCTAGTTTCCGGTGTAACGAAAAGTTTTAACTCCCCGAATGGTTCAACTCCCAGGGAGTTAAACTGTTCATATGTAAATTTTAACTCCCCGGGAGTTAAACTAGAATGACTCCCACCCTATGCCAAAATAACTCCACTCAGTAAAACTTCAAAATGTTCTATAAATCTTTTTTGTAAGTCTCAACAAATTCTTGAAACATTAAGGGGGGAGTCATTTTGTACATATATCAGACTTAACTCCCACCCTGTAACAGAATGACCCCCCTGGGAGTTAGTCTGTATCCAGATTAACTCCCGGGAGTTAATCCAGGCGTGTAAAAGTTTAACTCCCTGCCCACTAAGGGGAGTCAGTTTTTCACAGTTTAGAATAACTCCCCTGGGAGTTAATGTGTACACGTGTTTTCTGACTCCCAGGGAGTTACTTTGTAACAGAGGGAGAGTTAATCTGATCATGACTAAGATGACTCCCCACCCACCTATTCCCAGATGTCTTTCTGTAAGATGGGGAAGGGGATTTAATGTTCATGAAGGAAATGTCCGTGTACATATTCATGTGCTCATCTATGCATGTCCTTGATATTTTAATATGCCTTTTTGTATATAATCTGTATGTAAAGTCTGTATATACATGAATTGATGGTTTGATGCCTTTGGTAGAAATACTGTACCTTCAGTCTTTGGCGTTCTCTCTCTCTCTCTCTGTCTGTCTCTCTCTCTCTCTCTTCTCTCTCTCTCTCTCTCTCTCTCTCTCTCTCTCTCAAGGGTTGGCATAGATTAGAAATTTGTGTGTGAGACACATGGGATAGAGAAAGGGGGGAGGAGGGGGGTTGGTGCCTGTTTTTGTACAATTTGTACAAGAGGTTGGCTGCTTGGGACCGATCTTATCAAGTTGTCAAGTGACTCGTCACATGTGTGGTGGTGTGCCTGTGCCAAGCTAAAAACGAAAGTCGGCCAGCCAATCAGAAAAACACACATTTTTCAATAACATTCAGGACACGTGACTAATTCACAGAAACCAATGATATCGAAGAAAACAATTCTACCTGACAGGTCTTGATCTGGCAAGTTAGTGTAAGACACACACACACCACACACACACACACACACACACACACACACACACACACACACACATTTCGAATATATATATATATAAGATGCATGGGTGGTAGCGAGGTGCGGGGAGTGGGTGGTGGGTGGGGGTCATTCTGGTGGTATGTCAGAATAACTCCCCTGGGGTCAAACTGAAACACAGATGGAGTTAGTTTTTTATATTCTAGTTTAACTCCCAGGGAGTTAAAATTTACAAACGAACAGTTTAACTCCCTGGGAGTTAAACCATTCGGGGAGTTAAAACTTTTCGTTACACCGGATCCTGCTCTCTCTCTCTCTCTCTCTCTCTCTCTCTCTCTCTCTCTCTCTCTCTCTCTTACAACGTGCCTCTAATGGCAGCACAGTGGTGTGTTGACATGGACAGCCGGAACAAATGACAAATGACCAACGGACGCACACCGTAAACCGGGAGGATATGCTGGGAGTAGAGGAGAGACAGGGGCAGGCGCGTGGGATTGGGGGGGGGGGGGAGGAGGGTTAGGGGGGGTGCTTAAGGAGTCTGTTTGTGAGTGGATGTGTTTGGGTCATCCGTTCCATTCCCTTTCCCCTCCTTCTCTCTGGTCTCTTTAGTAAACTGTTCTGACCCTGTGGATTTGTGGACTGTTCCTTCTCTCTGGTCTCTTTAGTAAACTGTTCTAACCCTGTGGATTTGTGGACTGTTCCTTTTCTCTGGTCTCTTTAGTAAACTGTTCTGACCCTGTGGATTTGTGGACTGTTCCTTCTCTCTGGTCTCTTTAGTAAACTGTTCTAACCCTGTGGATTTGTGGACTGTTCCTTCTCTCTGGTCTCTTTAGTAAACTGTTCTAACCCTGTGGATTTGTGGACTGTTCCTTCTCTCTGGTCTCTTTAGTAAACTGTTCTAACCCTGTGGATTTGTGGACTGTTCCTTCTCTCTGGTCTCTTTAGTAAACTGTTCTAACCCTGTGGATTTGTGGACTGTTCTTCTCTCTGGTTCTCTTTGTCAACTGTTCTAACCTGTGGATTTGTGACTGTTCCTTCTCTCTGTCTCTTTATAACTGTTCATCCTGTGGATTGTTGGACTGTACCATGTCTCTTTCCTTCCTCAGACTCTCTTTTCTTCCTTTCATCAGGTCTTCAGATAAATTGTCTGAACCAGTCTTACCTTTCACTTCCCTAATCTTTGAGGAGGAATAATTATCTTGACGAACCAGCGCTAATTTCGTTCTTCTGAGTTTTTAGAAGGATGTTGATTCGAACCAGCTCTGTCTTCAAGTTTTTCTTCAGATCTTTTGAAGGAACCTGATTTGAACCGTAGAGGGCGCTGACTGGAAATGGGTTATGAAGGTTGGGAAGGGGACAAAAGAAAAGTAACTCTAGGTATCTCACGTTCGTTATCGAATGGTGTGTGTGTGTGTGTGTGTGTGTGTGTGTGTGTGTGTGTGTGTGTGTGTGTGTGTGTGTGAGGACGGACGTTCGGTGTAGAATAAGAAGAGGGAGAGAAATAAACAACAGTAATGTGACAGCCTCTATCTGTCACGTTTCTTTCTCCTTCTCATTTGTCATTTTTCTCCAGTCTTGTAATTTAGCCTTTTTGGTTTCCTCTAATTTGTCATTTCATTTCCTCCTTATCATCCGCTTGCCACTTCCTTTTTATTAGTTTTTTTTCTGCTGTTAGTTTGTCTTTTTGCTTCCTGTAATTCTGAAGTTTTACCTCCTGTGTGTTTCGAATTCACCTTTAACTTCTGCCTCCTACTTTATTCTGCTTCCTTCTTGTATATGAATTATTTTGACATCGTCTTCTGCTTCCTCCTGATTATTGTTTCTTCACCTTTTGCTTACAACTTCTGAGTTTCTTACTCGTCTAAATTGTCTTTCAAATTTACTCTTCTCACACGTCATCTGTGTTTCTGGTTTGTCTTTTTATTTCCGTGCATTTTGTCGTTTCATGTCGACCTTTCAGTTTACTGTTTACTTCTCGTTTGTTAAATTTAGCTTCCTTTCAAGTTTTCCTTCTAATGTATCTTTTCTACGTCTTCCTTCTAATCTGTAATTTCACTTCCTCCTTCTATTTTTTTTTTTGAAACAGCCTTTCAAATTGTTCTTTCTTCTCTTTTTTTTCTAGCTTTTTGATTCTCTTTATTTTTCTTCCCCATCAAATTCGTTCTTTAAATTCTTCTACTTTCCCTTTTTACTTCATACTTTTAACTCATGCGTTCACTTATTCTTTCTCTCTCCAACCGGCCCTTCCTTTTCCTTTTGATAATTCTTTTTGATTCCACCTCCTTCATCCTTTCATCGCACCTTCTACTTTCTTGCTCTACTTCCTTCTTCTTCTTCTTCTCCCTTCTTCTTCTCTCTCTCTCTCTCTCTCTCTCTCTCTCTTCCCATGTACCTTATTTTTGACCCTCTCTCCATGTAACTTTCGATTGAATCTGCTATTGTCGTCCAGCTATGAAGCCATGCTTGTTAAGACTGGCAATATTCATGCATGAAGCTTTGAAATCATCATGCACAGCAACATCCTAGCGTGTCTACAGTTGTGATTTGTCTCATGGTCAGTCTGCGCCTCACACAATTGAATGCAAAATCTGATAGGCTACACAAATCGTTGTGTGTGTATGAGAGGGAGAGAGAGAGGGAGAGAGAGACAGAGAGAGAGAGAGAGGGACAGACAGACAGACAGACAAACAGACAGAGGAAGAGAATGTTGCCTATAACCCAGCCGACCGCAAAGAGCTATATCAAGGGTGTCACCCTGTTGAAGTCAACTCTGAAAACGCGTTTATCTCTTGTAATTAATTTTTTTTTTTAATTCATGTCACCCCCCTTTAGTTAGGGACTTTTGACCCATACCGAATAAATGTGTTCGTATTCTCTCTCTCTCTCTCTCTCTCTCTCTCTCTCTCTCACACACACACACACACACACACACACACACACACACACACACACACACACACACACACACTGTGCATCTAATAACCAACACCGTTGTGTGTTGACATGACAACCAGAATAGATGGCAGAGTACCAATAGACGCACATCACCAATAGTTCGGACAAGCTGGGAGGAGGGGATGGGCGGGGGGGTTGGGGAGGTGGGGGGGGGGGGGGGAGCGTGCCTAACGTGTGTTAGTGTGAGCTGATGTGTTTGGGTCGTCTGTTCTATCCCCTTCCCCTCCTCCTCTCTGGTCTATTTTGAAAACTCTTCTGACCCTGTGGGATTGTATACAACTTCTCTCTCGCCTGTCCTCCACTTTCTTTCTCTTTTCCCTCCATTGTCCTAGGTCCTTCAAAAAGGACATTAATTTGAACCAGCTTACTTCCATTCTTCTGGTCTTTAAAAAGGACATTATTGAACCAGCTCTACCTTCCGTTCTCCCTGGTCTTTTAAAAAGGACATTAATTTGAACCAGCTCTACCTTCCGTTCTTCCTGGTCTTTTAAAAAGGACATTAATTTGAACCAGCTCTACCTTCCGTTCTCCTGGTCTTTTAAAAAGGACATTAATTTGAACCAGCTCTACCTTCCGTTCTTCCTGGTCTTTTAAAAAGGACATTAATTTGAACCAGCTCTACCTTCCGTTCTCCCTGGTCTTTTAAAAAGGACATTAATTTGAACCAGCTCTACCTTCCGTTCTCCCTGGTCTTTAAGAAGGACATTAATTTGAACCAGCTCTACCTTCCATTCTCCCAGGTCTTTTAAAAAGGACATTAATTTGAACCAGCTCTACCTTCCATTCTCCCAGGTCTTTTAAAAAGGACATTAATTTGAACCAGCTCTACCTTCCGTTCTCCCTGGTCTTTAGAAAGATTTTGATTCAAGTTAGCACTCCTTCCATTTTTCCAAGTCTTTAGAAGGCTGTTGATTCAACCCGTTGAGGCCATGACTGTAGTTGGTTACGAAGGTTGGGAGGGAATATATGAAATGTAGCTCTAGGTATCTCACTTTCGTTGTTACATGGGGTGTGTGTGTGTGTGTGTGTGTGTGTGTGTGTGTGTGTGTGTGTGTGTGTGTGTGTGTGTGTGTTTGTATTGTTGTTGTTGTTCTTCGATTTAACGTCTTTTCACTTTAAAGTGATATTAGACAGGAAGTAAGCGTTTACTTGTGTATGTGCATGTGTGTGTAGTATGCATGCGTGCTTGCATGTGTGCGTGCGTGTGTATGTGTGGTGTGTGTGTGTGTGTGTGTGTTGTGTGTGGTGTGGTGTGTGTGCATGTGTGTATGTGCGCGGGGCTGTTGATAGTTGTACAACAACACATATTTTGTACTTTTGTCCATATTTTGAATCAGCTCTATCAAAATTCAGAAAATGTTACTCTATGTATTTCACTTTCGTTGTTACATGGTGTGTAACCTTCGTAACCAACTACAGTCCATGGCCTCAACGGGTTGAATCAACAGCCTTCTAAAGACTTGGCAAAATGGAAGGGAGTGCTAATTTGAATCAAAATCTTTCTGAAGACCAGGAAGAACAGAAGGTAGAGCTGGTTCAAATTAATATCCTCTGTGTGTGTGTGTGTGTGTGTGTGTGTGTGTGTGTGTGTGTGTGTGTGTGGTGTTGTTGTTGTTGTTGTTGTTGTTGTTCTTCTTCTTTCTTCTTCGATTTAACGTCTTTTCATTTTAAAGTGATATTAAACAGGAAGTAAGCGTTTACTTGTACATGTGTATGTGTGTGCAGTATGCATGCGTGCTTGCATGTGTGCGTACGTGCGTATGTGTGTGTGTGTGTGTGTGTGTGTGTGTGTGTGTGTGTGTGTGTGTGTGTGTGTGTGTGTGCGTGCGTGCGTGCGTGTTAAATATTAGGGGAAATACTACATAAGAACAATCCTTAGAAAAAAGCAACATTAACAAATCAAACTGCAATAGTCAAAACAAAACAGTCTAAAATATGCAGAAATCATAAAAACGAGCCGACTGGACTTATCATTAAGTTCTGAACAAAGTTCAAAAGAAATACAGGTTCTTGGAAAATGCATTTAGATTCATCTTTTCTGAATTTTGATAGAGCTGATTCAAAATATGGACAAAAGTACAAAATATGTGTTGTTTTACAACTATCAACAGCCCCGCATACACATTGGATGTTTTTTTATGAACTTGGTTTTGAAAGCGTTTGACCTACATCGGTTAAAACAGTGAAACAATTTTTTTGCGGTGTTTTGGGTGTTTATTGACATTTTTTTGATAAAATGTATAAAATTTATTAATGAATTCTTTTTTAAAAAAAATGTTGTGATCGAGCGTTTAAACAACACTTTATTGAAGAATTAGGCTTATGTATTTTGGGAAGCATGTAGTGTGTGTGTGTGTGTGTGTGTGTGTGTGTGTGTGTGTGTGTGTGTTGTGTGTGTGTAGGGTAAAATGTCACGGTCACTTTGTGAAAAATTCAAAACTGACGAGGAAAAAAGACTGAGGCCTTCTGAGGCCAAATATGATCTCTTCCTCTTGAGTGAGTCAGCAGAGCCCAGCTGTGTGTTGCTGAAAAATTTTCAGATGAATCTGTTTAGTAGTTTGGGATAAGATGTTGATCGTTCGTTGACATTGTTAACATAAAGAAGAAGAAGGAAATTGGATGTCGAAGAGGGAGAGAGAGAGAGAAGAGAGAGAGAGAGAGGAGGGAGGGAGAGAGAGAGAGAGAGAGAGAGAGAGAGAGAGAGAGAGAGAGAGAGAGAGATTCAGATATATTATTCATGTGTAAGCCTGGGCCCTTTACGAAGGGGTACATGATTATGATATAACAACAAAAATGAAACTACAAGCTTGATCAGAATGCACAGTATTGCTCCTTTTTATGGTACAGCTGAGAGAGAGAGAGAGAGAGAGAGAGAGAGAGAGAGAGAGAGAGAGAGAGAGAGAAAGACAGACAGACAGCATGGCGACCCAGAAATCCACTTGCGATTCAGGCTTAACTCGTTGATGCTGTAGACGGTCTGGTTAATGTGGATTAGAAATAAGCACTTACTTCACCCACCAGCTTACAGTGCACCAGATGAGAATTGAGAAACTTGTTACCCACGCTGACGAGTTGTAGATTCATCAAGATCAATAAGGATGAAAGCTCAACCACCAAAAGAGAACTATATATCATCAAAAGAAAACTATAATATTGTAAACCTAGGAAAGGGACAACATTGGATACGATGACAGGCCAGGTTAGGTGTCACATTCGACAAAGGCTTACCACCCCCCCCCCCCCCCCCCCCCCAGAAAGCTGTAACAAAGGCCAGACAAAAATTGGCAATCATGCGTACACTTGCAGGCACCAGGCGGGAATGGGAGCCAATGGAGGGATCCTGAAGACAGTCTGTGAAGGAACTGTTGGGCGTCCTCAGGAATACACATCTCCAGCGAGGGCATCAACAGCCCAAAGCCAGCCAGCAGGTGCTGGACAAGGTGCAGACTCAAGGGCTATGGATTGTTTCTGGAGCCATGAAGTCAGTCTTGGCAAAATCGTGAAACAGATCAGTGCATTTACTCTTTCCCACCCGTCCATCACACACACACACACACACACACACACACACACACACACACACACACACACACACACACACACATCACCTCCACTCGCCCCTTTCCTCACTTCCCTTCCCCTTCCCTTTCCCCCCTGCTTCCACACCACCACCACCACCACCCCTCTACACACACACACACACACACACACACACACACACACACACACACACACACACACACACACTCATGCATGTACAAAGCTCTCGCAGTACACATTTTCTCAGGCATATTTTGTAGACAGCACATCATCTCGCTAGTGCACGAGATTTAAGAAAAAAAAATTTTCGGTAGGGATTCTCCCAGTACCTAAGGTTGCCAGCGACAATGTGTGCCAAAGTGCAACATGTGTTGCCGGCGACAATATGCACCGTACAAGCAGGCATAGTTTATCGCCGGCGAAGATATATTCTGCCAGAGACACCCCCCCCCCCCCCCCCCCAATCTAAAATATATGTAATTACAGGGGGTTGGTATCAGGGACTGGGCTGATCACGTGACGAAAGAGAAGGGGAATTGAGAGAGAGAAAACGACAGCCACATCACTACACACACTATCCATTTGTTTGTAAGGCTGACATTGATGAAGATGATATGTCACAATGGACGACCAGGTGTTATTTCTCACTTTCTCCAGGCTGCTGTCCGAATTCATGGTAAGAGATTGGGGAGTTTACTGAAGGGTGAAGAGCAGGGTAGG
>CM065716.1:48764746-48787246 GCA_033310375.1 Conus canariensis | reverse complement strand
TGTGTTCCCTGCTTCTCTCTCTCTCTTCTCTCTCTCTCTCTCTCTGTACACACATCACCACACACACACACACACACACCACACATAAATATATATATATATATATATATATATATATATAGCTGTCTTTCTATTTACCTATCTATCTATGCAAAATTTAGAAAGAGAAGGGGCTAGTTACCGCCAAGGACATAGACAAACAAGGTACAGGACAAGACACAATGCATTTCGACCTCTTGGGTCTTCTTCGGGCAAAAACAAGTAACATTAACGGAGAACGAGAAACCACTTATCTGGTCATGTTGGAACGAGAAACCACTTATCTGGTCATGTTGGGACGAGAAACCACTTATCTGGCCATGTTGGAACGAGAAACCACTTATCTGGTCATGTTGGAACGAGAAACCACTTATCTGGTCATGTTGGAGCAAACCGGTAAAATGGCCGCCGGCGGCCGTTTTACCGGTTTGCTCCAACATGACCAGGTAAGTGGTTTCTCGTTCTCCGTTTATGTTACTTGATTTTGCCTGAAGAAGACCTAAGAGGTCGAAATGCATTGTGTCTTGTCCTGTACCTTGTTTGTCTATGCCCTTGGCGGTAGCTAACCCCTTCTCTTTCTAAATTTTGCTTCGTTTTCCGCCCTCAGTCACTCCGTTTTGAAACTTATCTATCTATGTTTTATTGTCATCCATCTATCTGTCTGTCTCTCTGTATATCTAGCTATCTAGATACTAGGGAATTCATACTGAATTGCGCAAAGTCAACCATCCACACATCACCCAAGAAGCCCCTAATGCCAAAAGTTCCTTTGTTCGACTCTGAATGCAGGGAAATTAACAAAACCCGCAAAAGAGCTCAACGTCGGGTCTCCTGCAGACCTTCGATGCCCAACGTCCGAGCGCATCAGAAACTGAGGGCCAAATCCAAACACATTTATAAAACCAGTAAACGTTTATCTTGGAAACAGTTTTGCTCAAGTCTCACATCCAAAACATCGAAGAAAAAAATGTGGAAAATCATCAAGATAAATTAAAGGGAAGAACACCTGCCCCACTGTGAACCATCTCAAGTTTTCTGACACTTTAATAACAGAGGAAAAAGCAGTTGCTAATCTTCTTGCTTCAACCATTGAAAGGAATTCCTCGTCTTCTAACAAATTAGCCAGTTTTGTCAAAAACAAAGCCCTCAAAGAAAAATCACCCTGCAACTTTTTGTCAGACAACATGGAAGATTACAATCTTCCTTTCACATTAAACGAATTGAAATCCGCCTTACTTTCCTGCAGCGATTCCTCTCCAGGTATAGATGAAATCCATCATAAACTTTTAAAACATCTTCCGCAAAAAGTCTGAACATCCTGCTACATGTATACAACCATGTATGGACTACCGGATTCTTTCCACCTTCTTGGCGAATAGCCCTTATCATTCCTATTCCCAAACCTGGAAAAGATCTTTAAAACCCATCAAACTACCGTCCGATAGCTTTGACCAGCTGTGTCAGCAAACTGATGGAGAAAATGGTCAATGCTAGACTCACGTGGAAACTCGAAACCGACGGCCTTCTGGCGAAAGAACAGCGTGGTTTCCGCAAACATCGAAGTACAGTTGACCATTTGATCCGTCTGGAATCTACGCTTCGGAACGCCTTTCTGAACAAACAACACGCAGTGGCTATTTTCTTCGACTTGGAGAAGGCCTACGATACCACCTGGAGATCTGGGATACTTCATGATCTCCAGGATCTTGGTTTTCGGGGTCATCTTCCACTTTTCATTCAATTTTTTTTGGCAGAACGACAGTTTCAGGTCTCGGTTGGCACCACTCTCTCTGATGTTCATGAGCAGGAGTTGGGTGTTCCACAAGGGAGCATACTGTCTCCTGCCCTCTTTACCATCAAGATCAACAACATTGTCAAGTCAGTTCAACAGGGTTCAGACTGCTCAAAAACTCAAAACTTCATGCCAGAAAGCTCTGAATATTCTGCTGGTCGTAGCACACACTGACTGGGGCGCTGATAAGAAAACTTTGCTGCACCTCTACAGAGCCTTGGTCCGCTCCAAACTGAACTATGGTTGTGCTGTACACGGCTCTGCAAGACCGTCTTACCTAAAACTCTTGGACCCTATCCACCATCAAGGGCTTCGTCTCTGTCTTGGAGCATTCTGCACCACCCCTGTGTACAGCCTGTACACAGAGGCAGGTGAACCCTCACTGTCCAACCGCAGGCTGAAACTATCTTTGAATTACTATATCAGACTGTTCTTTGAACCGGAGAACGCTGCCTATGACTGTGTCTTTGATCCTCAGTTTCAAAGCAAATTCGAAAACAACCCTAACTGTATTCCGCCGTTTGGTCTTCGTATGCAGCCTCACGCACAGAATACAGGTCTAGACCTAGGAGTTGTGTCCGATTTTTCCAAGTTTCCAGATAAGCCTCCGTGGACCTTTTTCACACCAGAGATTCATTTTGATCTTGCAACTTTTCGCAAAGAATCTACCAGCTCTCTGGCATACAAGGCAATTTATGCTGACCTCTGTTCCAAATTCCCATCCTATCAGAAAAAATTCACTGACGGTTCCAAGTCTGAAGATGGAGTGGCCTGTGCAGCCTATTGCCCTGGTGCTCCTTCTCAAATATTGTTGGAACATATTCCTTCAGATGCTTCTGTTTATTCTGCTGAACTTACTAAGTGGTTTCTTGTTCTTTGTCACTGTCCTAAATTATTAAATTATTAACTTACTGCTCTGGTTCTGGCATTCAAGATAAGCTCTCAATCAGCAAAGAAGGACTTTCTGGTTTTGTCAGATTCGCTGTCAGCTTTGGAGGCCATAGTTGGTCGCAACCTTCAGCATCCCGAACTTTTACACTAACAAGCTCTTTCAGATCCGTCCAAACCTAAAGCAGTTCCTCTCATCTACGTCTGGTGGTCGTAAAGAAGAAACAGTTCTATGCCGGCTGCACACCGGCCATTCGTATTTTACCTATTCATACCTTTTAAAGAGTGAAGAAGCTCCATGGGGCATTCCATGTCATGTGCCACTCACAATGAAACATGTTCTTTTAGAGTGTTGGGACTTGCATGATGTGAGACACAAACATTTTACAGCAGATTCCATGAAAACCTTGTTCAGAGATGTTCTGCCTGACGCGATCTTTGAGTTCTTGAAAGAGATTAACATTTTTCATCGGATCTGAGGTTTTACAGTGGAAAGCTTTTTTTAAACAAACTTTTGGATGGGATTTTAGAAGATGTGTTTTAAAGAATTGTGTGAATGAAAGACGTGAGTTGATTTTAACGTGGTGACAGCCCTGATATGGCCCTTTGCGGTCGGCTGGGCTATAAGCAACGTTATCTTATCTTATCTTTTCTTCAGAGCAGAGAATGATGGACGAAGAGTTCCGGGAGATGAAGAGAGCTGAACGGGAGAGCGATATATAACGGGAGATGGGCCCACACCGTGTTACGCTGACTGAAAACAGATGTCTCTGTGTCCAACTGCTGAGCACAGTATGCGTGATAAAACATAAACACGGTCAGGACACAATAGGCCCATTGTGTCAGCGCTAACCCTCACTTGATGAAGGTGAGTGGTATGACACAGGCTATGGCGGGAACAGACATTTTTTTTCTTGTACAGTCGACTTCGTGTCCTCTGTGTGTGACTCCAATAGACCACAACAGTTCAGCCAGTGTTGACGTTTATTACCCATACGTATACAGTAAACAAGTGGGGTATTTTTTGCTCCCATAAGAAAACCTAACACAGAGTAACTTTTATTCAAGACTGACACAGCCTTTTAAACTTGAATAAAGTCAGACAAATACATAGACGAACAATCTAATAGTGGGGGAAAAAACAAGCGCAGGCCAACAACTGAACTGTCTTCATAGTAATGACTTGGCAAAGATTTGGACTTAAGGGGGTGGGGGGGGGGGGGGGGGAGTTTGAAGATGAAGAAACTGGGAACATGAAATTAAGAAAATATGTTACAGATATGAAAACTCTTCACTAGCTGCATAAGGGAACCATCGCAATCCCTTTTGAAGGCAGATATATTTGTATTGCCTGCTCCGAGGCCTTTCGTCCGCTGGGTCGGAACTCATCAGGGAGACACGGCTGGTTGTGTCTGCGCTCCTGGCGTCGAATAGAGACACACCACAGTCCATAATACTGTGGTGTTCTCACCACCAAGGGTGCAAAAAAGAATCCAATAGCACCCCCAAAGCAGCCAGCGAAGAGTAGTAAATGAAACCAAACGAAAGTGTGGGGAGGAAAAAAGTTGCTGAAAAGCTAAAGACATTATGCAAACAGTACAAAATGCAGGGGACAATCTCTGAGCCTACGCTTGAGGATCCACCTTAAGATGCAAGGGAGATCAAAAGACAAACACACAGACGGACAGAAACAAATACAAATAACCTCAATTTAATCAAAACAAAATCAGAAATGAAATGAGGCAGGGAACAGTAAACGATAAACAGTAAACAAGTGGGGTATTTTTTGCTCCCATAAGAAAACCTAACACAGAGTAACTTTTATTCAAGACTGACACAGCCTTTTAAACTTGAATAAAGTCAGCCATTTTAGTTCATGTTTATTGCGGTGTGATGTGATCTTATAACAACCAATTTTGTTCGTCTTCGTTGTGTTGTAATGTAACACATTATCCGAATTGGCCAGTTTTACTTTTGTGACGTAACATGTTATCTGATTTAGCCAATTTAGTCATGATTAATTGTGATGTATCAGGTCTTCTTGTCTACCCAATTTAGTTCCTTTTCATAGTGTTGTGATGATCAGATTATCTACTAAAGCTAGTTAGTTCATTTTCATAGTGTTGTGATGTATCAGATTATCTACTAAAGCTAGTTTAGTTCATTTTCATTGTGATGTAACAGATCATTACATTTGCAAATGTAATTCATGTATGTCGTTTCGTGGTGAAATAGATCATCTTATAACAGTCAGTTAAGTTCATGTTTTTTGTGCTGTTAGGCAACAGATCATCCAATATATATCATCATCAATATGAATTATGTTCATCGCGTTGTGATGCAATAACAATTTCGTAGTAGTGGAAATCAAGTGCAGGCTAACAAATCGTCCATCATTATATTAATGACTTGGCAGAGATTTCACACACACACACACACACACACACACACAACACACACACACACAAAAGGGGCAGGGGGGGGGGGGGGCAAGTCAAAAAAAGAAGAAGACGAGAATGAAAAATCGCGGAAATACGTTATAAATATAAAACCCTTCGCTAGCATCATAAGGGGACCATTGTAATCCATCTTGAAGACAGAACCATCGTCGTGATGTAGGAGATTATCTCATATAACCAATTTATTTCATGTTCATCGCGATGTGACAGATCGCCTTATTCAGCAAATTCATGTTCATCGTGTTGTGATGTAGGATATTGTCTCATATAGCAAAGTTTCGTCGGATTTATCGTGATTTGATGTAACCGATTACTTGATATAGCCAACGTTGTCGTGCCCGTCGTACTGTAACCGAAGAGATTGTCGATTTAGCGATTCAAGTTATTGTTCATCGTGTTTTGACAAAATATCGACTGATTTGGTCAACTCACCGTCTTGTGACGTGACGTACCTGCTAAAAACAATTCAGTTCATGTTCACTGTATTGTGAAGTAACACATCATCTAAAGTAGCTGATGTAATCCATGTAGGCCTACATTGTGTTGTGGTGTAGCAAATTAACTTACAGAGCCTTATCTGGTTCATGTCCATTGTGTTGTAGCCGATTCAAAACAAGAAGAGTGTAACATTTAAACATAAATCTAGTTGCAAAGTGAGACGACTGCAGGCGGAAATCTAAACAAATCTTAAAGAAAATGTTAGCGAACCGCCCAGAGAAATGGAGACAAACGAGTCACAAGACAAAACACTACGCGTTCCGACCTCTTAGGTCTTCTTCAGGTAAGACACAAACAAATAGAACAACGAAAATTCGCTTAGCTTTGATCGCTTTAGAGTTCAGCGCAAGGAAGAAGGCGTTGAATGAGAACGAGGCTGTTGGAAGGGCATGCACGCACGCACGCACGCACGCACACACGCACGCATGCACATGCACACACGCTCACACACGCACGCACTCATGCACGCACGCACATACACATATGTATGCATTTTTGCTTTGTGCTATTTTGTGGCTTTGTGTTGCCTTTTTTTTCCATTTTTGTTTGTTTGTGTTTGTTTGTTCGTTTGTTTGTTTTTGTAGCATATTCATTTTTTGTTGTCGCATTGTTATCTTTATAAGTTTCATTGTTATTTTTTGTTACACTGCTCTATTTTCGATGATTTTTTTTTTGTTTGTTGTTGCATTTGATTTTATTCATTTTTTGCATTGTTTATGTTTCGCTGTAATGTTTCACATTGTATTGTACTGTGTTCTAATAATTGCGTCGTCTTATATTTCGCTTACTCACCCCAGCCTCTACCACCCAACCTCTCCCTACCCGTTACGGCATATAACGGCCCTCCACTGTCACACCCACCACTACCCTACCCTGTGGTGACCGACTTTACGCGTCACTACCCACACCCTTTCCCTCGTCAAATCACTCGCCTGACCTACACACGGGACCAGCTGCTGGCTGGCAGGGAGCGACCTTCACCCCTTGACCCTTCGCTCAACGTGACACTGCGGCGTCTCAGGATTGGCCGTGACCTTCCTCACTGTCGCACAGCGCGGGGAGGGAGGAGGAAACGGAGGACGATACCTACAGTCAGTAATGTTGCCCATCTCTCTCACCACTCTCGCCACAACCACACTCGCTCAGTAAACTGTCGCAACTTGATTCAAGTGCCTATAGCTCCTCGCACACAAACAACAACGAACATTTCGCTGACACTTTTCAATGCTCAGTCACTTGGTAATACTTGTAAAAAGAAACGATCTGCCGTAAATGACTTTATACTCTCCAATGATATCGACATTCTTTGTGTAACGGAAACGTGGTTCAAGGAAAGCGGCGATGAACCAAAGCTACGTGACCTCGCCCCAGCTGGCTATACCACCAAGTCCTTCCCCCGCCCCACCACGACCTGCGGGGGCAGAATCGCATTCGTCATCTCGGATAAGCTGCTCCCCTATTGCTCTTTTGACTCGTCTTTTGATTTTCAGCATCGGACCTTTGAACTTGCTCACCTGAAACTGTCCCTACCTAGCGCTCCTGTCACTAACATTTTTGGGATTTATAGACCGGTACCCAGCAGAAAGAACAAATTTACGCCCAGCATGTTTGTCAACGAACTTCCAGACTTTCTTGAATTTGTAAATGACCTTCCAGGAACATTGTTATTGATCGGCGACTTCAACTTCCATTTCAATAAGCCCACAGTTGGATACACGCCCGAGGTGTTAGAAATTTTAGATACTTTCGGACTCCAGCAGTCCGTGAATGAAATGACGAACAAACAGGGTAACATAGTAGACTGGGTAGTCTACAGAGACAGTGATCATCTTCTCAAATCCTCAACCGTTGACGATAACCTAGCATCGGATCATTATGCTGTGAAGTGTGAATTAGATATCGTTAGGCCCGCCGTTCCAAAGACTTACAAGGAAGTTAGGAAAATTTCTGCTATCGATATAGAGGCTTTCAAATCTGATCTGAGCACGGCCATACCGAGCGAGCCATCGGCCTGTCAGCTGACCTCTGCCCTCCGTGCCATGCTTGATAAGCATGCTCCAGTGAGCAGGCGCTTGATCACTGATCGCTCACTGTGTCAATGGCACAACACAGTGGGTCCCGAGTTGTCGGAGGCCAAGCAGGAGAGGAGGGGGGCTGAGAGGCGATGGCGCGCCACGGGACTGACTGTGCACAGGGAAATATATCAAACTGCGAGAAATCATGTTACTGACATTGTTCATCAAGCAAAAACTTTGTTCTATTCTTCAAAGATATTGGCCTGTAATACGGCCAAGCAACTATTTAATGTCACAAATAGTCTCCTAGGCAAAGTCAGCTACTCCCCCCTTCCCACCATCTTCCAAACTCAAGAGCTCCCTCAGAAATTCTTAGAGTTTTTCAATGGAAAAATTGACACTATCCGTGAAAAGCTAGATTCTACTGCACTGTACATCCTCTGAATGACAAAGTTTACTGTGGACCTCTTTTGGCTTGTTTTAGTCCTGTTAGTCAAGACTATGTCAAAAAACTTTGCGATGCAGCCCTAAATCATGTGAACTTGATGCCATTCCCACTAACTTGCTCTTTCAGTGCATTGATGATGTCCTACCCCATCTTACTCGTTATCAATACCTCTTTGTCCTCTGGTCACGTTCCTGAAATCTTCCGGTCCGCAGTGGTACGTCCATTGATCAAGAAACCTTCATTAGATAAAAATGTTTTAAAGAATTATCGGCCTGTATCAAATTTGTCATTTCTATCAAAATTATTGGAGAAGATCGTTTTGGAACAAATTCTAGAACATCTCGAAAAGAATCACCTTTTGAATCCTCATCAATCTGCTTACAGACAAGGCCATAGTTGTGAGACAGCACTCCTCCGTATAGTCAATGACCTCCTCTGCGGGCTTGACGATGGGAATGTTTCCTTATTAGCGATGTTAGACCTCTCTGCAGCATTTGACACGATCGATCATAATATTTTGTTCTCACGGCTTCAAACTTCCTTTGGATTCAAAGACACAGCTCTCGACTGGATTATCTCTTACTTGACTGGACGTACTCAGACAGTGTGTGTACAGGGAAGATACTCAGACAGTTCTCCTCTTAGGTACGGTGTGCCTCAGGGTTCTGTACTTGGGCCAGTCCTTTTTGTGCTGTATGCTAGTCCTGTGTCTGACGTCATCAGTGGTCACGCCATGTCGCATGAGAGCTTTGCTGACGATACTCAGCTTCATCAGTCGGCTCCCATTGCTGAAACTGACTCACTGATTTCTCGGACGCGGGGCTGCATTGCAGACCTGAAGGACTGGATGACAACCAACAAACTACAACTAAACGACGACAAGACGGAACTCATGTTCGTGACAAAACAGCCTAACCATCCTTCTCTGCCTTCAACTGTCACTATCAATGACTGTGCTGTCTCTGTCTCCACCTCTGTCCGCAGTCTAGGGGTCATACTTGACCAATCCCTCTCCTTTGAGAAACAGGTTTCAAATATTTGCAAGATTGCCTATTTAGAACTAAGAAGAATCAGCTCTGTACGTCACCTTCTCTCTACAGATGCTACAAAAACTCTCATTTGTGCATTTGTCTTATCTAGAATAGATTACTGCAACTCACTTTTGGCCGGCCTTCCAAAATACCTGATAGAAAGATTACAGCGAATCCAAAATCATGCAGCCCGAGTCGTCTGTAGAGCAAGAAAACATGCTAACATTTCGCCTCTCCTCCTCTCTCACTGGCTATCTGTCTCAAACCGTATCTCGTACAAAATCTCAACTCTCACTTTCTCTGCTCTCTTTGAAAATGGACCTTCTTATCTCTCAGATCTCCTTAAAATCTACACCCCCTCTCGACAACTACGCTCCTGTGCTGACGACCGCCTTCTGCGAATGACTCGCTTCAGGACTACTACTGGTGAAAGATCTTTCTCTTTTCAAGCTCCAGCGACGTGGAACAGACTGCCAGACTGTCTCAGACATTCAGATTCTATCTCTTCTTTCAAGTCTAAACTTAAAACCCATCTATTTTCTCATAATTAGTCAATGCTGTGGGGAGAGGGGGGGGGGGGGGTACAACCTAACTCATAGCCGTCTGGGCCTTTTCAAATGTAGCGTATGTGTATGTTCTCTATTATATGTATTTGTTGTATGATTGAACGTTATAGGATTAAGTTTTTGTAGTGATATTTGAAGAATAAGTGAATGTCACATTGGTAGGATTAGGATTTGTTAGTTATTGTAGTAATATTATTTGTAGTTGGGTTTAAGGTGTATTATTGTATATGAGAAGGGTGAATGTAGTATGACTTTGTAAAGCGCTTAGAGAAATTCGTTTGATTAAGCGCTATATAAGAAATCATTATTATTATTGTATTGCATTTTGTTGTTATATTGTATTGCATTGTGTTACATTTGGTTGCGTTGTGTTATAAAGTGTTGTAGGATGTTATATCTTTTTGCGTTGTATTGTGATTTATTGCATCATGGTATGTTTGATTGCTTCCTGTTATATTTGTGTCATAGCTCGTTGGAGCATGTCCTGTCCTCTTAGTTTTCCTTGTTTTGTGTTTTGCAGTATTCCTCCTTGTTATACGTTGCTGTATCAGTTAATATTTGTTTTTTTGTTTTTTTGTGTTTTTTTTCTGCTGCTTTGGGCTGTATTGTGTTCCTATCTGTCATATTTAGCTATAGCGTGTTCGTGTGTTTGTGTTTGCGTGCGTGCGTGCGTGCGTGCGTGCGTGCGTGCGTGCGTGTGTGTGTTTCTTGCTGCATTGTATTGCTTTTTGTTTCCTTTCGCTACCTTTTGTTACGTTTTCTTTGATTACGTTGACTTTTGCTTTTTTGTGGTCTGTTCTATTTCATTATAGTCTGTTAAAGTTTATTGCATTTTGCGGTATTATGTCACATTTCCTTGTGTTACTTTGTATTCCGTGCTTTTTGTTGTGTATTGTTCCATTGACTGATATATTGCTGCATTGTGTTGCTTCACGTACCATTTTGTTATTGAGTGTTATATTGAGTGCATTGTATTTGTGTGTGTGTGTGTGTGTGTGTGTGTGTGTGTGTGTGTGTGTGTGTGTGTTGTTGTTGTTGTTGTTGTTGTTGTTGTTGTTGTTGTTTTGTTGTTGTATTTTGTTACTTCGTGTTATTTTTTATGCACTTTGTCGCAATGTGTAGCTGTCTTTTGAAGCGTCGTGTTGCATTGTGCTAAATGTTATTGCATTATTACGCTGTGTTGCATTGTGCTAAATGTTATTGCATTATTACGCTGTGTTGCATTGTGCTAAATGTTATTGCATTATTACGCTGTGTTGCATTGTGCTCAATGTTACTGCATATCACGCTGTGTTGCATTGTGCTAAATGTTATTGCATTATTACGCCGTGTTGCATTGTGCTAAATGTTACTGCATTGTCACGCTGTGTTGCATTGTGCTAAATGTTATTGTATTATTACGCTGTGTTGCATTGTGCTAAATGTTATTGCATTTTTACGCTGTGTTGCATTGTGCTCAGTGTTATTGCATTATCACGCTGCATTGTGCTTTTGCATATGTGTTGCATTCAATGTTATTGCATTATCACGCTGTGTTGCATTGTGCTAAATGTTATTGCATTATCACGCTGTGTTGCATTGTGCTAAATGTTATTGCATTATCACGCTGTTGCATTGTGCTAAATGTTATCGCATTATCACGCTGTGTTGCATTGTGCTAAATGTTATTGCATTATTACGCTGTGTTGTATTGTGCTAAATGTTACTGCATTATTACGCTGTGTTGCATTGTGCTAAATGTTATTGCATTATTACGCTGTGTTGCATTGTGGTATATCTGACTGTAATGTCTTGCATTCTTGTTGTTGTTGTTGTTGTTGTTGTTTCGTTTGTTGTACTGTACTGTGTGATACTATACCTGTTGTTAATTTTTGTTACACTGTGTTGTATTGTGTTCTATTCTGCTGCGTTTGTGTTGCATCGCGTTACATTTTGCTGCGGTGTGTCGTATTGTTACACTTCGTTGCATTGTGTTGTAGTCAGTTATGTTCTGTCGAATTTTTATGCACTGTATTACATTTTGTTACATTGTGCTGTATTTTCTGTATTATTTTATATCTTATCCCTTAATGTTGCATTTCATTACATTTTGTTGTACTGCATCATATTTTGTTAACTTGTGTCGCTATATGTTAAATAATCTGTTGCATTATGTTAGAGCTTTTGCTGTGTGTCTTATTGTTTGTTCTTATTGCTTGGTAATATATTTCGTCGAGTTGTCGTGCTTTGTAATACATTTTTATTGCGCATAATTGCATTGTGCCGTGTTTCTTTGCGGCAGGTTTGTTTTTTTACGTGATTTTTCTGTGGGCTATTTTTTTTTTCTCACAATATGCTATTTTATGAGATATTTTGTTGCCCTATGTTGCCTCGCAGTTTATAGTATTCCTTTGTGTTGTATATTGATCTATTTCATTTGTTTTGTGTTATTTCTTTGTCTCATTATGTTGCTTTGTTTCAAATCTTGTAACGCCAATTTCTTTAAACTTCGTTACAGTGTGTTGCCTTGTGTTACATTTCATTGCATTGTGTTGATAAACAACTACGCGTGTAGCGTGGCAAGCAAAACACCGCGACAATTATAATTTACAGCTCTCTCATACAGACTTGCAGACGTGAGCTTGGACTCCTACGTATTGGACCATCATAATAACTGCCATGGAAATTGGAGCACGGCAGAACACAAGGAAGACAGGTAAGTGTTAAGCGATTCTTTGAAGGTAGCCGTTTCCTATGTGTCCAGTACAGAGCGGTCACTTCTGACAGCTTGATGCAGCATGAGACAGGAAGGAGCAGCCAAACGTGTTATCTTTCCAGTGAGCTATAGACAGAAATCGTGTGTCTGTCCAGGGAGCTGCGAAGGGAAGGGGAGGGGGGGTGGGGAGGGGGGAGGAAGGGGAGTACAGACAGAAAAAAGTGTCAGAGGACAGTGGGAGGTAAAAGTTATAATGAAGTTGTGTGTCCAATCACGGAAATTTTGAATTCAATTTCTCATTTATTGGATGCCAGTGAATGGATTCTAAGAGAGGTCACACATGATCACGATTCAAAGCTGAAATAGAAGCCTGGCAGCTGAGTGGATGAGACCTAGGCGTATTTCACACAGGGAGATCATTTCTCCCTGTAGGAAGCCATATACAGTCTTCAGAGGATCCAGTTTACTGACCACATTCACGACAAAACACATCACCGCAGTTGCCTACTATCAGTTTTTAAAGATGGGACGGGATGGGGGTGGGGTGGAAGAGAATAGAGAGAGGAGGAGTGGGAGTGAGAATGTACTTATAGACCAGCCTTCATGGCAGTATTGCAGAAAACAGAACCTGACCAAAAAAAAAAGTCTGTGGTCCGGAAGCGCTGACATCAATGGAAAAGAAAGTAACTGAGCAATCAACATTTTCATGTTATATTCTGATCCGGACGTCCTATCAACTTGTGCAAAAGCACTCATTTTTATTTCTTTAAGCCAGAGTCTGTCTTTGTTTTTAAATACGCGACATCGAGTTATCATAATTTGACAATCACAAGTGAACGAGAAGAATTTTTTTTTTCAAAAGTAACGAAGAAATAAACGAAACATTGATAAAAATGCAAAATAATGACAGTAATAAAAGACTGACATTTCAAACCATACATATGCATGAGCTGGGGGGGAAAATATTGTTTTCCTTGTATACACGAACACTATATACAGCCGGAGACAGTTTATTTTTATCTCCCATTTCCTCCTGCCGGCCGTTTATTCTTTTATCTCCCCTTTCGTCCTCCCCTGGGCGGCCACAACCCCAGTAAATCTAGTTCCCTTCACAGACAAAACGAGCATTTGTTCTCCTCCAGAACAAAGCCCTATTAGAAGCTCACGCTGCCTGATCAAAGACAATGGCTCATTCTTCTCTAGGTTCTGTGGTGAGGATGTATCTAACAAGGTGACTCGCGTGCATACCAGATTCTCCATCTGACAACGAACATCAAGATTTGTCGAGTGTGGACGAATAAACATGTCCTAACACGATTTCATGCAATGATTTGTGACCTCCAGCGAATTAATCAGCGTTAGGTTGTCATTTTTTTTAAGGATTTATGTCGAAATTCGGAGGATTTTACAAACGGCTGCCAAGCGCCTCTCAAGTAGTTAAGTCAAGGGAAGCAAAGGTGGTCCGTTATTGCCCAGGCATCGTTCATCACAGGCACGGAGGCGTTTTCCTTCATTAAACTCACGTGTCTTGTAAAATTCAAAAGAGGAAGCAAGCGTGAAAGGGGGCGGGGAGGGCAGTGTC
Organism: Conus canariensis; assembly: GCA_033310375.1. Taxonomy (NCBI): domain Eukaryota; kingdom Metazoa; phylum Mollusca; class Gastropoda; order Neogastropoda; family Conidae; genus Conus; species Conus canariensis. Next base: position 48,773,233 of record CM065716.1, on the reverse strand, counting down.
ATGGTGAAGAAGGTCAGCCCTTTGGCCCAGTCGGAAAGGTGTATCGACAGCAGACACGTTCTCTCTCTCTCTCTCTCTCTCTCTCTCTCTCTCTCTCTCTTTGTGTGTGTTGTGTGTGTGTGTGTGTGTGTGTGTGTGTAAACTTTTCTCTAACTTCTAAAACAGGTTTACCAACTAATCAAAAACCCGGAAAATAGATTCCCTTTTATGATAAATCCATTCTTTTCTGCCATGTAAACCCTCTCTCTCTCTCTCTCTCTCTCTCTCTTCTCTTCTCTCTCTCTCTCTCTGTGTGTGTGTGTGAAATCTTTTTTTTCATGTAAACCCAGTGTGTGTGTGTGTGTGTGTGTGTGTGTGTGTGTGTATGTGTGTGTGTGTTTGAACTTATAAAATGCATTTACCAACCAACAAAACCCGTTATGGTGTGTGTGTGTGTGTGTGTGTGTGTGGTGTGTGTGTGTTGTGTGTGTGTGTAAACCTAGTTTGTTTTCGCATTCATACGGCTTCGTTTTACTTATCGGAAATATTTCTATTTAATGAAGACCTTCTAAATAGTCGTATTGTCACTATTTCACTCATGGATTTCACCCAAAGATGATCTTTTAAAATGTTGAGATAAAAAGTTAAACATGCTGGTTTTACTTACAACAGTCCAGTGTTGGTTGAATAAACGGATTTAGTATCTAAATAGCAAATATAAACTTCTTTCCTGACATTGCAACGCTCTTTAAAATGCGATCGAAAATTTAAGACAGCCCAGTTTGTAATAAGTCCACTTTTCTTCTGGTGTAGGTGTTTTTACTGTGTGCTTCCTAGACCGTGTTTTGTGTTTAGCTGAGTGCGTACATTGAAAAATCCTCTTTTATTTTCATCGTGCAGTTTGTTGTTTTCCTCCTTTTTCGTTATTTGTATGAAGGCCTATGTATGCCTGCACACACACACACACACACACACACACACACACACACACACACACACACACACACAACACACACTATATATATATATATAGAGAGAGAGAGAGAGAGAGAGAGAGAGAGAAGACAGACAGACAGACAGACAGACAGACAGACAGAGAGAGACAGAGACAGAGACAAATTCATATAGTCAGACAGACAGACAGAGACATTCATATTACATTCATTCAACCATTCATTTGATAAAAATCTCAAATTTTGACATTTGTAGGCTAGCTTTGTCGGAGGAAAGTATAGAGTTTTCATGCGGTGTCCCTCATCCCCACTTCCCCACCCCTCACCCCCACCCAACCTCCCATTACCCTCCCCCCCCCCCTCCTCACCGCTCTTCCTTTGCACGTTCATCTGTCTCTCCCATCTGTCTTGGTCTGTGTCATTGTCTGTCTCTGTCACCCTCTGTCCCTGGCTGTCTGTTACACATCAGACCTTTGAGTTAGTACATGACAGAAAACATTTTTTTTTCCAAGGGAATTAATTTCTAATTACGAGCTGGAGTTATTCTTCGTGCACATTTTGTTTTTTAATCAAATAGAACCATACAAAACACAGTGTCAACATGTATATCAAAAGAAAACATCACACTATCGATAGGTAACAGTAAGGTGACTACTTATGCTCTGTAGTTCGTTTTTATAATCTTTTTAATAATGTGAACAGATCTCTGATCCAGTATCTAATCCGTGGTTCGTTTGTTTGTTTGCTTGTTTTTTTGTTGTTGTTGGTTTTTTTTTTTGGTTTTTTTTTTTGGTTTTTTTTGCTGTCCCAACCTCTGCGCCACCTCAGAGGCAGTGCCCCCACACCGCTCATTCCGACACCCCGTCCACAGCCACAGCCCGGTCGGCCCCGCCCCAGCCCCGGCACCGGCAATCCACAGGGAGCAGTCAATGTCAAGTCGTCAAGAGGAACCCACCGGAGGAGACACTGCACTGCTGCCGAGTCACTTCGGTGGTGTTCAGTGGCGCCTGTTCTGATCTAACATACGCAGGACACCACCTACTAAGCCCTCTACGGACGACAATAATTGCTTAGTCGCGGAGCCGGCGTGAGTGAGCTCTCCCTCCGGAGGGCGCCACCACGTCCGTCCAACGACAGCCCCCATGGACTCGCCAATACCGGTGACCTTGACGGAAGCAAACCAAGGCCACAGACGTGGAGAGGACATCGAAATTGAGGTCACCATGAGAGCAGGGCATGAAGGGCCACAGAACTTTGAGACATTTTTTAATGCTGATCGATGAGAATGAGGATGATTAAGATGATGCTACGGATTTCCATTTCGGTCTGAGACTACATGACAGGGCTGTACTCTACGCTTCCTTTCATAATATATCCCGGCGTCAACCAGGCCCGAGAGATACAGGCACCTGCAGTGTTGGTCAGGAAATTTGAGCAACACTCTCAGAAACGCATCCATTAAGTGGATGAAACTCGACTGTGTGGTCCCAATCTTCCCAGCTGAGTCCGCAGCAAACTCAACTCAGGGTAGGAGCCGGTCGGGGCAGAAAAACCCACATGACTCTGATGGGATTCGAATCCACGAGCTCCCAGCCGGGAGTCCGCGACGCTAACCACTTCGCCACGGCGGCTGGTTTGTTTGCTTGTTTTGTTGGTCTCCTTTTCTATGCCACTGTAATGGAACTATCCCTACACCGCTCATTCCGGTTCTCCATCCACAGTCTCAGTCCTGCCAGTACCGCCTAAGCACCGGTTCCGGCAATCCACGGGAATCCAGCCGTCTTGACGTAACCCTCTGGGGAAGATCCTGCACAGTCATTTCTTTGCTGTTCTGTGGTGCCTGCTCTGATTCAGCATACCCAGGACACCTCCTATTACTTCCGCTACTGGCCACAATAATTGCTTAGTCGCGAAGCTAGCTTGAGGGAGCGTTCTCCGACGGAGGACGCTACCACGTCCGTCCAGCGACAGTCCCCACGAACTCGCCGATACTGGAGACCTCTACACGAGCACCCCTAGAGCGTAGACGGTGAAGAGGTCATCGAAACTGTGGTCACCGTTGGAGCAGCATGAGACGGGACTTTTTTTTAATGCCGATCGATGAGGATGAAGATTATGGATATGATGCCACGAGGTTCCCATGCGGTCTGATACTGCATGCCAGGGCCGTATTCTATGCTAACTTTCAATACACAAACTGGCGTCAACCAGGCCCGAGAGATTATAGACACCTGCAGAGTTCGTTGGACATTTTGAACAACACTCTCAGAGACGCATCTACGATGAACCTTGACAGTATGGCTCCAGTCTTCACAGATGAGCTCATAGCAAACTGTGTTCTGGATAGGATCCAGTCATAAGCTGAACAATCCCACAGCTATGAATGGTTCTAATAATAGGAAAACCCACGACCTCCCAGCCTGGAATCGCAACGCTCACCACTGCGCCACAGCAGCTGAAGGGAAACAGTTGTTGAAGCGAATTGAGGAGTTGCTCCCAGGGTACTTTGAATCCTGCTGCACGACCCAGGACCTGCCGCTCATTCTGCATCCGCACCACAGCTCCACATAAAACTGGGTAGGAATCATCATCCCTGGGATCCTGTCTGTTGTGATGAGGTGGGCTTGATGTCCCATTATCCGGAGATAATGAAGATAATTTCCCATTATCCGGAGATAATAAAGATAATGTCCCATTATGCGAAGGCTGTTAGGGACCAACTGTTCCCAGACGGGACTGCAGGAAGTCGTTAAGGTCGTGGTTTGCCGTTATTCTGCTCTGGTGGCTGGGGTGGTCGGAGGTTGGTGTTCATTTCCTGGTGGAGTTGACGTGATTCAAGTCTGTGGTGGTGCCTTTTCAGTGTCCTCGTCCCAAAAGCCATCATAAGCCCCACCCCCACCCCGCCCCAACGCACCCTCAAAACACACACACACACACACACACACACACACACACACACACACACACACACACATGCGCGCGCACGCACGCACGCACGCACGCACGCACGCACGCACGCACACACACACACACACACACACACACACACGACCTCCCTTGGGTAATCTGATCTGGGTTCCAGGTAACCTGATGGGGGTCAGTTCGAGCAGAACCGCTCGTGCTGACCAATCTCATGACTGACGTTGTGGCTGAGACTGACCGTCCGCGCTGGAGGACCAGGATGATTTGTTGGACAGAGTCCTGGACCCTGAGGGGTCCTCCCGTTGATTCCCGGGGTGTTGCTCAGTCTCCCTCTCTTTCTCTTCATGTTTCCATCGGTCTGTGGGACAAAAGGAGTGCGCTCCATAATCGGTCCGCTCCTTCTTTCTTTCGAGGAAATTTGGATTGAAATAGGTTCTCTGGGTTTTGTGTCATTTTGCTTTGGTACAAACAAACAAACAGACCGACAAAACGGAAGCGCGTGAAGACACAACTCTCTGGACGGAAGTAATAATGATGATAGAAACGGGACGTTTTTTTTTTTTATACCATTCTCTGACCCTTCCAAGCGCTTTGAATATGCACCCACTCACCCATTAACACACTTGTCTTTCCATCCCCTACTGTCACGACTTTCGCTCTCACTCCTCTCCTGCTCCAGCCCGGTGAAAACTTCACATACTTCAAGGTGGAATATGTCAGAGGAGTTACGCACAAAATAAATAGCACAGAGCCAAGCGGGACCCCCTGGATGGGGTAAATCGAAATCCAAGTGTGGTTCAGCAGAGCTGCGTTTGTGAACAAGAATAGTATGTTTTCTTTCCTGAGAGGAGAATGAAAGCAGTGTAGAGAAGCGTTTTGATTCTGCAGTTCATCTACTGACAGAGAGGGTTTTCAAGCTGAAAAATCCTACCTCTGGAGCGGTTCCAACTCACGACCATCAGCAGCTCCACAGGCGAACGCTCTGACCATTTGACCACGGACCCCCTGAACGACAGTGGAGAAAGACAAAATGCAAAAAAAAAAAAAAAAAAAAATCAGAGTGAAAGAAAAGAGGAAGTTACTACCACAGTGTTTTCAGAAGGAGAGGGAGCTGGTTGAACTAAAAGAGCCCCTGGTACACACACGGGGACGCACAAGCATGTACAAACTACAGATACATACATACAGACACGAACTGGCAGACAAAACAGCGGCTACAGGTATGTACATACAGACAGAGAGAGACAGGCAGACAAAAACAACGGCTACAAAAACTTACACACAAAGACATGTACAAACTACAGACACATACATACAGACATGAACTGGCAGACAAAGCAGCGTTACAGGTACGTACATACAAACAGAGAGAGAAAGACAGACAAAAACAACGGCTACAAACACCTACACACAAAGGCAGGCAGACGGAACAACACAGGAAGCCATAAGTCTCTGTCCAAGCCCTACAGTGGCGTTTACCGCCATGATGAAGGAAATCATCACTGCCAGAGAGACACCGGTGTTTTCAGGTCAGGCCTTCCTGTGTAACCGTGCTGTCTGGGGCACACGGGAAATGCGCACCTCTTGAATCAGCACCCCGCTTAAATTATTCCCCTGGATTGTTGTTGTTGTTGTTGTTTTCTGGGTTCACAGACAGCGATTTTATTCACTATAAATATGCAGTTATGATACAATAAATAGACTTCTTGTTTTCTGCGTTCCTGGCCGCCTTGGATGGTACGTCCAGTCTGCTGTGATGAAGTCGTCGTCAGCTGCAGTGCTGTGGGCTGGCAGATCTCTGTAGTCAGGTTTTTCTTTCCTGGAGTTCCACTAGACCAGCATGTTTGGTGTCTCTGGGAATCGAGAGTGACACAGAACTGCAGATTATGGGCTGGAGGTGTGGAGGCCAGTGCCCTAAGGGGCATTCGTTCGTCAGAGGATCTGGAATCTATGGTGATGGGAGAGGAGTTGGCCATGGCTTTCATTGGTGGTCTGAAGATGGTGAGTGATTGGGCTCGGTCCACCTGGTACAGACTGTTCTCTTCAACATCCAGGTGAAGGCGTGGTTCTCTTCATCGGGTTCTGACACGCCGCCACAGGAGTGACTTCGTTTCTCCATGACGTGGATGGGGAGGCAGAGGGGAGAGAGAGGGAGGAGGAGGGAGGGGGGTTAGGGATATCTGTGCTCACAAAGCACACGCACCCCGCACGCACCACACACACTCACCACACCACCACACACACACACACACACACACGTGAGAGGTGGGGAGAGAGAGAGAGAGAGAGAGAGAGAGCTCAAAACTCAGAAAACTTTTATTCGATCAAAGATTAAGATTTTAGGCAGAGCCTGTTCTTCCAATCTGTCCTTGCTAAGCTGTATTGTGCAATGAGATTTAAAAGACGAGGAGAGAGAGAGAGACAGACAAAGACAGAAGAGAAAGAAATTCTCCAAAGAAGCAGGACACAGCACCACAACTAAAGCGCCAAACCACAAGTCGCACAAAGGACAATACAAACAAGAACGTTTATAATGATCAAACCTCAGAAGGGGCCAGTGCCACGCCATAATAACACGAAGACGCAGTCAAGAAGACGTTTCTGAAATCCAAGTAAAACAAGGAAGATGTAGCTATTCACTCAATGTCCAAGCATAAAACAAATGTTTAAAAGCTTCCTATTTTCCCCTTAGAGGCTGTAAAGATATATATAACTGATACACTTTACATCATGTAAAATGTTATCCATATTTATAGCGTCTCATAAAAAGTCATTAACAGGTCGAAAATAAGGTACATGGGAAGAGAGAGAGAGAGAGAGAGAGAGAGAGAGAGAGAGAGAGAGAGAGAGATGTAAGCAAGTAAACTAACAAACAAATAAACCAAAATGGCATTCGAATCTAGGCCTAAATTAAAAGCAAAAATAAAAATGGTATCTTCACTGTCAAATGGATCAAAGAAAAAAAGTTAACAGGTGGTCTGTTATTTCATTTTGATCGAGGTCAACTTCTGTGAGCAGCTCACATCATTACTGAAAACAATTTTTTTTTTCTGCCAGGGGACAGAATGGCAGGTACGAACTGTAAGAATTACTTCCCATGTATTTCTCTACGGTGAGGTATAGAAAATAGGACATGTTGATATTGATTCCACTCGAAAGTTGTAATACTGCATGAAAGTGCACCACCTCGTACGTGTTAACGATTCGTGAATAGTCACATCCGTATTGTAGATCCGCACCAAAATTCAGTGTGCTTGTCCTTGGGCTATATTTCTGATTTCCGCCAAGTTTACTTTAAATCGCTGGAGTAGTTGTCACGTAATCGTGCTAAGAGAAGAAAAAAAAACCCAAAAAAAAACGGAAAAGAGTTATATAATAGCCTCCTTGGCGGAGCTGTCAAATCCATGAGTGTCAGGCTGAGAGAGGTAGGGGTCAGATCTGGAGGGGGTGATAATTGTGGCGTGACATACAGAAGAACAGGGTTGGAGAGAGAGAGAAGGAGAGAGAGAGAGAGAGAGAGAGTCAGTCGTGACAGTGGCCGACAACTGATGAATGAGCTACAAGGGAGTACGCGTGGTTCACACTGTAAAACAACACCCGTGGTGCATAAAACAATGATTTGGTCGCTCTACGTCTGTCCATCTTCTGCTTGCCTGCCTGCATGACTCTTCCATAAAACTGTCCACTGTTTCTGATTTCAACTTTTGAAGATCCCAGTGATGTGTACGAACTAACACACTAGACAAAGAGCAGCAGGCGATCAGAAATTAATTAATTCTCTCTCTCTCTCTCTCTCTCTCTCTCTCTCTCTCTCTCTGTTTGATGTAAGTATTACTAGTCAGTAATAAGTACAACGACAACGACAACAACAACATCACCATCAACATCATGGTAATGATAATGATAACAACAATAATAATAATAATGATAATAATAAATATAATGATAATTATAATAGTTATAATAATAATAACAGTAATAATAATGATGATGATCATGATGATGATCAAAATAATAGTAATGAATATTATACTAACTGGGATGAAAATGCTAATGAAAACAACAACTGCAACAATAATGATAATAAAGAAAATGGTAATGATAATAATAATAATTATTATAATGATGATAAGAAGAAGAATGATGATGATAATAATCATCATCATCATTATTATTAAACTTCTTCATCTCATCATCATCATCATCATCATCATTCATATTATGATGATGATGATGATGATATTATGATGATGATGATGATGTAGATGAAGAAGTTTCAGTTTCAATTTCATCAAGGAGGCGTCACTGCGTGCGGACTAGTCCATATACGCTACACCACATCCACTAAGTTTTGAGACCACAATGCGCATGATTTAAAGCTAATAGATAAATTAAGTAATAACTAAGATGAGAGAATTCAAGAAGAGGGTCTCGTAGCTACGACCTAGCAGATGTCTGACCTACGCGTTAGCCTAATGCGTTGGTCAGACCTTGAGTACCCACATAATATTGGTTGTGCCATTTTTATCATTGCATGTGTGTGTATTGTGTGTACACGTGTGTGTGTATGAGTGTGTGGGCACGGGCCTGTGTGTGTTTGTAAGCGCATGTGTATTTGCATGATGTGCGTGTA
>CM065716.1:48744746-48759746 GCA_033310375.1 Conus canariensis | reverse complement strand
CTTGCAGGAGTTTTAAGTCACTCTCGGCGACACAGCATTCACAATATTTTTATAACAAATAAATTTCCTGGTACATATTTCGCTGGTACCGTCATCAAAAGTATCGCACATATACAGTGAACATCGACGCACTACTGACTTGAAAGTCAGCCTCTCCACATAGTAACACTACGGAGAAAACGACGATTAAAACAAAATAAAGTAGGCTGGACACCAAAGCCTCGGCCGTTAGTTCTTGCTCTCTTCTCTCGTCAATATTATTATTTTCGTCATGTAGTTACCTATGTCATTTTAAGTTGACGTCATAATTTACGTTGACGTCACACCAGTATTATGCAGTTACAAGTCAATATGGCTAAGACATTCTTTTCTTTTCAATCATTAAAAACACACATTTCATCAAGGCACGTAAAGAGAGAGAGGCAGACAGACAGACAGAGACCGACAGAGAGAGAGAGAGTTTTCCAGGGCTCCTCCTGCTGCCAGCAGACCCTCCCTCTCATTGTCTGAGATTTCGCAGTCAGCTGGGATTCTCTCGAGGACTGTTCTGGATCGTCCGACCTCCTCCAGGTTGGCATCAATCTCCGGAGTGCTGAATGCTGCAGACAACTGGCACTGGTCCCGTGGCTTCAGGGAACATAACATGTACGCCAGCTGCCCCATTCACCAAAGCACTGGCGGCCGACCCACACATGAATCCATGCTTCTTGTGGGTGTCTTTCTTCCACAACAGGCCGGTGTCAAAGTCCCACGAGCTGTGTCACCCTGCTCTTTCCTTGAAGTCATGTTAAGGATAGTATCTTTAGTATCCTCCCGCTCCCCCTCTCCCCCTCAAGCGATGCAGGCCAGCGTTTTGACTATGGTGAGGTTCCACCTAGCTCTTGTTTCTGCTTGTGCTGTGCGTGGTTTCTTCCTGGTACGCCCTCTGTCGAACATGACTCCAAGCAGGATGGGTTTTGTTTGCATGTTTGTTTGTTTGTTTGTTTCATTTTCCGTGCCACTTTAGTGGTATTGCGCTGATGCCGCTCATTCCGGCCCACCATCCACAGTCAAAGCCTGGTCCATCCCGCCTGGCCCCGGCGGTCTACAGGGAATAGTCAGTGTCAAGTCGTCATGAGGAAACCCTTCAGAAGAGATACAGCACCTGTTGTGCCTGTTTCAATCCAATATTCACTTCACAACACCTACTAAGCTCTCTGACAATGATTGTTTAGTCGCGGAGCTAGTGTGAGAGAGCTCTTCCTCTGAGGACGCCACCACGTCCGTCCAATGACAGCCCCCATGAATTTGCTGCTTTTGGCGACCCCGACAGAACCAAACCAAGACGTGGGGAGATGATCGAAACTAAGGTCACCATTAGAACAGGGCATGAAGGGCCACAAACTTTGAGACTTCTATTGATGCTGATTGATGAGGATGAGGATGATGAAGATGATGCTACGAATTTCGAATCTAGTCTGAGACTGTATGACAGGGCTGTACTCTACTACAACCCTTTATAATATGTATATATATATATATATATATATATATATATCTATATATATATATATATATATACTGCTCAAAACAATTTAAGAGCCACCTGCATTTTTCATATGGATTAGATAACGCATCGTAGTGTATAGAATTCAAAGCTTTTGTCCAATTTTTGTTCTGGAAGTGTGACAACCGCTTCAATGCAAAACTGGTTTTGGCATGTGTTCAGTTGAATCTGAGTCTAGTGGGTTGAACGAGTTCACAAAACAAACACCGAAATCACAAAAACATGGTTGCGGTTTGCGAGCGCATAGCTGAGGCAGCAGAGTTGGGCTGACTGCAAACCGCATTGCACGTGCAAGTCGTTCCTTTACTGAACACACGGCAACCAGTTTTGCTGACCAGTGGGTATAAAAAAAAGCCGCTTTTGGGGGTGTTTTTAACCATGCCACCAAGACTGAGATTAAATGACACTGACCTGTGAAGGGCTGTTGCTTGGCTTCAAGAAGGTGTAGGCGTCAGAGAAGTTGGTCGTCGCCTTCAAGTGCATCATGCTGTCATCCAAAGACTTCGTGACTGCTTCAACGCCACCGGTAGTACTGCTGAACGAAGATGGTCTGGCCAGCCTAGGTCCACCACCAGACAGCAGGACAGACTGCTGTTTCTGACGGCGCTGAGACAAAGAACTGCCACTGCGAACAACCTCAGGTGACAGCTGCATGCTGCAGACTGCAGCATGACTAGAGTTTCACTGGTTTCGTGCATTTGAAACACAGACAGCGCTTCGTCCTCGTCTTGCTCGCTGTCATTCTGGTTCGGCCGTGTTGTCAAAACGAACTCATGTGTGCTTGACGTTTCCGACTATATGTCAGGTAAGAACGGCGCATCCAGTGGGTGCACCGTGTCAAAGTCACAGTCATGCTTCGTACTTGCCTGTTTTTGCTGCTGCTTTCTGGCCCTCTCCTGGTCTCATTGAATCTGACTGGGTGGCTTTCTTCTGCAGTACAGCACCCGTGTGTTGCGATTCAGGACGGGATCCGCCATATTTGTTGACAGTGGTGAGCTGGCAGGCTTGAGGCGTAAGACGACCACCGTGCTGTCTCCTTCTCCCGCCACTTTCCGACTGGTCACCATGCTGTCCGTCAGCAGGGCACTCAGGGTCTGCTCCACAGTCACTGGAAGTCCAGTAACTGGCATGTTGACGTTGAAATCAGCAGATTTACCACAGCTCTTCTACGGTGTGCCCTTTTGCTACGCTTCACGTCACGTGACCCTCCGAGAGAGAGAGAGAGAGAGAGAGAGAGAGAGAGAGAGAGAGAGACGTACAAGAGAGAGACGTAAACAATCATTTAACTGGATGAATCATATCATCTGAATCATTGAAGTCACATGAGATTGATCATTATGTAAAGCACGTAAAAAACATTACAAGCAACATTGTAAGATTTGATAAACTTGTTTAATATCAACCATGGATTTTTGTTGGCGAAAAGTAGATGACAAAATAAAAACGGGCTTTTGATAAATCGAAAACAAGTGGGTGGGGTGGTAAGGAAAGTTTGGGTGGGGTGGGAGTTGTAACGAATGTCCAAAACCTTGGGACACCATTATAAAAGGAAAACAGTCTCCAATGATATGCTTGTCACAATGTATACAAAATTGCATTGGCATGGAATGGGATTTGCTCGTTCTGCTTCAACAGGTAGAAAATAATTGCTAAATCTGAAGTCCAAAATGTGTCGCAGGAGGTTAATCAAAGCGTCTATGAAATATTATGACGCTTCCACTCAAAACTTTTTTTCATATTTCCAACAACGAAACACGTTATAACACATTTCACTTGTTTAGAGACGTCTTTGATCCCCCGTCATTTCCACATTCAGATATTGATTGATTTTGAGATTATCGATTTGGTAAAGATATTCAATGGTTACATTCTAGTTTCACATATTTTCAGTCGAACTTTGTCTGCTCTTCAGTGAGACTTTTTTTTCAAATACTTTGATTATAGCGTCTGAAGTGCATTAACATTTTCCAGGCCCCAAATTTCACAATCGTGCGCTAAAAATGGCACTACCATTAAGCAATTAATACCAAAATGACGTTTACGAGCACTTTAGATTAATTTCACTTGAATTTTCAACATCCACCTTGCATTTGTTGATACCCTTTTTTCAGCTGAAAAAACGTTTTAGCTGAATGTTAACTTATACATTTTTGTGATTATGCCAAGTGAGACGGGAAGATTAGACAGTTGTGTGAAAGGCATCGTGTCTCTGCTAAAATGGCGGGAGCAAGGACCGGATTCTGGGTCAGTGTCTTGTCCAGGCGTTATACGTACAGTTTTTCCATCCTCTTTTAAAACATCCTAGAATGCGTATTTGGTAGTTCGTTATGCTAAATGATTTGATTTCTTATTTTCCCCTCGCATATTTTCTAGGCATTGACAAAATTAGTCATGCGACACACTGCGATTTACAGGTTGCGTTTAGGGTCGAAACAAGCTCTCAACACATATAGTGTTTACCGTTTTTCTTCTTATGTATGAAGTCGTGCAGAGCTTGTGACGAAACTTTTTTCGAGTGTGTTCACTGCTTAAGAGTATGTACACTAGATAGCCGAATGTTGTTGAGGAAGGCGATGCAATGTTGGTATTTCATTTATCGTAAGCTTCGAATACCTTATGTGCATAATGGGGTAATTACGAAAAACTTGACTGACCTGCACGTGCATACGGACCGTCTGCCGCAAAGCGAATCTACTAGTACACGAAGAAAATTAAAACGGTTCAAATGTTGATAGTGTGCATACTTCTGCATTGCTAGTTACTATGTATATCTACTGAAAAACAACAACAACAACAACAACATTTCAACATTTATTTTATGTTTTTGGTTCAGAACTCTTTAGTACTGCTACGTGAAAAAAATAACTCTTTCAGTATTGGCCTATATAAGGTTAGGAACCACGCACAACCACACACACACACACACACACACACACACACACACACACAACACACACACACACACACACACACACACACACACACAAAAGGCTTACAAACTTACTTTTGAGTTCCCACACATACATCTAACATAGGAACATACCGTGAAATCGGAATATTTCCTCTGAATGCATTACGAAAAGCATGTGCTTCAAAATTCATATTAAAGAGTCTTTCACAGGATAACTTCTGTGCAAATGAAGTGTCCTTATATTCAGAAACAGATTTCGTGAAACGGGCCAGAAGAATACAATCTACAAAATCAATCCAGTCATTCGCCTCTAACCTCCTAAAAGATTCTAATATAAACGAAACAAAATTCGCTAATAAGCTGTCCTTTTTACCTATTCCAAAATGTGAGCAAGCCATTGCTACCTTTGATACAAATTATGCAAATGTGTCCAAAAAGGATCCACCTTATATATTGAAAACTGTCATCGATATTCATTTAGAAAATACATACAAAAACTATTTGAAAATGTATACGGATGGTTCAGTGCTAGATAATCTTGATACAGGAGCAGCATTTATAATACCTGATTTAAAAGTGGAAAAGTTGTACCATCTTGGTAGACATTTTTCAATATTCAGTGCTGACCTAGTTGCCATTTTGATGTCTCTACACCACGTCTTGAGTTTTCCATTAACTCTTGTCAAATTCTAGTATGCACCGATTCTAAATCGGCCCTTAGCGCTATTCAATCTTCCACTCCAAAAGTAAGTGTTGAGATGATAACAGAAATTAATCATGTCATACATCTTCTGTCAGCTAAATGCATTACAGTTACATTTTGCTGGGTACCTTCTCATTGTGGAATTTCAGCAAATGAGAGGATTGATCATGCTGCAAGAAAGGCAGCCCGAAATGTCGAAGGATCAATACCACTTGACATTCCCTTAGATTTAAGTGAATGCTATTCTTTAATAAACGAAGTGTCCAGTAAAAATTTCAGAAATGTATTAGAGAACTCAGAAATTAACTATTACCACAACTGTATTAAATCCAATTCTGGAAAAAATTATTGGCCTCATCAAGACCCGACCTTGCCTCCATACCTAGAGAAATACAAAGCTTAATGCACAGAATGCGTTTGAATTCACTTCGAACAAAATTCAGCAAAAATGTTACATGTATGTGTGGAGAAAGAGTTGGAGTTGAACATCTATTAATTTACTGTCTAAGAGCAAAGGAGATTATTAGCGAAACTGGTGACGATACTTCATCTGATGGATCCAGTTCCCTGTCTCTATCTAGAGTATTAAATGACTGGTTTTATCTTTACACAATTTGCAAACGTTTGTCACATAGTTCAGTTGGTATTATCTTTAAATTTGTTTAACATATTTTTTGAGTGGTTAACCGTTCGTCCTACACATTAATTGACCTGCATCGTACAACCTATCCAATATGATTGACAGTGCTCAAGAACTGGCAAAGTGGTCCATTGGACGCTCTCCTTATAGTTTATTTATTGTGTAATTGGATTTTTTTTCGCTTAAAACAATGTTTTCCCGAGATGCGGGGTGGGGGGGGGGGGTTGCTTATTTGTTATTGTAATTGAATCATACAGGCATGCACATGTTCACACAGACACACGCAGACACACTCACACAGACACATACACACACGCGCGCGCCACACACACAACACACACACACACCACCGCACGCGGGTGCATGCGCTCACGCGCACACACACGCGCATGCGTGCGCGCACACTTACACACACTCACATCGTCTGATATCACTTTTAGTGGGAAGACGTTAAACTGAACAACAACAACAACAACAACAACAACAACAACAACAACAACACCACACACACACACACACACACACACACACACACACACACACACACACACACACACACACACACACACATTATTGCCTTTAGTGAGCGATATTAGCACTGGCTGTGGCGCCTTGGTCCCTTTCTCCACTGGGTGAAGAGTTTCTTCGTTCCTCCCCCCCCCCCCCCTCCCCGCCAACCCTACAGGCTGACGTGGAGTTGCAGGAGAAACAGACGTGTGACTAGCCTTTACTGTACGAGTAAGATGTGTGTATATTGAATGGGAAGCAGCGGGAATGTGGTGAGCGGCTTGGGGAGCAGAAATGAACTTAATAGGTGAAGAACGGAGTCTGTCTTCTTCAACTTCGAAAAAGACCCTTAGAATCCCCCTTAAAGAAAACTGTGTTGAGAAGTGGAGGAGACTTTTTTGGACTGAAGGAAAACAAATTATTATATTCTTAGTCTAGGACTGTGTCCTCCCAATGGCTAATCGTCGAGCCAGACGTTTTTGCTTTTCTTTTTTTTTTGTTTGTTTAGGAGGGTTTTTGTTTGTTTGTTGTTGTTTTTTACCTGTGAGGAGCTGGTTGTGAGCCGGATGTTTATCTTTCACTTTGAACGAATCCTGCGAAAGATTTCCCCAACTTTAGTTCATCCTTTTTTTTTTCAAATCCTCTTAAGAGGGGGAGTTACAGAAATTTGACACTTTGAGAGATAAACTGTTTCTTCCTTTGAAGCCTTTTTTCTCTCGAAGAGGTGGCTTTTTAAAAATTCAATCTGAGACTGTATTCTAACTTGAGGAGCGCATTAAAGAGCTTTCCGACGCGCTGGTGGTCTAGCAAAAGTTGATGGCTACTTTCCTCGGAAGCATTTCCAACTGCAACCCCCACTCCACCCACGCAGTCTTACAGCCACTGAAACATCCTCCAGGGCATTTGGGCTCCTTGATCCTCTCAGGCCGTTTTCCTGATTGTTGTGTACGTGTGTGTATGATTGAAGGGATTCAGTGGTTTAGATAACATGTGAGGTTGTGCCGTTCAATTTGTGTTTATGTCTTGCTGTTTGTTGAGTGGGAGAAATTTGGCGAGATGTCCATTCGTATTGTCTCCCTTGTTTTCCAAGTTTGCCTTATTCCCACGTGCAGCCACTCATCCAGACAGACAGCGTGTGACATATATTCATCACATGTGAGTCAAATGTTGGCAAATTGTCTCTCGTGTGTTTGTATAGCATCCACATGTGGGGACAATATTCATTGAAATCATTTTTACCCATTTATACCTAGAAGTGTTTACTGCGTTATTTGAAACAAACCCACATTCAATTTGTCCCGATTCTGATGTATGAAGTTCTCAAAAAGAAAAGAAAAGGAAAGAAAGAAATAAAGAAAAAGGAACCCTTATCTACAGATCGCTGATGAGTCTGTGATTTTTTTTCAGCATTGTCAAAGCTTTCATCTCCGCACAGTTGTTTCAACAGAGATAGATTCAGTTTACAGACCTAAATATGACTTTGTTGCCTGGTGGACTAAAACTAGCATGTCTTCATCACGGGCATAGCCGCTTACGTCATGGTTTAGTGCAGCTGAAGTAGATACGGTGGAATTATATCATTTCTTGTGGACTGGACAGCGTTTGAGTGGTCACAATGGCAAGCTATCATTTCCAACAGCATGGACAGCCTTTGAATAGTTATTATGCAGCACCAGTACTGTCTTGAGTGTAGACAGCCTCAAAACAATTATATGAAATGTATAATTTCCTGTGCACAGTATGGGTAGCTGCAGAAGAATTATGATGAATTACGTAATTTCCTATGCATAATATGTATAGCCTCAGAAACGTTATGATGAAATAGGTCATTTACAAGGGTATGGACAACCTCTAAATAGTCACGACGAAAGAAATAATTTCCTATGGCATGGATATCCGTTACATATATTTGATGGAACGTCAGTTTTCCATGGCATTGAAAGCTTTGGAATAATTATGATGTACCGACATTATTTTCCATGGCACTAGCTTTGAAAAGTTATGATGGAACGTCATCGTTTCCATGGCATTGACAGCCTTTGATTAGTTATGATGGAATACCATTATATTTTGTATGGATAGCCTTTGAATAGTTCTGATGCCTAACCATCATTTTCTATGGCATAGATGGCTTTTGAATATTACTGTGGAACACTACTATTTTCCATGGTATGGATTGCCTTTAGATATCATTATAGAACGCCCGCATTTTCTATGGTATCAATAGTATTTGAATATCAACATGGAACACTGTAATGTTTTATGGTATGAATAGCCTGTGCAGTGTTATAATGGGAAACTATAGTTTTTTTTATGGCAGGGGTGCAAGTGGGAGAAGGCCCCCAATCCTGACACTGAATAGGCGCCATCCCACCTATCCTGACATTTGGATTGCGATTATTCCATCCATCCTGACATTTGGATTGTGGTTATCCCATCCAATCCACCCATCCTGACATTTGGATTGTGATTATCCCATCCATTCACCCATCCTAACATTTGGATTGTGATTATCCTAGCCATCCTGACATTTGGATTGTGATATCCCATCCATCCCACCCACCTGACATTTGGATTGTGATTATCCCATGCATTCCAACCATCCTGACATTTGGATTGTGATTATCTCATCCATCCCACCCATCCTGACATTTGGATTGTGATTATCCCATCCATCCTGACATTTGGATTGTGATTATTCCATCCATCCTGACATTTGGATTGTGGTTATCCCATCCAATCCACCCATCCTGACATTTGGATTGTGATTATCTCATCCATTCACCCATCCTGACATTTGGATTGTGATTATCCTAGCCATCCTGACATTTGGATTTTGATTATCCCATCCATCCCACCCATCCTGACATTTGGATTGTGATTATCCCATGCATTCCAACCATCCTGACATTTGGATTGTGATTATCTCATCCATCCCACCTATCCTGACATTTGGATTGTGATTATCCCATCCATCCTGACATTTGGATTGTGATTATTCCATCCATCCTGACATTTGGATTGTGGTTATCCCATCCAATCCACCCATCCTGACATTTGGATTGTGATTATCCCATCCATTCACCCATCCTGACATTTGGATTGTGATTATCCTAGCCATCCTGACATTTGGATTTTGATTATCCCATCCATCCCACCCATCCTGACATTTGGATTGTGATTATCCCATGCATTCCAACCATCCTGACATTTGGATTGTGATTATCTCATCCATCCCACCTATCCTGACATTTGGATTGTGATTATCCCATCCATCCTGACATTTGGATTGTGATTATTCCATCCATCCTTACCTTTGGATTGTCGTTATCCCATCCATTCCACCCATCCTGACATTTGTATTGTGATTATCCCATCCATTCTACCCATCTTGACATTTGAATTGTGATTATCTGATCCACCCTACCCATCCTGACATTTGGATTGTGATTATCCAACCCATCCTGACATTTGGATTGTCATTATCCCATCCATCCAGACATTTGGATGTGAGTATCCCATCCATTCTACCCATCCTGACATTTGGATGTGATTATCCCATCCATTCTACCCATCCTGACATTTGGACTGTGATTATCCCATCCATCTCACCCATCATGACATTTGGGTTGTGATTATCCCATCCATTTCACCCATCCTGACATTCGGATTGTGATTATCCCATCCATTCCACCCATCCTGACATTTTGATAGTGATTATCCTACCGATCCTGACATTTGAATTGTGATTACCCATCCATCCTGACATTTGGATTGTGATTATTCCATCCAGCCTGACATTTGGATTGTGATTATCCCATACATATCACCCATCCTGACATTTGGATTGTGATTATCCTACCGATCATGACATTTGGATTGTGATTATCCCATCCATCCTGACATTTGGAGTGTGATAATCCCATCCATTCCACCTATCCTGACATTTGGATTGTGATTATCCTACCATCCTGACATTTGGATTGTGATCATCCCATCCATCCTGACATTTGGATTGTGATTATCTCATCGATCCTACCAATCCTGAATTTGGATTGTGATTATCCCACCCATCCTGACATTTGGATTGTGATTATCCCATCCACTCCACCCATCCTGACATTTGGATTGTGATTATCCGATCCATCACACCCATCCTGACATTCGGATTGTGATTATCCCATCCACTCCACCTATCCTGACATTTGGATTGTGATTATCCCACCCATCCTGACATTTGGATTGTGATTATCCCATCCATCTCACCCATTCTGACATTTGGATTGTGATTGTCCCATCCATTCCACCATTCTGACATTTGGATTGTGATTATTCCATCCATTCCACCCATCCTGACATTTGGATTGTGATTATCCCATTCATCCTGACATTTGGATTGTGATTATCCCACCCACCTGACATTTGGATTGTGATTATCCCATCCATTCCACCCATCCTGACATTTGTATTGTGATTATCCCATCCATTCCACCCATCCTGACATTTGGACTGTGATTATCCCATCTGTCTCACCCATCCTGACGTTTGGCTTGTGATTATCCCATCCATTCCACCCATCCTAATATTTGGATTGTGACTATACTACTTATCCTGACATTTGGATTGTCATTATCTTATCCACTCCACCCATCCTGACATTTAGATTGTGATTGTCCCATCCATTGTACCCATTCTGACATTTGGATTGTGATTATCCCATCCATCCTACCCATTCTGACATTGGATTGTTTTTATCTCATCCATCCTAACCATCCTGACATTTGGGTTGTGATTATCCCATCCATCCCAACCATCCTGACATTCGGATTGTGATTATCCATCCATCCCATTCATCCTGACATTTGGATTGTGATGATCCCATCCATCCTAACCATTCTGACATTTGGATTGTGATTATCCCATCCATCCCAACCATTCTGACATTTGGATTGTGATTATCCCATCCATTCCACCCATCCTGACATTTGGATTGTGATTATCCCATCCATCCCAACCATTCTGACATTTGGATTGTGATTATCCCATCCATCCCACCCATCCTGACATTTGGATTGTGATTATCCCATCCATCCCAACCGTTCTGAAATTAATCATAATGTGTAATAGGATCCTGAACTTTTGATAGTGCACGGTCCTCAAAAGTTCATATTCAAGTTTTCCCCTTTTTTTGCACTCTTTCTAGAATTTCTGAGGAGTACTTTGTCACCTACCTGGAAGATCGGTGTTTCACGTTTCTTGTCGTAAGTCTCTTTCTGCTTAGCTTGTTCAGCTCTGATAATATTGTCTTCGGCGTCCTCAAACCTAGCTTCGTTGTAGAACGACGTTCATCTGGCTCTTTCTGAAATGCAGGTTGGGCTTCTCCATGCATTTTTTCCCGGAAAGAAGGTCATTTACCTTGTCGTTCACATCCTCAGATGTGTTGAGCCTTCCACAGCGTGAATCCGGGGCTTGACAGGAACTGCCATCTGAAATGGAGAGTGCTTGGTGAAAGGAACTGCCATCTGAAACGGAGAGTGCTTGGTGAAAGGAACTGCCATCTGAAACGGAGAGTGCTTGGTGAAAGGAACTGCCATCTGAAACGGAGAGTGCTTGGTGAAAGGAACTGCCATCTGAAATGGAGAGTGCTTGGTGAAAGGAACTGCCATCTGAAATGGAGAGTGCTTGGTGAAAGGAACTGCCATCTGAAATGGAGAGTGCTTGGTGGATCTGGGGGTGTGCCTCGCAGACCTCTTAGAACCTGGTTCAAAAACAGCGGCCATCGCAGACCTCTCAGAACCTGGTTCAAAAACAGAGGCCATCGCAGACCTCTCAGAACCTGGTTCAAAAACAGCGGCCATCGCAGACCTCTCAGAACCTGGTTCAAAAACAGAGGCCATCGCAGACCTCTCAGAACCTGGTTCAAAAACAGCGGCCATCGCAGACCTCTCAGAACCTGGTTCAAAAACAGCGGCCATCGCAGACCTCTCAGAACCTGGTTCAAAAACAGAGGCCATCGCAGACCTCTCACAACTTGGTTCAAAAACAGCGGCCATCGCAGACCTCTCACAACCTTGTTCAAAAACAGAGGCCATCGCAGACCTCTCACAACCTGGTTCAAAAACAGAGGCCAGTCTCCTTTCCGTTCTTTCAGCTTTCTCAGGCCTCTCTTGATTGAGGCGTTCATCCGCTCAGTCATACTGTCTGTCTGAAACGATCACCAAAACTGCTATGTTAGAGAATATCAAGATGACAAATACTGTATAGTGCGCTTAACTTTGATTTAGATAGACCAAATTTTAAGCACTCCATTTACATGTCTTTTATACTGAGTATTTTTAACACCTATCCCCTGTCACAGATCAAGCTCGAAATGCACTACAATTACAATATTTATTTCACACCCACAACGGCTTGTCTATCCGGTAGTATAGAGCTGATACTGATCATCAGTCGTTGTGTGTGCGTGCGTGGGTGCGCGCGCGCGCGCGCATGGTGTGTTGTGTGTGTGTGTGTGTGTGTGCGCGCGCGCGCGCGCGCGCGCGCGTGTGTGTGTGTGTGTGTGTGTGTGGTGTGGTGTGCATATGCCAATGTGTCTATATGTGTGGCTGAATACCTGTGTGTCATTTGAATTCTTGTGAATTGTGTTCGACAAATGTAATATTGAACAAGATGCAAAAGCATATAAACGTACTCCCAGTTTATCCTGAATACGCGTGGGATATTCCATAAAGAGGAAAAACCGTCTTGGGCTGGTGTAACCGTTAGTAATGGCTATTCTGGTAAACATCGGCTATCGTCTGTGACCTAAAATGAACATACTTACAAATTTTCAGAAAGATCGGCCAAGAACTTTCTGAGATTTTCCATAAAGAAGAAAACCATTATGGGCCGTTAGTAACGGTTATAACGGTAAACTTAAACATCGGGCATCATCCGTGACCCATAATGAACTTATCTACAAATTTTCAGAAATATCGGCCACGTACTTTCTGAGATATTCCATAAAGAAGAAAAACCGTTACAGGCCGTTACAGCCGTTAGTAACGGCTATAACGGTACTAAAACATCGGGCATCACCCGTAACCCATAATGAAGATACCTGCTAATTTTCACAAAGATCGGCCAAGTACTTTCTGAGATATTCCATAAAGAAGAAAAGCGTTACGGGCCGTTACAGCCGTTAGTAACGGCTATAACAGTAAACTAAAACAGCGGGCATCATCCGTAACCCATAGTGAACATACCTGCTAATGTTCACAAAGATCGGCCAAGTACTTTCTGAGATATTCCATTAAAAAAAAAAGTTACAGGCCGTTACAGCCGTTAGTAACGGCTATAACGGTAAACTAAAACATCAGGCATTATTCGTGACCCATAATGAACATACCTACAAATTTTCAGAAAGATCGGCCTAGTACTTTTTGAGATATTCTATAAAGAAGAAAAGCCGTTACAGGCTGTTACAGCCGTTAGTAACGGCTATAACGGGGTAAACTAAAACATCGGGCATCATCGAGACCCATAATGAACATACCTGCTAATTTTCACAAAGATCGCCAAGTACTTTCTGAGATATTCCATAAAGAAGAAAAAGCGTTACAGGCCGTTACAGCCGTTAGTAACGGCTGTAACGGTAAACTAAAACGTCGGGCATCATCCTTGACCCATAATGAACATACCTACAAATTTTCAGAAAGATCGACCCAGTAGTTTTGTCTGGAGCGAGTGAAACACATTTTGACCACGGACACACAGACAGACAGACACACAGACAGACACACAGACAGACAGACACACAGACAGACAGACACACAGACACACAGACAGCATTTCTTCGTTCCCATTCTAAAGTACTCCCTGTTCTTTAAGAACTGGGAGTACAAAAAAGAATATGCTTTTGGCGAAGATGAATACGAACACCTAACATACACTAGGTCAGGCAAAAACCCAAACGAGTGTAATCTCTGCTGATAAGTTTATAAAGCATGCAAATGTCAAGCTACATGTAAGCATACAGATGAAAAAGAACGAAAAAATGGCGTGCAAGACTGAACAGGGGAAAACAAACCCCTCAAACCTGAAGACAAATGCATACACATCCCTCATCTTATATCAACGCCGTAAATTTGTGTGCAAAACAATCACATAGGCCCTTTGTGTTTATTGTGTCTTGTTTTATTTATGAAATCCATTATGAAGCAAATCGGCACAGAAAGACAGAAATAAAAAAAAAAGAAAGAAAAGAAAATGGTTGTTGCTAAAAACCCTTAAATATCTAGCAACGGGTATATACATCGAGACTACTATCTTATCGTAGTAGTAATGCGAAAGTCGCCTTGCTGTAGTTGTATGCAAAAGTCGCCTTTCTATTATTGTCAAATAAAGTCTTAAAAAACATTGCTTCTGCGATTATTGCTACTGTCTTGTACTACTACTACTATCGCCAAAATTCAACAAACCTGAGGATGGTAGGCACTGGAAGTCTGGTGACTGACATATTAGTGCTGGTCACAGTGGCCGTCGATGAGTTGATGGCAGAACTCTCTGCATTGATCTGTGATGAGCACTTGCAGGAAGCCGAACCTACCGCACAGACTAGACAATGACAGAATGACTATATTTTTGTGACATCTTTGGTCTTCAGTGGAGCAGCCTCAGTATGTTTTTTTTGTGTGTGTGTGTTTTTGTTTTTG
>CM065716.1:48734746-48739746 GCA_033310375.1 Conus canariensis | reverse complement strand
CATGGCGCCCATCTCACCGGGGCCTCCGGCTCCCCGCATCATCATCATCGGCATCATCCCGCTCATCCCGCCCATCATTCCGCCCATCATCGGTGGCATCCCCGGCAGCTGACCTGAAACAAGGCAAGAAGGCAGCACCGTTAGACTGCGGTTCCTTAACAGGATTAAAAGGGCTAGAACAGAACCTGGAACAGGGAGCATGGGGGCGGAACGTGCCTGGGTGAATAGTTCTATAAATAGTTCTGTGTGGTAAGAATGGCCTAGGGCTCCGCGATAACAGCTTGGAACTTTATCTCGTGCTGCCTGTCGAAGGTGAACGCTGCGGCTTCCACTACTACCTTCATCATCTTTATAATCTCCTCCTCCTCCTTTTCCTCTTCCTTCTTCTTCCTTCCTGGCTAGCGTTGTCTTCTTTCCATTTTCCGTCCTCCTTCACGTAACCTTCCTTCAATTCTTCCTGATCATCGTCGTCGTCATCATCATCATTATCATCATCATCATCATTATCTTCGTTATCATCGCCATTTTCTTTTCCTCTCTTCTTCTTGTTCCTTTTTAGACATCGACATCGTCATCATCATCATTATCATCATCGTCATCATCATCATCATCATCATTATCATCATCATCATCACCCATCATCATCATCTTTTCTTGCTTCCTTCTTCCTCTGTCTTCATCATCATCTCCCTTTTCCTTTTTAAAAAAAATCATTTCTTCACTTTAAAAAAAGTTGTTCCAGCGGCTTTTTTGTTGTTGTCCTCTTTGGTTCTTGGGCCGCCATTTCTGCGGTAAGTCTGTTTTGCGAGAGGATTGTACATGTAGGATCAAAACGTGTATCAGTGACTTTTGACAGTTGACCATGCTTTTTGTTGATAGTATTGTATTGCATTGCGTGGAATTGTATTGCATCGTACTGTGATGTGTTGAGTCGTTTGTATTGCATTGTATCGTAGAAGTGTAGTGTAGTGTAGTGTAGTGTAGTGTAGTGTACTGTACTGTACTGTACTGTACTGTACTGTACTGTACTGTATTATGTTGAAGATGAACTAAACTGTGCTGCACTGTATTGTAGAACTTCATCGTTGTAGCAAGTTTACCTGCGTGAATTTCTGCTGATCCCTGCAAAGAGAACGCCTGGCTCTAATTCAACGCGCGCACCCCCTCGCCCCCCCCCCCCCCCCCCCCCCCCCCCGCCTCCCGCCCTTCCACGGCACCGCCTCGCTTCAACCCCCATCCTATCCCTATCCCCAACCCCACCCTCACCCCGGCCTCTTCATGTCTGCTGTCTGCATTTATGTATCAAATTGGATGTTCTCTGGAATCTTGCATGGGTCGATTTCTTCAGTGCCTTTTCTTTTCTTTCTTTCCTTTTTTTTTTGTTTGTTTTGTTTGTTTGTTTTGTTTGTTTGTTTTTTGTTTGTTTGTTACGCGCACTGAACTTTCCCCTCCTTCTGTCTACTCCACTGTTTTTCTTCAAGTCTTTCTTCTTCATCTTCGGTAAGCTATTTTTCTTTGAAGTCATTTTTCTAGTTACTGTTCCTTTTAAACTTATGGCCATTTCATTTTTATTGAGCGGCATACTTGGAAAAAATTTACAAAGAATAACGTCCTTTCGGAAACCCGTCTTTTTTTTTTTTTTTTTTTTTTTTTTGAGCAATCATTATGTTCTTTTTGTGATTTTTATTTTCTTGTTATGAACTTATCTTGTTTGTTTAAATCTCTTGACGTCGCTTATTCTTCTTTATTTACTGTCAAATTTGGAAACAGTTCAACGCGACAATGGCTGCGCGTGCATGCGAGCAGTCATTCCTTGCAGGAAGTAGATTTTCCGTTTACTTTTTTTTTTTTTTCTTTTTTTTTCTTTTTTTTTTTTTCTTTTTTTAAACCAAGCCTCGAGTGACGTTTCCTTTTCTCAAACGTCCGACGTGACGGATGCGAGAGCAGGAGTTATTGCCTTGTATGCAAATAAATCCGACCCGCGCGAGCTGGACGTCACGACTGCCGGTCGTCACGAACAACGCCGTTTTGTCTGGCTAGTGCAGTGGGGGTTAAGAAATCATCTGCCTGAGCAGTTCCTTTACGGAGTCCCCTCCGCGAATATGTCACGATCTTTCACTGCATCAGAATGGATGTGTGACAGGAAGATGGGTAAATGAAAGATCCTCTCTCTCTCTCTCCTCTCTCTCTCTCTCTCTCAAGACAGAGGATATAAATGACGTTGGTTTTTACTTTTGACGTCATCCTTGCCAAAAAGTGTTGTCTTCCGTTGTAGCAGAATACCTGTCCCTCTCTCTTCTTTCCTGCTATCCCACCTCTCCCCCCCCCCCCACCCATTCCCTCCTCCCTCCTCCCCCTCTCCCTCCCCCCAATGCAAGCCTGTGAGTAAAAGACAGTATACGTAGTGGTGGGGTGGGGGATATATGCTAAAACGATGTACATGAATCACTTGCTCTTGTCAGAATACGCTTGTGTTTGCTCTCTCTCTCTCTCTCTCTCTCTCTCTCTCTCTCAATATAAATTTTATATATATATATATAATATATATATATATGTGTGTGTGTGTGTGTGTGTGTGTGTGTGTGTGTGTGTGTGTGTGTGTGTGTTCAGTTGAATTCAGTTGGTCTTTTACCACATAATTTAATTTGTTTTGAGATGTTCGTCGTTTCCGATTCAACATTTCTGTTCACTGTGCCAACCAGTTTGAATGTAGTAAAACAAGATAGAGATCTTCTAAAACAGTAGACTGTGTTGTCAACTGTTTATTTTGGGGAGCCTGTGTTATGTCAACGGTCGCCTTTTCATGTTACTCCCCCCTCCCCCCCCCCCCCCCCCGACTTTATTTTTGGCGTCAAACTGTTTTGTCTTGCTTTTTGAGTTTGTTTTAAATCCAAAGCAATATCATTACAAAACACACACACACACACACACACACACACACACACACACACACACACACACACACACACATTTTCCCCTCTCCCTCTCTATTTAACGCACACGCACTTCTATTCACACACATGCTTTCTCCCCCTTTCCTCACCTGTCTCCCCTACCCCCCACCCCCACCCCCTCCCTTTTTTTTTCTCGTTGCTTTTTCTACACACATTAGAAAAAAAAAAGTGTGACGTCATAGAATGCGAGACTGACGAGACTATAGTTTTCCGAGAGCCTTTGTTCTTCGGATGGATGAAATATTATACATCATTATAATATTATAATGTTCTGTTTATCGCTAAAACGACAAGAAGGGGGGAGGGGGCGAGGCTGAGCTTGTGGGTGCACAACGAGAAGCGGCCGGGTTCCGGGTCCCCACCCACCCCCCCTCCCCCCTCCCCCCCCCCTCCCCCCGAGGTCCATCCACACCTGTCATGCGCGAACAGACAGAGCTTTCTTTCTGAAGAAAGATAAATTGGCAACTATCATGAAAACATGTGGTAAGATTGCCGTGCACATAAAATCTGCAACTTAGCATCAAATCTGTCTTCATAAAACTGTTGAGATGAAGAGCAGTGGGGCAGATGTCATTCTGTATGATAATCTCCTCCTCTCTCTCTCTCTCTCTCTCTCTCTCTCTCTCTCTCTCTCTCTCTCTCTCTCTCGCTCGGTCGCTCGCTCGTCATGGCCCACAAACGGTCTTTGTGGTCGGCTTCGTTATAGTAACACTAAAATTGAATTCTCTCTCTCTCCTCTCTCTCTCTCTCTTGTTTGTTCGGCCTCTCTCTCTCTCTCTCTCTCTCTCTCTCTCTCTCTCTCTCTCTCTCTCTCCTCTCTCTCGCTCTCTGTGTGTCACACATCAGGAACCGAGTTCGGCGATAGGCTGTAGTTGTTGTTCCGACCGCTGACAGATCCGAAGACACGGACAGAAGTTAAATGTTTGTTTTGATTGTTTCTATGCTCCCCCCCCCCCCTCCCCCCCTCCCTGTGTTTTTATTTTCAGTCCCGTTTTCAATAGAGCCAACGGCCAATAAGACGATTCAGCGCATCTTAATGATAACCCGTAGTCCATTATGCTTTATTGTTTCTCCTGTCAGTTCTTCTCGTCAGCTTACGTGTATGAAATTGCATTGTCCTATTTTGATGACTTAGACTTAGATGCTCCCGCGTCTTGCGACGCATGAGGCAGTCAAGGCGCTCCACTGTGCACGGTCCTCAGCCAGTTTGCTCGTGTCACTCCATCCTTTGTCAGCGAGTCTGAGGTCTCTCTCCACTGTCTGTCGCCAGGTCATCCTGGGTCGTCCTCTTTTTCTCTGGCCTGCTGGGGTCCATTTAATGGCCTGGTTTGCAGGTCTCGATGAGGGTAATCTCAAGACATGACCCAGCCAGCGGAGGCGCCGTCTGCAGATGATGGTTGACACGGGGAGCTGTGTGGACCTCTCCCTGACCTCTTCATTTGGTGTCAAGTCTGACCATTTGATGCCCAAGATCTTAGTGCGCACCGTTTTGATGCTTTTTTTTTTAAGTCGTCATCGGCATGACGTCATAGATCACCTGACGTCATCTAGGCATAGGAAGCGAGGCGGTGAGAAGCGACCAGTGAATAGTAGGCTCTGTAGCCGGCCGTTTTGTCCGACCCGGCCGTACAAAAACGGCCGGCTACAGGCCCATACCAGAAAGGCAGTTTTTCTGCAGTGGTGAAAGATTTGCACGCACGTTATACCAAACTGTTGCTGTGTTCATTCACCTAGCACACAGGCAAGCAAGAGACGCACAGAACAAAGAAAGGGAAATTCCCTGGGGAAAGGTGAGCTCTAAGTCCCACCTTTGCTCCTAGTCTCGGACACCGCATCGACAGCGAAAGACATGGACAAAGAGATTTCTTCTGCCGTTGTTGCTGCTGAGTGCATGTATCTGCTGGGCAACAAAATGGACAAGATTGGAACTGCCATGCTTAAGCGACTCTTCGTTTTTTTTATATTTTCTTGTCTTTTAATTGTTTGCACATTGTCCACACACACACACACACACACACACACACACACACACACACACACACACAC